>CM059578.1:21159759-21808153 GCA_030386875.1 Morinoia aosen | reverse complement strand
CGACCCGTGCTCTCGTCGATAACGTCTGCCAGAACAATTTTGCTGCATGCACCCTCCTCGGCTGTGGGTACGCGAGAGGCCAGGGCCACAGCTCTCAATCTCTCCCCGAGTTCGCTATGAGCTCTGTCGTCGCTCGGTTCTCGACTGGGTCTCTCCTGACGAGTGGTTTCGCTCGAATTTCCAGCTGCTCGCCAGTTGATGTGGGCGGCTGTGCTGTGACTGCTGGCTCCGCAGTCATCGCACTTCACAACTTCATTGCAGTGCTTTGCCCAGTGAGGGCCTAGACAACGGTAACATAACTTATGCTCGCGTATGAAGTCCTTCTTCTTCCGAGATTCCATCTTTCTTGCCGTTTGGCACGAGTTCGTCGCGTGCTGTGCACTCTGGTGGAGAACGCAGCTGCCGGTTTGATTCTCCGAGGACGTGTAGAGAACTCGCGAGGCTCTTGGATTGGGGCGAGCGGGGGCGGCCGTGTCGAGTCGATTGCTCACCCAGTTGAGGTTCGATGCCCCAAAACTATCACACTGGGTGTCTGACAGCGTTTTGATGAACTCGCAGAACCCGGCGAAATCAGGTAGCGATCCAAATAATCTTCTGTGCCTAGTTCGTTCGCTTCTCCAGGCGTCCAGAACGAAGAAGGGTAGCCTCTCAACGATGGGAGACAGCCCTACGTCGGTGTTCAGGAAGGCGAGGCCTTTGTTGTGCTGCATTGTGTGATGAATCGCTATACAGGTGTCGCTGAACTTCCGCAGCTTGAGGCCGACCGTGCGGTCGCCTTTAGATCCCTTGATGTCCGAGGCTTGCGCGAGGCGTTCGAGCAGAGTGTCGGCTACCCTGTCGTCAGAGCCGAAGCGAGTCTTCAATTGTTCGACGATGAGGGTGAGCAGGGCCGCTGTGTCCAGGTAGGTAGCTGCCAGGGTGTCGTCAATGAGGCTCCTTGGCTCGCCGCAGGTGTGGTTCGTGAGGATCTCGATGGCGTCGATGGGCTCCACGGCGAGCCTCTCCATCCTTCTCTTGATGGCATCGAACCATCTGTGGAACAGGTGAGCCTCTCCCGCGTAGGGTTGGCTTGGCGCCTTTTTCAGATCTTCGATCATTGAGAGCCTCATTGCTCCGTCGATCACTGGTGGCTTCGTTTCAAAGACCATGGCAGATGAGCCGGTGGAAGCCCGGGGCTGGAATGCTGGTGCGGAGGGATTCATCGGAGGTGCGAGATCGGTGTCACGGGGCGAAGCATTCGCAACCGCCGCTGTGCCCCCTGCGGGTTCAATGACGTGATGCTGGAAGGCTTGGTTGACCCATGCTCCTGTGCGGTCCTCTTTGCACTCGGTATTCTGCTCACCGAAGGGCTGGTCATTCTCCGTTCGGTTCCTGTTCCTCAGTTTCGACCTCTCGATGGTGATTTGTGCCAACAGCACCGATGGATCCTCCGTGATGTCGATAAGCATCTGCTTGTTGCCTCGGCTAGGGGGCTCGCGGCGCTCGGACTCGCCGTCCTGGTGACGAGAGCTGGCGCTGGGAAGGCTCTGGCTGTGATCGCTCTCACTGACTTGACTCTGGCTGCAATAGCTCGAGTTTTTGCGACTCTGAAGACGATGACTGGGGCTTGCTTGGTTTTCACCCCGACGGTTGGAACGGCATCCGTTCCTGCTCTCAGCCAATAGTGAATTTTAGGGCTCGTTCTGATATGCAGCGCCTTGCCGCTGGTTCTTGGACGAGGTCTTCATCGACCTCGAGTTCTTGCGCTGGGAGGGTTCCTTTGCCACACTTTGTGAAGAGCTCGCACAGAGCTCTTCGTTTCTGTGGTCCATTGAGTCCGCTAGTGCTTTCCTGCGAGCTCTAGCGCTTGTCAATGAGCCCCGGATTACCGTCGCTTCTGCGGTGGCTCCTGAACCTTCGAGAGCTAGGACCAGCTGGTCTCCGATTCGCTTGACGGTCTTAGCCTTTGCTCGGATTCCAGCGTGGACTTGATCCACCTCGCTGGGAGTCTTGAGATCTCGTGGTACTGCACCATTCAGGAGACTGTTCAAGGCTGCCAGCTCCGTATGGAATTGTTCTCCCAGCTGTGGAAGTCTAGGCTTGCTTTTTCTTCCGATGGAGGTCATTTCTGTGGTCTCTGATATTCGCCGCGGGCGGCTGAGAATCTGCTGTGGGCCTCCTCTTTGGAGGGCTTCTTCGTGGGAGGGCACCTTCCGCTGGCGTCTATTCACTGTAATGTCGTGCGCTAGCGGAATTGATCTTCGCTTCGGCACGCCATTGAACGGAACTCGGTAGGACGCCCAAAAGGGAAACGAGGTCTCTTCAGGTTTTTTATTTCTTATCCCCTGGTTCCGTGAATCTGCCCAGAAAGGTATGATTCAGAGTCGGACCACGAATTGCATGACATGAGGGGCCTAATTCAAGATCATAGTCGAATGATAAACTGATGCATATAGCACCGCACAACAAGAAAGTAACTCACACCTCAAGGGTACACGAGAAATAGCTGAGTGGGACATAAGAGGCCATAGAATAGTAACACATAAAAAGAGAATTCACCGCCCTGCTAGTATTACTATATAATAAAGTTTTAGCCTCCCTTGACCGCGACAAAGGTGTCCCAAGAGAGGAAAGAGGAAGGCATCATCTAGCGTGTAGTTGGGGGGACGCGGAATCTACGCACAAGGTGCACAGGAACAGTAGGCCGTGAAATAAGTTCACAAACAAGAAAGGTTTCCGTTGCATCGACAGGGAGGAAAAATACGTCTCTAGTCGAGTAACACATTTAGAAAGAACACATCTATGATATACGCACACGAACATTGTAAACTCGTGTCACTAGTCGAAGGGAATGATTGAGGGCAATGTACTCCTAATCTTGCCCAATCTACATTCGATAATACATGTAATGATAGCTATAAGAGGCAGCGCAATTTCATGGACGATGCACTTCCATTGTGAGGTGAGAACACTTTTGACAGTTTGTATGTACATGACATAAACTTCGTAATCCTTGACGCCAGGCAACAATACATGAATCGCTTGTTTCGGCCAATGTTCAAAGTGTCCCTTTAAGGAAGCACAAAGTTACAAACATGAATGTGTTTCCGTATCCAACAATCCTAACACAGCGGTCATTAGTCAATAAGCACTCTGTCTGAACAAAGGTGGGCGATCGCACAACAAGTTTTAGTTTTCACACTGCTTCACAATATAAAGAGATGACGAGTTAGGTAACATCACAAGTTAAAAGAGGATACTCTAAAATACTTACAGACGATGAGGAAAGGTCCCTCAGTTTAGACCTGTGACATCTTATTTTAGTCTGCAAAATAAGTGCCTACTCTGGCTTTCTTTACCCTATCTGTGGAAAAGAGACAGCAGAAATTAGGTCTCTGAAGCAGGGGCAAGTCACTAAGGTTATCAGATCAGCCATTATCAATAAATTCTATTATCAAAAAGTGAGAGAGGCAAGTACACGTTTATCAACGTCGCTTTGAGAACACAAATCGTATGAGCTAGTGGTCTCGAATTCCTGCGCCTATTCTCAGTCTACTGAATGCCGTGACTTTAGGCTTCCACCTTGCTGACTGGCGCAACTTGCCCAGCACAGCTCATAGGTAAGAAGCCACTCGACTAAATTTATTTTACTTTGCTTCACATCTTTCTATTAATGAATGTTATAAATAATACAAAGACAAGAAATAATACAAAGACAAGAAAAACACAAAGACAAGAAAAATCATGTTCCCAAGTTGGTGCAGGTCTAGCACGACGTGCCGTGGATTTTTCAATATCAACAACTGATGTCTAATCCATGGAAGAATCACCATAGTTTTTATTTTCAGCACACAAATCTTTCAATAGTGAAGCAGTGGTTGGTTTGCATTATCAAATAAATATATGATTTTGCTATCTTATGTTAATCTATGAAATGTGATAAACTTCAAGCAATCTTGTGTCAAACTAAAAAGCATTGAAATGTCAGTCTCTCCATGTTGCATTTACTGCCCTTGACACTGTTTACAATATTATGTATGACAACATAGCTTACATGGCCTGGCTATTATGCAAATGTTGCTGAGCAAAAAAAAACATTTGGACATTAATACAAAATTACTTGGAGCAGTGAAATAGAGATAGGAAAGTTCATCAGTTAAATCACACGCTTTTCTTCTAAAGTACTGCCAAAATGGAACCTGACATTTCCAAACATTACACTGCAGCGCACTTGCTATGACACGTTACGACGGCTAGTCTAGCTTAATGTGGGTGGTTCACCAGCGACCGGAAGCGTCCTCGAATGCTCTAGAAGCCGGCTGTTCACCGCTATCTAAACACAAATATGTTAAAAACACCCGAAAATATAGCTAGCGCGGTAACACGTAAACCGAATGAGTTTCCCACTCAAGTTCACTCTCTAACTACACAAAAACTTAATATTATCCGGGAACCTGTTCCTCCCACGCACTTCAAACAAATAAAACGTTGGCGTCATTCTTGCGGACGAAACGCGGATCCGCAAAATGTTGCCGAATAAATTTATCAAAATTCTTCAAATTTTCTCACGTCTTGTACGACGTGACAAGAGATATAGAGAACCTAAAAAAATTGTTCAAAAGAAAATCACTGAAGCGAAACAAACTCACTTCCACCAGGAACTGATAACGGCTAAAAATAACCCAAAACGAACTTGATGTCATGTCATACCTTCCTCCGTCTTTAAGTCATTTCGTTTTTAGCCCGCCATTTTAAATGAACCGTTTCTCATTTGACTGTCCTGAAAGTTCCAGAACGAAGTCGTGATTTTGAAATGAGCGATATTAGGTCAATAACTAAATTATATCAGCAAAGTTAATCGTTAATGTCACTAAATGTCGATAATATCTTTACTTAAAAATAAGAATAAAAAACTCCGATACATATCAAACGTTCTAGTTCTGTTCGCGCATGTAGAATTAATTGCTGGAGTTCTCTGCCCTTTCGTAGATTCTATGTGTGCGGGCTGCGCATTCTGGGGTTTTATCCGCGGATCTGGGTTTTTATCTGTCTCCTGGGGTTTACAGTCATGAATTGTGTTGGCAAAATAATTAATTTCAAGAAGCAACAATGATTGTACTATTTGGTAACCACGAAAACAATAGAAAAAGGGTAAGAAAATTTATTCATTAACGCCCTTTTTTGCTGATCTGGTTTTTTTCCTTTAGCGTATGCTGGGGTTTTTTGGTAACATTTTCGTTGGCGACTCTTGACCTTTAGCTCTCGTTTCGCACTGTTGCAAATGCTCTTCCGGGGGCAAGGTGCGATAGTTCGTGCTCAAACGACCTCTTAATTTCTCTTGTGCCTGCGCTTTAAATGTGTGCTTAGCCTTTTTAAGTGATGATTGAACTTAATAAGAGTAAGGAACTGAAGTGAAAGTGTGCTTTATATCTGTAAGAACGGTAGATAGCCATTCTACCTTTGTGTGTGTCATTCGACTAAAAATTTACTACGTTAAGGTTGTTTTTGAAAAACGAGCAGTGTCTTCATGGTCGTTAAAGGGTTAAATTAATATAGTTCTCATACCCTATGGGAATTGCCAAATGCGTCTATTTGGCTCTCACTACGAGCATAAATGTTTGTTTCCTACTGTCTACGTATTTGAAGGTCTTGTGCATTTACGAGTCATCTATATGCAGGTGTCGTGTATTGCTGCGCCTCGAGCGCCTTATAAAAAATGGCGACCTTGAGCCCCTTTCGTGTCTTTGTAAAGTTAAGCCTAGTCTGGTTTGCAAATCGCGTGTGCGTATGATAATAATTTAATGTGATTTCTTTTACTTTACAGGCAATGTAAAACATGAAAAGTAGCTTAGGTCTGTGTCATAGCGGAGGTCACGCATATAAAGATGTGAGTATTTTGAAGTGTAAAGATGTAGCAGCAGCTAAGCTCTAGTAATAAAATCGGAGACGATTAGAAACTTCTTATTTAATTTTACATTTTTTTCTCGCAGTGCTTCTTATTTTCTTGAAATCTGCGTTGTTTTCGAAACTGTTTAAATCGCAGAGGCATTGATCGCCTTTGTGATCGTGATACTAAAAGATGTATTAAAAATGTTCTTTTCCTGTGCCGCCGAGCTAATTTAGTTGTAAACTTGAATACTTTCTTTGTGCCTTAAAGCTGATTTATTTGTAGAACTAAATAACCCTTGTTTTTACAGTGACGTATTCACCCGCGCCCAATACATGCTCCTTCTTCTTCCGGTGTTTTTCTCTCCCGCGGAAACTTCGGGAGTAAGGGCGCGACAGTCAATCTTTATGGAGTGGCATACTCGCGAGACCTCTGCTGACACACAGCTGCATCGCTCCTAAACGAAGTAAGTGCCATTAGATTTCGCGGCGTAGGGGCCCTTATTAAAAAATGGAGTCGGATAGAGCACGGCAGGACTCAAGAGTCGTGCGGCTTGATCGCATGACTCGTCTTCAGGAAATAATTAAATTAAAAATGTCAAGCGCCAGACGGGAAGCCTGGACTGAAGAAGAATGGAACCAGGAATCCCTCGAGTGTCTTCACCAACTTCAAAATTGGCGAGGACTCGCGGAAAACGAGTTAGAATATCTAAGAAAAAACGGAGCCGGACAAGAAGCTAAAAATCTCATGGCTGACTGTCGGCAATTAAAGAGGCAGGTAAAGTGCTTTCTCAACCCTCGTGTGAACGACCTTTCCAGCGAGAGCTCCACGTCAACTCACTCAAGAAAGGACGGTCGAGGATCGGGGCCAAAGCGAAGCACCTCCTCTAGAGCTATGTCCGTGGCGGAGTCCACGAGGCTGGTGGACTTGGAAAGTTCTATAAAGAGGATCAGCATTGAACACCAAGCACGAGTTGCGGCGCTCAGGTCGCAGTGTGAGCTCGCTGTGGAGCTTGCTGAAGTAGAAGCTAAGGCAGAGAAAAGTAAAATCTCACTTGAAATAGACGAGATCAACAACAGAGGTCTCTCCAGCCCCAGCGGTTCGATCGGCGCAGTCAGCGAAACGGAAAAATCTAGGCACACCGAAGAATGGGCCTCGCAGAACCACGGCAGTGTGTTTTATTGCGCTCCTCCACCTAACCTTGGTGACTCTCAGGCACAGCAGCGGGACGCTGCTGCCCAGTTTCAAGATCGAAAGCGAAATAAGGCCTCCAAAATGCGTCAAAATGCCCCGTGCTCATCGACGAGCTCCGACTCTAGTTTTTTGAGCCGTTCTGAGGTACGTCCCCCACCGAACCTGGAGAGTAGAAAGAAAGAAAGAAAGAAAAAACTTTATTTCCAATAGAGATTGTACAATATTACAATCATTGGTTTTTAAATATCTTAAAATTAATACACTTAGATGATACACACACACGAGTATTGAAAAACTCGTGTCACTAGTCGAAAATAAATGATTGAGGGCAATGTACTCCTAATCTTGCTTAATCTACATTTGACAATAGAGGAATTTACAATGCTGGACTTTGAAGTTCTCGCCCGCGGAGAGTACGGGAATCAAGACCCACTCGAGCCGCTGACAACAATCAAGGGAACTCTACCAATTACAACCCTCAAGACCCGCTTGTGTGCTACCTAGAAAAACTATTGGCCAGCAGTGACTACTGCGCGGGAAATGAACTTAGGCTCGACGCCGCTTCAAGGCATCTAGTTTTAATGGAACTAAAAAAGTCACCTCCCAACCCTTTCCGAGGCGAGCCTAAACGTTACCATACTTGGTTCGCTGAGCTTAGCAACGACTTAAAGAACCTTTCTTTAAATCCGAGCGACGTTGTCGGCATCCTAGAAGCGCGCACATCTGGGGAGCCTCGCGACACAATCGTCGGATTGAGGACTTCACTCGGAAGTGATCCGAAGCGAACTTTGGACGAAATCGTCTCTCGACTAAGAGAACGATATGGCTCGTCGGAGCAAATCACGGCGGAGTTCAAGAAGATGATCGAGAGATTCGACCAAATAAAAACGACTGAATTTGATCCCAAAACCGCTCAATCGCTGCAAAAGTTGGGCGACCTGTGCTACAGCATTCAGGGGCAGATGAGGGAGGTGAGAGACTTGGAATACTACAATTACGCTCTGGGCCTCCAACCAATTTATGAGAAGCTCCCGGATTTTATTAAATGCCGGTGGAATAAATCCAAGCTCAGCTACCAGAAATCTCATAAGCGCCATCCTCCTTTAGAGGAATTCTGCAGGTTCTTGCGCGAGAATGCTCAGCGCACGTACTCGGGAGTTCTCACCAAGTTGGACAACGACCAGCATACTGGACCTAAGGGCAAGTCGAGCAAGCGAGCCACCGTGCTTGCTGTTGAATCCTCGCAGGTGGAAGACACGAGAACCGAATGCCCCTTACACCATACCTCCGGGCATTCTCTGGCGTCTTGCAATAGATTTTCTTGTTTGGATGCTGCGGATCGTAAGGGTATCGTTATGGAGTGCGGTGCGTGTTTCCGATGTTCCGGAGCGCACCGTATAGCTCAATGCACCGCAGATCAGAGGTGCGAAGTCTATGGTTCCAGCTCTCATCACACGCTGCTTCATTCGGACGGGTCTGAGGGGCAGAGGCGCAGCCACTCAGAAAATTTCGGCGTACGGGGAAGAGGTTTTGCTTCGAGGGGAGGACCAGCGCCTCGAGGACGCTGGTCCCGCAGGTCTCCGCCTCTCAACGAGAGACGCAACGCTCCAGAAATGGGAAACCTGTATACGGAAAAATGACAACCATCGAAAAACAGAAGCTGCTCTAAGATGGTCTTGGCGGACGTGACGGCGCCCAGGAGAAGCAGTAGAACTCTCCGCTCTTACGTCATCCTGGATGACCAAAGTACTAACTCTTTCGCCACATCTTCTTTGTTAGATTTCTTTGCATTACCTCACAAAAGGGAAACGTATTCCATCACCACGATTTCAAGTTCTAAAATTAAATCCTACGGTCGGACTACGGAGGGCTTTCGAGTAAGGGGCGTAAACCGCTCTGAGTCTTATGCTCTTCCTCCGCTATTCGAGCACGACGGCATTCCTCATAATAAGTGCGACGTGGCAACGAGAGAAGACGTCTTGAAGAACCCCGACATTGCTCATCTGGCATCAGAATTTCTTCCTCTGGACTGCAATGCTCCCGTGAGTCTGTTGCTGGGTCGAGACGCAGAGGAAGTATTGGTTGCAGAACTAATCCACCGGAAGCCCCCTGTCTACAAAACACCTTTTGGATGGGCTGTTGTTGGAAGAATCAACCCTTCAGAGCCTCACCCGTCGAACAAGCAGATGAGTGTGTATAAAACTCAAGTCGAAGATCACTTTTCGGCTCAGCCTTGTTTCGGTCCTCTAGCTCCAGTCTTCGACACCAGAATGAACGACGAGAGTCCTGGACCGTCCGTTGAAGACAGGAAATTCTTGTCGCTGATTGACGAGAATATAATTGTAAATGCTGAGGGGCATCTAGAAACTCCGCTGCCATTCATAGATCGCATGTCTAAGCTTCCAGACAACACGAAGGCCGTCTATCGCCGCTCCAGAAACACTTTGATGCGGTTAGTCAAGGACCCCGCCAAATTACAGCAGTGTTTGAAGATAGTCCAAGACTACGTGGATAGTGGACACGTAGAGGTAGTTCCTTCCCAAGAACTTCAACCGGCTGAAGGACACTTTTGGTATCTCCCGGTTTTTCCCGTTACACATCCCAAGAAAAAGAAGGTGCGCATCGTCTTCGACTCTGCGGCGCAGTATTTCGGACGCAACTTAAACGGAACCTTGCTACAGGGGCCAGATGCCAACAATAGTCTTCGTGGAGTGCTCCTTAGGTTTCGAGAGAACAAGGTCGGTTTCGTTGCCGACGTGGAAAAGATGTTCCACGCCTTCTATGTCCGTCCCTCCGACCGAAATTTTCTCAGGTTCTTCTGGTTCAAGGACAATGATCCTTGCAAAGGACTTGTCTCGTACCGGGCAAGAGTGCACGTCTTCGGAAATCGATCAAGTCCGGCTGTCGCAACTCACTGTCTGCGCCACGCCATTAGGGAAGCCTCAAGAGAGGAGAGAGAAAACGGAGACAGACTTGCCTGGAAGGCTCTGAGCTACGTCGAGCGCGGATTTTACGTTGACGACGGACTGGGATCCGCAGGTTCAGCTCAAGAGGCCGTCGACATTCTAGTCAAGACTCGAGAGTACCTGGAGACGTTCAAGGTTCGTCTTCACAAAATCTCTTCTAGTCATTAGGAGGTTTTGAACGCATTCCCGGAATCGGAACGCGAGGAAGGAAAGGTGGAGTTTTGGGAGGATGGTTGTAGTCAGCGCACCCTGGGAGTGACGTGGAATACTACGACCGACCGGTTTGACGTACATACCGAGGTGGTGGACCGCCCGTTCACGAAACGTGGTTTGTTAGCCACCGTCAATTCAATCTTCGATCCAATCGGCTTAGCTAGCCCCGTCGTATTGGGAGGCCGACTGATCATGCGCACCTTGATCCCTCCCGTAAAACAAGACCCAGAAAATTTGGCAAAGTTGGGGTGGGACGATCCTCTTCCCTTCGCTCATCTTGCGACGTGGGAATCGTGGAAAGATTCGTTGCGAGGACTCTCCGACCTGTCATTGGACAGGTGCCTCATTCCTGGAGACTTCGGGGAGGTTCATTCACGAAGTTTGCATTCCTTTGCCGACGCCTCTGAACAAGCCATAGGACATGTCACCTACTTACGATCAGTCGATGTGAGTGGACGAGTACACGTGTCTTTTGTAAGCGCTGACAGCAAGGTGGCTCCCAGAGCTGCCACAAGCATACCACGTTTGGAACTCTGCGCGGCCGTCGAGTGCAGCGAGGCCTCCAGAAGAATATGCGAAGAGATAAGCGTCGAGATCAACGACGTAGTGATGTACTCAGACAGCAAGGTAGTGCTGGGCTACCTCAACAACGAAACTAAAAGATTTTCAAAGTATGTGACTAGAAGAATTGAAGCGGCTACGAAGGTTCGTCCCAAGGAACTCTGGCGGTACGTAGCCACTGAGTGCAACCCGGCGGATATGGCCTCTCGTCCCACAAGCGCAGAGAACCTGAAGAGGATATGCTGGTTGACGGGCCCTTCCTTTCTGTGGGAAGATCATCTGCCTGACGAGCAAGAAGGCGCAGATATCTCGCTTTCCGTGAGTTTGCCCGAAGAGAAACTCGTCCAGGAATGCTCGAATTTCGTCACCTCCCTTCAGACCCCAGAGCTTCAGCGTGAAGTTCCTGCCTACTTAACTGGTGACTTTTTCTCTGTTCGTAGAGCATCAAGACTGGCGACGAACTTCTATTTCAAATGGAAGGACCGAACTCAGCAAAGAAAAGGAGTGGCTCTGGCCATCAGACCCTTGGAATCACTAAACTTCGGGGGTGAGAAGTTAGCCATCTCTGACGTTCAACACGCAACCTTTCAAGACGTGATCAGTAATCTCAAGAAAAAAAAGGACATTCCTCTGCGCCACCCTTTGTCTTCTTTGAGCCCCTTTATTGATGCTGACGGTCTGTTGCGAGTAGGCGGACGCCTCAGGCGCGTCAACTTGCCCGGGTGTATAAAGCACCCCATTGTGCTTCCCGAAGACCACCCGCTCACCTCTAGCATTGTGTCTCATTATCACAAACTCTCCGGGCATCAAGGTGCTCACATTTCTCATGGAGCCGTAAGAGATGCAGGCTATCATATAGTGCACGGAAAGAAGGTCATCCGTAAGTTCGTAAATGACTGCGTCGTCTGCAGAAAATTGAGAAGGAGACCCGAAGAGCAGAAAATGAGTGACCTACCGGAGGACCGACTTGCTTGCACCGCTCCCTTTACGAACACAGGTTTGGATGTGGCAGGCCCGTGGCAGGTCGTCGAGGGAATCTCTACGAGAAGCAATAAGAGGACTCCTAAGGTA
Organism: Morinoia aosen; assembly: GCA_030386875.1. Taxonomy (NCBI): domain Eukaryota; kingdom Metazoa; phylum Arthropoda; class Malacostraca; order Amphipoda; family Talitridae; genus Morinoia; species Morinoia aosen. Next base: position 21,796,282 of record CM059578.1, on the reverse strand, counting down.
TGGGCCTTGGTGTTGACCTGTCTAACCTCTAGAACGGTGCATGTGGAACCGCTGCCTGCCATGGACACTTCTAGCTTTCGAAACACTCTCAGGCGATTCATGTGCGTTCGTGGATCGTGCAAAATCATAAGGAGCGACCGCGGTTCTAATTTCGTCGGCAGCTATAACCAGGACCTCGACATGAGGTCGCTCTCCAAGACGCTGCAAGACTTCGATGTGCAGTGGATCTTTAATCCCCCTCACGCACCCCATTTTGGTGGAGTTTGGGAACGTAAAGTGGAAGCTATAAAGAAGGCCATGTTGTTCTCGCTTTCCCAGTGCGGCATGCGAACACCTAGTAGAGATGAGCTCTACACCTTTTTTCAAGAAGCAGCATCAATCGTCAACAATACGCCATTATGGTCCCTATCGAGCGACCCTAATGATCCACAACCCCTGACTCTAAACATGCTCCTAACGTTGAAAGAAGCGGGCGACAACCCTCCTCTCTGCGATACCTCCCCTGCGGACCTCATAGCCTACGGAAAGAAGCGCTGGCGTAGAGTCAACCATCTGGCAGAGGTCTTCTGGCAGAAGTGGAAAAGCGACTACATACAGGAGCTTCAATCGCGCTCTAAGTGGACGAAGAGGACAACCAACTTGAACCCTGGAGACATCGTCATGCTCGTCGAGCCTGCTCCGAGAAATAAATGGGCGATGGGTAGGGTAGTCAGGGTCAAGAAGAGCGGGGACGGTCTAGTACGTTCCGTAGTGGTATCTCGGGCCGCTGCTGCGGGAGGTACGATAGCGTGCGAACGTCCGAAATGCAAGGTAGTAAGTTTAGGTCTCCGAGGGGACAACTAGACCTCATAGTGTCAGATTCTTGAATCAATTTGATTAGTGTACTCTATCTATCGTGCCCGTCGCAACTGTGACGCGTCCTTCCAGTCTCCCTGTAAAGCTTACCTATTGTTAATAAACTTATTTCAAGCGGTCGGAGGAAGGTGTCTCACTGCTGCCGATGGGGGGAGGTGAAGAGCTGCAGACTTCTCCTTCCTCTCCCGGTAGTGGTGTGATGCGTGAAGCACGTTCGTTTTTCCTCTCCTATCTATCTCTCACTAAGTCAGTTTGCGGTTTCACTACTATAGAATATTAGATTTGAATACTGACGGGGTTCGCCTTTAATTTTGTTGTATTATTCGCTCGTAACGTTCCTAACACTAGTCACGTGCGTTGTTCTTGTGCCTATCGGACTAACGAAGATTGATCTCTATCTAGGTTTAAGAAATTTCGTATTGTAACGGATTGATGTATGATCTTTTAGTATAAGCGTAATGTTACTGATTATCGTGTACGAAGCTAAGGTACTCTTTACGTGCTCTCTTCAAGCCGTCGCAAGGATTTTTGCCTGTGTATTTTTTCAAAATAGGGGGGAGTGTCATGTCATACCTTTCTCCGTCTTTAAGTCATTTCGTTTTTAGCCCGCCATTTTAAATGAACCGTTTCTCATTTGACTGTCCCGAAAGTTCCAGAACGAAGCCGTGATTTTGAAATAAGCGATATTAGGTCAATAACTAAATTATATCAGCAAAGTTAATCGTTAATGTCACTAAATGTCGATGATATCTTTACTTAAAAATAAGAATAAAAAACTCCGATACTTATCAAACGTTCTAGTTCTGTTCGCGCATGTAGAATTAATTGCTGGAGTTCTCTGCCCTTTCGTAGATTCTATGTATGCGGGCTGCGCATTCTGAGGTTTTATCCGCGGATCTGGGTTTTTATCTGTCTCCTGGGGTTTACAGTCATGAATTGTGTTGGCAAAACAATTAATTTCAAGAAGCAACAATGATTGTACTATTTGGTAACCACGAAAACAATAGAAAAAGGGTAAGAAAATTTATTCATTAACGCCCTCTTTTGCTGATCTGGGTTTTTTCCTTTAGCGTATGCTGGGGTTTTTTGGTAACATTTTCGTTGGCGACTCTTGACCTTTAGCTCTCACTTCGCACTGTTGCAAATGCTCTTCCGGGGGCAAGGTGCGATAGTTCGTGCTCAAACGACCTCTTAATTTATCCTGTGCCTGCGCTTTAAATGTGTGCTTAGCCTTTTTAAGTGATGATTGAACTTAATAAGAGTAAGGAACTGAAGTGAAAGTGTGCTTTATATCTGCAAGAACGGTAGATAGCCATTCTACCTTTGTGTGTGTCATTCGACTAAAAATTACCTACGTTAAGGTTGTTTTTGAAAAACGAGCAGTGTCTTTATGGTCGTTAAAGGGTTAAATATATATAGTTCTCATACCCTATGGGAATTGTCAAATGCGTCTATTTGGCTCTCACTACGAGCATAAATGTTTGTTTCCTACTGTCTACGTATTTGAAGGTCTTGTGCATTTACGAGTCATCTATATGCAGGTGTCGTGTATTGCTGCGCCTCGAGCGCCTTATAAAAAATGGCGACCTTGAGCCCCTTTCGTGTCTTTGTAAAGTTAAGCCTAGTCTGGTTTGCAAATCGCGTGTGCGTATGATGATAATTTAATGTGATTTCTTTTACTTTACAGGCAATGTAAAACATGAAAAGTAGCTTAGGTCTGTGTCATAGCGGAGGTCTCGCATATAAAGATGTGAGTATTTTGAAGTGTAAAGATGTACCAGCAGCTAAGCTCTAGTAATAAAATCGGAGACGATTAGAAACTTCTTATTTTATTTTACATTTTTTTCTCGCAGTGCTTCTTATTTTCTTGAAATCTGCGTTGTTTTCGAAACTGTTTAAATCGCAGAGGCATTGATCGCCTTTGTGATCGTGATACTAAAAGATGTATTAAAAATGTTCTTTTCCTGTGCCGCCGAGCTAATTTAGTTGTAAACTTGAATACTTTCTTTGTGCCTTCAAGCTGATTTATTTGTAGAACTAAATAACCCATGTTTTTACAGTGACGTATTCACCCGCGCCCAATACATGCTCCTTCTTCTTCCGGTGTTTTTCTCTCCCGCAGAAACTTCGGGAGTAAGGGCGCGACACTTGAGAAATCATTAGTGTGGTAGCCCCATATAAATATTTAGATCGTATAAGTAATTTTGAAAATCCCTTGGCAACAGCCACGGATTTCAACACATTCTTTTCAAAAGTAGGGGCTCAAGTTTTCAGTGAGGTGTGTACCAATCCAGATGAAACGACAATTGAAAATTCATGCCCCACTGCACCCTCGAGGACTGATGTTAAGTGGAGACCACGCCCTGTCGATTTACCGGAGTTACGAAATATCTTATACTCACTGGAAAACACAAAGGCAGTTGGACATGATGGTATCAGTCTTGAATATATCAAAGACAGTTTCCCTGTTACAGCACCATGGATTCGTCAGATAATTAATACATCAATAGTAACCAACACGTTTCTAAACCAATGGAAACACTTCATTATTAGACCATTGCATAGAAGTGGTGAGCTAAATACAGCATCAAACTACAGGCCCATAAGTCTTTTGCCTGTCGTGTCCAAACTATTTGAAAAAGTGGTGACAAATCAACTGTCGTTTTACCTGGACAAGTCAAATCTACTCCACCAAAATCAATACGCCTATTGAAGAAATACTAGCACTCAAGACGCTCTGCTCAATATCTCTGAAAAAATACACAATGACATCTATCAAAAGAATGCAACACTCTTGCTGCTACTCGATCTCTCTAAAGCGTTCGATAGCGTCGAACATGATAGACTTTTACGTAAAATACTGAACTTGGGAATAGACACGCAATGGCTTAAAAGTAACTTGTCAAATCGATCTCATGCAGTCCGCATAGAAAAAAAATTGTCCCCATTCATTCAAAACAAATATTGGTGTTCCCCAAGGATCCATTCTTGGTCCGCTACTGTTTTCTATTTTCATTTATGATTTCCCTCCAATGCCTTCTAACACACGGATCTCAATGTATGCAGATGATGCTCAAATTGCAAAAAAAAGTTCTGTATCGGAAATACCACAGACGCAAATTGAAGCCGAAACTTTACTGACTAGCCTGAAATCATGGTACGACCGAAATGGTCTCAAATTAAATGCTAATAAAACACAATGCATTATTTTTGGATCCGAAGATGCAATTAAAAAAACCTCAGATCTTACTCTTGCAGTTGGAAATGATAAAATTCATTCATCAGAAAAAGTTAAAAATCTAGGTATCTGGTTCGCTAGAAACATGTCCTTCAAATCTCATGTTGAGAATACTTGCAACTAAAGAGTATAAAGATTATGCTAGACGAAAAATCCTGATTATTAGCCATTTAATCGCTGGTGTTATCGCGCATTGACTACTGCAACCTAGTATGGGGAGACTGTTATATAGTGAAGTGGGCATCGTTGTGGTGTGACGCTGATTGTGTTAATAGGACTTCTGGAGGCTGATATTTATGAGTCTCTCTCGCGCTCTGCCCGGATAACTTATAGCGTTCGGGTCACATGTCTTGATAGAGCCTCTGGCGGAAGAGCCGACGGGCGCCTTGCATTTACAAGTACCGGATGGGCATTGTTTAACTTCCGGGCTATGTAGCTCTTAAGGACAGTCGGTGTATCGATGAATCAGTTCAAGATTAGAATCCAAGCAGAGAGTTTCTTTCTCATCCTCTTGGAAGTTGAGGCTTCAGAGACTGTAGTTAAAGCTACCGATTACTAAACCTCGTGTCGTGCTGAAATACCACGATACTACAGAGACCTACTTCAATACCTTCAAAGGGACTTACAAAAGTGCATGAACTTTGCGGCCAAGGTAGTATGCAACAGTAATTTCAAAAGAAGTGATCACGTAACCCCTCTCCTCAATAAACTCGGCTGGATTCCTATTCAAGAAAGGCTCCTCATAGAGAAGGCCCAATACGTATTCTCCTCGTTATATCTTCCTCAGAGCAATGCTGAGATAGTGCGTTTCCATCCACCCACTGTAACCAATCAAAAACCGAACATAAACAATAATGCCTTAGTCAACTATCGTTCATCTCACTTAAGGCAGAAGGCTCTGTCCATATCAGGCACCTTACTTTGGAACAAACTTCCCCTGAGTATTAAAATCCCTCAAAGACCGAGAGAATTTAAAGCCAAAATAACTCGTCATCTTGTGTCTCAAAAATAATTCTTAGTTACTGAACATACTGAATAAGTATTGACGAATCTCATTTGCCTGGTATCTCCATTGCTGAACAATCTCCCTCGCTCATTGTTTTATAATTCAAGACATCACACAATAGTTTTGAAGTATGCGTAGGTATTATGATTTGATCGCCTATACGCTGCCATTTGCAAACATGCTTACTTGTATATGTGTGTACGTATATAGGTGTATGTGCGCATATGTGCACGTACACCTGTGTGCACTAAGTAGATAAACCAGTCGAAGGTTGCATTTTATGTCATTCCTCTCCATTGCTGTGCAAGCATCAAACTAGACCGTCATGGTACGTATGTGTGTGTGTGTGTTTATCAATTGCAGACATTCTGCACCATATAACAAAGATAATTTGATTTTTTCTAAAGTGAAATTGTGAAGCATCCATGTAAAAAAACAATAAATTCATTGTGAATCAGTTGTGATTCGATCATCCATTTATACTGCAATAATATGCTTATAATGCTTATAGTCATATGCTTATAATAATGTGATACCTATGTGTGCTTATCAATTGCCGACAATTTGCGCCGTACTTCAAAGCTAACGTGATATTTTTCTAATATGAAACCCTTATAGGACATTAATGTTTTCTTTCTTATTCACGTCCCACAATCGTTTTCATGTTTCTGACTTAGGTAGACTGTTTTGTACCACTATTTTTAGTACGGAAATTTGATAAAATTCATGCCATAATAAAAGATATTTTCTCCGTTTCCCTCGATTGGAATGATAGTTTATACTGACTAGTTTACGCTGATATTTTCGCACATGCTTAATTGTGTATATGTGTACGTGTGCATGCCATGCGTATGACACTTTATCGAATGCGTATGTATTGTAATTGCCTCGATGCATAGAAATGCATTTGTGTATGCTTACGAGTTTGGTGTAAGTATGGGCGTGGGTATGTGCGCGCATGTGTATGTGTATATATTTACATGTATATGTGCACATATGTGTGTACTAGACTGACAACTAGCATTTTACTAGAGATAATAGTCTTTTTTCTGTTCACTCTCAACTTGTAACATTACCTAACTCGTCATCTCTTTATTATTGAAAAGCATTCATGTACAAACTATACATTTGTTGTGCGATCATCCATTTATATTTAAATAAAATGCTTATTAACTAACGACCGTTCTGTTAAAATTGTTGAATTAGAAATACAAAACTTATAATCTTCTTGGTCCTCATGCTCATGTGTACATATATATGTATGTATGTATATATGTATGTATATATATATATGTATATATAAATGTATATATATATATATGTGTGGATATATATGTATTTGGATATATATTTACATACTTTTTTCATGCTTCCTTAAAATGACACTTTTGAACATTGGCCGAAACAAGCGATTCATAAATTATTTCCTGGCATCAAGAATTGCGAAGTTTTATGTCATGTACATGTAAACTGTCAAATGTGTTTTCAGCCCACAATGAAAATGCATCGTCCATGAAATTGTGTTATCTCTTATAATTATCGTTACATGTATTATCAAATGTAGATTAAGCAAGATTAGAAGTACATTGCCCTCAATCATTTCTTTTCGACTAGTGACATGGGTATTACTGGACTCATGTGTGTGTATCATTTAAGTGTATTAACTTTAAAATATTTAAAAACTAATGATTGTAATTTTGTACAATCTCTATTGGAAATAAATTGTTTTTCTTTTTTCTTTCTTTCTTTTCTAACGTTGAAGAGACCGTTCATACTGATGTGTCGCCTTATGCAGTTCCTGTATTTTGTAAAGCACGCCCTGCTCCTGTAAGACTAAGAGACTCTGTCAAAACCGAAGTGGAGCGCTTGCTGAGTATGGGAAAATTTCTAAAGTGTATGATAGCGAATGGGCATCTCCTACCGTTAATGTTCTTAAGTCTGACGGCAGTGTAAGGCCGGCCCTACACGTAACTGTTTATCTGAACGATTTATCTGTGCAGATAAAAATCGTTGCAAGTCATCTGACCGTCGCTGCCCCTACACCATTCAGAGAATCGTTGTGATTTCCACAGTCTTCGCAATGTCTTCGGAGGAAGAGGACTCTGTAGCTCTAGCAGGTTTAGCTGTGGCAATATGCCTAAAAAGGGCAAAAAGTGCTTCTGGTTCAAGGCGCGGCCGCAAGTGGAGCAAAGAATGGCTTCTAAAGAGGAATAGATAAACTCATATAAACTTATTGAAGGAGTTAAGAGTAGCACCAAAGGACTGGAGAAATTATTTAAGGATGGATGAGGAAACATACTTCAACCTTTTATGTTTGGTGAAACCTTTCATACAGAAACAAGATACGGTCATGAGATGTGCCATAACCCCTCATGAAAGACTGTCAGCTACATTAAGGTTTTTAGCCACAAGACGGTGCTATGAAGACCTCAAATTTACAACAATGATTTCACCTCAAGCTCTCAGGGTTCTTATTCCCGAAACGTGCCGAGTGATTTATAAGGTGCTACGAAAACAGTATTTGAAGGTTAGTATTTATTAAGTAATAATACAACATAACATACGTAATACAAACATAGTACAACAAACCCAATATGTTTTGTGTGTATGTAAGTGTGGAGTAGTTGAGAAATAGAAAAAAATAATACAATTATCGAAAACACATGTTCGATAGCAAACAAAAATCTAACTCGGTTATTCAATATCGAAAATCAGACTTATTTATTAAAGAAGTATGTAAGACTGTCACTAAGGTATTTCGGTCATCATCCTAACAGCCTGAGCTAAAGGATCCAATGGTAAAGAGGGTGAGGGCAATGGAAAGCTTGTATGAGTATACTGTTCCGGGCGTTGCGAGGGTTGTTCAAATGTATTGTGCTGCATTGGCAACTGAGTATTTGTTACAGGCATAATTTTATGATTATGCGTAAGAACTCCCAATTCAGCTTCAAAGAGAGCATCATTAATGATTTTTTCAGCCAATATCCTTTGTAAATTATTCAATCCTCGTAACTTGTGCGCGACATTCTTCCCAAATACATCATGCTTGTCTTCTTTTACTGGCACCCTTGATTTTTTGAAGTGCTCATTGATAGTCGTCAGCACAGTGTCAGCCATGTCATTTTTGCATTTTCTTTTGCTGGATCTGGGCTGTGCTACACTACTTGTACTATTAGTTGGTGAAGGAGACGTGGGAGTTGGTGAGTTGCTGACATATGGTGGGTTGCTGATATCTAGCACAGAATATTCATTATCAACTTCGTTTTCATTGACATCCGGTGAAGGGCTGGACTCAGGCACAGGCTCATCATCACGCCATGATCTCTGTAAGAAGAAAGAAACTGCTATTAATTACAAAAAAAGAAATTTGAATTATAAAACATTATTTTATCTAAAATTTATGTTCAAAATGAATATAATTTATAAACTATACAAACAACAATTTTTACGCATTCAAGTGAATTAATCCTATGTAATTTCTTCATTTCAGTTCCCTCAAACGGAAGAAGAATGGAAAAGTATCGCAAAACAATTTCAGCGAGATTGGCAATTTCCACAATGCCTGGGGGCGTTAGACGGCAAGCACGTGGATATTGTTCCTCCAGCAGACAGTGGTTCTCTGTTATATAATTATAAGGGACGGCACAGTGTAGTCCTAATGGCAATCGCTAATGCAAAATGCGAATTCATCATGTGTGATGTTGGCTCAAATGGTAGAAATTCTGACGGTGGAGTTATACAGAACACTATGTTTTACAGAAAATTAACTAATAATTCTCTAAATATACCACCTGACGACCAAATAGATGAATCACATAGAGTTCTACCGTATGTCTTTGTTAGCGATGATGCTTTTGCACTGCGGCCTGATATGATGAAGCCTTATAGAATGGGAGACTTACTGGGCATAACGACAGAAAGATATTTAATTATCGTCTCTCAAGAGCTCGTCGAGTGGTAGAAAGTGCTTTCGGAATTATGGCATCGAGATTTAGAATATTTCATACACGAATAAATATTAGTTTAGAAGACATTAATGCCGTTGTGATGGCATTAACTATGCCTCACCAGATTGCTATGTTGCAGAAAATGCTGACTGCGGTACAACAGTGGAAGTTTTAAGACCTGAAGATTCAAATATGATCAATCTTGCCCGAAGAAACTAAGGGAATCCGATGGAAACCGCCAAAATGATTAGACAAAATTTAACTGAATATTTCATCAGAGAAGGCAAAGTGCCATGGCAAGACAACTTCATCCATTGAAACTTAATTAAGGCTATAGGTACATATCCGCATTAAAATATGGATGCAACAATGCTACATAAATATTTAAGCAACCTGTTTTGTAACTAGATCTCATTCCTGGGTGCTATGTGTTCATTATAAGATCAAGTGATTCAGTGTCCTCTGAGACTCCATATGGTGAGGATGTGCGTTGCGCTCGCTCCGCTCGCTCCGAAACAAAGTGCCTATTGTTAGAAAGAATGTACTTCTAGCCTGAATGGGTACCCTCTCTCGCCATGAGGATTCAAATGTGATATTAACATTTAAATCATCAAACTAAGAATATAATATTCCCTCATAAAGTGTGAAGGTGTTCAACCCTCGTTTATACAAGGAAGCCAACTCTCTCAACCTACAAGATGGGACCCAAGAAGCAACGCAACAACATCAGCAGCTGCAATAACAGCTGTGAGTATCAACCAAAGTTTGGTCAATATCCTGATGTGTCTAGCCTAACGCAAGACTGCAAAGAAGTGGTATCTGTTCAAATAAAATATTTCGACTCAGTGATGACAAAATTTAATAGTGATATTGACGAAATGAAAAGTGAAATAAGCGACCTTAAAACACTATCTGAAACAATAGCAGGAAAAGAAGCAGAACAAAAACAAATTATTGAAGAGCAGAATGAGAAAATACAAAGCTTGGAGTCGCGTCTCGATCGCTTGGAAAAAAATGATCAGCGCCGAGACCTGGAAGATAGAAAATGTACTCTCGTCATTTCCGGGGGGGGAACTACCTCATTCACACAACAACGAAAATTGCAAAGAAACAGTCTGCAAAATTCTGAAGGACATCAACATCGACCTCAGTGATGCTGACATCACGTCAGCTAACAGAATGGGAAGAAAACCACTAAGTGGAAACGAGGATCGAAGAAACATCGCTTTCGAACTGAAACATTACAACAAAAAACGTGAAATTTTCTCTGCCTGCCGAGTAAATAAACCAACGTTCTATATAAATGAATATCTAATACCTTCACGAGCCAAGATCATGTACACCTTGAGAGTAGCCAAGAGAAATTTCCCGGAAAAAATCGGAACCCCGAGGACCCATGATGGAAACATCTTCGCATTCATCCCTGGACAACCGGACTCGAGACGTCAGATTAACACGCCAGAAGAGCTCGACCAATACCTGATGCGGCAACTGGATAAATAATCGAATCAGGTCTTGGGTGTTCACCTCAATTAGGTATCAAAACTTGTAACTGTGTCAAATTATATACTCGTATGCCAATAACGCCTAGAATTCTATAACTTTACACTAGATCTTCAAACTGCATAACTTCATGTCATGAATCAGTTCCAACCTCTAAAGATATATACGGCAGTTTTACCTCAATTTTGACAATCTTATGACAGATATATATGAACATTTATGACAACTGTATTGGAAATTGCAACAACACCATCAGCAATTTGTACCTACCAATGCTATGATGGAATATTGATATCCACATTGTTCGCCTTTCCTCGTAAATTGTATGTAATTTTTCACCAACAAATTATTATTATTATGTGTAAAACATATTACCTGATTAGATTATCATCGTCGCTAAATTTTTTCTATTTATTTTTATTTTTTTTTAAAACTTATTACCTGTTGTATGTGAACTTTGTAACAACGCCTTCAGCAATTTGTACGCATCAATTTTGTATATTGAACTCCAATATTAATCGCTCTTGGCTGAGTATTGAGTGTACTCACGAAATCACGCTAGATTTCTTACTCTTTTCTATACTTCCTAAGCTAGTTTTTCGATAGAAATATCCTTTTAATCTTGACTCTGTATTTCGTTTTAAGTTATACAATAGTACTTACTGCCTACTGTTTACTAATTTTGAATGACTGATCACGCTGATATATTAGATGAAATCGACCCGGATCTCAATCATTTGAACAGAATATTTCCAAACCTAAACGACTCTGAAAACTGCAGATATACTAATATATCAAAATTCAACGAATCTATACGAATAACCCGGCAGGATTTTTCGCTACTGTGTTGGAACTGTAGGTCACTCTATCCAAAATTGGAAGAGATACAATGTACTATTACTGAACTTAGGTGTACCTTAGATGTGATTAGCTTCACCGAAAGCTGGCTAGATGACTCGACCAAAGACATGATTAAATTTGAAAATTATCATAGTTACCATTCGCTACGAAAAAACAAGCGAGGCGGGGGCATCAGTACATACATTTCTAAGCACATGGATTCGAGAATCATAGCAAGTGCAACACTGAATCAGGATCATATAGAATCATTATTCGTAGAACTGTCTAGAGATGGCAAACGAATTGTGCTTGGAACGGTGTATAGGCCGCCTACAGCCTGTCCTGTATCCTTCCTTAATGAGCTTAATCGAATTACTTCTCAGTTTAAGAGGTCCTTCTACAATGACATAATAATATGCAGTGACCTCAACTATGATTTGCTGAAACATGAAAGCTATGAACCAATCTCTAATTTCTTGAATGCATTTCATTCTAAATCTTTCCTTCCGATCACCACAAAGCCAACACGAATAACCTCAGAATGTGCCACGCTGCTTGACAATATCTTTATGACAGACCCAAGTGATTTTCTTGCTGGAATAAATACTTCTGACTTATCAGATCATTTTCCAGTTTTTCTTATTAAGAAAAATGTCCATCTTGCGTGCACCAAAGCACGGGCTGAAACTTACTCATACCGTAAAATAAACGAATCAAATTTAGAAGAAATGCGCACCGTTCTAGAAGATGTAATGCCAACATTGCACATCACCCAACAAAACAATAATGCAAGGAGCATTGATGAATCAGTAGTAAAGTTGACTGAAACCATAATGAACGCATACAATCAGTGTTGCCCAATTGTAACCCGTACAGTTACCCCGAAAAATAGACAAAAGCCCTGGATTACTAGAGACATCGTGATAAATATAAAGAAACGCCAAGCGTACCTAGCCCTCCTTTGCGAAGGACGAATATCTAGAGAAACATATAACCGATTCAGAAACTATGTGACAAACCAGATAAGAACATCAAAAAAGAGCTACTTTACCCTCAAGTTTACTCAATTCAAAGCTGACGTTAAAAAGACTTGGCGCCTCCTTAACTCTTGTTATAAACCGAATAACGCCGATAAAAAGAAAATTGGATATATCACTCAAGATAATGTAAAATACCATGAGAAGAATGAAATTGCTAATCTCTTCAACAACTTCTTTGTAAACGTAGGGAAAACTATAGCCAATGGTATTCCAAGTGAACCTACTGATCACCTGGAATTTATGGATCATATTCGAGAACACAACTCCTTTTTCTTTAGGCCTACAAACTCCTCCGATGTAATTGCGTGCATAAACCACATGAAAAATAAATCGAGTGGGTTACAAACGTTTCCAACTAAAATACTTAAAATAATTGCTGATATTGTGGCCCCGCTGATATCCAATATTATTAACCAGTCTCTCTTACTAGGCACTTTCCCGAACTCCCTCAAAGTTGCTAGAGTAACCCCTATCTTTAAAAATGGTGAAAAAACCTGTGTAAACAATTATCGACCTATCTCCATGTTACCAATTATTAGCAAGGTATTCGAGAAAATTGTGTATAAAAAAGTGTACTCTTATTTTGAACAAAAATCATTTCTCTATGATAAACAATACGGCTTTCGCTGTAAAAAATCAACAACACAGGCAATATTAAATCATTTAAAATTCCTTTATTCTAATATAGATAACGGAAAGACTGTCTTCTCTGTATTTCTTGACTTTCGAAAAGCATTCGATTGTGTGGACCATAACATATTACTCTCGAAACTTCATTGTTATGGCATTCGCGGGGTTGCCCATGATTGGTTCAGATCATACCTAACAAATCGGAAGCAATACGGTGTCATTGACGACGCAAAATCGGACCCACAGAAAATTAGCCATGGAGTTCCACAAGGATCTGTTCTTGGGCCTCTCCTTTTTCTGATTTTTATCAATGATATTATTCAATCTACATCATTTTTTAAATTCATACTTTTTGCCGATGACAGTACGCTTTCCGCGGTCCTTCCGAACGAAAATCCCACTACGATTGCGGAGAGTATAAATAATGAACTCCATAAGGTTTCACTGTGGCTTAAAGCTAATAAAATAAGCCTTAATATTGATAAAATATATTATATTACGTTCTCATACAAGAAAAATATATCTCTACCATCCATTAAAATTGGCGAAGGTGAAATCAAAGAAACCAACTCATGTAAATTTCTGGGCATCATAATAGATAAACATCTGACCTTCAAAGAGCACATCACTCATATTAGTTCTAAATTATCAAAATCCATCGGAATCCTGAATAAAGTTGAAAATTTCCTGCCTGAAACAGCCTTACTAATGCTTTATCGAACGCTCATTTCACCATACCTGCAATACGGAATAGAAGCATGGCATGGAACTCATAAAAATAAAACCAATATAATTTTCACTCTGCAAAAAAGAGCCATCAGAGCGGTAAAGAACCTAGAATATAATGCTCACACAAATGATTCATTCAAAAATTTACACATACTTAAACTCTCGGATCTCTACAAAATCTCCATCTGCAATTTCATCTACAAAACATTAGCTAATGATGGCGACAATAGCCTACAACATTTATTAACTGCGCAAACTGGTCATCACGACCATTTAACACGAAATAAAAGTAAATTCATGCTTCCTTATTATTCAAAGGCCCGCTCGCAACATAGTATACTATTCGTTGGAACTAAAACCTGCAACTCAATACCTGCGGAGATCCGTGAAAGTAATTCTTACAAGGTATTTAAAAGAAATCTTGAGTCTCACTTCTTATCAGAATACTAGTCGTGTAAGATCACCAAGTCAAATCCTGCCTCCTACATGTCTGGTCCAAATAATGCAATTTGCCATGAGTAATATCGCCGATTTTCAGTCTGCTCCTAAATCGTTATCGAATATACTGTTAAATATTGTCCATATAACCTATATGGTAAAAATAAAAATCAATATCGAGTTCATTATCCTGTTGATCAGTCTAATGCGAAACTAGGCTAAGTGAATTAGGTTAAACATTATTGTACGCCCTAGAATAATGTAATGGTAGGATGCCCTAGAAGTCGCTGAACTTATTCGGGCCCACAGGTAGCTATACTCAACTCTGACCATTGTATTAGACTTAAGAAACATTCTACCTCTGTATCTCCTGTGGTAAATAAATTGTTTAAATTGTTTAAATTGTTTAAATGTTCGAACGTCACAGTTATCAGAGAACACGTAATAAATAAATAAAATTATAGTGCCGATTATACAGAATTATCTACTCGTATACTCGTAACATTCGAGACGGAAGACTTGAATGTAACTGGGTGATTCATTCCATTTCTACCTTATTAGTTGTTACTTATTCCTCTAAGTAAAATGCTACATATATAGCCTACTTTTCGTCACTTTGATTCGTTGCAGAACCACCCTTTATACCCTTCACACCCTTTATTAATAGCATATATTGTATGTGCCTGTATCAACTATATAATAAAATAAACAGTGTATAGACTCACCTGACTTTCATCTTCCTCAATATTAGTGAGACTTTCCCGTGCATTTTCTTGATCCTGAAGGAATGCAAGCTTTTCAAAATACCACAGTTTTGGAACATAAACATCATTTGATCCTGCTCCCGATTTCTTGGAAGCATGCACTTTTTTCGCTTCTCTTCTATATGTTGTGCGTAAATTATTATATTTTTTCACAACCACATCACGGTTAGCACCAGATATTGTTTCCCATAATTTTGTAATTAATTTTTCATATGCTGCGTTTTTCATGCCACGGTTATGGTACTCTTTGCATGTTACTTTCCACAAACACTGTTCAGTTTGGTATATTTCAATGAATTCTTCTAATACTTTGTGATTCATAATTTCAATGTTAAACAAACACTTGGAAAGGCTTGACCGCTGACAAAAAGTCTAAACTAAAAAACTGATAACCTGCACAGATTTACCCCTACACGTGAGATTTTGATCTGAAATGGAAACAATCGTTTCAGACAGAAGTATGAATTCTTCAACTGTTCAGATCTCTCGATCAGTCCATCTGAAGCGATCGCAATCTGCACAAATTCCCCCCTACACGTTCGATTTATCGTAACGATTTGTCTGCACAGATAAATCGTTCAGATAAACAGTTACGTGTAGGGCCGGCCTAAGAATATGTTGTGTCGTTACTTTCAGCATGTGGTGTTCTCCCTCAGGCTGCTTTACGCTTCAGGCAGACTGTGAATATTTTTTAGATTTTAGAATATCTTTGCCCAAAGCGAGTGCCTGAGGTACAAACGAACCCGGCAGGGTAAAGAAAATACCACTGGAATTAATGCCGTATTATTGTAGGTATCGCCGACAGTAATGGCACAAAACGGAATATTACAGTCGAGTAATACAGCACCCGAGGACGTCTTGGCGGATCGACAGTTGTCGGGGAGGTGCAGCGTGGTTGGGGGACGAGAGCAGACCAGTACTGCAAACCGAGTGTCTCCGACCACGGAGTACCAGAGACGCTAGCAGAGAACTGGCTCGAGTCTTGGAAGTAACGAGGCGTGGCGGCTGGCAGTCGAGGCGTCGGCGAAGGCAGCGAAGGTGGTGCTTGCGGAGCGTCGAGACTTTGATGTGAATGTGTATATCAGGGACGCTGAGAGTGTTCTGGTGATGCGCTCGCGGCGCAGCTGTTTATATAGGCCTTGGTGCGGCCTCACTGTGGTAATCCAGCTCTCGGATTGGTCGAGACGGAACAGCGGCTTGCTGCCAACTAAGCCTGTGCCAAACTTAGAGGTTTCATTTGATGTTGCCTCACTGTTCGAGGCAGGCAGCTTATAGAGCTTGGTGCGGCACCTCTGTGTCAACAAGCACATGTGCGAACAGCTTGTAGAAATCACCACAAGCACATGAGATTTATTTAGCTGTAGCTGCAACTACAGGTTCTGAAGCCTTAAGGAGCGTCCCCCCAGAAAGAGGGAAATGTGGGGAAAAATAGATTTTAGCTGCTATCGGAGGTGAAAGAGGTCAGGCACATCACATCCTGTGAAAAATGAGGTTTTTACATTCGCTCATTCGCCCTCTACGGGGATTTGAAGAATGGGGGAGAGGGGAGGGGGAAGTGGTATTTTATCATGTTACACCTCCCCCTTGGCTCTTTCTTCACGGCGCGACGTTGCTATGTCATCTTCTTTGTCTATTTATTACTGTATAATGATTCCAAGGGTCCTAGCTGACCCCACAAATAATAACGAAGAAAAATTGAGAGTGTTTGTTTACCTATTTTGCCTTTTTTTTGGAGGATCGAAATGTGGGGTTTCAAAATGCATCTCCTCCTATAGTTTTTGAGCTACAGTGATGATTCTGGTATCATTGGATGCGGAAAAGCGTGGAAAATAATGGGTGCTAAAATTTTATTTCGAAATTTATTGCTAGCAAAAGTTGTGAAGTCAAAAATGAAAATTTTCAAACTCAAAAAAATGGAGCCTCGAAAATGTTTTTAAATTTTTTTTATTATGTCTTTAGATATTTTATTTTTAGCACCCCGTAATCTCCATAATATTCCGCATATAATGATATCAAAATCATCACTTTAGCTTGAAAACTGTAGGAGGAGATGCATTTTGAAACACCCCCCCTAAAATTCCGTTTTCCAAGTATATTTCGTTTTCTTCAAAAAAAATCGCATATTTTCATAGAGGACGAACGATTCCAAATTGCATTTCCTATCTTTATACCAAATTTCATTGCTCTAGGTTCACTAATAAAAAAAAACCGTAAGGGGGACGCTGTCTTTAAACTTCTAAGGGAGGAGAATGAAACTCTCATTAAGGCACTTATCAATATACTGGTTCTGTCGGCAACAGACCTCTCTTAAAACTAGCCGTGCCCGGAAGTCAAACAAAGACTTTCCGGTGCTCGTTAAGGCAAGGCGCAACAAAGACCTTCCGGAGCTCATAAATGCGGAGCGTGACAACAGCTTCCGGAACAAAACCCACGCGACGCACATATCAAGATACAACAGGATCTGTGGAGATTTTTCTGCCTTCATTAACAATTTGTTGAATCCCGTTCAATCTGTACTACCTGCTATTGATGAAGTAATTTTTCAAGTCGATCCAAAATCGATTTGCCAAATGCGTTTCTTCAAATTCCTTTGGACGGAGAATCAAAAAAGTTTACGACCATTAACCTCCCGGAAGGGTAATTTAGGTACAATTACTTACCTTATGGTTTGCGTGCAAGTCCCGGCATTTTGCAAGCGTTCATGAATAAAACTCGTTCTGGCATCTATAATATCATTGTGTACAGGATTATCTACTCATTTTGACCTCTTCTTATGATTCTCATTTGGAAGTTCTTCACAAAGCCTGGTTTGTCCTCAAAAATGCTGGAATTCACTTGAATCTTTCTAAATGTGCCCTTGTAGTGTGTTCTCGCTAAGGCTGCTTTACGCTCCGGGCAGACAGTGAATATCTTTAGACTTTGAATATCTATGCCCGAAGCGAGTGCCTAAGGTAAAAATGAATCCGAAAGGGGAAGGAAAACACAACTGGAATAAATGCCGTATTATTGTGAAGATCGCCGACAGTATGGCACACGAGGGAAATATTTACAGTCCGGTAGTACAGTTCCCGAGGACGACTTGGAGGACCGACGGTTGTCGCCGAGTCGCGGCGTGAGTGACGTGGTGTGGCGGCTGGCTGTTGTTCAGCCTCGAGGAACCGGCCGTCAGGCTACTGTTTGCGGAGCCGAGACTAGTGAATATCAGAGTCACTGCGGGTAGCCTGCTGCGAGAAGAGGCTGCAAGGAGAGTCGCAGAGAGAAGACTTGTTTGAGCCGCTGCTATGAGGAGGCTCGCTGGAAGACTTGCGTGAGCCACTGCGAGCGAACTGAGCGGCGCTTGCCGCGCAGCTCTTTATAACCAGCGGCCTCACTGGGTAAAGCTAGCTCTCTGGTCTACGTGCAGTGGCGGGTTGTCGCCGTCAGTGCTGTGCTAAAATTACGTCTCTTCAGTCGCCTGGTTGCTTGAAGCGTGCGGTTTGAAGAGGCTCGGTCCGGCACCCCAGCGCCAAATTTGAGCGCTGATTGGTCATTTAGTACAGGCGCTTCGAGGCTGTGAGGTGGGTCACTCCGGTAACCGTACTACTGAGTGGATGTTCTCTCTCTGCTGCGAACTCTCTGCTTGGAGAAGTGCTTGGCCTGCTTTGGAGCTTCAAGTGTTTGATACGTAAGAATTTGGTTATTACTCTTATACTGGGAGGTGAGAGAAGCTCTTGCAGCCAAGGAGGGGCGATTGCCTTCCATCTATTTTTTTCGTTCCCTTTATACGTTATTTTTCATTTGTTTTCGATTTTTGGTGATCATTGTTAGATTGTTTTTTGTGTACTTTAAACCAGCGTTTTCACTGTTATGGCCCTCCCCTGAGCGAGGGAGGGGGGCGGGGGTACGTCGTGGTGGACATGGGAGTCGACCGCCCCGGGCCCAACTTTTACAGACTCCATCTCGTTCAGCCTCGAGGAACCGAACAGCCTCCTTTCCCACTGAATCTGGTGAGGCTTCTGTGCCTCAGACCATTGTTCACCCTCCGGATCAGCCTCCGACACCACCTCCAACCACTCGCACATCTAAATCACCAACGTTCCAGATTCAACTTAAAACAATAGACAGTTCAAAACTACAGACAAAGCAAAAATATTTGAGACTACGTTCAAAGAACTCAACGCTTCCCTTATTCGGCTAACCACTACAAAAATGGATTCTATGCTGTTACATATGACATCAATTCCATTGACAAATTAACATCCACTAAGGCCATTCAAGCTTTCCAAAAAATCAACTTAGTTCCTGTTACTCTTCCAGACCTTAGAGCAAAAAGAACAATATTCGTAAGACAAATAGACTCCGACATTGGAATGAGAAGATCAGAAGAAATCAAGGAAGAAATAGAAAACCAAAAAAAACTGGATTAAAGTCACAGATATAATCAAAAATAAAAACTACGCTCACATAATAAAAATAGTCACAACAGATACCGTAACAGCTCAACGAATTCTCAGAGACGGCTTCTATATGTTTCACACTAAAAATACATCACAGCAATGCGAACAAGAACAATACACACATATTTTGATTTGCTACAAATGCTATAAGTTCGGAGACCATCCAACGTTTCAGTGTACAAAAAAATCTCAGTTTTGCTCCGAATGCTCTGTCAGGGCAAACTCTAGCCCTTAGTTCGAATTGCCTACTTGGGCGAAGGATTGTTGAAGAACCGTATTTGAGGGCTTCCATGAACAAGTTTTTAATTAATTTGTAATACTAGGATAAACAATCTCAGAAGTTATTGATATTTAATTGATCGGAAGCAAAAGTTTATTACGAGATAAAATTAAAGATTAGAGGAAAGACAAAATGGAGGGATAACACGAAAGAAAAGAATAATCTTAACCTCTACTGGACACATAGGAAGAACACTAAATGAACACGAACTATACTGATTAAGAGAATACACTGAAACTGAAAACTGAGACTGAGCTGTACTATACTGGGATGGGCAATTGATGCTCGTAAGACCTGCAATGAAAATAAAACCAAAAATTGAAACCAGTGACAAGACTAGGGCATTTATATAAATCAAAGTATGCGCAAGTAAATTAGTATTATCGACAACAATTGAAACTCACCAATGACGGGGGAGGAGGATAGCGCAATACTAGAAGCGGCCTAGCGGTTGAACCAAGAAACAAACTAAGAAAAATGAACCGGATCTATCTACCGACATGCTCAACTCAAGATCATACATATCAGAATTGCAAAAACACTCTTAAATAATGCCTCAACTGTCAAGGACCCCACAGAACGCTTACAGCAAGCTGTCCATACAGGAAAAACATCAATAAATAAAAACATGAAGAGGAGCAACAAAAACAACAGCAAACAAATAGCACTTATGCAGAAATAGCCAAACAAGCCCTACAACAGACCAATCCGCCACAGAGCACACTAACTCTGACAAACCAAACGCACATTGAACTGTGAGGAACTACCTCAACACATTTGACTTATTAGTATATTAGTCGCCTCTCAACGCCGAGGAAGAATCTTAATATTAGCAGGGCAATTAGACCATAACCGAACTCAATACGGCTAGTAGCCAACTCATAATAGTTTTAAAAAGGACAAATTCGTCCTCTAGTAATTTATTCATTTATTTAGGTTAAAACGTGCGTAATTTTTAAGGTGGTTCAAAAATTGGGTGTCAGGTAAAAATAGACTGCAGGTGCAGGAACGAGGAGTCTGGAGGAGCTCTCCGCTTCAGGGCGGACGGCGCCAGCTTAAACGGACGTCACGGGTTATCAACTGAACTTCAACGTGCGAGCTTGTCACCAGCACTTCAGGAAGGCAGAACTCGGCGGCAAACTGACGCTACTAGAAGGAAGCAGGCACGGCAACAGCGCTAGAACCTGGGCCGCGACCAACGCCTCCAGTCCCCTCACAGCTGTATGCAAAAATGAAGAAATGTATACAAGAATATAATTAAATGAAGAAATATTCTTACGCAGTGCAATACAAATAATTTAGAAAGAATTTAGCAGCGAACGGTTAAAGTATATTACCTAGTTACGGCTACTGCCGTCGCACAAGATGGCTCAATTAGCTGATAAGGTTGCGAAGCATGAAGTGCGCAGGGCGACGCAGCGCCAGCGAGATACTGAAAAAAAAAGTACCTGGTAAGAAAAAGAGTTAACCTTCTTGATAAAGGTGCACAAAGGTATTAAGCTTCAGTAATCGGAAAACATTAGAGACATGAAAACCAACCTGAAGAATTTATCCTCCAGTGCGCGTAGCGACTGTTAGACAAGGGCAGTAAAGACGATATGGGAGTCGCAGTACAGCTAATAGGTAATAGTTAATAGGTAATATAGTAGTATAGTATATACTATATTACTATATACTATAGTAATATAGTATACAGGGTGTTTCAAAAATACACGGCATAATTTCAGGTATGTATTTCCCACATGTAGACAATCAAAATAGTTCATTACAACATATGTCCGGAAATGCTTCATTTCCGAGTTATGGCCTTCACAACATTGAAATTCACCGGAACGTTTTTCTTTCCGCAGGTCGTTGCCGTCAAAGGACACATTAAGAGGGCACTCTGACAGATCATTCCTAGGCGAAGGTTAAATTCAGTGTTGTGTTTGGCGTTCGACTGTGTGTCATGTACACAAATCAGGAGCTGGCAGAGATGCACTTGATCTACGGTAAGGCAGACGGCAATGCTGCGCTGGCTCGTCGTTTGTACCAGGAGAGGTACCCACAGCGACAATGTCCAGATCGGAAGACATTTGTAAGTCTCCATCAGCGTCTGTGCGAGTATGGAAAATTTGACTCTCCTGGATTGGGAAGGGGACGACCAAGATCTACAACTCCAGAAGAACAGGAGGAGATTCTGGAGATTGTGAACAGAACTCCTTCTATCAGCACACGAAGGTTAGCGTTGCAAGTGAATGTTCCCCATACGACTGTCTGGAGACTGCTGAAAGAGTATCAATTGTATCCTTACCATTTGCAACGTGTACAGGCGCTGTCACCAGCAGATTACCCTGCACGAGTTAGGTACTGTCAGTGGTTCTTGCAGCAATGTGCTGCAAATCCGAACTTTCCTGCCTTAGTATTATTTACAGATGAAGCACAGTTCACACGAGATGGCATAACAAATCTCCACAATCAGCATGTATGGGCGTATGAAAACCCAAATGCAACTGTTGTATCTCATCACCAGGTGCGGTTCTCCCTCAACATGTGGGCCGGTATCATTGGTGATCGGTTAGTTGGACCCCATGTACTTGTAAACAGACTTACGGGGCAGGCGTACACAAACTTCCTGGAAAACATCATACCTGATGTTTATGACGACACTCCACTGATCGATCGTCAGCACGCTCACTTCTTGCATGACGGCGCTCCTGCACACTTCAGTCGTACGGCTCGCCGGTACTTGGATCGAAGATTTCCTGATCGATGGATAGGTAGAGGTGGCCCAATTGCTTGGCCTCCACGCTCACCTGATCTGAACCCTCTCGATTTCTACTTGTGGGGCCATTTAAAATCATTGGTTTATTCGTCTCCGGTGCCTGATTTGGAATCCCTTCGGAATCGAATTGTGGCACGCTCTGAGGACATACGCAACATTCCTGGAGTGTGGGATCGTGTTCGCAGGTCAATGAGACATCGATGTGAGGTCTGTATTCAAGCAGGAGGTGGTCATTTTGAACATCTTCTGTAATGGCAACGACCTGCGGAAAGAAAAACGTTCCGGTGAATTTCAATGTTGTGAAGGCCATAACTCGGAAATGAAGCATTTCCGGACATATGTTGTAATGAACTATTTTGATTGTCTACATGTGGGAAATACATACCTGAAATTATGCCGTGTATTTTTGAAACACCCTGTATAGTAGTAGTAGTTAATAGGTAATAGCAATAGTAGTTAATAGCAATAGTAGGTAATAACAATAGTAGGTAATAGCAATAGTAGTTAACAGCAATAGTAGTTAATAGCAATAGTAGGTAATATCAATGGTAGGTAATAGCAATAGTAGGTAATAGCAATAGTAGGTAATATCAATAGTAAGTAATAGCAATAGTAGGTAATAGCAATAGTAGGTAATAGCAATGGTAGGTAATAGCAATAGTAGGTAATATCAATAGTAGGTAATAGCAATAGTAGGTAATATCAATAGTAAGTAATAGCAATACTAGGTAATAGCAATAGTAGGTAATATCAACAGTAGGGAATAGCAATAGTAGGTAATAGAAATAGTAGGTAATAGCAATAGTAGGTAATAGCAATAGTAGGTAATAGCAATAGTAGGTAATAGCGATAGTAGGTAATAGCAATAGTAGGTAATAGCAATAGTAGGTAATAGCAATAGTAGGTAATAGCAATAGTAGATAATAGCAATAGTAGGTAATAGCAATAGTAGGTAATAGCAATAGTAGGTAATAGCAATAGTAGGTAATAGCAAAAGTTTAATAGAGACAGCGGTTCACTGCGATAGGGTAAAGGTTGCCCCACTTTTAGAGCAGCGAACCCGCCTTTTAGAGGAAAGTTAATTGCGGTTTGAATTCCGCCTTAATCATGCAATTGTTTAATAAACAATTCAAACAATTTATTTACCACAAGTGATACAGAGGTAGAATGTTTCTTAAGTCTAGTACATTGGTCAAATTTGAGTATAGCTACCTGTGGGCCCGAACAAGTTCAGCGACTTCTAGGGCATCCTATCATCACGTTGTTCTAAGGTGTACAATAATGTTTAACCTAGTTCACTTAACCTAGTTTCGCATTAGACTGCTCATTGAGATAATTAACTCGATATTTTATGCTGTATTTTAAAATATAGGTCAGATCGGCTATTTTTAACAGTTTGTTCGATAAAACGATTCAAGAGCAGACTGAAGATCGGTTATGTTACCCAAAGCAAGTTACATTATTACATTATCATTAGTTACATGTAGGAGGCAAGATTTGACATGGTGATCTTACACGACTAGTATTCTGATAGGAAGTGAGACTCAAGATGTCTTTTGAATACTTTGTACGAATTACATACACGGATCTCCGCAGGTATAGAGTTCCAAGTTTTGGTTCCAACGAAGAGTATACTGTGTTGCGACCGGGCCTTTGAATAATAAGGAAGCAGGAATTTACTTCTATTTCGGGTTAAATGGTCGTGATGACCAGTTTGCCCAGTCAATAATTGTCTTAGGCTATTGTCACCATCATTTCTTAATGTTTTGTAAATGAAATTACAGATGGAGATTTTGTAGAGATCCGAAAGTTTAAGTATTTGTAATTTTTTGAAAGAATCATTTGTGCGAGCATTATATTCTAGGTTTTTTACCGCTCTGACAGCTCTTTTCTGCAGAGTAAAAATTTTGTTGGTTTTATTTTTATCAGTTCCGTGCCATGCTTCTATTCCGTATTGCAGGTATGGAGAAATGAGCGTTCGGTAGAGCTTTTGTAAAGCTGTTTCAGGCAGAAATTTTTTAACTTTATTTAGGATTCCGATGGATTTTGATAATTTAGAACTAATATGAGTGATGTGCTCTTTGAAGGTCAGATGTTTATCTATTATGATGCCCAGAAACTAACATGAGTTGGTTTCTTTGATTTCACCTTCGCCAATTTTAATGCATGGGAGAGACACATCTTTCTTGTATGAGAATGTAATATAATTTGTTTTGTCAATATTAAGGCTTCTTTTATTAGCTTTGAGCCACGATGAAACCTTATGAAGTTCATTATTTATACTCTCCACAATCATAGCAGGATTTTGGTTCGGAAGGACCGCAGAAAGCGTACTGTCATCGGCAAAAAGTATGAATTTGAAGAATGATGTAGATTTTAAAATATCATTGATAAAAATCAGAAACAGGAGAGGCCCAAGAACAGATCCTTGTGGAACTCCATGGCTAATTGTCTGTGGGTCTGATTTTGCGTCGTCAATGACAACGTATTGCTTCCGATTTGTTAGGTATGATCTGAACCAATCATGCGCAATCCCTCTAATGCCATAACAGGGTAGTTTCGAGAGTAGTATTTTATGGTCCACACAATCGAATGCTTTTCGAAAGTCAAGAAATACAGAGAAGACAGGCTTTCCCTCATCTATATTAGAATAGAGGAATTGTAAATGATTTAATATAGCCTGTGTTGTTGATTTTTTAGAGCGAAAGCCGTATTGTTTATCGTAAAGAAATGATTTTTGTTCAAAATAAGAGTGCACTTTTTTATACACAATCTTTTCGAATATTTTGCTAATAATTGGGAGTACGGAGATAGATCGATAATTGTTTACACAGGTTTTTTCACCACTTTTAAAGATAGGGGTTACTCTAGCAACTTTGAGGGAGTTCGGGAAAGTGCCTAATAAGAGAGACTGGTTAATAATATTTGATATCAGCGGGGCTACAATGTCAGCAATGACTTTAAGTACTTTAGTCGGAAACGTTTGTAACCCACTCGATTTATTTTTCATGTTGTTTATTCACGTTATTACATCGGAGGAGTTTGTAGGCGTTAAGAAAAAGGAGTTGGGTTCTCGAGTATGATCCATAAATTCCAGGTGATCAGTAGGTTCACTTGGAATACCATCAGCTATAGTTTTCCCTACGTTTACGAAGAAGTTGTTGAAGAGATTAGCAATTTCTTTCTTCTCATGGTATTTTACATTATCTATTCAATTTTCTTTTTATCGGTATTAATCGGCTTACAGCAAGAGTTAAGGAGATGCCAAGTCTTTTTAACGTCAGTTTTGAATTGAGTAAACTTGAGCGTAAAGTTGTTCTTTTTTGATATTCTTATCTGGTTGGTTACATAGTTTCTGAATCGGTTATATGTTTCTCTAGATATTCGCCCTTCGCAAAGGAGGGCTAGGTACGCTTGACGTTTCTTTATATTTATTACGATGTCTCTAGTAATCCAAGGCTTTTGTTTATTTTTCGGGGTAACTGTACGAGTTACAATTGGGCAACACTGATTGTATGCGGTCATTATAGTTTCAGTCAACTTCACTACTGCTTCATCAATGCTCGTAGCATTATTATTTTGTTGAGATATGTGCAATGTAGGCATTGATTCTACTAGAACGGTGCGCATTTCTTCAAGATTTTATTCATTTATTTTACGATATGAGCAAGTTTCAGCCCGTGCCTTGGTGCAAGCAATATAGACATTTTTCTTAATAAGAAAAACTGGGAGGTGATCTGATAAGTCAGAAGTAATTATTCCAGCAAGAAAATCACTTGGGTCTGTCATAAAGATATTGTTAAGCAGCGTAGCACACTCTGAGGTTATTCGTGTAGGCTTTGTAGTGATCGGAAGGAAGGATTGAGACTGAAAGGTTGTTAGGAAAATAGAGATTGGTTCTTAGCTTTCATGTTTCAGTAGATCATAATTGAAGTCACCGCATATTATTATGTCATTGTATAAGGGCCTGTTGAACTGAGAAATAATACGATTCAGCTCATTCAGGAAGGATATAGGACAGGCTGTAGGAGGCCTATACACCGTTCCAAGCACAATGCGTTTACCATCTCTAGACAATTCTACGAAGAGTGATTCTATATGATCCTGATTCATTGTTGCATTTGCTATGATGCTCGAGTCTATGTGGTTAGATATATATGTGCTGATGCCTCCGCCCCGCTGTTTTTTACTTATCGAATGGTAACTATGATAATTTTCAAATCGAATCATGTCTTTAGTCGAGTCATCTAGCCAGCTTTCGGTGAAGCTAATCACGTCTAGGTTATATTTAAGTTCAGTAATAGTACATTGTATCTCTTCCAATTTTGGATAGAGTGACCTACAGTTCCAACACAGGAGTGAGAAATCTCGTTCAGTTATTCGTATAGTTTCGTTTAATTTTGATATATTAGTATACCTACACTCTTGAGAGTCATTTAGGTTTGGATATATTCTGTTCAAATGATTGAGATCTGGGTCGATTTCCTCGAATATCTCAGGGTGATCAGCCATTTAAAATTAATAAACAGTAAGAAGTAGGTACTATAGTGCTTAAAAACGAAATACAGAGTCAAGCCTTAAGGGATATTCCTGTCTAAAAAACTAGTAAACAGTAGGCAGTAAGTACTATTGTATAACTTAAAACGAAATACAGAGTCAAGATTAAAAGGGTATTCCTGTCTAAAAACTAGCTTAGAAAGTACAGAAAAGAGTAAAAAATCTAGCGTGATTTCGTGAGTACAGTCAATACTCAGCCCATGAGTGAATAATATTGGAGTTTAAGATACAAAATTGATGCGTACAAATTGGTGAAAGCGTTGTTACAAAGTTCACATACAACAGGTAACAAGTTTCAAAAAAATTTAGCGACGATGATAATCTAATCAGCTAATATGTTTTACACATAATAATAATTTTATTGGTAAAAAATTACATACAATTTATGAGGAAAAGCGAAGAGGGTGGATATCAATATTCCATTATAACATTGGTAGGTACAAATTGCTGATGGTGTTGTTGCAAGTTCCAATACAGTTGTCATAAATGTTCATATATATCTGTCATACGGTTGTCAAAATTGAGGTAAAACTGACGTATATATCTACAGAGGTTGGAACTGATTCATGACATGAAGTTATGCAGTTTGAAGATTTAGTGTAGAGTTGTAGAATTCTAGGCGTTATTGACATACGAGTATATAATTTGATACAGTTACATGTTTTGATACCTAATTGAGGTGATTTCCAGTTGCAGCATCAGGAGAAGAACCTAAAAAAAACCTAAATTGTACACATTCACACACGCAATCACACCATGAACTTATTGAGCATGCAGGAAGAAGGGTAGGAAGCGCTAGGCCTGCGACCGTCGCCAAACTCCTCGCCACGAGTCGAGCGTGCCCCCGACGTGCCGACGTAACCGATGACTCCGACCAAGACGCAGTCAGAGCCCGACACAAGCAGCCTGCTACTTGTTTACCTGACACCACACTTTCTTATGCGCTGTTGCTGCGCGACCTCACCTGCCACGCAACACCAGCAGTTTATGGTAATAGTACAGACAGCAAAGTACACTACGAACGAATCTGTGGGGAATTTTCCCCACAAAACTCACTGCAGAGGAAGCACAAACCAAACGCACATTAAACTCACTGCAGAGGAAGCACTCCAGAGGAAGCACATCTAGCCGCACTTAATAGGACAAAGAAATTTAGCGAAATATTATCCAATTCTCTCAAGGACAACTTCGATATTGACACAAGATTCCCTGACCGCGATCCAACTGCCATCTTCAACTTTTATCATGGAAACAACGACAGCCAAAGCACACAACCAACTACACCGGAACACCATTCAATAGAAGAAACAATGGACATGCAAGTTGAAGCATGTGCAGAGGCCGAACAAAGACAGAAAAGGAGAATAAGTGATGAAATGGAGAATTCAACAATACTAATAGACAACAAACACAGCATTCCAATCAAACTATATAGAAACTTCCAAGATCGGTCATCAATCCCAGAAAAACCAAATGCTGACTAGTACATATCAGAACTAAAAGAGGACAATGACGGACTCAAATTTGTAGTTCAGGAAATAAAATCAGGTACACAACTGAAATACATATTTTCTAAACGAGTGCAATTCACGCGAGTAAAAATAGACATAATACCACACGAACAACTTATAGCATTCCCACGACACCAATCAATATTCACAGCAAATAAAAAACCTAAGAACATAACCTCCGTAAAATGAACCTACGAAAACTGACAGTGATACAACATAACGTTCAGTCTTGGAAAACTAACAAAATACCCCTAGCAAACATTTACAACCAAATTGACCCAGATATTATTCTCATTAACGACCACAGCTTGACAGGAAGCCACCACTTGAAAATATTCAACTACAACGCTTTCTATGTAAACAAAAATAACGAAATACACGCAGGAGCCGGGATAACAATAAAGAAAAAACATTTCACTTAAACTTCATGACCACTTTCACTCAGACATGCTAGCAGTTACATTTGAATCTCTCCAAGGATCAATTACAATAGGTACTACATACACTTCACCATGAGTAGACTATCTTCATTTGGCTGATTTTCACACCCTATTCAATGGACCTCACCCGGTATACTTCATAGGATATATCAATGCTGTACACAGAACCATAGGGCACTCATATAACAACAATAGAGGGAATCATTTACACTATCGTATTGAAAGACATAAATGCATCCACGTACGCCCGTACTTTACTACGCTGATCACGCATAGTAGTACCACAGCACAGGATATTGTACTACAGAACACAAATGCCTTCCATAATATCCATCTCCGACCTGGGCCAGTTACACCATCAGACCATATCCCAATCATAGCAATCATTTCAGCAAATCCAACCCAAATCCCAATCAAACAGAGAAAACAATTTTATAAAGCAGACTGGGTCAAATATAGACAACAACTAGCAATAGTGAACCCAAACATGCAAGATGAACCAACCTTAGAAGAAATAGATGAACATTTGAATAAATGGACCGAATACATTCATGAAGCAACTAACATCGCAATTCATACAATAACCCATAAAATAATCCCTGGATTAAAACCTACTCACGAAATACTAAGAAACCAAGCTATATATCAGCATTTAATAGAATACATTCACAATAACGGGCCATCCAGAGAACTTTATAGACAACTAACCAGTCTCCGACGACAACTGCAAACCTTCTACAAACAGGAATATACTCAAACTTGGGAAAACCTAGTCAAGATATAGAACTTCAAAAAGACCCCAAAATTTCCTGGTCTTCAGTCGAACGCATGATAGGATCCAGTAATAAACAAAAAGTTCCGTATCTGCAACACCAAAACAAAGAATTACATTCGCTACAAGAGAAAGAACCGGTTTTAAGAGAACACTGGAGAAAATTTTTTTCAGAGGAAGACAATGAAGAAGACTCTGACATAGATTACATAAACGAAATAAAAGAGCAAATGAATAACATAGCAGATCAAGTAATACCATTCCATACAGGCTACATAAATAGACTTGATCATCTTCACTTCCCACCAATAAAAATAGAAGGATTAAAACAAACATTTAGATCCTTCAAACAGAAAGCCCCCGGCCCCACTGGAATAACCACCCTTCAAATAAAGAATTTACCGATAAACATGATAACATGTCTCTTAAATATATTCAATAACACCATTTGAGCCGGCTACTTCCCTGACAGCCTCAAGCATGCACACATGATATTTCTTCCAAAACCCCTAACATCACAAAAACATGTACAAAATTACAGGTCAATATCACTGCTGGACATACAAAGCAAATTCTAGACAAAATCTTCAACAATAGACTAACCAATCACCTAATCATCAATAATTTATATAACAGTAGACAACACGGATTCAGGAGGAACAGAGGTACGCACTCTAGCCGATTATCTAACAGATAGAACTGCATCAATCAGGATAGGTTACTACATTGGCCCCCCTTTCACACTGCAAACTGGCGTCCCACAAGGAGCATGTCTTTCGCCCACATTGTACAGCTACTATACACATGACATCCCCCATCCACTACCCAACACGGAGATCATATGTTTCGCTGACGACATTACTAAAAACACTACAAGACGATACAAACCAAGTTATGCACCCTATCAAACTCAGTACGCAATACAGCATATCAACAATTACGAGAGTCAATGGAAAATTTCAACCAACGTTAAAAAATTCAAAATTATCCCCATCAGCAGACGCACAACTTCAGACATCTTCATATACAATCAACATTTTTCATACCCCAACAATTGCAAAATTCTAGGGCTCAATTTTTTAACCAATGGATTCTCATCACAAATACCATCAAGATAAGCAATAGGATATAGCAATCTCAGCCAATTATTCCGATTTATGCACCTATCCCGAGAAAATAAAAAAAAATTATATCTAGCTTGTGTGAGATCAGCCTTAATATATCCAGTTATACCATTACATGCAATGTCACCAACCGCCATCTCCAAATTACAGAAAGTGCAAAACAGAGCTTTAAGATTTATTACCAACACCAACTGATCAGACCGTATAGCATCCAGGATACTGCACACTGCACAGCCAAGTCAACATATCCCCTTTCAATACTTTACTTCACAACCATGCCCGAAGAATTTGGGACAACTTACAGTCAAATGATCCCGACCTCTATCTACAGTTAACATTCTTCCAAAAAATGGAAATAGTCAACATTTCAGATTTAAAAGCTCCAAAATTTCCGCACTTGGCCCCCCTCCAAATCCGGAATACACATAAAAATAGTCCGACATTCATTATGGGGAAGACCGAAAAACAATACTTAGTTTTTTACTTTTTCATATTGGGGTTTTGACGAGCGGACGGATCGGTCTTCCCCCCATGGGTGGGAGGTCAAAACCCCAAAACACAACTCCATCCATCACAATAGGACACAATACGAGGCCTGTCTAAAAAGTATCCGACCTTTGGCCAGAAAAAATATTTCGAATACCTGTCGGAGTTGGGACCCTAATCCCCTTCAAAGTATGCCCCTTGTGCTTGCACACACTTAGCCCACCGATCCTTCCACTGCTGGAAACACCTCTGGTAGTTTTTTTTTAGAATGGTGTTCAGCTCCATCGTCGCATTGCCTGTTTGACTCCTTCGATGCTGACTGTTTTCTTTGATGTCCGTGGAATTGTGCATCACGAATACGCACCGGAAGGACAAACAGTGACAAAGGAGTACTATCAGGATGTTCTCCGGCGACTTCGTGATGCAGTTCGGCGCAAAAGACCAGACATGTGGACTGCGAACAACTGGCACTTGCATCACGACAACGCGCCCGCACATTCATCCCATTTGATCCGCAATTTCTTGGCCAAACATGGAATTACGACCGTTCGCCAACCTCCCTACTCTCCAGACCTGGCTCCTTGCGACTTCTGGTTGTTTCCAAAATTGAAGACACCACTGAAAGGATCCCGTTTTGAGAGTAGAGAAGAGATAATGCGGAACGCGACGACAGAGCTGAACACCATTCCAAAAGAAGACTTCCAGAGGTGTTTCCGGCAGTGGAAGGATCGGTGGGCTAAGTGTGTGGAAGCACAAGGAGCCTACTTTGAAGGGGATTAGGGTCCCAACCCCGTCAGGTTGTTGAAGTATTTTTTCTGGCCAAAGGTCGGATACTTTTTAGACAGGCCTCGTACTCAACTACCAGGCTCACAAACACTCAATAACCAAGAATCAACTCACACTCTCTTCTCATATTCTTCATCTCATCATCCACCTTACCTCCAGTCACATCATCAGAACTCGGAATAGATTCCTATTACGCAATAAGTAACAGAATACGACTTTATTAAGTGGATCCTTTCGAGTCGGCGCGTATTTGGCCACTCAGGCGTTTCCCTTGTTTATAGTGTACAAATAAATGCTAAAAAAATAATAATAATTTGAAGGTTGAGTATGTGTATATGATTCAAGTATATAGTATATAGAAGTACGTACAAGTATGTAGCGGTCTGTGCATCTTGGGGATGTTGTACACACACATGAGTATACGCGAGAAGCGTAGCCTGAGTATAGCGCTTCGGGGAATAGAGTGACAATGTATGTACAAATGTACATAGCAATCTCTGTATCACACAAAAAGTTATGTATAATAGTGTATAAAATATATATGTGTATATAAAAATAGCAGGTAAACTTATTATTTATGAGTTACATATATTACAATATCATAAATTACGAACCGCTGTACATAGCATCTTGTTGAAGAAAATACTAATAATACAAAATTCTGATTCAGAGCAGGCAAATTCAACTATATATAATGGTAAATAGTCAGCTTCTAACTCAGTATTCTGGGAGACTATTTATATAGTTGTAAATACAATGCCTTGACGGGTTTCCCATACCCAACCCCTGGAACACCTAACTCTATCAACTAGCTGTGATCACCAATTTATGATCACCAGGATACTCCTCGTCTGAGGTTCGTTCGATGCCGTGCTTGGCACCTGCATCTGATCGTGTATCCGGGCTTGCGTTTCGCAAGCGCCTCTTAGACTACCTCTTCTTCATTACAATTTGGCTGTGCAAATTACTTTCTTGAAGTCTAAATATATTATTCTCTGATTGTGGTACCGATTCGATAAAATTATTATTTCGTTATCAGCAAGCTCACGTTCACCAAAATTATTACGACAAATTGAGAAATTGAAGCTTGCCTAAATTCTACCACAATGATATTCTAAAATCTCGATGTTTTGCCCATTTTCTTATAAATCTTTTATATGCAGGTGGGGCGCAACAGTGCGGAGCAGGCCGGTCTCGCGCCGTGTCTCGCTCTTTCCTGCGCATTCGAGACTCGCCAGGCTCACGAATTGCTCCGCTGCTATCGCTGCACCCCCACGCAGTTTTCTGAGACTCCTCAGAGATCAAATTTATTTTTCCGGAGATTCTTTAAATAAAGAAAACATTTAAGAGCCTTTACGGTTTCCAATCACTAAAGCGTTCTGTTTTACCCCATAACGTTTGAACAGCCAGCTTCTAGATTTATATCAAAGAGATTTTTTCTAAATTTTCCACCTGTTTCCCTCCTACTATCCTCTTCCTTTCCCTACTTCTTTTCTTCCGGCACGCCCTGTGTCAAACTCTTCTGACGGGGCCTTGGTCTGTTTCTCTGCGCTGATGATGCGTCTGAGCATTTACTTTAATTAGCCCTTAAGTATCATTTGTATTGCATTTCAATATTTCCATGTTATTTTGATTACCTAGCTGAATAAGATTAATATTTCAAATGTAATTTTGCGTGTTGTACCCTGTTATGCAGTAGCTCATGTCTGTGCACACTATTTTTGCAGAAGGAAATAAATCACTGTTCTTGCTGAAATCTATCTCTGTATGTAAGAAACACTGCAAAGAGATTCTGCAAGCTATAAGTCACATCCTGATATCAGGGGACACTTTCTACGTTTTGATACAGGCTTTAGTCTACTACGACACTTTGCCTTCAAAAGGGCTTAAAGAAACCAACTTAGGAGGACCAACTATTCCGCATAGTTTGTCGTAAAGGAAGACCATCTTTTCCGATTCATTACTTTATCAATGTTTTTAACTTGTTAAATTTTCTATCGAATTATAATTGTCAAGCTGTCGGTGGTCGATTTATACTATGTTTAATCGTGGATTCCTCGCTTATGTGCCTATACTAAAAGGTGGTCCCTTCCTAACTTCTCTCTGAGGATAACTTTTGTGGTGAGAAGGTAAAAATAACATGATAATCATCTGCTTTTTAGATGAAAAATATGAAGTGGGAAAGAAAACGCGGTTGAGATGGCTTGTGTGTGGATTATTGAATGCAGGATTGATTTCTTTTTAGGCTGATATTGGAACCATGAGAGCTTCGACCTGATTTTGTCCGTTACCGAGACATTTGGGAACCTACATTACTTCTAGTATTAACGATATGATTTGCTTTGTAGATTTACTCATTTTTTTTCCTAGATGTCTTTGAAGGGGTAAAACTACTATGTATGAGAAGCAGTGCTCCCACGGGGAGAACGTAAAGTCTCAATCTGAAGATAAGGAAGGACTTATTTTGTCAAATTAGTGTGTTGTTTTGATTTGCTTTATTCGAGACATATTTTTTTTCACATGTGTATTTTTATAATCATAAATACTTTCTTCTTGAATATATATTATGTTTGAAATTCTTTCCTAACCGTTTTATTATATGCCCACGGATGCTACTTGCACTAGGCTCTAAGAGTACCATCGACTAGACACTCAATAGAGGTTACCAGTTATTTTTCATTTACAGTAATTACGTCCTTACCTTTTTTGTGGATGTAGAAGCCATCACGAGTAGATTCTTTGGTTTTGGATTCGGATCACGTCTTTCAAATAAAACAGCACTACGTGATAGAAATTTCCTTTGGCCTATCTATGTGGTTCAATGTTTCCAGGGGTCATGAGAAACTCTAGGTTCACTAATAGAGTGTTTTAATTGTTTTCATGGGCCCAAAATAAAGCATTTTTTCAGAAGACTCTTGGCTGTTTGGTGTTATGATTTTAGTGCTAAATATTGAATACCTTTGCGTCATGCCATGCTAGTGTGAGCACTGCGTCACCGCATGTTAATTTGGTATGAATTTTGTGTCGTAACCTTTGTAACCTGTAGTATCATTAACTTGGCGCCTCATCAAAGTTTTGTTTTCTCTAGAATGCCATGTCATAGAAAAACTGTTTCGTCAACCCCATTTACTGCTGTACGGAATTAATCCCATTGGATTTTTATTTCACTTTACGGTTTTGTTCATTTTCATTAGACTTCCATCGAGTGGCTGCCTAAGCAGTCCATATTGAACTTATCAAATCGAGTTTTGAAGATATATGTTACATTAATGGTATAGTCAAGGACAATCTTTTTTTGTTCGCTGTTGAGATTTCGCCTTATTTGTTTATTTTTCATAGTAATAAAACTTATAAGGAGGTCGAGTAAATATCGTTCCGCAAAGATGGTTTCAATTTAATATCCCTTTCATCAGACGTGCAAATGAAATGTTTTAAATTAACGTAAAGAACATAGCGCAAAAAAAAAATCGGCATTTTTGGGATGCTTTATTTCCAATCAAGCCTGATACAAATGATCTTAAGCATTGTTTTTTCAAATGTCTTATAACTAACACTATATATAGGACACCATGACGGTTCCCCCGTAAAGCCGGTGCCCATTTCCGACACCTGGGTCGAGTGGGGTATTGTGCTTGAGCTTTCCCTTATACCCAACGGGGAAAATCGCAGCGCCAGCGCCGGGATACGAACCCGTGACTCCAACATACAAGTCCGATCCCTTAACCGCTGTGCCACCGCGAGCACCGCGCAAGTGTTAAATACACTACGATAACTCTGGACGAAGGAAGCGGTGAACAACAGATATCATTATTTAATACTAGCCTGACCCGTGGAAACTCCACGGACAGTGTCATCGTTAAGCTAGGTGGACCCGTGAAAAAATTTCAACATTACCTAACCTATGCTAACCTAACCTATCCTATATTAGTGCAACATTCAGGAATTCGGTATCCATGATGCCGCAAATTCCGACGAAAGCGTAACGGACGAAGTAACTAGGGAAAAAAACAAACAGAATATTACATAGACAGTTCATGGGACAGGCGGAGTAACGTAAATACTCAAACGCAGGACTAGAGTCGATGATGGTAGTTCACAAAAAAGCATCAATTTAATTAGACACATGCACCATCAATAGCCAGTATACCCTACGTCTTTCAGCCTAAGAAGAAATTATAATTGTTGTAGTACCGTGCTCCTTGTTCTAAGAGGACAAGGTACAAGGTATGTTTTCGACAGTATTAAAATAGTCATTGACAATCGTTTGTTTAATTTTGTGCTGACACTTCATGAGCATTTGTGGCATTGGCCAATTTCTTCTGTGGCCGGATAATACTTGATTTTATATATCTCATTTGCTTCGCATTACAAAATTTTTGTTAGAGAGCGAGACATGCGAAATTAGCAACTAATACAGCGAGTCCAATAATCTCATTGAGACAGGCTGGTTTCAATTTAATATTCTCTCTTCAAGCCACACGCGCGTACAAGCAAAGAATTTTAAAAATTATAAACAATACATAACGAAAGAGTTTATTTAACACAGACCCGATGATAGTTGCAGTAATATGGGTCGTTGATGCCTGATATTATTTAACTAAAATAATAGTGTAGAGACTAATTTGAAATGAGGTCTGCACATTAAAGCAAAACGTAGATACTGACTGTAGGGAACTTTCGGC
Source organism: Morinoia aosen (assembly GCA_030386875.1). Taxonomy (NCBI): domain Eukaryota; kingdom Metazoa; phylum Arthropoda; class Malacostraca; order Amphipoda; family Talitridae; genus Morinoia; species Morinoia aosen. The sequence continues at coordinate 21,759,454 of CM059578.1, read as the reverse complement.
TTTATGATGTTCATGAACTACCTAAATAATTGGTAAATGTAGGCTTGCTTGTTTCGATGTGGTAATTAGTTAGAAGCAAAGTTTTTATTTTGGGGCGTTTGAAAATTGGCGGTGAAACTTATTCAGCATAGAATTACTGAAATGCTTATCTTTCTCACGTAAATGTAAATCTAACGAAATTATTATACATTATAAAATGATTAGACCCCTTTTAATATAACAAAAGTGTTTTCAAGAAAATCTTAAAATAACTATAAAATACAAATACATTCACGGGGAATTTACGCACAATAATTATGCTTCCGAACGCTGGATTCAATTTGCACAAAAACCGGAAGTCAGGAAATAAATTGAAAAACTACAATTCTAGAAGAAAGAGTTTGGAACCGTACAAATAATGACAACATTGAAGCTAAAAAAATAGCATAATAAACACGTCATCCTAAGGCCCATACGCGCTCTACTTTGGAGTTCTACTTACCGTGCAAACGATAGTCGTTTCCTATTGTGGGAAAGTCTAGCAAAAGCAGTTGCTCATAATAAGGCATTTATTGAAAATTTTCAATAATGTGAACACCAGAGAACGATAGTTTGAACTTAATGCACTGAACATGTAAACTTTTCCTCTTCGGATGCATATTTTATGGTTATTTTAAAAAAATTTCTCTGAAACGAACGAGCTCAATTCAGCATCTATATATATTACCACTGTTGCAGACTTGGATAATTTCTAAATTGATATGGAAATCAAAATGAAGATTCTTATGCACACGTAGAAACAATTTTCATTTGTTATAATTGCCTAAAATTAGGTCACAAAATGAAAGTAAACTGATAAATGACTAAAAAATACAGAAAAACTACAATTTTGATTACGACCTAACCGTTAAGTATGTATCCTAATACATCCTAAATTAAAAGTTGTTACTGATATCATTCAAACATAATTTTTCAAAAATTGAACGCAGCCAGTGATATGCATTTATACATTGAATTCAACATTATATACAGGTTCTAGCTAAGTACGTTATCATTGTACGCGTTGTCATCACATTTTCAACATAAGTGCGCTAGTGTTCACATTTTCTGAACAAGCGCACTCGTCTACATTTTCTAAACAAGCGCGCTTGTCTTACTTGACACCATCATGTACGGCAAGGTCTATCATCGTTCAAAGTATGCCGGTCTAGTGTCAGTTAGTCAGTTAGTCGAATCAGTGGTGCTTCAAGTACTGAAAAAGCTGTTTGGAATATGTCTTGTCTTTGTACATTTAGTTTTGGGTCAATTCCTTTGAGTTGAACCCGGTAGGTGGATGTTTGGGGTTTTCTGATGTGTTGAGCTTCAGGTAATGGTTGCATGGGTAGACCGGTTTGGGAGAGTCCCCTTGGAAATCGGATGGATCCGCTCGACCACGGGAGCTTCATCCGTGCGGCGAGTTGGGACATACACAAGAGCTGTACCAATACAAGAGAAAGAAGAAAAGAAAAACACGGAAGTAAGAAAAGCTCTCTCACCTCCTAGGGACGCTCCACAAGACCAACCAAATGGGTTGAAACGAGATATTTACCCGCTGTCTCCTTAAGCACCAAAACTGGCCAAGGCCACCCTCCAAGCGAAGCTGAATAAATGCAGGGGAAATCGGAAAGCTGTTACAATCACGGTAATCATGAGGTAACGATTTGCGGGGGGGGGGGGGGGGGCGGAGCTATTAGGGAAGAGAGGAAAACAAGAGTTTGGCGCAGGGCGTGCTGGAAGAAAAAGGATAGGAAAGGGAAGAGGATAGTAGGAAAGACTCACTCTTTACAAATGTACCTTTCCTTCCTACAATAGAAATAATCTGCAACGAAGCTTACAAAGATCCCTCAACTGCCCCACCATTTGAACCTAACCTTCTGAAAAAACTGTTAATTGCTTGCACAACTGAATGCCCATTTACACACATGGACGGAAAACTGTACCAGTAAATAGGCGGTGTCAGCATGGGAAGTCCATTCCGGGTTACCTTAGCAAACTTCTACATGATCACGCTCGAAAACAACATTCTACAGAACAGCCCGGGGAAAAAACATCCATATACTGTCGGTACGTAGACGACTGCTTCATAGTAACAAACTCAATAGAAACACTCAATGACCTTAAAAACTTGTTCGAATCAAACTCTATCATAAAAGTTACTCAAGAAATCGACACAGGTTAAAAATTTAATTTCTTTGATGCAGCAATTGACGGATCAGAACGCAGCTTCTCCACCTCAGTGTATAGAAAGCCTACACATTCCGAAGTATACCTTAGCGCCAACAGCGAATGTCCACAAAAATACGAAGACAACGCCATTAAAGCTTTGCTTAATCGCATATACAAGATAGCATCAAATTTGCAGCTTTTCCATGAGAACATTCTCAGACTTGAACAAGCTTCATTTATCAACAACGGATACACCCATACCCTTTCCGATAACATCCTAAAAAATTACTTGTCTGAACGTGAACAAACACTAAAGAACAAAAAGTCCACAAAGTGTATTATCAAAACCAGTACTCCCCCGCAAATAAAACAGACGAAAGAATATTGAAAAAATCCTAAAAACCACACAAAATGCAATAACCCAAATGATAAATTACAAGTTATTATTTATTACAAATGTCCTAAGATCACCAGCCTAATCTCCAAGAACAATCACAATCCGCCACCTCCTAATTTGAAACAGACTAATGAATGTCGTGTACAAATTCACTTGCGCTCATGAGGACTGCGAACCTCATAAACGTTCGTACATTGGCATGACAACCACTCCCCTCTCCAGACGTTTAACAATGCACTTAGCATCCGGCGGTCCAAAAATACACACAAACAATACACATAAAATAGAACTCGCCCGCGAAAACCTCGTCACCAACACAAAAATCATTTCTAGAGAACCAGATCATAACAGACTCAAATAGTCGAAGCAATTCTCATTCAAAACAAAAACCCGATCATCAAAAACCAAATAACAGGAACTGTGCGCACTCTAAAACTCCACACATAGCTTTGACCACAACTGTCTTTCACCAACCTTCTCAACTGTCTCGCCATTTGACAACATCTACAACCATGACTGTACAGCATCCTCCCTCGTTAGAACTCAAACAAACCTGCTCAATCCCTTACCAGCAGCCATTGAACTAGCACTTGACCCATGTAGCTGTAAACTAGGGTTGTCAGATGGCTACATGAATTTGATGCAATTGTTGACCATGAAAAAGACCAACACACAGCTAAATTACCTATGGCGGAACTAAAATAACAGTTAGGTACACTAAGAGTATTTTAATTTTACTTGCCATTCGAAATTCAAAGTACAAAAGAAAATTATACATGGCTTTAACTATTCTTCAAGGAATATAATAAATTCTTCTGACTCTTCATCCTCGGTAGAAGTTTGAAAAGTAGAAGCAGCGCTGGAGAGGTACTTGTTTTCCGTTTGATAAAAGATGCTTGAGTTTAAGCCTCCCTAAACACTACACAAAAGAGCTTATCGTAGGGAGGCAGGCACACTTTAGTATGGAGATAAGAGAATGAGGAATCTATGCAGAAGGGGCATAGAAACGGTGAGTAGAGAAAAAACTTCATGATATTGAAGAACCGAGTCAGAAGTGGTGAAAAACAGTACAGGAGTGAACCGATATAAATGGTCGTCTCCAACATAACAAAAGACATTTAATTTCAACAAAACAGCCAACCTAACTCTCAGCTCGTGCCCTCGCATTCCCCCCCTGGGATCGCTAATTCCCATAGATACAATAGTTGTAACCCCTTGGGGGACCCGATTTGAAATTAGCTCGCATTCTTGAGGCCACTTCGAAGTCCTTGAAAGATAGAGAACCATTGTTGAAATGTGCCTGAATTTGCACTATCGCATCTAGCATTCTAGTTTGTTATCTATTCTTGTGCTTTGTTCAGACCGCTGTCACCTAGAACGTTCCTTTCAACAGTAGCATTGCTAACGTGAGGAACCAGCCAATGAGCGCACAACATGAGAGTTCTACCAGGGTTTGGTGACTATGTAAACCAACTTATAAAGCCAAAACTTCTTAGTGTATGGCGGTAAAACACCGCGTTCAATAATGCATCCTGCTTCTAGACTATGATAAAAAATATTCGGTGCTGCTGCTAACTGATGTTGATACAATTCTGAGCTAGATGCAGCCTAGGTAGATCTGCAAGCCTTACATTCGTAAAGGATTTAATTTTCAACAGCATCTAGTTGATCCTGTTGCTCTGCATTCAACTTGCGCATGCATTTGAGGCTATCTAGAACCTGTCGGGGCCAAATCTAGCCCTAAGCTCCTATTGCCTACTTTGGCGAAAGATTGTTGATGAACTCTATCTTCGAGGGCTTTTAGGGTTAGATTTTCTAATATTGCACAACAAGGACAAACAATCTTGAATTAATGACATTTAATTGAACAAAAGCAAAATCTTGAATACGATACAAAAAGAATGATTCAGGTAAATGCGAAAAGGACGAGTTGCAAAAAGTCAATTACACAAATACAGAGTTGCTCTATTAAAAAAACCGTTGTAGGTACAGGATGAATGTGAAAGACTGCACTGAATATTTAGGAACAATACCAATTTGAACCGGGGCTATACGGTATGAGAGATTACACAGAATTAAAGAATACATCGCGACTGAGCTGTGCTAAACTGACATGGGTAATTGGTGCTCGTAAGACCTATAATAAGGCAAAAAACAAAAATTGAAACCAGTTACAAGACTAAGGCATTTAATATTGTTCAGAGTAAGGGCAAGTAAACTAACTTAAGACATCAACTAAATCTCGCCAGTGACGGGGCAGGAGGATAGCGCAATACTAGAGGCGGCCTAGCGGTTGGAGCAGGAAACAAACCTGGAAAAATAAATCTTGCTTTTAAGAAAACCTGATCCATCTACCGACAGAACCTGTCACGTTTCAGATTTACGTCTTGTGCTCTACGAACACTAGAAAATGAAAAAAGCCAAAAGAAAGCCAAATTAAAGAAATAAGCCAAACTCTTAATCTCAGAACCAAACGTTGGCTAAAAAGCAATATTTATATTTGGCCTTGAGAAGGCCATAATGGCCACCCTGCTGCCAACCCTATAATTGTTTAAGCCTGAAGATGTCCGAAGAAGTACGAAACGCGTCGCGCAATTTTAATGACATGACTTAGGGAGAAATCTATAGCTTCACGACTAGTGAAAAAAAAATATGAGAACTGGAGAAAATAAACAAACCAATCATTAACAGAAACAAAGTTAATATCTGTTGATGAATTGTTTGTTTATTTTCTCCAGTTTTCTTGCCATATTTTTATATATATAAAAGTTGGCTTCCAGGCTATAGTGCATTTTCTAGTTTCGGTTGAATTGTAGAAAGCCCTTCCGTGTTCTGTTGGTCGTGAATAAGGATCAGATTGCTTATGAGATGAGTGCTGTGAGAGGAGGTTGAGTTGTTCATTGCCATTGCTTATTACTTACTGGTAACTCTGGGTTATGGAGTTGTGGGTCCTATTGTGTTGGATCTGAATTGGTGGTTCGATTTGGGGTTTTGACTTCCCATCCGTGGCGGGAAGACCGACCGTCCGCTCGTCAAAACCCCAATATGAAAAAGTAAATAACTAAGTATTGTTCTCCTGCCTTCCCCATAATGAATGTCGGACTATTTTTAGGTGAACTTCGGATCTGGAGGGGGCCCAAGTGCGGAAAGTTTAGAGCTTTTGAATCTGATATGTTGGCTATTTGCACTTTCTGGGGAGAATTTTAACTGTTGATAGAGGTCGGGATCATCTGATAGTAAGTTGTTCCAAATTCTGCGGGCATGGTTGTGAAGTAAGGTATTAATGGAACGTAAGTTAACTTGACTGTGAAGTATTCTGGATGTTATGCGGTCTGAACGGTTGGTGTTAGTAATAAATCTTAAAGCTCTGTTTTGCACTCCCTGCAATTTGGAGATGACGGTTGGAGACACTGGTAGTGGAATAACAGGACATTTCAAGGCTGGTATGACACTGGCTAAATACAGTTTCCTTCTGATTTCGCAGGATAAATGCATGAATCGGTTTAACTTGCTGAGATTATTGTGTCCTATTGCTTGTCTTGTTGATACTTGTGAAGAAAAACCTTGTGTTGTAAAGTAGAGTCCCAGTACTTTACCATTGTTGGGGTATGGAAAGTATTTTATATGAAAATATCTGGAGTTGTCCGTCTGCTGATGGGGATGATTTTGAATTTTTTACAGTTTGTTGAAATTTTCCATTGGCTCTCGTAATTGTTGAATTGCTGTATTGTGTGCTTGAGTTGGTTGGGCTGCATAACTTGGTTTGTGTCTGCCTGCAGTAATTTATGATATATCAGCAAAACATATGTAGCCAGAGTTTGGTAACGGATCATGTGTTTAGTTGCTGTACAGTGTGGGCGAAAGACTTACTCCTTGCGGGACTTCGGCTTGTAGTGTGAAAGGGGGGCCAATGTAGTTCCCTATCCTGAAGGATCCTGCTCGATCTGTTACATAATCGGCTAGAGTGCGAAGGAAAAGATCGTGGATACCGGATTGCGAGAGTTCGAATATTAGACCTGTGTGTCGTACTTTGTCAAATACTTTAGTTATGTCGCGCAGTACTACGTCTAGTGTGTGTTTGATAGCTAGGTTGATGGATAGTGTTTCTATGAATGTGGCAATTGTGATTTGTGTACCGCTGTTCCTCCTAAATCCATGTTGTCTACTGTTTGTATAAGTTACTAATGGTGAGGTGGTCGGTTAGTCTGTTAAGAATTTTATCGAAATGTTTGCCTTGTATATCTAGCAGGGATATTGGTCTGTAATTTTGACCTTGTTTTAGTGATGCGAAGGGTTTTGGAACAAATATCATGGTAGCGTGTCTGAGCCTATCTGGGAAATAACCTGCTGAAATGGAGTTGTTGCATATGTATAGGAGATATGTAAACATGTTTTTTCGGTAGGTTCTTTAATTGTAGAGTGGTAATGCCTGTAGGACCGGGTGCTTTCTGTTTGAACTATCGTTAAGTTTGAATGAGTTCGTCGAATGTGATTGGCGGGAATTGTAGAGGGTCAAGTCTATTAATATTGCAATGGTTTGCAATTCTCTCCTCAGGTTTGTGAGTACTTTGTGCCGTTCTCTGGACGGTCCGTTATCATTAATGTATTCCAATATGTGTTGGTGTCTGACTTGTGAGGTTAAGGTCTCATGTGTGGGTTTGATTCCGGGAATTATTCTAGGAGTTATTGTTGGGATTGCAATTTTAGTGGCTTCCTGAATCTATTTGGTCTAATTATTCAGATTTTCGTCCAGTTCTTCTAGAGTGGGTTCCTCTTGCAGATCGGGAGTTTTGCCAGTTGAGTATTGTTTGGGTTTTATCCAGTCAGCTTTATGATATTGATATCTGGCTTAATTGCTATTTAGATGGGGTTTGCTGTAATTGTAGCAATGATTTGGATGGGGTCAGATGGGGTAATTGGTCCAGGCTGAAGGCAGATGTAGTTAAAGGTTTGTGTGTTTTGAAGTGCAATGTTTGGTGAGGTGGTACTTCTCTGGGTTATCATGGTTGGAAAATATGGCCCAATATGTATGCATTTGTTTTGTTCGATTAGGTAGTGCAAATGTTTACCTCTATTATTTTAGGTGTCATATTGTTCTATGCGCTGCATTTATGTCTCCAATTAAGTATACTGGGTGTGGTCTATTGAATAGTGTGTGGAATTGTCTGCGAAGTGAAGGTATTCTGTTCTTGGGGGAGTGTACTGTATGTTATGCCAATAGTGATTGGTCCTCGCATTGTGTCTACTGTATTGCCAGCCTGTCTGAATTGAAATTATCGTGTAATTTGAATGCTTTATTTTCCTTGATTGCTATTGCAACTCCTGCGTGTAGTTCATCTTGTTTGTTCACGTTAAAAGTATTGTAATTGAATATTTTCATATGGTTATCCCCTCGCAGACGGTGATCATTGATGAGTATTATGTCTGGTTTTATGTTATTGTAGATGTTAGATAGTGAAACTTTGTTTGAGCTCCAAGATTGTTCATTGTGTTGCAATATTGTTAGGTTGCGAATGTTCAATTATAGGAAGTAACTTTTTTAGGTTTTTAATGCTGTGAATAGTGATTGGTGTCGTGGGAGCGCCAGGAATTGATCATGTATTAATATGTTAATTTTTGTTCGCATGAATTTTACCCGGTTTAAAAATATGTATTCTAATAAGGTTCCCGATTTGATTTTTTGCGAAGTAAACCGGGTTTTGTCTATTGAATAGTGTATGAAAGTCTGCAAAATGGAGAGTCTGTTCTTGGTGGTGTATATGATGTGCCTATTGTTATTGGACCCTGGAGTGATTCAATGGTTACTGCTAGCATGTCTGAACAAAAGTTGTAGTGCAGTTTCAACGGAACGTTTTTCTTTACAGCAATGGCGACTGCTGCGCGTGGTTCGTCATTCTTATTGGTATAGAAAGAATTGTAGTTAAATATTTTCATGTGATTGACTCCAGTTACATTATGACTATTAATGAGGATGACGTCTGGATCTATTTGATTGTAGATATTTGCTAGGGTAATCTTATTTGTATTCCAAGACTGCACATTGTGTTGTACTATTATTTTTTGTAAACTCATTTAGAGGGAGCACCCTTTTTAGGTTTTCTGTTGTGGTAAATAGTGATTGGTGTCTTGGAAGTATTATAAATTGATCGTTAGGTATTATGTTGATTTTAGTTCTCAGGAATTTGATTCTTTTGGAAAATATGTAATCAAGTAAACTTGCTGAGTTGATGTCCTGTACTGAAAATTTGAGTCCTTTCTCTTTGCTAAATTCTCCTATGTACCAATCTTCGTCTGGGTCTTCTGGGATGGGTGATCTGTCTTGGAAGTTACGGTAGAGTTTTATTGGAACGTTATGTATGCCGTCGATTGATATTGTTGAGGTTTCCATCTCGTCACTGATCCTCCTTTTTGGTCTTAGTTCGGTTTCTGGGTCTACTTTTTCGGTGTGAGTGTCCATGGAGGTTTCAAGTGAAAGCGGTTCTAACGTAGCTGGTTGAGTTGGTTCTGAAGTTTGTTTATCGGCGGTATCGTAATAGAAATTGAATATTGCTGTCGAATCTCGGTCGGGAAACGTGGTATCGATATCAAAGTTCTCCTTGAGTGATTTTGATAGTATATCTCCAAATTTCTTGGTCTTGTCCAGGGCAGCTATATTGGGCTTCTATTATAAGGGCAGTTAATTTGATATGTGTTTTATTAGTGAGTGTCAGAGTGTGTTGGGGCGGATTTGTCGGTTGTATGGCCTGCTTAGCTATTTCTGCATACGTATTTCGATTTAGCTGTTGTTGTTTTGCTTGTTCATTTTCCCGTTTTTGTTTGATATTTTTTCGGTAAGGACATTCGGCTGCTAGCGTCCTGTGTGAGCCGTGACAGTTAATGCATTGTTTCAAAGTATTCGTGCAGTTTTGGTGTGTTCTTGTGATGCGCATACTGAACAAACTATGGATTCCTGCTTACATTGGAAAGTGGGGTGGTCCTCGTATTTATAACATTTAGAGCAAATCAGTAGGTGGGTGTATTGCTCTTGCTCGCATTGGTACGGGGCTATTCTTGTGTGGAACATATAGAATCCGTCTCGCAGGATCCTTTGTGCGGTAAGAGTGCCTGTTGCTATTATTTTTATTAAATGGGTGTAGCTCTTGATTTTTATGATTTCTGTTACTTTTAACCAATTGTTTTGATTTTCTATTTCTTCTTTTATTTCTTCAGAGGGTCTTGCTCCGATTTCGGTGTCTATTTGTCTTACAAAGACTGTTCGTTTGGCTCTCAAGTCTGGTGGAATGGCTGGAATAATGTTGATTTTCTGAAAGGCCTGTGTAGCTTTGGTGGATGTTAATTTGTCTATTGAATTGATGTCATCTGTGACTGCATAATATCCATTTTTGGTTGAGGTTAGACGAATGAGGTTCAGTTCCTTGAAGGTGGTTTCAAATATTTTGGCTTTGTCCGTTGTTTTTGTGCTATCTATAGTTTTCAGTTAAATGCGAAAGGTAGAGGATTTGGTGGGACGAGAATTTGGAAATGTCAACGGTTGATCCGGAGGGTGTAGAACGGTCTGCGGCGCAGAAGCCTGGCTAGACCCATCCGAGAATGTCTAACTCCTAATCCGAGAAGTTTGAGCAGGAGTATGGATTATAGGGGCTCGGGGCGGTCGTCCTCCCTGTCCCCACCGACCTCCCACAGCCCCCCTCCCCCTCTCATGGGGGGCATTGCAGCAAATACACCGGTTACAAGTATATAAATAAATCAAGATCACCAAAAAATACAAAAATAGACAAAGAACAGAAAGAAAATAGAAAAAATAGTAGTTATAGGGCAATTGCCCCCTACGTGACTGCAAAACTAGTCACCTACCACCCCTTCAATTACAATGGGTAACCTCTTTAAACAATTTAGAGGACTTAATCAGCAACCAAGGCCACCAAGAAACTTCCCCAAGCAAAGAGTTCCGGCGTAAGAGATGTTCACTCGGCGAAGTCCACGGAGTGACAACGATTAGCGCGTGGTGGTGGTGGCGATACCGAGGAGAGAAAGAGAGTGAAATTAAGAGTTTGGCACAGAGTGTGCCGAAGATAGAGAGAAGCGAAAATGAAAGGGATAGTAGGAGGATGTAAAGGCACAGCTCCTGTGCATGACTAGCTGATTATGTGTGTTTAATTGGTCTATTGTGTTGCATTTGTTGTTGAATAAATCAACTACCTGTCAAGGCTTTTTATTCATTTATTGGAAGTCTGTAACATGTGACTGTTTCTTGAATTGTTGTGTAATTAGATGGCTTACGTCAATAACTGTGTGGAATAAGGTATAATGAAGTTTTGCTCTATAGAAAGACTGGAGGTGGTTCTTGTGCTAGTGCCTGTAGCTTGGAGCTTCGGAATTGTGGATGTTGGCGGTGTAGTGTGTTTGGTTGGAAGGTGAGAGAATCGTAGAGTTCTGGTTCTTGCTGTTCTAGTTGTGTCCATATTTTCTTGGCCTGGCGGTGTAATACGATGTTTATGGGTGGAATGTTGCACTGTCTGTGAAGTGATTCGGATGTCTTAAAGTCCTGCCAAACTGTTCCTGTTATAAATCTTAATGCTTTGTTCTGGATTCTTTGTAGTGTAGACATTGCAGTTTTTGCTATGGTGTGTAGAGGGATAATTGGATATGTTAATGTTGCTCTTACTATTGCTAAGTACAGTTTGCCTTTGTTTTCTTTGGTTAAGTGGTAGAATCTGTAAAGCTTCTGTAGGTGTCGTCTTGCCATTTGATGCCTTGTTACTATGTGTGGCTTGTATCCTGTTGTGCTTATGGTAAGCCCTAGGACCTTTCTTTTGGGGCTATATGGGAAGTACATTTCATCAACTATTACATCTCATTTTTCCTTCTGCTAATGGGAACTATTGTGAATTTTCTGATATTGGTTCTGATTTTCCATTTGTTTTCAAAAGCGTATATATGCTCAATAGCTCGTCCAGTGGCGCGAGCTAGATAATTGCTGTTGTTTGGTACTGCTATAATTTGAGTGATATCGTCTGCATAGCTAATGAAGTCGCTGTTTGGAATGGGGTTTGTGATATCGTGAGTGTAGAATGCAAACAGAGTTGGAGACATGATCCTTGGGGAACACCGGTTTGTATTTCAAATTCAGGTCCTATGTAATTGCCAATACGGATTTGTACTGTTCTTTCTGTGATGAAATCGCTCAGTGTTTTCTTAAATATTGTAGGAAGGTCAAGTTGCATGATTTTGTATTTCAGGCCCACTGTCCAAACTTTGTCAAATGCTTCTGAGATGTCTCTCATGACTATATCTAATATTTGTTTGCCAGATGTATTGCTATTGGTGTAGTATTGCTAGTGCGGTATGAGTTCCTCTCTCCTTTTTAAATCCGTGTTGTTTTGGGTGAAGTTTGTCTTGTTGCAGCAGTTCTTCATAGAGTCTATTGTTTAGTATTTTATCGAGTATTTTGCCATGGACATCCAGAAGTGAAATAGGTCTGTAGTTTTGTACATGATGTTGGGATATATTGGGTTTCGGCAGGAAGATCATTGTGGCTAATTTTAATTTGTCTGGAAAGTATCCAGCTGATATTGCTTGGTTGAAAATGTAGATTAGATATTGTTTCATATTGTCTGGAAGATTCTTGATCTGTATGGTGGTTATCCCTGTGGGTCCTGGGGCTCGCTGTTTGAATGTTCTTAAGGTTCTATTGAATTCGTCTATTGTTATGGGTGGAAATCGCAAGTTGTGGAATCTGTTGATGTCACCCGTATTGTTGGCGCCGTCCATGCTTCTTAAAAAATAGTTGAAAGAATTATCCCAGCGTGCTAATGCTAGGTAGATTTTCTAGGCGCCAGATGCGTGACAATCGACCAGCGTGTAGTTCACTATTGAATTGTCTTTATTTATTTCCAAGTACATTGGATTTGATTATACTGAGACATATATTGATGACATATGCATGTTCATTTATTTCTTGTTACCGTCTTATTTAGTTTTATTCTTTATCTATCCAGACACCTCGCAATTCCTCAATATTTTGAAACTTCCCAATGTCATTGCTATTATCATTGTTTGCTATTACTGTGCTACCGTTAAAAGGACTAATGTTTGTTCATGTTCCCTGAAATAAATCATGAGAGCACGCAACGAGCTAGTATCAATTTATTGAACCGTGTGGTAAAGGGAAGTTTATTCCCCTATAACGTCGTAGGCCAGAAAGAGAGCCTACATTAGTTTCAAAATAAGTGCAAGATGCGTGGTGCAGTGATTAATTTATTGACGTGTAAAGTGTGAAGCCTTTCGTGAACTATGCATCGCACGCCTCCACCTCGGTCTACCATGGACGCCGAGGAGCCTGGCGAGGAACCTAGCGAAGAGGCCAGCCAAACCAGGAAACCAGCCGCAAAGTTGGGATCCCTAACTAGAAAGCAGAACGAAATTGAGGAGCTTCTACCTGACGCATCGGCCAACAGAGCGCTGATTCGCGAACATTACACGGAATACCTCGTAAGATTGGAAGCGTTACACGCAGCCTGTGATACTGAAGAGCTCGAACAGTGGCTGCAGTCCCACAAAGGATCTATTGATCATTTTCGCTCTAAAGTAGAGGATCTCACTAATAAACCTCCCGATGTAGGTCTGGTTCGCGCTGCGTCTAGTAGGTGCTCATCAAGATCGTCTGCTGCTGAATGTCGGTTGGCACAACAAAAGGCCAAGTTTGCTGCTCAAAAGTTGGCATTGAAGAGATCAAAGGAAATAGAGGAACAAGAAATGAAACTGAAACGCGAGCTCAACAAACAGAAATTAGAATTCGAAGAAAAGCTGCTCAGACTGGAACAAATGAAGAAAGAAGCAGAGCAGCAAGAAACTGAAATAGAAGTGGAAGTACTTGAACGCGAGCTCAACAAGCTGGGTGTGTCTGATCCTGGTAAAGATTCAGTTTCTGACAAATCGGACAGTGAGGGCACACCCACGAGCTTGTCGAAGAGCTGTCCAAGCATTGCTCGTGAAGAGACTGGTTGCAACCCTTCAAAACCTTCACTTCTCGACATTCTTTATCGTCAAAATGAGATTTCTTCAAACTTGGTTCAAAGTCAAGAAAGATCCCTGCTTCCTAAAACAGATCTTCAGAGTTTCGATGGCAGCGATCTAACGAAGTTCAACAGCTTCATCAAAAGCTTCGAACGCGCTATTGAGTCTAAATGCCAGAGCGATTCCGACCGTATTATCTATCTTGAACAGTATACGTCTGGTAAGGCTCGGAAACTCGTCCAAACGTGTAGCCACTACGAAGCTAGCACGGCTTACAGAAAAGCGAAGGATCTTCTTCGAAAGGAATATGGAAACGAGTTTAAAGTGTCGAATGCGAATATTTCATAACTGAGCAATTGGCCTGTTATATAAAATGAAGATTCGACAGCAATTGAAGACCTATCCATCTTTCTGCTGAACTGTCACCATTACATCGAAAACATGTCTCACTGTAATCAGTTGCAGAGTCCAAGTGAGATAATGTCAATTGTGAAGAAACTTCCATATAGGTTGAGGGATAGATGGAGACGACGAACTCACAGCATACTCGGCAGCGCGGGAGTTGTGAAGTTCAAAAACCTAGTAGACTTCGTCTCCGAAGAAACTGCGGTTTTACGCCAGCCGCTCTTCGGAAATATTGCCGATGAGCCACCTGTGAAAAGGAAAACGGAAGTTAAAAGGGTTATGCTTGCATCCACTCAGAACTCTCGGAACTCGGTAGACGAGAAAGATTCTAGCCACGACGAAACCCTTATTCCATGTGAGTGTTGCAAGAAAACCAACCACAAAATTGAAGATTGTATTTTCTTCAAGAAGAAGACTCTTGCTCAAAAATCGGATCTAGTGAAGAAAGCTGGTCTATGCTATGGTTGTTTACGAAAAAACCATCTTTCTAAAAATTGTCGTAATAGATCGATTTGTTCTATTTGCGGTAAAAGGCACCCCACAGTTCTGCATGACCCATCCAGGAAAACCTTTCCAGTGAAGGATTCGACTGCCGACGACAAGAGTGATGAGCCAGTTCGCACCTGTTCATCTAAGAGTACCATTGCTGAAGAGACTGGGGCTGGCACAACCAAAAGCAAGATCTTCTGCCCAATACTACCAGTTAAACTTAAAACTAAGCAAGGAGAAATGATCATCAACGTCGCTCTTGATACATGTTCGTCAGATTGTTGGGCGAACGAAAGTCTGTTGCCTCATCTCGGCCTTGGAGCCAAAACTGCTAATGTGAAATTGACCACCATGGATCAGAAAAACATAAACACTATGGTTGTGAATAATCTTCAGTTAACTGATTTGGATGGCAACAACAGCGTAATACTTTCTGTGGTATACACAAAACCTAACTCAGAGTGGCCATTCTCAAAGGATGATGTACCTTCTTACGATGACATAGAGAAATTCACTTACCTCCGTGAAGTGCCGTTTAACTTCGTTGATGCAAACGTCGACCTCTTGATAGGAATGAATATTCCCAAGCTTTTAAAACCTTTGGCTGTCGTTGATGGAAACACAGACGAGCCATTCGCGACACTTCATCACTTAGGATGGGCTCTCAACGGACCTGTAGACAAGGAAAAGCCATCAGTATTTTGTCACAGAGTCAAGGTAAAGGAAGTTCACGATTTGGAAGAGAAAATTGAATCTTATTTCAAACGTGATTTCGCAGACGACTCGACAGAAGTTTCCCCATCAAACGAAGATCTTAAATGGATCAAGATAGTGTCGTCCAGTATTAGAAAACTCGATTCCGGCCACTATGAAATCGACTTGCCCTTCAGAGAGGAAAATCCTAACTTCCCACTCAATCGTCATCAGGTATACAACAAATTTTCGGCCACGAAAAGGAGACTCGAAAGAGACGAGAAACTTTCAGAAGACTATTTCAAGTTCATGAACATGATGATCGTTAAAGGCTTCATAGAAAAGGTTCCTGACGAAGAATTGGCCCGCGAGCAAGGGAAAACATGGTACTTGTCGCATCACGGCGTGTATCATAGACAGAAAAAGAAAATCAGAATCGTTTTCGATTGCTCGCTCAAGTGTTCGGGTGTATCCCTAAACGATGAGCTGATTCAAGGACCGGACCTCTCTAACAACCTAATCGGAGTCTTCATGAAATTTTGGAAGTTTCCGCACGCCTTTACTGCTGACGTAGAGAAAATGTATTATCAAGTGAAGGTGCCAACGAAACACGCAGACTTCATGAGATTGTTCTGGTTCGATCCAGACGACAAAACGAAGATTGTAGAATACAGACTAACCTTACACATATTCGGCGCGAAAAGTTTGCCTAGCGTTGCTAACTACGTGTTCCAGCAAACTGCTCGCGACGATACAACTCACAGCTCTGCAGCACGAAAAGCAATTCTTCAGAATGTCTACATAGATGATCTTTTGAAAAGTACCAAAACCATCGACGAAGCAATCTCGTTGAAAACGGAAATTAAAGCCATTGCGGGAACCGGAGGATTCAATTTAACATCGTTTGCAAGCAACTCAAAGATCTTCATTGAAACCCTTTCATCGGAGGACTTGTCTCCTAAATTCAAAACTCTGGGCAACAGAACTCTCATGCCAGAGGAAAGAGCCCTTGGCGTTGTCTGGAACACAGAAAGGGACACGCTTGGATTCGCCGTTACTATAAACGCGGATGTGAAAACTAGAAGAGATATGTTGAAAACGATGGCTTCAGTTTACGATCCCCTTGGTCTCGCTACACCCGTGTTTATTCCAGCGAAAAGGATATTTCAAGAAACCTGCAAGCGTAGGCTTTCTTGGGACGACAACCTACCCGACGACTTGCTCGCTCGTTGGGTAAAGTGGAAGAAAAGTGCCAACTTACTGCCTAACTTTGAAGTACCGCGGTGCATCACGACAGTTAATACGACGCTGCCTATGGAGCTACACATTTTTTGCGATGGCAGCGAAACTGCTTACGGCGCGGTCGCTTACGCAAGGTTGTTTGGAAACGGCACGGCAGAAACTTCATTGTTGTTCGCTAAAGCCCGCATAACTCCAATCAACAATTCGACCCTGAAGACTGTCCCTAGGATAGAGCTGTGCAGTGCTAAGTTGGCGGTGGAAGTGTCTGAAAGAATTAAGCGTGAATTGTGCACTGAAATAAGTTCAGTGCGTTTTTGGTCTGATAGCGTTACAGTTTTGCGGTACATCAAAAGCGAAACGAGCCGCTTCATGAGATTCGTAAGCAACAAAGTTTCCTTCATTCGAAACTTTTCTTCAGCACAAGATTGGTGCTATATTAATACGAATGAAAATCCCGCTGATATAATCAGCAGAGGTGCGGATACTGCCGCACTCATGAATTCCTCCCTATGGAACAAAGGCCCTCGATTCCTCTACGACTTGACCTTATCCGCACCGGAACAGAACTATGACCGAATCTTACCTCCAGGCGACGCCGAGCTGCAGCCTGAAGCGAAGGCATTGGCCACCAGCATCAATTCCTGCGAAACTCCGTTGGATAAATTAATGGAATCGACGTCAAATTGGTACAAACTAAAAATTCGCGTCGCTACATTCCTGCTTCTTAAGAAATTCATGCAGCACATGGCGGTAACAACTTCGGAAATAACTGTTAGCGATCTGAAAAAAGCTGAAATCGCTATTTTGAAATCTGTCCAAGAAAAATTTTATCCATCAATTTTAGAAAGCCTAAAGAAAAATCGAACCCTCGCAGGAAAAGAACCCTTGCGTAAACTCACCCCATTCCTCGACGATGATGGATTGATGAAAGGTGGAATCAAGTTCAATTCCTAGCCGATCTGTTCTGGTCCTGGTGGAAGAAGCAGTACTTAATCTTGCTGCTTGAGCGCCAGAAGTGGTGCACGGAAAGAGCATCTCATCAAAAGGGAGACCTCGTCCTTGTAGTAGTAGACTACCAACTGCCTCGTAATCAGTGGCCGTTGGGTCGAATAACTAGGGTTTTTCCCGACAATAATTCTAACGTTAGAAAAGCAGAAATGAAAATTTCTTCTAATAAAGATTCCTCCTCGTGTACTATGGATTCAACTCTCATTGAGCGCCCAATTTCTAAATTAATTTTGTTGCGTTCAGTCGAAGATTTGTAACTGTATGTGTACAGTCGAGTCATGATGTAATCTTAAGGTTAAATTTGAGATTGATCGAAACCCAAATTTAGGGGCTGGTGTTGGCGCCGTCCATGCTTCTTAAAAAATAGTTGAAAGAATTATCCCAGCGTGCTAATGCTAGGTAGATTTTCTAGGCGCCAGATGCGTGACAATCGACCAGCGTGTAGTTCACTTTTGAATTGTCTTTATTTATTTCTAAGTAAATTGGATTTGATTATACTGAGACATATGTTGATGACATATGCATGTTCATATATTTCTTGTTACTGTCTTATTTAGTTTTATTCTTTATCTTTCCAGACACCTCGCAATTCCTCAATATTTTGAAACTTCCCAATGTTATTGCTATTATCATTGTTTGCTATTACTGTGCTACCGTTAAAAGGACTAATGTTTGTTCATGTTCCCTGAAATAAATCATGAGAGCACGCAACGAGCTAGTATCAATTTATTGAACCGTGTGGTAAAGGGAAGTTTATTCCCCTATAACGTCGTAGGCCAGAAAGAGAGCCTACACGTATGGTGTGGAATTATTTCGTTATGGTTATTTGAAATGTATGATTCTATTTCTTCTATGTGATCATGATTGAAATTTTCATAATCTCCGGCCGTGAATACCTGTTGCCAATGTTGTCTAAAATGGGGTTCTTTTTCTTCCGGAGTATATGCAGCTGTGCACCTTCGTGTATTATGTATGGAATATATTGTTTGGTGGTTGATCCACTCATTCTCTTGATAGTTGACCAAAATTTCTTAAGGTCTTTTTCTATATTCAAGTTTCTAATAATTTGGTTCCAGGTTTGGTTGAAGGCAGCTCTGTAACTTTGGTTAATTTGTCTTCGAAGTTGGAGCATGCGAGAGTATAGGATTGGGTTTGGGCCGACTGCTTTAATATACTGAACTGTGTTTTCCAGCTGTATTTGGAGGAGTCGAATTTCATGATTTTGTCTTATGCCGGGTATGGTTCTGTGTTTGATGGTAGGTACAGCGAGATTTGTAGCTCTTTGTACTTCTGATGTCCATTGGTCTAGATAGCTGTCTATTTCTTCTGTATGCTGTTGCTATTGTTATAGGTCCTTGAGCTGTATCTATCGTTATTGCTATCATATCCGATTCATAGTTGTCTACAAGTCTGAATGCTATGTTTTTCTTGATGGCGATGGCTGCTCCCGCATTTGGTTCTGCTTTTAACGTTTATTGTAAAAGTGTTATAATTGAATATTGTGATATTTGTGTCCGTGACTGAGTGTTCATTTATTAGAATAATATCTGGATCAATTTTGTTATAGATGTTGGACAGTGCTATTTTATGTGCGTTCCAGTTCCTCACATTGTGCTGTACGATCGTTAGTTTGTTTGGTCTCGCCCCTGTGGTTAGGTTTATCCATCCTCGTATTTGAAACTGTTCCATAGTTACGGTTTTGATTTCTTTGCTGTGCTTGTAGTTGAGTGTTTAGGGAGTCTAGTGAATTTTTCATGATTTAGAGCGTGAATTTTTGTTCCTGTTAACTTTAGTCTGTCATTTTTTATCATTTCCATAATTTTTCTTGAGTCAGTGTCTTGTACTGTGAATTTCAGTCCGAATTCTTTTTTGTTCAGCTCGTTAATGAACCACTTTTGGGAAGGGTTCGGAGGGACTGGCAGTCTATCAGTGGCGCTACTGTAAATTTGAATTGGAATGGGTCTCGGTTCTGAATGTTCTCTCTTTCTGGTAGTACTCCTTGGTCACTTATTTTTCTTTTAATCCGAGGGTCTGTAAGTAGTTCTGTATCTTGTAGGTCTTGCTCTGCTAAAATTGGCTCTGATGTTGTTTCGGACTGTGGTTGGGGTGGAATTTGGCTCGAAGTCTGTGGTTGAATTTTTGGTCTTGTTGATGGGTCATCTTCAACTTCCGATTCCATTTCCTCTTCCATGTCAGTTTCTGAGCTGGTGTCACTGTTTGATGTTTCTTTGCTTTGTTGGTCCATATGAAATTCTTGATTCGATGTGTGAGAGTAGAAAAAGTTGAAAATTGCGTTTGAATCTCAGTCTTCGAATTTGGCATCTATGTTGTAGTTGAGTTTTAGGTTTCTGGAAAGTAGTGCTGCGAATCCTTCTTTTCCTGCCAGACTTGCAATGTGAGCTTCTAATATCAGGGCTAAGAGTTTGATTTGGATATTGTTTGTTAGGGTGAGGCTGTGTTTAGGTACTGCCGATTCTTTGATGGCTGTTTTGGCAATTTGAGAGTTTGTTGTTTTTTTCTTGTTCCTGTTTTGTCATTCTCTCTTCCTTGTCTTTTATGGCTTTTTTCCGTACAGGGCATGCAGCTGCGAGGGTTCTATGAGAACCTGAACAGTTTAAACATTTTTTGTAGCTATTTTGGCATTGTGTGTATAGGTGGCCGGAATTTCCACATTCTGAGCAGACTGTGGTGTTACTTTGGCACTGATGGGTTGCGTGGTCTTCCAGTTTATAGCATTTATAACATATGAGAACGTGAGTAAATTTCTCTTCTTGGCATTGGTGAGGTGTTATTTTAGTATTAAACATGAGGAATCCGTCTCGTAGTACTTTCTGAGTTATGGTTGTGTCTGTGGTGATTATTTTGATTCCGTGTGTGTAATCTTTTATTTTTATGACTTCCGAGATTCTGAACCGTGGATGGAGCCTTTGAATTTCCTGTTTGATTTCAGCTGGTGGTTTCTCTCCGATGTATTTGTCGATTTGGCGTACAACGATGGATCTTTTGGCTCTGAGGTCAGGTGGTATTATGGGTTGTAGGTTTGTTTTTCTGAGTTCCTCTAATTTGTCTACTGCTGCTGGGTCATCGGTAACTGCATAGAATCCAAGTTTTGTGTCTGTAAGTCGGATCAGGGGTGCATCCAGTACTGAAAAAGCCGTTTGGAATACTTTCTGTCGTTCTACATTTAATGTTGGGTCTATGCGTTTGAGTTGGACCCGATAGGTGGATGTTTGCGTTTTTTTTGTAGTATTGAGTTTCCGGTAGTGATTGCAGGGAGGGACCGGTTTGGGAGAGTCCCCTTGGTAATCGGGTGAACCCGCTCGACAAGGGGGCCTCCCCCGTGCGGCGAGTTGGGCCATACAAACGAGCTGTGCCAATATAAGAGAAAAAATAGAAAAGAAAAACACGATTTAAAGAAAGGCTCTCTTACCCCCAGGGGCTGACGCCCCCAGTCGCGCTCGAAAAGATCAACTAATTGGGTTGAAACGAAAATATTACCCTCTGTCTCTTTGAGCACCAAAGCTGGCCAAGGCCACTCTCCAAGCCAAGCCAAGTGAATATCCGGAAGTAGTAAAGCTGTTACAATCACGATTATCATGAGGTAACCGATTTGCGCAACTTTCGGCGCTGTTTATTTGTAGACCGAGAAGGGCTTGCAGGCAGCAACTTAGCTCTCGGAACGCAGGCAACTGGCTCAGCGAGCTCAGCCATTCGACCAATGAGAGGACGAGCATGGGAGAGCGGTGCTCTCTGAACGTAAATGATCGCGTTGTGCCCGGCCGCTCGTGCGGTAGGTCACTCATGGTGACAGTATTCAGTAGTGCGCGGAAATTCTCAGAATCGTTCTTCGTCCTGCCTTGGTGTTTTTGGAGTAGTGGAGTTTGGTGAGATTTATTTTTCTTCGGTAAACCTTACTTTCGTTTGGGTGCTTGGGAGCCTCGGGGCTTGGCCCTGGGGAGGTGAGAGATTTACTCGCATTATTTTTTCATATTTCTGGACCGCAGCTCGTGTGTATGTCTAATCCTGTCGCACGGGGGAGGCCCCCTTGGCCTGGTGGGTCCACCCGCCAGCCAAGGGGACCCTCCCAAACCGGCCATCCAACTCCTACACTTCTCGACCATAGCAATAGCAGCACATCACAGTTCTACAAAAAACCAAAATCAGCCACCTACAGAGTCCAACTAAAAAGGATTGACCCTAAAAAGGAAGTTCAACGCCAAAGTGT
Organism: Morinoia aosen; assembly: GCA_030386875.1. NCBI lineage: Eukaryota > Metazoa > Arthropoda > Malacostraca > Amphipoda > Talitridae > Morinoia > Morinoia aosen. The sequence continues at coordinate 21,737,795 of CM059578.1, read as the reverse complement.
TTTCGGTGCAGCTTTCTCGGAACTAGAAGCACATCTCATCAGACTTACTGACAATAGACTCGGCTTCTACACGTCACGGACGATCCATATGCAGTGGACAAACTCACCTCAACCATTGCTCATGAAGTTTTCAAACGCATCAACTTACAGCCTGTCATACCTCCGGACCTTAGAGCTAAACGTTCAATCTTTGTCAGACAGATAGACGGATACATAGGAGAGAAACAACCAACCGAAATACAACAGGATATTCAAAGACTCCAGCCCTGGTTCAAAATTGCCGAAATAATCAAAATCAAGGATTTCACCCATGTCATCAAAATAATAACAACAGACACTCCCATAGCCCAAAGAGAGTTGCGAGACGGATTTCTAATATTCAACACCAAAATAGCATCACATCAATGCCAAACAGAAAAATTTACCCACCTCTTAATACGCTACAAATGTTACAAGATAGAAGAACATGCCACCCATCAATGCCCATCCACCATAAAGTTTTTTCAGAACGTGGAGACGTAGGACACTCATATACCCAGTGCAATAACGAGTACAGGAAGAGCCTAAACTGTGGAGGAGCCCACAAAACTCTTGCTGTCAGCTGCCCCACAAGAAAAAACGCAATGAAGGTAAAGGAACAGAAATTATCCAACAGGAAAACGAAAGAACTCAGCAAACCTATTCAGAAATAGCAAGAACCGCAATCAAAGAATCAACAATTCCAAAGCACACACTTACCCTGACCAAAAATATTCAGATCAAGCTACTTACACTTATCCTAGAAGCCCACATTGCCAGTGTGACAGGAGAAGAGAGCTTCGGCGGTCTTCTCTCGAGGAACCTGCAATTAAACAATGGTATCGATGCTAAATTTGAGGACATAGACTCAAAATCTATTTTCAACTTTTTCTACAACACAACAATCCGGATACTGAATTTCACATGCAACAGGAACAACAGTCAGAACCATCAAGCTCGAGCATGCACTCTCTGGACCAATCAAACAGCGACAGCTAACTTGAGGAGGAAGAGGGTCCTTCGATGAGACCGAAAACCTATTCTTTAATAACCCAACAACCCATTGCTCATTTTGAACCGGCACAGGATCCAACACCGATGACGGCAGAAATAGAACCTGAACCACCAACATACCCACGTATTAAGAGGAAGATCAGCGACCAATTTCCACCAATTGAAAGAGAAAGAGAACACTCAGAAACCAGACCAGTAACAATTCAAATTTACCAAAGCTCAAGCGATAAACTGCCTATTCCTCCGAACCCAACACAAAAATGGTCCATCAATGAATTAGCAAAGAAGGATTTCGGATTTAAATTTAGGGTTCAGGATGCAGACTCAAGAAAAATACTTGAAATGATCAGAACAGAAAGACTAAAACTCACAGGCACCAAAATACATATCCTCAACCACGACAAATTTCTACGAATACCCAAACACTCCACCACAAGTACAGCAAAAAAATTTAAGCCTCAACCATGCATTCACTGACAATATTGCAGCACAATGTGAGCTCGAGGTACAATAAGAAAATCACCCTCTCGAACATATACAATCAATCCGATCCATACATCATTCTTTTGAACAAAACAACAGTAACAACTGGGCAATCACTCAAAATTTTCAACTATAACGTTTTCACTGTCAATCACGCAAATGAACGCTACGCTAGAGCAGCAATAAGAATCAGGAAAAACATAAAATACAGACTAATTGATAATTTCTATTCAGATATGATCGCTGTAACGTTGGAAACACTACAAATGCCAATCACAATAGCCACAATGTACACACCCCCTCGTACGCAATATCTCAACATATCGACTTGAACACTCTGTTCAGAAGGAACCACCCCACCTACCTGTTAGGTGACCTAAACGCACGGCATCGGTTTTAGGGCACAACATTTCAAACACTAGAAGCAGAAACCTACACACTCTAATAAGGTCAGGTATTTGTTCCCATGTTGGGCTTTTCTTTCCGACTTATTTTTCCGGACATCACACTACCACTCCAGACATTATGTTACAGAGCAACAGGGCATACATGAACACGTATCTCACAGCTGGACCCTTGACTCCATCCAACCTCATACTATTACTGAAAAAATTTCCGCAAATCCAATTATTATTATTATTATTATATTCCTGGTTTTACCACCGCAGCCGCACAAGTGTTGATCTCAGCAGTGTTATATTGGTTTGTTGCGTTAAATTTTCTTGTCGTTTCCGTCTCAGGGCGAGTTGGTTCTGTAGTAGTTAATCCACTGCGTAGGCAAGTTTCACTTTCAGATGTAGTTGTAGAAGTTTATTTGTCTGATAAAGTTGTACAACGGTCCCCCAAACCTCACCTGGTCGCCATCTCCAAGGTAACCCTCCAAGGTGTCCGGGGGACGTCCGCCAAACCAAAGGTTCAGCGCAGTACCATGACACCGACACTCGACAAGTATGTGGTGCACTGTCAGTGGAGCCTCACAAGCCCCGCACGTCGGTGCCATGCCCCCCTCCATCAAATATCCATGAGTGGCGTGCGTGTGGCCAATGCGTAGTCGGCATAGTTTCACTTCCCAAGGGCGGTTTTGCTGGTAGCTGGTAGCGAAGGGCACTATTGATTCTTTTAATGATCGCAGTTTGTTGTCCGCTTGGGCTGCCCACTCCTCTGCCCACTTTCGATTCACCTTACTCTTTATTGCTGCTTTGTAGTCAGTTGAGGGAATTGGCTTTCGTACGGTGGTTTGCCGGTGGGTTGCCAGAACGGCGGCAGTATCCGCCCGCTCGTTGCCCCTCACCCCAACGTGACTAGGTGGTACCCAGCAGAGCGCAATCCGTTTCCCACTTTGCTGTATCGCCAGTTGGATTGCAAGGCTGAGAGGGTGTCGAGGTTTGTATTGTGCAATCCCCATAAGCGCACTACGACAGTCAGACACAATGGTCACAGATCCCGTGGAAGCAGAGCGGCAGGCTTGGACAGCAGTCAGGATAGCATACAGTTCAGCTGTGTAGCTGGATGCTACTCGTTGGATCCTTTCAGATGTTTCATTATCCCCCCGTACTACAGCAAATCCAGTACCGGATTCATTACGAGCACCGTCCGTGTAATATATTGTTGACGCGCTGTGGGATGCCAAGTGGTCCAAGAACATCGATCGAGCTGCCACTGGCCCCACCTGCGATTTCCTCACATTGTACATCTCCCTGCACAATCTTTGAGCACCTGCTTGCCAGGGTGGGAAGACGTATGGCATTTCCACCAGCACATTGCCGAAGCGTACATCGTAGTATTCCAGCAGATTCGTGGCTCTCACGTAAAATGGTCGGGGTGTCGTCGATTCTGGAGCGTAGGTATGGGGCGGGATATTTCTAAGTTCTTGAAATGTGTGTGTATTGGGGTTTATTTGCAGGCGGAGATAGTAGTTCATAATTTTTAATGCACGATATTGCTCTACTGTCTTGGTCCCGGTCTCGCTGTGTAGTGAATCTATGGGCGAGCTTCGAAAGGCGCCAGCTGCTATTCTCAAAGCTGAGTTTTGGATTGGTTGTATAGTCGCCAGTAGCGAAGGGCAGGCGGACCCATAGGCTTCGCATCCATAATCAATTTTAGGTTTGATTAGGGCTATGTAGAGACGTAGTAACAGTTTTTTGTCGGATCCGTACGACGAGTGGGCAAGGAACTTCAGGAGGTTCAGCCCTTTAATGCATGACGTCTTCAGTTGTTGAATGTGGGGTCGCCATGTTAGGCTCACATCTATAGTTAAGCCGAAGTATTTGTATGTCTTCACCTGGTTGATGTTTTCCCCGTGTAGGACCAGTTGCGGTGCGATTTTGGTACACCCACGTACTCGGCAGATATGCATGCTTTTTTTCTTAATAGTAGAAAAACGAAATCCAGTTCGGTCAGTCCAGCGCTCCAGTCGGTTTATTGCGATTTGGAGTTGTCTTTCCAGCGTGTCCGTTCGGTGTCCTGCTATATATACGGCAAAATCCACATATAGGGAGCTTTTTACATAGAGAGGTAAGTCTTCTGCAATATCGTTGATCGCAATCAGGAAGCTGGTGCAGCTTAGCACACTGCCCTGGGGCACTTCTTCTTGTAGATATTTTGTGTCGGAGAAGGAATTCCCTACACGTACCTTTATCTTGCGATTGTTGAGAAAATTATCGACAAAGTGCAGTAGGTGTCCTCTGAGTCCTCCAGTGTGGAGCTTTTTAATTATATTATATCGCCATGCAGTATCATACACCCTAGCCAAGTCGAAGAAGATGACCAGGAAGTGCTGCTTCTGACCCATTGCCGTACGGATAGCGGTTTCTAGGCAGACGACGTTGTCGGTCGTACTACGGAATGATCTGAAGCCGCACTGCACGTTTGTAATTTTATTATTTGCTTCTAAGAAGAACATGAGCCGTGAGTTGATTATTCTTTCCAATAGTTTGCTCAAGCAACTTGTGAGGGCAATCGGTCTGTAATTTCCCACGCACTGCGGGTCTTTTCCTGGTTTGGGGATGGGGATTATTATTGCAGTTTTCCACTGGTCCGGGAATACATCGTGTAAAAAGATATAGTTGAATAGGTGTAATAGGAGCTGGTGGAAAGATTCATGCACGCGTTTTACCATTGCATAGGTGATGGTATCAGGTCCCGGGGCTTTTTCTTTACTTTTTGATAGGGCTCCGTGTAGTTCTTCTATATTAAGTGGAACATTGTAAATATCGTTGTTGTTTCCAAAGCGTAGCACCTGGCTCTCCATTCTTTGCTTATGGGTTGAGAAGTTAGCGCTGACGTTGGAGATGTTGCTGGTCCTGGCTATGTGGTTTCCGATTAGGTTTGCAACTGCAGTCGGATTGCTATGGAGGTGTTGGTCGTTGTCCACTATTACTGGCGTTGGGGAGTGAGTGAACTTACTTGATAGTTTCTTCACTCTTTTCCAGACATAGGTCATGCTCGACCGGGATGTGATGCTGTTGAGGTATGTTTCCCATGACTTGGAACGTTTCTGTTGAAATGTTTTCCTAAAAATGGCTCTCGCTCGGTTGTAACGTATTTTGATGGCGATGCTGTTGCATCTGCGCAAGGCTCTTCCTGCTCTTCTTCTCTCACGCTTTACGTCGTCGCATTCTTCATCCCACCACGGGACTGGTGGTCTCTGAAGCGTTCTGCTGGTGAGAGGTATGGCGGCATTTGCGGCTGATAGGAGAATGTTGCATACGTTGTCCAGGAATATATCTGTATTTTCACTTGTATACAACTCAGGGTTCTCGACGGCAGTATGGGTGTAGTACATGGGCCAGTTTGCTTTTGCAGTATTAAACCGGGGGATGCGCTCGTGGTTTGTGGTTAGTTGGATGAGTTCTAATTGAATTGGATAGTGATCACTGTCGTGCAGATCATCGTGAACAGAGTATCTAAAGTCGAGCTGGCAGTTTGACGAGCAAATCGTCAGGTCTATTGCAGAGGTAGTGGATGTTTGGTGATGGAAGTGGGTGTGCTGGCCTGAGTTGAGGAGTGCGACGTCGTGCGTTAGCAGTAGGCGCTCCACCAATCGTCCTCGCGTTTGTAGTATGGTCTCCCCACAGCGTACTTCGTGCATTAAAATTTCCCATGATTATGAACGGTTCAGGCAGCTGTAGTATTAGCGAGTTCAATAGGTGACATCCAGGTGGGGTAGGTAGAGGGAGCATAGAGTGTAGCTTTTGTTGAGGTGAATCCGGGCAGCAACTGCCTGCAAGTTTGTGTTCAGCCTCAATATTTTGTATGGGACTGAATAATGGACGAGGATTGCAGCACCTCGCTCATGGTTGTCGGCACGAGTAACAGTGGATATGATTATTTTTTAATGCGAGGGGGGATGGGCTTGTTGATTTCGTAACATTGTTTCTTGTAGACACATACAAATTGGTGTTTGATCATGTAAGATTTTTTGGATTTCATTGAATTTGGTTCGGTAGGATTGCAGATTCCATTGAATGAATGTCTTCAGCATCAGCGCCTATTCTGCTCCCAAGGCCGCGGTTGTTGGCCTATTACAGGAATTTTGCACTCATTAGAGCCACGATTGGCAGCTCCAGAGCTAGGGCGTTCGGCTGGTCTTCCACGTGGTGGTATTTCCTTTGTTCTCAAAGATGTCCTGTGGGATTTATTGGGTGACTTTTGCCGTACTTTCTTTGATGGGTTGTATTTTTTGCTATTGCTGGTTTGATCGACCGAGCTGTCACTGTCGTATGTTGATAGCTGGTTTAGACTGTCTGTCCTATTGAGTCTCTTAAAAATGTATCTATTCGCTTTTCTTTCTTCGCGCGCTGGCGTTTCCTTAGTTGGTTCCTTCGTTTTCTGGGTCCGTGGCGGGCAAGTAGGATCCAGTTGCTTTTGTGAATTATCTTGGGTTTTGCCAGGAGTCGTCATTTTTGCTGCACCAGAAGGTAAGTCTTTGCCGCTACCGGGTTCGCTCACACCCTCCTGCGTTGGTGGCTTCGGGGGTACGGCACTTTTGTCCGGCAATCTATGTGGCGTCTTATTTACATTAGCGTCCTCTGCAGCTGATTGTGGAGTCGAGTCCGGGATAGTCGTGGGTGCGAGAGTTGGTGTTGCATCTGGGAGTTTTAGCGTTAGCGTTGTTGTGTTGAGAGCGCCAGGTATTGTACTAGATGTGCTTGCCTGTAGATTCGTTTTGGTACGCGCCGGGTTATTTGCTGTGTCGGGGTTTGGTCTTGGCGTTTGCAGTACCGTACTGTAGAGGCGGTTGTGGTCTGGTGATCGTTCCAGAACCATTTGGAGAGCTTCAGGACGGGGAATTTTTTTTTCCTTGAGTGGCCAGGACTTCATTTTCAAGTATGTACTTGGGACAGCTTCTATCGTTGGAATAATGTTCTTGCTGACAATGGTAGCAGCAGATCGGGTTTCTAAAATCCAGTTATTAGTGTCCTGTTCCTCCACATCGGGCACAGGTTTCAGTCTCACTTCGGCAGTACTTAGCTACGTGGCCAAATCGCTGGCATCTAAAGCATTGCTGCGGTCTTTCCTTGTATGCTTCGACAATTTCGTGGTGCCAGGATGTGAGGGAGATGGTTCTTGGAAGGGAATGTTTTTCAAAGGTAAGGATGTAGGTATTTGTTGTAACTAGTTCTCCTTCTCTCTTTATTTTCACTCGCCGGACGTCTGTAACTCCTTGATCGCTCAGTTGCCTTCTCAAATCGTCCTCTGAGCATCCTCCAAAAGCGTGGCTACGCACAACGCCCTTAACCACATTGAGGGTCCGATGAGGAGAAACGACAACTGGATTTCCAGCAATGCGTGTTATGGACAGGAGTTTCTTCGTTTGGTCTTCCGACTGGGTGGTTATAAGTAGAAAACTCTTGCCCCATCTTGAGATTTTCCCCGGGTCACCTATTTGGGTTCTGATGTCTTTGTCAACTTGGATCACGTTGAGGTTTCTGATTATGTCTAGGTTTGGAAAGTTTATATTGATGTACTTTGCATAGTACGGCGTATCTTTATACTCTTCATCATATGCAGTCCACTGTCTTCCCGTTCGCTGCGGGCGCCGACGTCGTTCATGTCCTCCTCCGTTTACTCTCGTCCACCGTGGGCCACTATCGTGGGGACCTAGCGGTGTTTCAGGCATCCCAATCTCTCGTGCTATAAGTGGTTGCTTCTGGTGTGCCTTCTCTTGTGCCCTCTTCTAGGCTGAGTCCAAAGTTGACTCTCCTCGGTGATTAGAATTTGTGTTGCGTCTCATCATTAAATGTCGGATTGAAAGGCTCGAATGTGTATTTACTTTGCTGTTGCAGCTCCTCGCGTTCCTCGCCACTCGCAGATATGCTCTGCAATGGTTTTGGTGCCGCGGAGGTTGACAGAGAATTGCCTTCCGCATTTCCTGTCTGGGAGGTGTCCATGAAGTCCGAGGGCGGGCTGAAGTCGTCACCATCAAGTTGTTTTACGGTTTGGGGGGGGGGGGGGGGGTTTGAGTTTGAAATATCCATGGTAAATAGGTTAGGTCTCACCTGTGCCCTGGGCCGGCACCAGCTTTGGGCGGCCGCCAACAAGGGGAACCCTTCTGTCAGGCTCACGTAGTCCCGACGGGCACACTCACTAAGCACAGGCATAGCTCCTGACACGAGCAGATGCAGCAGGTTGTTGCGCTTGACTAACCAGCGAGACGTTTCCGCGCCTCACTGGCGTTTAAACCGCCCCCCGCCTTTCCACCCGGCCATCGGCTAACCCTTGCCGCGCACGACTATCAAGCCGGCAGGTCGGGTCTAGGTCCCGGCCGGCCTTACAATCAAATCCTAGGAGAGGTCAGTGTGTGTCCAGGAGAATATCCAGTTGTCAGCTCGGTTGTCAGTGTTGCCATCCCAGTTGGTCTGGATCTCGGCCCAAGTCTGTCTGTAATGGTTGAACCTGGGACAGCATAGCCTTGGGCTTCATTGAACACACAAGCCCCCTCCCTGCGACAAGGACAGGATGGCGTGAGAGGGAAACAAACTTTAAGATCCCTCAAACAGAAAGCCCCCGGCCCCACTGGAATAACCACCCTTCAAATTAAGAATTTACCGATAAACATGATAATATATATCTTACATATATTCAATAACTCCATTTCAGCCGGGTACTTTCCTGACAGCCTCAAACATGCACACATGATATTTTTTCTAAAACCCCTTACATTACAGAAACAGGTACAAAATTACAGGCTAGTATCACTGCTGGACATACAAAGCAAACTTCTAAACAAAATCTTGAAAAATAGACTTACCAATCACTTAACCATCAACAACTTATATAACAGTAGACAACACGGATTCAGGAGGAACAGAGGTACGCACACATCACTGGCAACATTCATAGAAACACTCTCCACCAACCTAGCCAACAATCACACAACAGACATAGTTCTCCGCGACGAAACAAAAGCGTTCGACAAAGTATGGCACAATAGAACTAATATTCAAACTCACGCCATTCGCTATACAAAATCTTTTCCTACGCACTCTAGCCGATTATTTAACAGATAGAACAGGATCCTTCAGGATAGGGAACTACATTTGCCTCCTTTTCACACTACAAACCGGAGTCCCGCAAGGAGCATGTCTTTCGCCCACACTGTACAGCAACAAAGCACATGACATCCCCCATCCGTTACCAAACTTTGGCTACACATGTTTTGCTGATATCACACAAATTACTGCAGGCAGTTACAAACCTAGTTATGCAGCCCAACAAACTCAGCACACAATACAGCAATTCAACAATTACGAGGGCCATTGGAAAATTTCAACAAACGTTCAAAATTCAATATTATCCCCATCAGCAGACGGACAACTTCAGATATTTTCATAGACAATCAATACTTTCCATACTCCAACAATGGTAAATACTGGGCCTCAACTTTACAACACGCGGTTTTTCATCACAAATATCAACAAGACAAGCAATAGGACACAATAATCTCAGCAAGTTAAACCGATTCATGCATTTATCCTGCAAAATCAAAAGGAAACGATATTTAGTCAGTGTCCGATCAGCCTTGATATATCCAGTTATTCCACTACACAGTGTCTCCAACCGTCATCTCTGAATTACAGAAAGTGCAAAACAGGGCTTCAAGATTTATTACTAACACCAACCGTTCAGACCGCATAACATCCAAAATACTTCACAGTCAAGTTAACTTACGTTCCATTAATACCTTACTTCACAATCATGCCCGCAGAATTTGGAACAACTTACAATCAGATAATCCCGACCTCTATCAACAGTTAAAATTCTCCCCAGAGAGTGCAAATAGCCAACGTATCAAATTCAAAAGCTCTAAACTTTCCGCACTTGGCCCCCCTCCAGATCCGAAGTTCACCTAAAAATAGTCCGACATTCATTATGGGGAAGGCAGGAGAACAATACTTAGTTATTTACTTTTTCATATTGGGGTTTTGACGAGCGGACGGATCGGTCTTCCCGCCACGGATGGGAAGTCAAAACCCCAAATCGCACCGCCAATTCAGATCCAACACAATAGGACCCACAACTCCATAACCCAGAGTCACCAGTAAGTAATAAGCAATGAACAACTCAACCTCCTCTCACATCACTTATCTCATAAGCAATCTGATCCTTATTCCCGACCAACAGAACACGGAAGAGCTTTCTACAATTCAACCGAAACTAGAATATGCACTACAGCCTGGATACCTTCTTTTATATATATAAAAATATGGCAAGAAAACTGGAGAAAATAAACAAACAAATCATCAACAGATATTAACTTCATTTCTGTTAATGATTTATTTGTTCATGTTCTCCAGTTTTCTTATATTTTTTATTCACTAGTAGTGAAACTATAAATTTCTCCTAACGTCATATCATTAAAATTGCGCGACGCGTTTCATACTTTTTCGGGCATTTTCGGGCTAATACTATTATAGGGTTGGCAGCAGGGTGGCCATTTTGGCCTTTTTAAGGCCAAATATCATAAATATTGCTTTTTTGCTAACGTTTGGTTTCGTGATTATGAGTTTCCCTCATTTCCCAAATTTTCCTTTCTTCTGGCTTTTTTCTTTTCCAGTGTTCGTAGAGCACAAGACGTAAAACTGTAACGTGACAGGTTCTGTCGGTAGATGGTTCAGGTTTTCTTAAACAAGATTATTTTTCTTAGTTTGTTTCCTGCTCCAACCGCTAGCCCGCCTCTGGTATTGCGCTAGCCTCCTACCCCGCCACTGGCGAGATTTAGTTGATGCCTATTAAGTCAGCATTTCTGACTTTGTTCTTCAATTTCATGAAGTTTTTTCTCTACATCCCGTTTCTGTGCCCCTTCTGGTTAGATTCCTCATTCTATTATCTCCATACTAAATGGTCCCTTCCTCTCTTCGATACGCTCTTTTTTGTTGCGGTTAGGGTGGCTTAAAAATCAAGCAGTTTTTATCAAGCGGATATCAAGTACCTCTCCAGCGCGTCTTCTACATTTCAAACTTCTACCGAGGTTGAAGAGTCAGAAGAATTTATTACATTCATTTAAGAATAGTAAAAGTCATATATAATTTTCTTCTGTATTTAGAATTTCGAATGGCAAGTACAATTAAGACTCTAGTAATGTATCTAACTACTATTTTAGTAGCTCCATATGTAAATTTGGCTGTTTCTTGGTCTTTTTCATAGTCAAGTATGGCACCAAATTCATTTAGCCATCTGACAACCCTAGTTTGCAGCTACATGGATCAAGTGCTGGTGCAGTGGGTGCTGGTATGGGATTGAGCAGGTTGGTTTGAGTTCTTATAAGGGAGGAGCTGTACAGTCATGATAGTATATGTTGGCAAATGGCGAGACAGTTAAGGAAGGTTGGTGAAAACGGGGCGTGCAGTTGTGGTCAAAACTATGTGTGGAGTTTTATAGTACGCACAGTTCCAGTATTTTGGTTATTGATGATCGGGTTTTTGTTTTGAATGAGAATTGCTTCGACTATTTGAGTCTGGTATGATCTGATTCTCTATAAATGATTTTTGTGTTGGTGACGAGGTTTTCGCGGGTGATTTCTATTTTATGTGTATTGTGTGTATTTTTGGACCGCCGGATGCTAAGTGCATTGTTAAACGTCTGGAGAGGGGAGTGGTTGTCATGCCATTGTACGAACGTATATGAGGTTCGCAGTCCTCATGAGCGCAAGTGAATTTGTACACGACATTAGTCTGTTTCAAATTAGGAGGTGGCGGATTGTGATTGTTCTTGGAGATTAGGCTGGCGATCTTAGGACATTTGTAATAAATAATAACTTGTAATTTATCCTGTGGGTTATTGCATTTTTTGTGGTTTTTTTACGATTTGTTTCAATGTTCTTTCGTCTGTTTTATTTGCGGGGGAGTACTGGTTTTGATAATACACTTTGTGGACTTTTTGTTCTTCAGTGTTTGCTTCACGTTCAGACAAGTAATTTTTTAGGAAGTTATCGAAAAGGGTATTGGTGTATCCGTTGTTGATAAATGCTTGGTTAAGTCTTAGAATGTTCTCATGGAAAATCTGCCAATTTGATGCTATCTTGTATGTGCGATTAATCCAAGCTTTAATGGCATTGTCTTTGTATTTTTGTGGACATTCGCTGTTGGCGCCAAGGTATACTCCGGAGTCTGTAGGTTTTCTATACACTGAGGTGGAGAAGCTGCGTTCTGATCCGTCACTTGCTACGTCTAAGAAATTTAATTTTTTACTTGTGTCGATTTCTTGAGTAAATTTTACTATAGAGTTTGATTCGAACAAGTTTTTAAGGTCATTGAGTGTTTCTATTGAGTTTGTTACTATGAAGCAGTCGTCTACGTACCGACAGTATTTGGATGTTTTTCCCCGGGTTGTTCTCTAGAATGTTGTTTTCGAGCGTGATCATGTAGAAGTTTGCTAAGGTAACCCGCAATGGACTTCCCATGCTGACACCGTCTATTTGCTGGTATAGTTTTCCGTCCATGTGTGTGTGAATGGGCATTCAGTTGTGCAAGCAATTAACAGTTTTTTCAGAAGGTTAGGTTCAAATGGTGGGGCAGTTGAGGGATCTTTGTAAGCTTCGTTGCAGATTATTTCTATTGTAGGAAAGACAGGTACATTTGTAAAGAGTGATTCTTTCCTACTATCCTCTTCCCTTTCCTATTCTTTTTCTTCCAGCACGCCCTGCGCCAAACTCTTGTTTTCCTCTCTTTCCTAACAGCTCCCCCCCCCCCCCCCCCGCAAATCGTTACCTCATGATTACCGTGATTGTAACAGCTTTCCGATTTCCCCTGCATTCATTCGGCTTCGCTTGGAGAGTGGCCTTGCCCAGTTTTGATGCTTTAGGAGACAGCGGGTAAATATCTCGTTTCAACCCATTTGGTTGGTCTTGTGGAGCGCGACTGGGGGCGTCGGCCCCTGGGAGGTGAGAGAGCTTTTCTTATTTTCGTGTTTATCTTTTCTTTTTCTCTCTTGTATTGGTACAGCTTTTGTGTATGTCCCAACTCGCCGCACGGATGAGGCTCCCTTAGTCGAGCGGATCTACCCGATTTCCACGGGGACTCTCCCAAACCGGTCCACCCATGCAACCATTACCTGAAGCCCAACACTTCAGAAAACCCCAAACATCCACCTACCGGGTTCAACTCAAACGAATTTACCCAAAACTAAATGTAAAAAGACAAGACATTCCAAACAGCTTTTTCAGTACTTGAAGCACCACTGATTCGACTAACTGACACTAGACTGGGATTCTACGCAGTTAACGACGACCCAGGAGCAGTAGATAAACTTACATCAACAAAAGCACAGGATGCACTCAGGAAAATCGATCTGCAACCAATAATACCACCGGATCTTAAAGCAAAACGATTCATCTTTGTACACTAATTTGACAAATATGTCGGAGAAAAACCACCCGCCGAAATTAAACGAGAAATCCAAAGGCTCCAACCATGGTTCCGAATCTCAGACGTGATAAAGATAAAAGACTACACACACGTCATTAAAATAATCACCACTGACAATCATAACTCAAAAAGTACTTAGAGATGGATTCTTGATGGTCAATACCAAAATGACACCCCACCAATGCCAAGAAGAAACATTCACACATCTTACATATGCCATAAATGTTACAAAATAAAAGACCACGCAACCTACCAATGCAAACGTAATACCCCAGTCTTTTCGGTATGCGGAGAAAATCCGCAAGATAAATCACCATAATTTAACCAGACTTCCAAGACACTCCACCACTAGCACAGCTAAGAAATCGAAACCGTAGCCATGGAACTGTTTCAAGACCAGCAACGAAGAAATTTATACAGGTGGACGAAACAAATTTACGAACTCACCATGCTAGAGCATAATGTAATGAATTGGAATACAAACGAAATAACGCTATCCAATATTTACAATAAAATAGACCCATATATCATTCCCATCCATGAACACTCAGTGACGGACAGAAACATTAAAATATTCAACTACAACACTTTCACAAGAAACATAAGAGCGAAACAAAACGCTGGAGTAGCCATAGCAGTGAAGAAAAATATAGCACGCCCACTTGTTGACAACTTCGAATCTGACATGATTGCAGTTACAATAGAAACAGCACAAGGACCCATGACAATAGCAACAACTTACATTCCTCCGAGAACAAATTACATTAACTACATAGATTTCAATAGGATAATAAATAGGAACCATCCTGTCTATCTGATCGGCGATCTAAATGCCAAACATGCAAACCTGGGAAACCAATATTCTAACACGAGAGGTACTACACTAAATAGGCTTATGACACAGGGTAAGTGCATGCACATAGGTCCATATTTCCCAACCTTCATAACACCTCACTCTGGCACAACACCAGATATAGTTCTAGTAAATCGATTCGCATACCCTAACATAGTCCTCAAACCAGGTCCAAATACTCCATCAGACCATATACCAGTGATAGCAACAATTTCCGCTAGCCCCCTCCAAATTCCAATAAAGCCCAGAAAATATTATTATTCGGGAAATTGACTGAATTACAGAAAAGTCTTCGCAAATATTAAAGTACCAGAGGAACAAAACCCTCTGTTCACATTTTTCCTCCGAGGTCTGTCTAGATAAATGGACAGTAGAAGTGCAAAGAGTTTCTAATAGGACCATACCCACCATTAGATACAGAACAGTACCAGGCATAAGGCAAAATCATGAAATTAGACTCCTTCAAATTCAACTGGAAGACACGATCAAATATATTCAGACAGTTGGTCCTAACTCAAACCTATACACGCGAGTCCTTCAGCTCAGAAGGTAAATAAACCTAAGTTGCAGAGCGGCGTACAACCAAACCTGGAACAAAATCATCAAGAACCTAGATGTAGAAGAAGATCCTAAAAAATTTTGGTCGACAATCAAAAGAATGAGCGGAAACAACACGAAACAATTTACCCCATACGTACTACACGAAGGCACTCTGCTGGATACCCCGGAAGAAAATGAATCATACTTAACACCACACTGGCAACAGATATTGACAGACGAGGATAGTGAAAACTTTTATCACGATCACATTGACCATATAGAATCACACGTTCCAACCAACCACATCGAAGTAGTTCCATACAACACAGGCGACATGAACAGATTTCACCAAATGCGATTTCCACCAATAACATTAGATGAATAAGAAGGACAAAAAGCACATGTAGGCTAAGCGCAATTTTGCTGCATAGTATGCTCTGCGGCTTAGCACACTAAGCTCAGAAGTTCTCGTATTCAAACGTCAGAACTCAAGTAGTGAAAGGTGGCTTTGGACGGAGGGTTTCTTCCCCAGGGTGACGCCCCTACCCTACCCCTCTCACCCGCTCAATCTTCCCCACTTGCATTTAGACGGAGGGTGAGATGCCCAGGGCTGCCGAAATTGGTGTGTTTAACAAATATTCAAGTTTCCCTTACGAAAATGTACTTTGATTTCACTGGAGTGAGAATTTTACTATGGGCAACTTCATAAAAAGGGATCTGTTGATTTTGAATGACAATAACTGCAAAATAAATGTAGGCAACCCCTAAAACTATGTCGATATAAATGAGATTTATTTTGGTGCAGCTGCAGAAAGCATTCTCATGAGAAATGTCCACAAAATATATCTCAAAAAACTAGAAGAGTTTGGATTAAAAGGTCTTAGTTAATTTAATTCAATAATACCATACTCGATGCATTCCTCCAATTTCGTGAAAGAAGAGCAGCATGAAAAGATAAATATGAAGTGGCGAGAACTGTTTGTTCAAGATGCTCCTTTCAAGACAAAAATTGTGTCTGAAAAATTCTGGTACGCATGTTTGTTACCCGCTGCTTCCCGAGTTCATGATGCAGCTTTTGTCAATACCGCATTATTTTGCTGCGGCTGAGAATTTTTTCAACCCTAACTACATAAAAGCAAAAAACAGGATTTCGTTAAAGAGAGCAAGACTAAATGTATGAATGCGATCAAAATCCACGTTAGAGAACATAAACTGCACATATCGGAACCACCACGCTAGCTTAGTCAACAAATTAAATAAAAAACATAAACATTGGCAAATGAAGGAAGAGGAGGAGGAAAAAGTTTTTAAAATTTCCGTTTTGTTGCTAGTTAAATAGATTTGGCTCGCTTTAACAATGTTTGGAACGTTTTCATGTAGGTTTTGTACAATCATCAGAAAAAAATCGGCAACCCTGGAGATAACAGTGACTGAGTGAGGATGTCGAAATGTAATTCAAGGTACGTGCGGAAAAGATGCTATTTTTACCTGCAAACTATTTCACGGAGACCGGCATAAGATCAACGTATTCGTGAAGAATTCAAGAATTACTTCTTAAACGAAGGCCAATTGCCTTGGCAGAAACGAATGTGTCAATTAGATTAATAAGGAATGGAGGCGAATAAATAAAACTTCGCGCAGATTTAGCTTCTTATATGACCTTAATGCACAAACTAAGGAATAATAAAATATAGCTTGCCCAGTAGATGTATATAGAGACAAAAATAAATGAAATATACGCGATAGAGTCTGATTACAGGAAATGAAAATAAGTAACAAAAATTATATCAGTCTAAGTCCTATCACGAGCCATCTTGTGTTAATAATAGCATGATAGCGAACAATATGTGTTACTATTGTTAGAGGTAATTACTTTTGAATTAGATCGAAAATCATTTCAGCTACAGATCATTTCAGCGATAGTACTTAATAAAAAAATTATATATACAGCCGCAATAAATACAATCAGACTGACGCTTTGCTTTCAATAAATCTATCAAACTGAAAACTTTAGCCTTCAGCCACTTTTCCAGGTCAGGAGAGACTTTTTGCATTGAGGTTATGCTTGAGAAAATGACGACAGAGCAGCTAAGACATACATCCTTTCTTCACGAATGTCTGGAGCGCAATGTCGCTCTGTCGTTCTCGTTCCCAGGCAGTCCCAGCCAGGGCTGCCATTCAGATTTTATGATTTTCCCAAGGGTGACCTACTAAATTTCCCAAGATTTCCCCAGATGTCAGAAGTGCTTAAAAACGGAAAATTTAATGTCACTCACCTCATTTAATAATCATTTTCATCACTATCCTCCTCGTCTACAGCATAAAGATTTATTATATTCATTTCTTTCTGTGTTTTGAGTCTGGCTTCATACAGCTGATGAATAGTTCCGTCTTCAACCTTCTTTATTAAAGATTTCTCAGGCTCCCAGGTTAGACAGTTTGAAGAACTTCTTTTCATGAACTGTTTTGCTAATAACCGATCTCTTGCCGTTTCTGTTTTTAATGCATTCGTTGTTTTTGTTTTTGCGCAATTGATCTGGAGAAGATCCTCTCAACAGATGCTGACGAATGCGGGAGAACTGTTAGCGTAGTCATAAAATTCGACAGGAGCGCATACTTACAATTACCCAAACCTCAATCCTTCAGTGAATACCAGTCTCTTGTGTTATTTTCTGTGGCTAGATTCAGGTCGGATGCAGACTGTCTGAAACTGCGCCACTGATCATCTTATTCATTCAAATGTTCTTCATTAACGAATAAAGAGAAATGCACAGCTAATAGAGCAATCGTTGACGGAGATTGATTTACGTCACTAGCGACTTTTGGATCCAGCACTCTCTATTTTGAAATGACTCCATCTTCACTAAATGGAAAACGTTTTAATATATTTATTGCGAAGTAGTCAACACGCAAGCAATCGTTTCGAAATCGCTTGTTAAGAGCGTCGTTCTTGAAGGGGTTTTTCTGCAGGTGTGAGATCGCTTTCCCACCAAGATAGACATCATCGATGTCTTTTTTTAAAAAGCTTTTTATTCTGTCACTCGATTTCAGATAATTTTCTTGTTTTCATGATATCTTCTTTGATGAAGAAACTTAGTAAGTCTCTGAACTCAGTTGAGACTGATATGTAGAGCTGGTGTAGTCTGAAATGCTCTGACTGGAACTCAATATTGGGACGGTGTATTTTCTGTAAAATGTACTGTAGAAATAACAGCATTGGTTTCGTTCCGTGGTCATTTAAAGTCTCGTACATCTTCTTACAACCATCAACGTCATTTGTCTTCTGTTCACTCTGAAAGTAGAGGACCACTGCATCGTAATGCTCCAGAATAGATGATATTACGCTTTCGCGCGAGAGCCATCTTGCTTGTGCCAGCTTCGGAATTTTATGATGCACCGTCTTCGTGGCTTCTTGAATCAGATGGAAGTTTCTCATTCTTTTTCCACTTCGAGAGAAATAAGTTAATACGACTCCCTTGAAACGCTCTATATATGGAGGTAAAACGCTGACAGCCTTACTTGCACAAAGAGCAAACGAGTGGCAGACACAACCCATAATAAAAACTGATGGAATTTCATCTGCTAACAGTTTTTGAAAGCCACTAATTTTCCCCATCATCGTGGAGCAATTGTTACTTCCAAAGCCAACAATATTGTGGAGAAGAACATTTCTTTCTTCAAAGACCGCTTTTACGGCATCAAAAGCTTTGCGCGGTTCCATTTTCTACTACAATTGCTTCAAAAATAGCATCAACTACATCTAACTTTTTCAAATCGAAAAATCGCACAACCACTGTTAGTATTTGAGTTACAGAAATGTAAGTACTTTCATCAATTATTATTGAGAATTTTTGATTCCTACAAATTTCATCTAGCGCCACTTTTTCATATGAAGCAATGCCATCTTGAATAACATAGGAAAATTTAGTTATTTTCATTGCTAGTTCCTTAGCGATTTGGCCATCAGGACACACTCTTTTCAATAAATCCGTGAAGTGATCTGCATGAACAAACGGGATGTTGTGCTCAGAAAAAAATCCTGCGATGAGCAATTCACTCTTTGCTATGCTTCTGATTCTGTTGGTGTTGATTTTGTAATAAATTGAGTGATACTGGTAGAAGGTTTAGCAGTTTCAAAATTAGCTTTATGTCTGGCAGAAGCTTGATGCTTGATCAATTCTGATTTGTTTGCATTTTTCATGGTACAGTTACAAAGTTTGCAATACCTTGAAGTTTCATTGTGTTTATCTTGTTCTAGCCAGACTTTGAAGTTTGGGTCATTCAACCATTCCTTATTGAATGGCTGGTTGTACCACTTTTTTTTTCTTCTTCTGAGGCTCCATATATAAAGGCTATTGAAGATTATGCTCGACAGTGTCCGCTGTAGCGTAGCACAGATACAAGGCGGGCGCACACACCAAACTCGCTCTCAAAGTCAACTGAGGGTCCGGTAACCAGTGTTGCCAACTCCACTGGACCAAAAACCGCCAGATACTTCTTCAAAAAACGCTAGAAACCGCTAGATATTAGTTACATTCCGCTAAAATTCCCGCTAACCCATTTTGGACATTTTTTAAGAAGAACGAAGTTAATACACATTTTTTTACGTTAGCATATCATTGGTATAATATATTTAATGATTTATGGCCCCTAAACTTGTAGTTTTCATTCATCAGGTTCAGGTTCCAAATCTGTACTGAAACTCGGGGTTTGGTCCGTTGAAGAACTTGAATATGGTTTTGAAGTTCCAATTTTTTGAAGACCACTTCTTGGTATTTGATGAATAGAGCTACTCATTTGACAAGAAGATAAATAAATCCCGGAGTATTTTTTTCAATTCGATTATTTAGAAATGCGATTTCAACTCAATCCATTGTGCTAAAATTTTACGAACTGCACATTCGATTGAGAGCTTCCTTGTCTAACCCTTTGCTGGTATTTTGATAAGAGATTTTCTATCATTAATTTTCAAGAAGTTTTTGCAGGATATTTGTCTTGTTGGTGACACAGAAAACCACTCGTGTGTGTCAGACGAAAGGAATTCCAAATTTCGAGGTAGAAATTCAGATGCTGCATGAGATACAAGCTGCAATGAATGACACACACATTTAAATTCTATTAGAGAAGGAGCTTCTTTCTTCAGCTTTTGATATGTTCCATTGGTTACAACAACCGTGACACTGGCATTGTCAGTGTCTATTGCTACAATTTTACCAATATCAAGTATTTTACTTTTCAACTCACATTTTAGTGCATCTACGTTTGACAGGGCATAACAAGTTTCCAATTTAACAAGATTTACATAAGTTGAAAGAACTGAATAATAAAAGCATTTCATAAATTTTTATGTCATTTGACTCTTCTAGGAGTAAACTGTTCTTGCCCTCACCAACATCAGCCCGCAGATCATTATGAAAATGAGGACTTTGAACTTTTTTTTATGATCTCTGAGCATCTTATTTTGTGCATCTTTAATTGGGACGTTACCTTACTGCCATCGATTGTGGGCTTCAACATATCTATCCGATAATCACAATTTACAATGGCGAAATGGCAAGTTGAATAAAATGCAAAATTGGCTTCCAGTAATGTTGTTCCATTACATTTCTGGATTATAAACCGAATTATATCTGCCGCTGCAGCACCACTCTTACTAACATGTTTCTTAGTTTTACTGTGGCTAATTGGGTCACTATATTTTTTATTTAAATTTATTTTGCATAGGCTACAGTGCGCCTTTGACATATCACTATTCACTTATTTAGCATGTTTGAACGCGTCTTTGTTACGAACAGGCAACACACCGTATCGACAGTTCGACACTCGAGCAGTTGCCCGTGGCCGGCGTAGCGGCGTGGTAGCGTGACTAAATCAGACTAATACGGTGCCGGCTAGCACTAGCCAGCAGCGAGCAGCTGCTCGACATAGAACGCATACCAAACGAGAAAAAATCTTGATTTAACGAGCTTGCTCAGCCAAACTGAATGTGAAAGCTTTACGTGGTTTATAGCACAAATACATTATATGTAACAAATACAATCTGCAATAGAAATACCGCTAGAAAAAAGCTAGGAACTATAAAAATACGCTAGATTTCCCGCTAGCCGCTAGATGCCACTTTCATACCGCTAGATCCGTCATAAAACCGCTAGATCTAGCGGGAAAACCGCTAGATTGGCAACACTGCCGGTAACTCCGGTTGCTGTAGGCTGTAGCCGGCACAATCTTGTTACAAACGAATGGTTAACGAGCTTTGATCGAGTATTTTACGAGATTGATTTTCATCTCAGACTAATTTAGAAAATATTCCTATTTGTGGAGAATATTTATTCGAATCATACTGTTATTCAGTAAGCATTTAATGAAAAATGAGATCGTTGCGTCAAATTCCCAAGAATTCGATAGTTTTCACTCGGATTTCCCAATATCCCCAGAATGATGGTGATTTCCCAAGATCTTGGGAAATTTCCCAAGGAATGGCAGCCCTGGTCCCAGCATGTAGGGCAGCAGCCACAACACCCCTGGGAACGAGTGGGAGGCATTAGTTCGGCGGTTTAGGGTTTTTTTAAAGAGGCGGGGAGGGAAAGAGGGCGTTGCCCCGGGGAAGGCACTCTCCGTCTAAAGCCACCTTTTTGTCAAGTAAGACAAGCACGCTTGTTTAGAAAATGTGAAGACAAGTGCGCTTGTTTAGAAAATGTGAAGACAAGCGCACTTATGTAAAAAATGTGAAGACAACGCGTACAATGAAAATGTACTTAGTTAGAACCTGTATATAATGTTGAATTCAATTTATATATGCATATCACTGGCTGCGTTCAATTTTTGAAAAATTATAGTTGAATGATTTCAGTAACAACTTTTAATTAAGGATGTATTTCAACATACTTAAAGGTTAGGCCGTAATCAAAATTGTAGTTTTTCTGTAATTTTTAGTCATTTATCAGTTTACTTTCATTTTGTGACGTAATTTTAGGCAATTATAACAAATGAAAATTGTTTCTACGTGTGCATAAGAATCTTCATTTTGATTTCCATATCAATTAAGAAATTATCCAAGTCTGCAACGGTGGTAGTATATATAGATGCTGAATTGAGCTCGTTAGTTTCAGAGCAATTTTTTAAAAATATCCATAAAATATGCATCCGCAGAGGAAAAGTTTACATGTTCAGTGCATTAACACGTTAACTGCGATGGATTAACCTAAAGTTCAATATTCATTTCAAATTTAAAGTCCATTGTGGTAACCAACTTTGAAAATAGCAAACATAAACTGGATCGGGGCTTCATTTAGTTTTCGTTAAGTATTAATAAAAAATGAGTTAGTGACTGCAGGCAGGCCAGCAGCACCATGAAAATCACCTAAGTGACCACCGGTGGGACCCTTCGCAGGAAATGTGATAAGTTCAAACTATCGTTCTCTATTGTTCACATTATTGAAAATGTTCAATAAATGCCTTGTTATGAGCAACTGTTTTTGCTAGATTTTCCCACAGTAGGAAACGACTATCGTTTGCACGGCAAGTAGAACTTCAGAGTAGAGCGCGTATGGGCCGTAGGATGACGTGTTTATTGTGCTATTTTTTAGCTTCAATGTTATCATTTGTACAGCTCCAAACTCTTTCTTCTAGAACTGTATTTTTTCAATTTATTTCCTGATTTCCAGTTTTTGTGCAAATTAAATCCAGCGTTCGGAAGCATAATTATTGTGCGGAAATTCCCCGTGTATGTATTTGTATTTTATAGTTATTTCAAGATTTTCTTGAAAACCCTTTTGTTATACTAAATGAGGTCTAATTATTTTAAATTGAATATTAATTTTGTTAGCTTTACATTTACGTGGGAAAGATAAGCATTTTAGTAATTCAATGCTGAATAAGTTTCACCGCCAATTTTCAAACGCCCCAAAATAAAAACTTTGCTTCTAACTAATTACCACATCGGAACAAGCAAGTCTACATTTACCAATCATTTAGGTTGTTCATGAACATCATAAATCCTAAAGTTCCCTACAGTCAGTATCTACGTTTTGCTTTAATGTGCAGACCTCATTTCAAATTAGTCTCTGCACTATTATTTTAGTTAAGAATATCAAGCATCGACGACCCATATTACTGCAACTATCATCGGGTCTGTGTTAAATAAACTCTTTCGTTATGCATTGTTTATAATTTTTAAAATTCTTTGCTTGTACGCGCGTGTGGCTTGAAGAGAGAATATTAAATTGAAACCAGCCTGTCTCAATGAGATTATTGGACTCGCTGTATCAGTTGCTAATTTCGCATGTCTCGCTCTCTAACAAAAATTTTATAATGCGAAGCAAATGAGATATATAAAATCAAGTATTATCCGGCCACAGAAGAAATTGGCCAATGCCACAAATGCTCATGAAGTGTCAGCACGAAATTAAACAAATGATTGTCCATGACTATTTTAATACTGTCGAAAACATACCTTGTACCTTTTTTTCTCAGAACAAGGAGCACAGTACTTCAATAATTATAATTTCTTGTTAGGCAGAAAGACGTAGGGTATACCGGCTATTGATGGGCATGTGTCTAATTAAATTGATGTTTTTTTTTAACTATCATCATCGACTCTAGTCCTGCGTTTGAGTATTTATGTTACTCTGCCTGTACCATGAACCGTCTATGTAATATTCTGCTTGTTTTTTCCCTAGTTACTTCGTCCGTTACGCTTTCGTCAGAATTTGCGGCATCATGGATACCGAATTCCTGAATGTTGCATTAATATAGGATAGGTTAGGTTAGCATAGGTTTGGTAATGTTGAAATTTTTTCACGGGTCCACCTAGCTTAAAACGATGACACTGTCCGTGGAATTTCCACGTGTCAGGCTAGTATTAAATAATGACATCTGTTGCTCACCGCTTCCCTCATCCAGAGTTATCGCAGTGTATTTAACACTTGCGCTGTGCTATTTACTTCAATTTAATACATTTCATTTGCACGTGCGTGGGGTCTGAAGAGAGGGATATTAAATTGAAACCAGCTTGGCGGAACGATATTTACTCAACCCCCTTATAAGTTTTATTACTAGGAAAAATAAACAAATAAGGTGAAATAAAAACCGCGAACGAAAAAAGATTGTCCTTGACTATATCATTAATGTAGAATATATCTTCAAAACTCTATCTGATTAGTTTAATATGGACTGCTTAGGCAGCCACTCGATGGAAGTCTAATGAAAAAGAACAAAACCGTAGAGTAAAATAAAAATCCAATCGGATTAATTCCGTAGAGCAGTAAACAGGGTTGACGAAACAGTTTTTCGAAATGACACACTAGAGAAAACAAAACTTTGTTGAGGCGCCAAGTTAATGATACTACAGGTTACAAAGGTTACGACACAAAATTCACACCAAATTAACATGCGGTGACGCAGTGCTCACACTAGCATGACATGACGCAAAGTTATTCAATATTTATCACTAAAATCATAACACCAAACGGCCAAGAGTCTTCTGAAAAAACGCTTCATTTTAAGCCCATGAAAACAATTAAAACACTCTATTAGTGAACCTACAGTTTCTCATGACCCCTGGAAACATTGAATCACATAGACAGGCAAAAGGAAATTTCTATCACGTAATGCTGTTTTATTTGAAAGACGTGATCCGAATTTAAAACCAAAGAATCTACTCGTGATGGTTTCTACATCCACAAAAAAGGTAAGGACGTAATTACTGTAAATGAAAAAGAACTGGTAACCTCTATTGAGTGTCAAGTCGGTGATACTCTTAGAGCCTAGCGCAACTAGCATCCGTGGGCATATAATAAAACGGATAGGAAAGAAGTTCAAACATAATAAATATTCAAGAAGAAAGTATTAATGATTATCAAAAGACGCCAGTGAACAAAAAAAAGATGGTCTCGAATAAAGCAAATCAAAACAACACACTATTTGACAAAATAAGTCCTACCTTATTTTCAGATTGAGACTTTACGTTCTCCCCGTGGGAGCACTGCTTCTCACACATAGTAGTTTTACCCCTTCAAAGACATCTAGGAAATAAAATGAATAAATCTACAAAGCAAATCATATCGTTAATACTAGAAGTAATGTAGGTACCCAAATGTCTCGGTAACGGACAAAATCAGGTCGAAGCTCTCATGGTTCAAATATCAGACTAAAAAGAAATCAATCCTGCATTCAATAATCGAAACACAAGCCATCTCAACCGCGTTTTCTTTCCCACTTCACATTTTTCATCTAAAAGGCAGATGATTATCATGTTATTTTTACCTTTTCACCACAAAAGTTATCCTCAGAGAGAAGTTAGGAAGGGACCACCTTTAGTATAGGCACATAAGCGAGGAATCCACGATTAATACAATACAGACATAGTATAAATCGACCACCGACAGCTTGACAATTATAATTCGATAGAAAATTTAACAAGTTAAAAACATTGATAAAGTAATGAATCGGAAAAGATTGTCTTCTTTTACGACAAACTATGCGGAATAGTTGGTCCTCTTACGGTGCTTCCTAAAGCCCCATTTCAGCCGAAGTGTCGTAATTAACGAAAGACCTGTATCAAATCGAAGAAAGGAAACTCTTTTTGCCTCAGGATGTGATTTACCTCTCGCAGAAACTCTTTGCAGTGCCTCTTACATACACAGATACATTTCAGCAAGAACAGTGATTTTTTCCTTGCAAAAATAGTGTGTACAAACATGAGCTACCGCATAACATGTCACAACAGGCAAAATTACATTTAAAATATGTATGCTATTCAGCTTGGTAATCAGACTAATGCTAGAATATTGAACTACAATACAAATGACATTTAAGGGCTAACTAAAGGATATGCACAGATGCGCCATCGGGTTTGGGAACAGACCTAGGGAACTGAACATATAAAGAAAATACTTAAGATTAGGGGTAACTATACTAAACTGGACTCGACACCACCTGCTGCCTGACACTGTATTATCAATGTTATTCAAACTGTGTGATAATGTAATGAGTGTGGATCATGTAAGTTATGTTATGCTATGCTATGAATCTTGACAGGTTATAAATGTTGATTGTTTTATCATTTAAATTTTAACAAACTTTGAGAATTTCTTTGGTTAATTTCATTGTTTAACTTGAGCTCAAATAAAGGCCTGCAAGTGTTTCCCAGCAAGTGGTCAAGGCCCAAATTTTAGTCCCAATGCTCGAATTAACTGAAAACAGCAGCTGGTCTGAGTAGTGGGGCTGGAATCGAAAGCCACAACTCAACGAGGCCCACAGACGAGAACGACCGACAAAACTTCATGGCTACACACATTCGACGTCTCTCAGACAATCTCTTATTGGGATTAGTTAGTTCGTTGATGACTTTGAAAGTAAAGCGGAGGAGGCAAATGGGAGCTGCACTCCTTCCCCCCGGTAAGTGAATGCAAATAATTTATTTAACAGCTGGTCCGCTGGAGAAGTGTATCAGCTGTAATTCTAACGTAGATTGATAGCTCACGGTAGCACATGTTATATCGGAACTAAGAGCTAACGAGAGCATAGCCCCCTATTGTCTGTGAATAATTAAGAATGTTGGCAAATACGATTTTCCTTAAGAAAATTCCGCTCTTTCGTTTGGGAGTAAATTAAAGTCAATAGGTGCATTCTTTCAAAAGTTACGAGTGGAAAACTTAAGTCTTTTGACGGCGCGCGAGTGGGCAAGGTTTATCGAAAATTTTTTGTAATTATCAGAAATTTGTTTGGGTTTTGTTTGTCATGGACTAATAGAACATGTTTTGCTCTTTCGTTTGAAAGTAATTTGAAGTCAATAGGTGCATTCCTTCAAAAGTTACGAGTGGTGGACTTAAGTCTTTCGACGGCGCGTGAGTCGGACATTTTATCGAAGAATTTCTGTACTTTTAAGAAAAATTTTGGGAATGTGTTTATGATATTTTTATAGAAAATGTTTTGTTCTTTCGTTTGAGAGTAATTTGAAGTCAATAGGTGCATTTTTTCAAAATTTACGAGTGGTGGACTGAAGTCTAAAGTCGACCGAGTAGGACTCAAAAATTCTCGAGATATTTGTGTACTTTATAGAAAACCGTTTCTATACCGTCTCCGCTGCGGCCTGCCTGTCTAAATTTAGAACAAATTTTGTTAGCGCGAGCAAGCAAAGTTCTAATGCTATTCAGTTTAAAATGGAAAGTACAACAGCTATGAAAGCTCATTCCTAGGCCAGAAAAAGTATTTTTTCGGAAACCGACACTTCAAATTTATTCTCTCGTTTAGTCACTAAACAATACAAGAAAGGTAATTTATTTTGTTCTTCGCATTGAGAGTTCTCTACGTAAATTCATCTGGATTTTTCGGTGACGACCAGACATGTCGCGAACCTAACTGAAGATTTTCGGTGTGCTACACTTCGCACGCACTCGAGGAAGCTCTTCAACTTGGGAATTGATTGCAATACTCACCCACTTGATCCAGATAAGGGTTTTTTCAACTATAGTTCTACAATAATAATATTTATTGTACCTGACCGTGTCATGTTTCTATATGCTTTCGGTTTAGATTTTTGTTAACCAGTGTATAGAATGGATTTTTATAGTTATTTTTCAGCTTTGAGAAAATACTTCTAGTTCTGAAAAGTGGAAGCAGGGATGTTATTCCTGAATTCACAGATCAGCTTCGGAGCAGAGCTGCCAAATATTATAACTTTTCTCCTAAAAAGATTTTTTCGTTTTGGATTTCAAAGTCTGACATACAATTATTGAAACAATTTAGCCAAAATAAGGATAGCATTGTTTCTCGACCAGACAAAGGTCGTGGAGTGGTCATTGTTGATGAAAAAAAATATAGTGAAAGCATAACAGCTATCATCTCTGACGGGTCTAAGTTTCAATAGATATCAGAGCCGATTCACAGTTATGCACCTAGAATAGAAGACAAAATAAATAATTTCCTACGTAAACTAAAAGAATTAAAAATGTTGTCGGATGATAATTACAGTAAAATGTTTGTTTCGGGTTCGGGGCCTGGTAAACTGTGTGGTTTGCCAAAAATACATAGAAGCAATTTTTCTATTATGTTTCTGTTCAGACCGATATTTGCTACTTATAAAACTCCAAGCGTTTCTGTCGCTAAATTTTTGGGGCCGATCTTGAACCCTATTTCTCGCAATGAATTTACGTTAGAGAAGTATAATTCTTTTTTAATATTCAAGTAAAATTAGTGATACATCAACAATTTTTATGGCATCATTTGACATTGAAAACCTATTCACTAATTTCCCGAGCGAAGAAACTATAGATATATGCCTGGAGCAACTTTTTACTGATCCTAATTTTCCAGTTTCTGGCCTCTCTCGTAAATTTGTTTAACCCTATTGGAACTTGCTGTAAAAAAATTTTCGTTTTCAATGGGAAGTTTTATAACCAGACTGCGGGCCTTGGTATGGGCCTACCTCATGGCCCAACTTTCGCAAATATATTCATGTACTTTTACGAAACTAGATGGCTTAAGCTGTGTCCCAATGACTTCCGGCTCATTTTTTACCGTCGTCACATGGATGATACTTTTTTTGCTATTCCGTGAGGAATCCCACGCAACATTATTTTTCGACTTCATGAATAGTAAGCATAAAAATGTAAGATTCACTATGGAATGCAAATAATAAAATAAATTACCTCTCCTGGATTGTTTAGTGACTAAACAAGAGAATAAATTTGAAGTGTCGGTTTGCCGAAAAAATTCTTTTTCTGGCCTAGGAATGAGCTTTCATAGCTATTGCACCTTCCATTTTAAACTGAATAGCATTAGAACTTTGCTTGCTCGCGCTTACAAAATTTGTTCTAATTTATCGTCCTTCATTAAGAATTCTCTTTTTTGATAAAATTTTTCCGCCAAAATGGTTTTAGGTCTTCATTTATTGAACACCAAATTGGTTAATTTTTAGCAGATTTGATACAAGTTTCAAAATGCTAATGTCGAACCAAATTCGACTGTTCAAGAACCAATCTCTCCACCAATTTTTTTGTGTTTACCATATTTTGGACCGTATTCTGAAAAACTCAAAACTAAATTACTTGCCCTCCATTCTAGACATTTTACAGACAAAAAACTTCATGTAATATTAAAAAATAAATTTACAATTGGTTCTTTTTCCAATTATAAACGCAAACTTCTTTCTACCATGCAGGCCTCACTAGTGTATTCATACAGTTGTGCACGATGTACATCTGAGTACTTTGGCATGACCACACGTACTCTCGAAGCTAGAGTGGCCAATCATGTTGGAGTTAGTTTTCGTACTGGTGTTCGATTGACCCGTCCATCTCACTCTGCTATTCGCGATCATGCTGAAACTTACGATGTAACTCCTCACTGTAGTCATTTTAAAGTAGGACGTGTAGCTTCAAGTGTTTTAGATCTTAGAATTCTAGAACCGCTTTTCATTTTTAAATGCAAGCCGTCACTTAACAACCAGTTGAGTTCATACCCTCTTAGTATCATAGGTTCTTAGTTGTGTTTCTTGTTATTTACTGCATTTTTACTGTTTTTTTATATTACTATTGTTTCCGTGTTCATGTCTGTTTGTACATCTACGTTCATTTCTATTTCAGTGATATACGTAAGATTCTTTAATGAGCTGATGATTGATATTAGCCCGAAACTTTCTCAGTATAGTGAAATTTTTATCAGTGCTTTTTACTCTTCGATTTTTATTGAAACTAATAGTTGATTAGTTATATTTATTTTTTTCTCCCACGTAATATTGAGGAAACACGGGTTAGGTCATCTGTGAGAGTCCAATGTGGAGAGGAAGAATCTTATAGTTTTTCTGGACCAGCGCAAAGTGCTGGGCACGGCTGATACAGAAATATTTAAGTTTGCGTTTTATCAGTATTACTTCCGTAAAATTAACTTTGAAAGCATGCAACAAAAAAACTGATAGGTTCTCCTAAAAACGGTTGTGATGTTTGAGTTCTACGTAAAAATTGCAATTAAATTGAAACTTAGTGTTGCACGCCAAATGCAAAAGTTCCTTTTCTATTTTGGTATTATTTATTAATTTAATAATTTAAAATTCAGGTTGTCATATACATTGATGTGTATATTTATACGTCGGAACGAATGTGTTCCTTGATCTGGAATGTATCTGCACGTCCAGCACTGCAAAATAATTCATAATCAAGTATTTATAAGGTTTCAAGTCAGTGAATTATTTGCATGATTATTCCATCAGCAGCCATACCTAGCATGTTATCATGCAATTAATTTTTTGTGGAAGTTCCCGGAGCAATTATAAAACAGTATCAAAGCCATTTAAATCATTGCAGGCAGAAATATTGCATGGAAATCAAAAGTACTATACGAAAGTGTACGGATGTACATGTAATGCTAACAAGATAATGGATAGCATAGTAATATATAGAAATAAACTTAATTGAATAAAATATTGTCAGTTCTACAGCTATTTAATAAGCAAAATTTGATGTAACTGGTCACAAAACACCGCCCATTGTGAGGCCAAGATTACAACTGCAGTGGACTCAGGACTAGCCCCTGCTGATTGTTTAGCTACCCAACCTGATAGCATAGGCTATCAGCTACCAAGAGGGTCGAAACTGTTCTGCCCTGCCCAGCTCCACTGCTGTTTGTCTGGCCGCGGCCTAAAGCTTGTCAAGCGTTTTCATTTCTCTATCTCCCTCAGAGTTTTGGGGGATATAAAGTTGATTTAGGAGAATTTAAATACGTATAAAATTGTGCTTGGTCTAGGATTTCAGTCGACCAGCTAGGGTATATTCCCGGCCCCCACTAGAGTATTTAATGGCCCTAGGGTAGGTTTAGAATAGTCAGTGGTTTGGGTTCAGCGATTCTTTATCAGGCAGTACACGTGACAAGGGGTAACTAAAGCCTGGCGAAGAACAAAAGAAGGTTAATAACAGTAATATAACGTAAAATGTTAAGTTCTAGTTAGATAGACCAAAAGTTGGCAACGCTCGTGACGGCAACAATCGCAGCAGTCTTTCACTGGTCTTAGTCAACACAACAGTAAATGTTGGTTAAGTGTTTATATATAAGTTACCCAGTTGTGGCTAAATACTTACTCTAATTATTTCTATCTACCTACTACAAACTCTGCTTCTATTCTTTTCGATATTCCAATCTATCTTCCGTTCTACTCTCACTGGCCATATGTCTGATGAGTACAGTAATACCTTCGTCATTGCTGTGTTGCGTCCAGAAAATTTGAGCAATGGCGGAATCAGCGCAAGGACAAAAACATTCAGAGAAAGAAGTTATTTGCGGGTAACTAAGCTATTTACGTATGGTTCTGGAGTAGGGTCTCTTGAGCAGTTTTTTGAAGCTATCGTTATGATATTGGAGGAGAAAAACTCGTTTGATATTTTGCCGTTATTTCAAATTATGACAAACTAACAAGAATTAACACAATAAATATCTTACCGAGATAAGATATGAAAATTAAATAATATAAGAACGTTTTATGTTATCTCTGCTATAAAGAGTGCAATTTTAATAATAACTAATGAAATGTAATAGCTACTACCAATAATTCAGTCATTCTTACAGAAACTCATCAATGCGTCAATTGATTGGTGGAATGAGCGAAGTTTCTTTGCATCCACTTCTACTGATGATGCCTTCTTCTTGAGCTTTTCAGCCACTCCCAGAAATTCTTTTAAATCCATCTTCCTTTCATTTGCTGCAACTCAACTACGTCGTTAGGTAAATCTTCAGCAAGAATTTCTGTAACATCGCCATCACTGCTATCATTGTGTACAGCTACTAATTCATCAATTGAAAGTTCCTTTTCGTGACTGCTTAGGAATTCATTAATCTGATCAAATGTTAGTTCCGCAAAACCAGCTTCTGTTGCAAGCTCCTTCGATGGGCTCTGAATCGTTTGAATCACACACTGGCCACAATTTCTTCCATGCAGAATTGAATTCAATGTTGTCGAAGCCACATTATTCAAATCACTTTTGATGATTTTTATAACTGTTGAATAGCATTTGATACCCTCCATACTTTTATCAGTCTCATCTACAAGTTTTTTCATAGTGTCTCGTGAGTAATAAACCTTAAAAGCTCTGATGACGCCCTGGTCCATAGGTTGTAGTACAGAAGTAGTATGCGGGAGCAGGAATGTAACCTGTATGTGTGGGAACATTTTGTTCAGTTCCTCCAGGAGATGACCTGGAGCATTATTCAAAAGTAACAGAGCTTTATTTTCTAGGTTTTCCTGCTTTGTAAATTGTTCAATCAATGGAACAAAATAATCTCTGAGCTACTCCATGAACTTTTCTTGTTACCCGTGCCTTGAGGTTACTTTTCCAGATAACAGGCTTTGGCTACATTTTTCTAAGCTCTGGGGTTCTTCGATATGTACAGAAGTAGTGGCTTAAGCTTCACACTGCCAGACGCATTCCCACTTAAGAGTAGGGTCAATCTTTCTTTGCTTGCTTTGAATCCTGTTGCATTTTTCTTTGCCTCGGTTATAAATGTCCTGGAAGGTAGTATCTTCCAATACAAGCCCGTCTCATCAACATGAAATACCTGATGAGGCGAGTATCCCCCTTGTGTAATCATGTGCTTAAATTTTTCAATAAATGGCGTCACAGAGCTATAATCTGAACTAGCAACTTCTCCTTGCATTACCACATTTTTCATGTTGAACCTTCGTTTATAACCAGCAAACCATCCTCGACTGGCTGAAAAATTAGGAATAGAATCAAATTTGTAATCAGCACTTGATTTTAAGTATGCATACGAAGACAAAGCTTTAGTCTGAATTAAATGTTCACTAAGTAGCAAGCTACTTGCTCGTTGATCCCATATCCATTGAAATAGCATATAATCTATCTGTGACATCATTTCAAGTACGGGTCTCTTCTTTTTTTGAGTAGTAAAGACAGTAACATGTTTTGCACTCTGTTTAATTTTAGTTTCATTTTTGATAAGAAATCTTACTGTTGATAAAGGGATCCCCATAACCCTAAATATCTCCATACCATTCATGCTTTTCTAATGGTTTTTCAACACTTTCAATTTTGTATATATGCTTGTCACTTTCCTCTTATTTGGGACTTCCGAGTTTGCCTCCAGAACTCGTGTTAATTTCTTCCGCTTCATTTTGAGGGCAAGAAACCACAAGCTGATAGAAAATAGTACAACAATTGCGCTGACCGAAGAGGTGCTGCTTGCTCGGTCATATGGAGCTGTCTGACAACGCCATTCTCTGAGCAATGACAAAAGCGCAATCTCGAAAACGAAAGAGCAATGACGAAATCTTGCAATAACGTAAGGCGCAATGAAGAAGGTATTACTGTATATAGAATAGAAGATGTCTAAGAGATGAGTGAACTATTTACTCTATGTAATACTATTGCAGTGTCATTGCTATGTACCATTAAAATGTTACGCCTATTGATGACTACTTTGTTGCTATGTCTATGTTGGATCTAACCTATTTGGTGCTATTGCTATGGCAGCACTTTGATGAAGCCTAGTGTGGGATTGCTATGTTCTGTGGATAGGCCACCATTTCTACTACTAATGTACAAAATTCTGGTGAGGAAAGTAAATGGTCCCGATCATCCACTTTTCTGGCTGGCGAGTGAGCCGCACGGAAGATAAAGTAGAGCCTTGGCTGGGCCTTAGACAGCAGTTCGCCATCATACTCTGCCGCCACCACCACTAATCTTTGCCCGAGCTCTCCTGCACCTCAAGGAGGCCTGCGTTGCACGCTCAACTTCACCGCCACGGCCATAGGAGTCCCAGCCTCGAGAGGTGGTAAGGAGTGGTTCCCATACCTGGGGGCTCGACGTCACTCTTCGCGGCTTTCGCTTCTGATACTGCGTCGCCGTGTTGTGACACGAGGTGAGGCTCAGCCTGACGTTTCCCTCGCCCCTTGCTCACTTCCAGTAATAAGTGTATGATCCCATAGGACCGAACCGTTTTGTCTAAACTTTCCCACCAAGTTTTTGTGCCGTAGTTTATTTTTCTGGCAATTTATTCTCACTCTCATTTTCATTCTAGCAATTTATTTGCGTGCTCATTCTCATTCTAGCAATTTATTCTCGTGCTCATTCTCATTCTAGCAATTTATTCTCATGCTCATTCTCATTCTAGCAATTTATTCTCATGCTCATTCTCATTCTAGCAATTTATTCTCATGCTCATTCTCATTCTAGCAATTTATTCTCATGCTCATTCTCATTCTAGCAATTTATTCTCATGCTCATTCTCATTCTAGCAATTTATTCTCATGCTCATTCTCATTCTAGCAATTTATTCTAGCATTAATTCTAACTTCTCTTGTCCTGTGTGCAGGTGCCTGTGTGAGGTCCCGGCACGGACGAAGAGAGCGGAATCTGTTTTTACTTTTCAATAAAGAAAATATTGCGAATTTGGAAAGGGAAAACTTTCCTATCAACTTGAATATTTGTTGCCTTCATCCTATAAACCGTAGGTGGAAAGTAAAATTTAAACTTAATTCTCAAATAAATCCTTATGATTTTTGTACAACTAATGATATCCTAAGAAGGATATATAGCAATGACAATATAACCATAAAAGCTACAAAAGAACATGAACAAATGCATAAAAAAAATATCAATTATATGCATTAGAACTCCGAAATAAATAAATTTAAAAAGGAATCACATGAATATTATCTGATTTCAATAGCTGAAATAACTACCAGGCAAGACACATTTTAGAACACGGCTTTAACGATCTCAATTTACTGACAAATGAAGCGTTATATATAGGGCCGATCAACAAGACACACAAGGCAACCGATCATTTGTTATATTTCATATGAAGCTCAAATTTGAAGATATGTACATGTGTGACCTAATATAGATGAAAGGTCCGCTCGTCTCATTGATAGCAACACAAGTATTTAGTTTCCTTATCCATCGTCAACTTACGAAAATATTTCTAGATTAATTACTGGAATACAAACACATAAGAGATCATCTATCAATATCCAAATCCTACAAGGGAGTACATCTTAACACAATTCATTTCAAAACTATAGGACGTTACTTCTTTTCACTCTTTTAATATTCTCTCCGACGGCACTGTCGAGTCCTGGAGATTTCTAGGCACGGTAAAGTACGCCTTAGGCTACACACAGAACCGGCGACTTATTATCGCCTCGATACACACACAAGACTTCTCTAACTAATGAATTTCTTAGCAATATTCTAACGGTATCCTAAACGATATTTATTTTAGCAACACAATTGAACACTTTTCACAGACAGAAATAGACACTCACCCAGACGTTCGTGTTGGGAAAAGGGGAACGGAGGTTCTGCTCGAAACATCGACCAGTGGGTCACTGTGGGTGAATGGGTCAATGTGCCTAAGCTCAGAGCTCACGAAACGGCATGGGGGCGAATGTTGCCAGATAGACTTCGGTATTTCGATGCGTGATGCGTTTTAGAAATAGTTTATTTATCGTACCCATAATAATGGAACTTGAATCAAAACGGTACTTTACATTTGATACAAAATTCAGAATAATTATTTCTGGGCAAACGTGCCACGCCATTTCGAAGTCTCTGTCATAGAGGATAACATCTTGCAACATTTCGGTGTATATTCAAACAAATCGACCAGGTGACTTCTCATTGCAAATTTGGGATAAACATTTCAAACTCTGCGAATTTGAAATGCCTAAATTCATTCCAGCTATTTTTGTTCATTTCTTACTATCTCTACAGTGAAGACCTCCCACTTAGTATTTAAAGCCCACTTGATATGAAACCATAATTAATTAGGATCATTTGTAATCTATGTGTCGAAATTTTGTAGCTATGTGTTACGCATAAATCACATGAATCTATCACCGTATCTCTTTTCTATTACATGTAGCCATGTTCTTATGTTGTTAAAGAGAGAACTGAGTAGATGAGAAACCTAAGATGTTTTTATTGCTGTTTCTCAAACTCTAACTTGATTTTCCTGAAAGTTCTGTTTGGAAATTAAAAAGTAGCTCATTCATACATTCGCAAAGTCATATTTTTAGACATAATTATATTTTTCGACTACAATGAGCAAAACAGCCGTCAGTTCAATGTTGCAGGACGAAGGTGGTTTTTATTATTATAACTGTTTTGTCATCTTAATTTTTTATATTTATGTATCTATATTTTGGTGGGAAAACTTACATTTATGCCGATAGCATTCACTTGATGTTCTGTGACCAGTTAGCGTTGAACCTTTAATGAGAAATAACTCGAAATTTCAGTGATTAAATTAATTACACTTGCTACCTGTGCCTAAAAATGGTTTATCGCTACCCCAGTGAGCGTCGCACGTTTTTGTTTCCCAAAATGTAAATAGACAAATGCGAAAAAAACGCTGAGTTTAGGATTCGTTAATAAATTATCTTTTATCCATACGATGAACAGACACTGAAATTAATTTTTCGTGAATGTATATTTTATTTACATGTTCGTAGGTGTACCTGATGTGGAATGTTTCTTACAAAATACTTTCGGCGAACCATTTCTAATAACTTAAAAATTATTTACGACATTGTTTAAATCGGTTTCGTTACAGCGTTCCATGTATTTTCTTCTTTCGTTTTAACTTATAGAGAAGGGTATCCGAGGCATTCTATAGTAACATTTAAAGTATTCACATGCATTTCAATTATCTTGCCTTGGATAAAATATCCGAGGGAGTATATTTTGCTTGTTTCTCTCAATCACATTATTACCCGCATCAGACGCAAATTAAAGCCGAAACTATACTGACTAGCCTGAAATCATGGAACGATCGAAATGGTCTCAAGTTAAATGCTAATAAAAAACAGTGCATTATTTTCGGATCCAAAGATGCAATTAAAAAAACTTCAGATCTTACTCTTGCAGTTGTAAATGATAGAATTAATGCATCAGAAAAAGTTAAAAATCTAGGTATCTTGTTCGATAGAAACAAGTCCTTCAAATCTCACGTTGAAAATACTTGCAACAAAATTTACGGAACTTTAATGTTTTTTCATCGTATAAAGAGTATGCCGTACAAAAAATCCAGGTTATTAGCCTTTCAATCCCTGGTGTTATCGCGCATTGACTAATGCAGCCTAGTATGGGGAGACTTACCTCAATACCTTCAAAGGGATTTACAAAAATGCATGAACATCGCAGCCAAGGTGGTATGCAATGGTAATTTTAAAAGAAGCGATCACGTAACCCCTCTCCTTAATAAACTCGGCTGGATTCCTGTCCAAGAAAGGCTCCTCATGCAGAAGGCCCAAGACGTATTCTCTTCGTTATATCTTCCTCAGAGCAATGCTGAGATAGTGCGTTTCCATCCACCCACTGTAACCAACCAAAAGCCGAACAGAAACAATAATGTCTTAGTCAACTATCATTCATCTCACATAGGGCAGAAAGCTCTGTCAATATCAGGCGCCTTACTGTGGAACAAACTTCCCCTGAGTATTAAAATCCCTCAAAGACTGAGAGAATTTAAAGCCAAAATAACTCGTCATCTTGCGTCTCAACAATAATTCTTAGTTACAGAACATACTAAATAAGTATTGACGAATCTCATTTGCCTGATATCATCATTGCTGAACAATCTCCCTTGCTCATTGTTTTATAATTCAAGACATTACACAACAGTTTTGAAGTATGCGTAGGTATTATGATTTGATCGCCTATACGCTGGGATTTGCAAACATGCTTACTTGTATATGTGTGTGTGTGCGTATATGAGTGTGTGTGCGCATATGGGTGTGCATATGTGCACACACACATGTGTTTATTGTACTGGCATCTAACATGTAAACTATACATACCGCCTTTTTTTAACTCCCAACTTCTAACACTGCCCAACACATCATTTCATTTTATTATTGTAAAGCAATCCTGAGCTTAAATGTCTTGTACGTGTTAAATGTCATATTTTCAACCCACAAAGTTCAGTATCTTTATTGCTTTCATAAATTTGCAAGCTCTGCTTAAAATAAATAAACCAGCTACAGAATGCATTTTATGTCTTTCCTCTCCGTTTATGTCCAAGAATCAAACTAGACCGTCAATGTACCTATGTTAATGTATGATTATCAATTGCAGACATTCTGCACCATATTTTAAAGATAATGCGATTTTTTTTAATATGATAATGAAACCCTTATAGGGCATTCATGTTTTTCTTTCTTCCTACGTCTAAAATGCTCTTGTTAAGCTAGTGTAGTGTAAATTATCATACCATCTCTTACGCTCTAGAGTAGATAAAAAAACCGCACCTAGGCCTCACGTATTTCCATAACTATTCTGTACATGAAGACCGTTGTAGAACAATCGTTTTCATGTTTCTGACTCAGGTAGACTGTTTTGTGCCACTATTTTAGTACGGAAATTTTATAAAATTCATGCCGTGATAAAAGATATTTTCTCCGAGTCCCTCGATTGGAATGCTAGTTTATACTGACAAGTTTACGCTGATATTTGCGCACATGCTTACTTGTGTATATGTGTACGTTTGCACGCTATGTGTTCGTAGATCGATGGATGTATGTGTCACTACGTAATACTTCATTTAACTTCATTATTGCAAAGCATTTCTAAAAAAATATTTTTAAATTTGTTGCGCGATCACCCACATATTATAAATAAAACACTTATCAACCAATGATCTATTCGTTACTATATTTAAATAAACATCGCTTCAATATTCCATCAGAAATTGTAAGGAGCAACACATACTGAAAAAGTTGTGACGAACTTCCTCTGCTCATTATCCGATATTTCAGTACATCGCACAGCATTTTTGTAAACGCGTTTTGTGTTTTGTGATTGCCTAGATGCATTGATATGCATTTGTGTATGCGTGCGTGTTAGGTGTATGTATGTGCGTAGGTATGTATGTGCATGTATATGTGTATATATTTACATGTACAATGCACATATGTGTGTACTAAACTGACAACTGGCATTTTAACTAGAGTTACCGGTCTAAACTGACAACTGGCATTTTCACTAGAGATACCGGTCTTTTTTTGTGTTCACTCTCAACTTGTAACATTACCTAACTCGTCATCTCTTTACTACTGTAAAGCATCCATGCAAAAAAATATAAATTTGTTGTGTGATCATCCATTTATACTTAAATAAAGTGTTTATCAACTAATGACCGATATGTTAAAAAATTTTAATTAGAAATGAACTTGTAATTGCTCATATAGCCGCCATAGCCATGTGGTATAGGTTCTGCCGCCGTGCGGCAAGGACCCGGGATCGAATCTCGGCGCAGGCAGTGGCGATTTTCTTTGTTGGGTATAGGAGAAAAATTCCAAGCACAATACCCCACTCCACCCAGGTGTCTGAAATGGGTACCGGTCTCGACCGGGGGAAAGCGTCATGGCGTCCTGGCGTTAGTTATAAGGCATTTGAAAATCCAATGTACAAGGTGATGTGTATCAGGCTTGATTGGAAATAAAGCATCCGTAGATGCCTTCATTATTATTATATATATAATTTTTTCATGCTTCCTTAAGATGACATTTTTAAACATCTGCCAAAACAAGCAATTCTAATATTATTTCCTTCCGTCAATAATTTCAAAATTTTATGTCAGGTACATGTAAACTGTCAAAAGTGTTTTCATACCAAAATGAAAATGCATCGTCCATGAAATTGTGTTGTCTCTTATACTTATAATTACGCGTTTCATCAAATGTAGGTTAAGCAACATTATGAGTACATTGCCCTCAATCATTTCTTTTCGACTAGTGACATGGGTATTACAATACTCTTGTGTGTGTATCATCTAAGTGTATTAACTTTAAGATATTTTAAAAACCAATGATGAAATTTCTGTACCATCTATATTGGAAATAAACTGTTTTTCTTTTTTTCTTACCCCTGACACGGCTATGGTACACATCGCTTGGTTTTGCTTATCAATTTAGGACTTTTTTATCAATAAATTTTTAAAATCCAATGTGCTGTAAAAAATTTCATGAATAAAATTTTTTGGGGAATAAACGGTTTTTCTTTTTTATCTTTGTTTTTTTCCTGAAGAAATTCGGCGGGACCCCAAAACCAAAAAGATTTCTCATTTATGAAGCTTGACAAGTATTCTCATCTCTCTATCTACCTCAGAGTAAAGCAGAGACGTTAAATTTCTTCCATCAATTTCTTCCCCCCAAAAATAGAAGGAATGATGTCTTAGTTAGTTACATCTGGCCTGGGGAAGAAAGCTCTGTCAGTTTCTGGAGCTCTATTATGGTATAAGCTTCCCCAGCACTTAAATAACTCTCCTTCTGGAAAAGAATTCAAGACAAACGTGTCACGCCATTTCGTATATCTGTTTTAGAGAATAACGTACTACAACATTTCGGAGTAAATTCAAGCTAAACGATCGACAATTTGCCTGAAATCTGCTCACCGCTACTGTGACTGAGAGGTCAGCATTTCAAACACAGTAGGGGAGTAATGTCTGTACTTGATCTAAAAAATTTGTGCATTTCTTACTATCCCAACTGAGAAGACCTCACACTTAGCCTGTAAAGTGCAATCGATTGTGAAACTACAATTAGGGTTATCTATAATCAATCTGTAGAAATTTTGTAGCCATTTGTTTCTCATAAACGATACCAATCTATCACCAAGTCTCTATTTCATCTCATGTGCCCAAGTCTGTACTTTATAATGAATACCGAAACAATAAGAAACCCCATAAATGTTTTTTTTTGACTGTAACTCGATTTTTCTAAAATATCTGTCAGAAAATTTAAATTAGCTAATTTTTTACGTTTCCTTAGTTATTTTTCTTAATTACTTTATCATAATTATCTCTTTCGTGTAGACAAAGCAACAGAGTCGTCAGGTTTGATGTAGCAGGATGAAGTTTTTTTTCAAAAATAACTCAAAGTCATGATGATTTCACTCGCTTAATGCTCTGCGATCAGTTGACATTGAACTTTGAATCAGAATTAACTCGAAATTTCAGTAAATAAAATTAGTACACTGGCTCACCATTTCAAAAAGAGATCTATTGCTACCCTAGTGAGCGTCCCACTTTTGTGTATCCCACAATGTAAACAGAGAAATGAAAATAAGCGTAATCTAAACTTAGGATTCATAAGCAAATCATCTCACTTATCGTACTTTGAACAAGCTCTGAATTTCATTTCTGCGAGTACGTTTGTTTATTTGTTTAAAATGTGCGTGTTTTTTTCATAAATAACGACTTAATTTTTCTCTTTACTTGAAAACCCTCTAGGATGGTATTTCAGCTTGTTTCAGTGGAGTGCTTCATGTCTTTTCTTCTTTCATTTTTAACTTATAGCGAAACACCTCAAAGGAATTCTCCAGTAATAGTCAATGTTTTTATTAGCTTCCAATCACTTTGTCTTGGATAAAATTTGCAGGAGAAAATAGTTTGATTGTTCCTCTCAATACCGTAATTTACCCCTGACACAGGTAATGTACACGTCGTAAATTCTATCAGTTAAGGGCCTTTATACCAGGAAATTTTGAAAAAATAACATGTTATACATTTTATGTAGCAACTTTCTTGGAAATAAACGGTCTCTCTTTCTCTCGTATGTATTAACTTTATAAGACATTGTTTTCTTTGCTTCTTATTCATATCCTAAAATGTTTTTGTTGGCTTTTCATGGTAATTTGGCATTTCTTACGCTCGTGAGTCTATTATGACAGTATTTATTAGATAGCACAACAATCCTTCTCATGTTTCAGACTCCGGTGAACTCTTTTGTGCCAGTATTATTAGCGTAAGACATATCGTAAATCTGCGTTGTGGTGAAATATTTTATTTTCTCCGAGCCTGGTAATCGAACTACTAGACGATATGGAGGAGTAATAAGATGGTTCCGAATATTGACCTCTGAGTCTCTGAGGCATAATTATTTAAATCCTTACATTTTACTTTCACCATTAATTTTTTATATCATGAGTTCCCATGCTCGTATTTCAATGTGAGCGCGTACTAATCAGTTTTTTGTACAATGCATCATCACTGGTATTGTTTTTTCTTCAACCAGTATTTATGTGCATTATCAAACCGAGATTACGTCAGGGGAATGCATTTTCCCAGGCTTTTCTTTCAATCGTTTGTTTTGGCTATTGGTATATCAACTAAAGATCTTTCATAGAATTACGGTTTAGTCGTACGACAAGTATAGACCGACCGGGGCCCCGGCCCCGGCGAACCCCGGCCATTTTGGCTGACCCCGGCCCCGGCCCCGGCAAGCCCCGACAATTTTTGCAGACCCCGGCCTCGGCCCCCGCCAAATAGTGCCCTAAGCAGGGGTTTTGGCCTGGGTTTTTAGTTTTTTACCACACATTTTTCACTTCAAATTAGTCCATGTCAAGGTCAATTTAATTCAAGATAAGTTCAATTTAATCCAAGTCAGATTCAAATTAATCCGAGTCAAGTTCAAATTAATCCGATTCAAGTTCAAATTAATGCAAGTTAAATCCAAATTAAACGTGCTAAGTATCCAGCATCAGGAGGCAGAGTGTGATTCAGATCTTTGAGCGGATTTACATACAGAAATCAATGATAAAAACTTCACATTAACTACACATTAAAGTTGTTTTTCAATTCTACATTAATGGCAGTGTGCATCCATTCAAATACATATGTTCAAAGATAATTTTATGTTACACATTCACATACACATAGTAGTATTGAGGATTTAATTACTCATATAGAGATTTATATGCCTGTCATTTCGTTTTATCACATATATAAAGTCATATATGCATGCAACTACGAAAGATTACCATTGGATAATATGTAGATTTAACCTTTAAAAGAAATAAAGCTACGAAGTCTGTTTTTGCTTGTTCAAACAATTTTTGTAAAAACAAGTTTCAATTCTTTTCATCGATCGAGATGATATATTTGCCTAGGCCTATTCATTTGAAGGGATGGCACAATTTTTACTGCTATTGCAGGATTGTATCTGTGTAGTAATGTACTCATATAAATTGTAATCAAAGGGTATCGTACATAAGTACTCAGTGAATCGCATTTGCTCATTTCTTTTGCCCCTAAATCTACACATCGTCCAGTGGCAATAATTTGTAATTGCATGCACATATGATTTCATAAATGTGATAAAGTGGAATTTCAGGCATGTAAATATTCAAATGAGTGTAAATAAATCCTCGATACCATGTGTATCTGTTACATAAAAGTACATTTGAACATAATTATTTGAATGGATGCAGACTGCCATTAATTTAGAATTATAAAACAACTTTAATGTGTAGTATAATACGAATTTTTTATAATTGACTTCTAACTGTTACTCCGCTCAAAGATCTGAATCACACTCTGCCTCCTGATGCTGGATACTTAGCACATTTTACGACTGCTTGTTTTAATACTGCAGAAATTTTATGTATTCCTTGCTGAAAGGAAAAACGTTTTTCTTGCTCATCACATCCAACAGATACTTTTTTAATACAAAAAACGCTCAAATTAACGAGGGATTTATGACGATTCTTAATTCAACTTGGGGCTGGATTAATTTGAACTTTATTTGGATTAATTTAAACTTGATTTGGATTAATTTGAACTTGACTTGGACTAATTTTAACTTGACTTGGATTGATATGAATTTGATTTGGATTAATTTGAACTTGAATTGGATTAAATGGAAGTTGATTTGGATTAAATTGAATTTGACTTGGATTAATTTGAACTTGATTTGGATTAATAATTTGAAGTGAATAGAGCGTAGTGTGCCCGGCTACCCGCAAGTGAAAAA
Organism: Morinoia aosen; assembly: GCA_030386875.1. NCBI lineage: Eukaryota > Metazoa > Arthropoda > Malacostraca > Amphipoda > Talitridae > Morinoia > Morinoia aosen. The sequence continues at coordinate 21,694,258 of CM059578.1, read as the reverse complement.
TTCACGCGTCCTTTAAATAAATTTAAAACGTTTTCTCAAGAGATTTGAGATTTCATTGCAATCCTGAAGAACATGCAGTCACTAAGAAGAAAAAGCAGTATCTATGCTACCATCCAGTGTAATTATACTCCAGTGCGCAGTTATTGACATGATAGAATCTCGACTTGGAGAGGTCCTAATATCAGCAGTTATTGAGAAGACGCTATTTTAGTTAATTTACTTTTGTATTTCCTCTGAAATAGCAAACAGAATTTGGATACTGAGGTCCGGAATTAGTCTTGTTGTAATTACCTTCTCTGATGGAACTTGAAACTTCTTATTCAAAAACCCTACAAAATTAAAGAAGTTTCCTTTTCCATAGGGTCGTAAGGATTGAGCGCGTCACAAAGCCAGTAAATTAAAAATTTCTCTCTATGTATTTGGTCAGTATTATTTGGCTCCCAGTTTTTAGATTGAGTAAATGTTTCTTTTAAAGTCAGCTGTTTGCCAGTAGACGAAGACGACTTGCTACAATCGGCAGTTGTGTCACTGCTGCAACCTAAACTGTCTTTGTTTTCAATACATAGAGAGACATTTAGTTTTTCTTCTTTTTCGTTTTGTTTCTATTTTTCAATTCTTTTTCATTGTTTGGTTTTTCTTCAGCTTCCAGGAACTGATCATTTTGTGTCGATTTTAGATGGCCACATATAAAATTAGTTGAGAAAGTTCTCTGAGATGCACCGGCCGCTCCTCGTCGTATATTTGCTTCACAAATGGTGCGTGCACACTTAAATTTGTACACTCTTAACCGATACGTAAAAGTAATTCCATACAGCTGACGCACTACTTTTAGTCTTCATACCGGGTGTCCCACAAAAATGTCACTGAGTTTTAATTGATTATATTTCCGCTTCAAATTTACATATTTTAATTTTCATTTTTTCACAATGTAGTAAATTTTATTTTATTTTCGAATAATTTATGTTTTTGAAAATCGTTTAACAACAACTTTACATTGATCGATTAACTGAAACGGATGGAAAAACTAATTTTTCGAAGGAAAACATTTTAAAACAATATTGATATTCTTCCTTATTTTGCACATTCCAAAAAACCGAACAAACAAAATCTTAAAAGAGTAACAAATCAGTACGTTAAATGAAGTTTAAATAAAAAAGTCATTTAGTATCCTTCGACATACCCACCATTTCTCTCAAGGCAAGCATTACTTCTAGCCACTATTAAACGAAGAGTTTTGCGGCTCATTTCACCGTTTTCTTCTAGTTCTTGAAACACTTTAACTCGTTGTCGAAGAATTATTAATGATGGAGGTGATGTTTTGAAAACGCGTTCCTTCACAGTAGGTATTGAGAAATGAAGAAGATCACCAGTGTTGTTTTTAAATCTTTTCCTTTGAACAAATAGTTCTTCTGCCTCTTTCAGTAAACCGATCACTGTAAAGTGGTTATTAAACGATTTTCAAAAACTTGAATTATTCGTAAAATGAAAAGAAGAACCAATATAAAATGGAACATTCTTTTAATGGCAAACGTTTCGGAATCTCTGATTCCACCATCAGTGCTGTAAAACAAGGAATAAAATACCTACTGTGAAATACCTACTGTGAACGCATCGTTCACAGGAAGAGGCCCTAAAATTCTTTGACTACACAAATGGATATCACGCCAAGATAAATTTCACAATGGAAACTGAGCGGAATGATAAATTGTCATTTATAGACGTTCTCGTAAAGAAAACTAATTCAACGTTCACCACTTCTGTTTATAGAAAACCTACATTTACGGGATTATGTACCAATTTCTTCAATTGCATTTACAAGGATTATAGTAAAACAAGTGTCACTACATTATTGCATAGAGCATACTGTATTTCAAATTCATATAAAATATTTTATGACGAAGTGAAATGTATCACAAAGTTACTTGTAAAAAATATATACCCTGTATCTTTAATTAACAATCTGGTTAAAAAGCTTTTAGACAAAAAACTTTCCCCTCCGTGTACAATTCTGACCGCATCAAAGCAGAAAGTTTTTGTCGAGCTCTCTTTCTTGGGCTAGGTGAGAAAGGATGTTTGGAAGGAGGAGGTGAGAAAGGAGGTGAGAAAGGATGTTTTATCTCTGACATACTCTCATTTTACTTTCATTGACGTGTTATCATTTTATAGAAATAGTTTTAAAATAGGTTCATTTTTCAATAGGAAAGAGCGTTTGAAAGAGTGCCTGAGAAATGGTTGTGTCTACTTGTATAAATGTGATTGCTGCCTGCAGTCCTATGTTGGAAGTACCACACTCCAGCAATTTATTCGTCACAGCCAACACTCTGGTATCTCCCAAAGAATCGGCCGTCCATACTCATCTCCCTCCCAGTCAGCCATCAGAGATCATTGCCATAGTTCAAACCACCCTTTCAAAAGTTCCAATTTTTCCATACTTTGTATAACTGCAGAGGAATTTGACCTTAAAATTTTGGAATCTTTGTTCATTTTTACCCATAAACCTCAACTAAATGATGATCAAAGTGCGATGAAATTAAATATTGCCCCAACTGTGTAAATAAGAGTGTGTTGGAATGTGTGTCCGTGTCCGTGTGTGTGTTGTGTGTGTGTGTTTTATGTGTGTGTGTGTGTATGCAGTTCTGTTACTTTGTGTAGATGTTATTGTGTGTTGGTTTGATTGCTAAAATTTAGGTGTATGTGTACGTATGGCTTCGAATGTTTAAGAGAAATTGTGTATATATTTTTAATGATTAGGCATAGCTATTTTTCGATGTAGGTATAGTGATATTAATTTCTTATAGCTTTTTCGCAGTTTGTTCATTATCGTTTTTTATTCCTTGTTTTACGGCACTGATGATGGAATCAGAGATTCCGAAACGTTTGCCATTAAAAGAACGTTCCCTTTTACATTGGTTCTTCTTTTCATTTTACGTATTAGATTTCCCAAAAATCGCTCTTTTAATTCTATTAAATTATTCGAAGAGGAAACAAGATTTACCACATTGCTAAAAAAAGACAATTCAAATACGTTAATTTAAAGCGGAGATAGAATCAATTAAAAAGTCGGGGACATTTTTGTGGAACACCCGGTACATTTAATTACTATAATTGTTTCTGAATTAATTAATTCAACAAGCACTGTAACTGCAATTCTACAAACTTTATTGACTTGACATAAATACACACCCAACCACAACCGTAATTCAACATGCATTGAGCCACTAACCGGCGTTATGCATTACGTCGTCGTGACACTTCCTGACACGGTCTGAACCCCGGCCCCGGCCATGACAAATTTGTTGACCCCGGCCCCGGTCAAATTTTCAACCCCGGTCGGTCTATAACGACAAGCCGTCAAAACTTTTTCCTTCTTTCGTACTGCCTTAGTTCAAACGTAATGCTTCTTCTTTCCTCGTTTCCATTTGTAATTTTTCCCCATTCTATTCGCTGTTAAGATGTCAGAGTTAATTAGGTTGATGCTGATTTTCTCTTTCAGGAGTTTTCAAATTGTTTCCTAACGGTCTTCATCTGCATGTGATGATGTCAGTTCTCCCAAAATAACACGAGTAAGTTTTGTGTTTCCTAACTCTTCGCGTTCCTTCACGTTATGGTTAGCATTGTACAACAATCCTTCTCATGTCTTTGACTGCAGTCAACTCTTTTGTGCCAGTATTATCAGCGTAGGTAGTACATATCACAAATTTGAGTTATGGTAAAATATTTTATTCTCTCCGAGCTCGTTATTTTTGAATACTAATTGATACGTAAGAATGAAAAATCGGACCGAGTCTCGAATGTCGGCCTCATAGTCTTAGACGCAAAAAAATTTAAACTTGCCCATTTTACTTCTAACATCAATCCCTCATATCACTAGTTCCTACGTTCATTTGCTCACATTGCAATAAAGTGCGCACTAACGCGAGTGTTTTCAACTATATGTCACAAGGATTTTATTTTCATAGTTACTTGTATTCATATGTATTGTCATAATCAGATTAACGCATAGAAGGGAACGCACATGTGACGTGACGTGGGTATTACGATACCCATGTGTGAGTATCAAGTAAGGCTGGTAATGTTAAGGTATTTTAAAAATCAATGTTCAACATTTCATGTTTTGACTTTATTGGAAAAAACGTTTTTCTTTTTTTTCTTTTTTTTCCAACTGGTTCAAACGGGAGACAGCTATTTATTATCTCATTCTGGCGGTCTATGATTATCTTCTTATCGGATTCTTTCTTCCTTAGTGTTTTAATTAGCGTTCTTAAGTCACTTATGAAGTTTTAAATTTCTTCATTACTGAGTTGACGTGATCAATTAGAATGGAGATCACTTGCTTACTCATTTTTGGCAAATTTCCCACTTCAGGATATGAGCCAAATTCTGGCGCATTTCTGGCTTGGGGCTCTGGTCCCCTTGAATAAAGGAGACACTCGCTGTTTTCCTGAAATCAAGAGTTGAGTTATTTTTTATTGTGAGGGAATATTACACTTTCTGTTTGCAATTTTTGATTGCGGTTAATTAATTGAATTTAATTGTGGATGCTCGTGGTTTGATGTTAGTTCGTCGTAGCCGTGTGGTTGAAAAACCGCTTCCGTGAAGGTGTCAAGGGTTCGAATTTGGGCGTTGTGTGGCGACTCTCTCGTTTGGATATAGGGAAAAAACTCGTAGGAAAATACTCCACTCTATCCAGGTATCTGAAATGGGTACCGGTCTTGAGCGGGGGAAACCATCATGGCGTCCTGGCGTTAGTTATAAGGCATTTGAAAAACCAATGTACAAGGTGATATGTATCAGGCTTGATTGGAAATAAAACATCCATAGATGCCCATGTTTGTTTGTTTGTTTGCTTGTTTGAAAGCGCATTCTCTTCGGTTGGAAATGCATGATTATTAGCCAATTCATGCGCTTTGTTTTAGAGAAAAACGAGGAGTGTTTTCATTGCAAGAGGAATAGAATTGAGGCTTTTATCAATTCAACTGTTCTGAACTCTCTCTTTTTGGTATGACAAAAATTCAGTAAATAAATGAGAGGAAGATTAGTGTCTTACAAGCAGTGCATTGTGGATAGCATATCCATTCGAGAGTCCGCTAAAGACGTTGTCTAGATTCGGCTAAACGGCAGGTAGTGGTACCTCGAAATTAATTGATGTCATTAATATGTTCCAGCCTACAAAATACCACCCCAGTTGTTTTTGTTACGTATTTTTGAATATGAAAAATGAAGTGGTACCATTGAAATTAATTGATGTCATTAATGTGTTCCAGCCTACAAAATTCCACCCCAGTGGTTTTGATACTTATTTTTGAATAAGAAAAATATACTTATGAATGAAAAATATTGTATGAAAAACACAACAAAAGAGAAGGCAAAGAAATGATTTGGTTTTATAAAATGTGTTTACCTTGGAAATCAGCCAACTTAAGCTTACAGATGATATTGGCGGAGGTGGAGGAGATAGGTGGAGTTTCACTTCGTTCTTTTACTCACTACACAGTTAATGTTTAAGTTTTTCGGTCACTATAATTCACATACTCAATGCACTCTTAATGCCACACTTTATCTCTGAACCTGATGGAAGTTGACCAAATTCAATTGAATTCAAGTGCTACAGTATAATGCAGCAACTTTTACACTCACTCTCTACGGAGGCATGGTTATAAGAAAGAAATGGGATAACGTCCTGTGAATGCGTTAAAGTTGTTTCCACAGCGAGACAAACAAGCACACTGTAGAGGCGCGGGAATCTGCGTCGTGCGCCGCCGGCCGACCCGCTGACCCAGTTGCTCGTATCTCAAATGTTTCCCTTATTTTAATTTTCATCGCAAAATATCGCTTAACCGACGGCTCGTAAGTTAGGGGACTCGTATGTCGAGGACATTTTGAATCCAGCAGTTATGACTGACGGGCGTGCTGGTATCTTTATTTCTTATATTTTTTTCGGTTTGCTTGATTTTGTCTTTTAAGTCGTGCGCAGTTGATAAGTCGTAATCTAATCTTGGCCTCAAAATACTACGCTAGTAACACATATATTTTTAATAATTCATGTTTCTGTTTGAGATACACAAGCATTCATGCGGTGCTGGGCGATCGCGGATTCATAGACTGACTGCCTCCTCGGAGTGACAGGAGCACAGGGAAACGGGGTCCGTATCGCCGCATAGCCTGGCCTGGCCGCATCGCAAGGAGTGTAGATTAGATTAGATGTTAGTTTAATAAAGCCTCTCAAACAACCAAAAAAGCATTCCAAAGAGAGGAAAGAAGAAGGCGCCATTTGTTTGGAGAGAAGGGAATGCGGAATCTATGCAGAATAGGCCTAGAAACAGTAAGTTGAGAAAGAAGTTCATGAAACAAGATAAAAGTTAAAGAAGAAAGTAGTAGGTGCTGAAAAACAGGACAGCAGTGAACCGAAAAAAGGTGGTCCTCATCACAACAACAAAAAAACATTTTATTTCAACAAAAAGAAGGCAAACCTAACTCTCCGCTCGGGCCCTCACACAATTTTCCCTGGGAGTGTTTATTCCCATAGATACAATAGTTGTATCCTCCTGAGAGGGAGTTTGGAATATAACAGGAATACCTTTTGCATATCTCAATAATATGGGAAGATGTTTGTAATCATATTTTTGAACGATAGCTTTCAAATAAAATTTCCCTAGTATGTACGGGAGGAAGAACATTTAAATTCGATGCGAAGTGTTTTCCATCTGTAGTGAAAAGATTGATGTCACTGGATAACGCAAATTTCTATTAAACTGAATTTCAAATTGTCCTAATATTGAATCGCGTAAGGCAGACAACTCATCATCCTCTTTCGGAGGCTGTAGAAGCTTGTCGTAGGTGGACTCTACCAGACAGAGGAGAGTATATGATACGTTTAGTTTCTAATTTGACTACGAACTTAATGTTCCGTCAATTTTCATCTTATTATTTTATAATTTACCGTAAAAATCAAACACAAGACGTCATGCGTGTTGGAAGTTATTTTTTCGCAAACCATTAAATATCGTATACACGCATTCTGATGAATTGAAGAAAAACATTTGAATATCATTGCGAGGAACTTTTACTATTGAAAAAAAAAAATGATCGTGTACATTTTCTTCTTAGAAATAAAATAATTTATTGAAACACAAGTTTTTACGAAACGAAAATGTCTGCATCTGATTTTCAAGTGTAAATAAAGCATTGCGGCAGAAGAGTGCTCCGGTCTCTCTTTTAGCTTCGTCGCTTTGTACTTCTTCATTTTCTGAACTGTCCCCGGATATCTGCATCATTGCAGAAATTCTTATCTTTGAATTAGATTAAAGAGAAATTGAGACGTGTAGTGGAAATAATAGTTGGCAAATATTTGATATTGCAACTGATTCAATATGGACATAGTAATATGCACGTAAAGTCCCTTCCAGGTATAGAAAATGTTCACAATTATGTTGATGGTTCTCGCACTACAGCAGTGTTTTGGATCGCAATTTAGGGACAGCCTAGCTAGGTATCATTCACCAAGCAAATGAGAGCAGTCGAATGTTACACTTCATAAGGCAGTCTGTTGTTTCTCAAAATGAAATGCGACGCCGATTCTGATGGCAGTCCAAAATCTCAAACAGATTAGACAAGAATCAGCGACAACAGAGAACAAAAATCAAGAAAGTAAATGAATCAACTGCAACTCTTGCACACTATAGCTATACGAGGACGTAAAAAAGATTATTTGAAAATAGAAAGCTACTATGAGCTAGTCAACTACAACTTGATAACGAGAGGTGTAAGGAAAAACGATTTCTAAAATGTACCCTGAGTTCGAATGTAAAAAACAATTAGCATACACAAGCTGATGCAAGAAATTTGTTTGCACATTCTTTCAAGCACTGTGAACAATGAAAATATTCAACAAATTCGCTGTTAAACCTCCGAAAATATAGATGATTTCCAATCATATATGCTTTTGTACTTGAACAAACGATGTGTGTAGTTTTCCTTCATAGCTGAACTTCTGTATCTTTCATGCATTTAGGATTTTAGATATAGCACTTCTGAATTGTTTTTCACGTTGAACTATGACGGAAGGTGAAGCTTGTCGTAGGTTTATCAGTTGGTCTTCTCAAAGTACAGAAAGTCCTGAAACAAAAGAACAAAAATTGTACCACACTTGCGCACAAAACACTGTAATGCTAAGTTCGTGCTTCAACATCATAGGCTGTTGGTTCTTCAAAAATTAAATGCGACATGATTCGCCATTTAGAGAAAGACCACAAATATTGAATCAGCCATTCAAAGAAAGAAAAAAGAGGCTCCAGTTTTTATCCTCGAGGTGCTTGTCAAAAGACTTTCTCCTCAATCGATCGACTAAAAATGAGAGCTCCCTTAATTCGTACATGTGGCTTCATCGGTGGAGTTACATAGGTAATTCTCCATGAAAGGAATGATTCATAGTACTCTCTAGGCCACCCCTCAGTAAGGTCAGAGATCATGTCATTACAGCTGTGATCCTCTCGTGAGCCCGACTTATTTTTTTCCGTTTGATGTAACTCTGCCAACTTACAGGCTTCACAATTCATTTTATTCATATTAAAAGTAAATTTTCAACAATCGTAACTCCTCTGTGCTCTTAGAAATTCCAAGTGAAATTTTCATTCTGTCTTGGGCAATTTGTTTACTTTTATCAACATTTTAGCATACGGTCTCTGGATGTACTTCTTCACGTTCCATACGAGTAAACATTTTCATAATTTTAATGCTGTTTTTGCTCCTCTGTAGTACATATCTAGCCAAAAATCGAGAAACATGTACCGACAGCATGTGCAATGAATATGCTCGATTTTTCAGTTTCTAACTTGTGATGCTTAAAAGAAGTGCTGTAACGCTCTAGACACAATTTTTTCAAAAGAGATAACTTGTATATTTCCCACAGCTTTTATCCTCTGATCTAAGACATCCAATTTTTGAAATACAAAATGAGAGTAATAAACAATATCAAAACCATTTCTTCCTCTCGAAACTACTGTTCAAAACATAAGGAAAAATCTTAAAAAGTCTTACAATTGATGACCGAAAAAAATGAAGCAGAGAACAGAAAATTCTACGAAAACTTCGTAAAATCACAATGCGCAGGGCTAATTTTACCCGAAACCAATAATCATGTCATTATTAGATAATTTAATTAAATAATATTGCCACTGAAATTTTATGATCAACGTTCCAGGAAGCGAAGGAGGTACTCTGCTGCCGCAGACCAAAATAGTAGTCTGCAACTAAAAGAAGTCAGTTGAGGCTTGTGTGTCTTCAGCTAGCCAGAGCTTACTTGGTAAGAAATACGAGTTGTTATTTGGCAGCAGTACGAAGGTCAGACAAGAGAAGTGAAACTTTTGAAACAAAAAATAATAATAAATGATTTGGGTTAGCTTCTCAAAATACAGTACTGGAAATTTTGTTTAAAATTAATGGAATCATGAAGTGAAAACAATACACAAAAATTTTCAATGAAGTAAAACGATCTTCAGCAGCACTTGACCTAGGATCTCATTGGCTCTTCCAACACGATCATGATCAGACAGACTCTGTAAACCTGTCAGGAAATGGTTAAAAAATTACACTATTTTCGTTTAAGAATAGCAAACCGGACGCCATATTTGAATTCAATCGAAAATCTGGGGAGAATTTCAAAGGAAAAATAACGACGCAAGAAAACATGAAATCTTAAAAAATAGATAAAAATTGTTGAAAAGGAGTGGGTCAACATTCCGGGGGTTATGTACGAAAATCTTATAGCAAACTACAGGAAATGTCTCAAAGAAATGGTAATTTTAAGGGTTTAGCGAAAAACTATGAGATAAGAATGAATAAATAACAACTTTTTTTCCAGCGTTTGATGTTACATGCATCATCGTAAAACAATTTTTCTCTGAGATATTTTGACTATGTTTTTACGTACGATATACATTTAGAAATTTTGCAATTACAGTATTGTGGCTGAACAGCGAAGTAATGAACGAAATACTAAAATGCAACTGGTAAATTAACATGGTTTGGACATTTTAAGGCGTAATTATGTTTACAATGATTGATTATAATCGACTATAAATCAGTTTTAGCTTCCCTTATCATCACAAAGATGCTCAGAGAGAGGAACCATGAAGGCACCATTTAGTAACGCGTATTAAGAGAACGCGGAATCTATACACAAGGTGCACAGAAATAGTAAGTTTAGAAAGTAGCTTGAGAAACAAGATAATAGTTAAATAAGAAAGTAGTAGGTACTGAAAAATAGGACAGCAGTGAATAGAAAAAAGATGTTCCGTACATTTTATTGCAAAAAAGAAAGGCCTACTTAGCATTTCATTCGGGTCCTCACATATTCCCCCGGGGGCGCTACCTCCCATAGATGCAATAGTTGTATCCCCCTCAGGGTAATGTGTGCTCAATTTATCAAATGAACGATTTTCGATATTTGGGTATTCGATTATACATTCTTTGTCCCTAGAATATGTCAAATTCAGTTCTGTATAGAAAAATATCACAATTTTCTTATTTGTTTGTAGGTTTACGAATGAAGAGAATAAATCTAGAGCCGTAACTCCATTCATTTATCGTAGAGTAAGAAGTAAGGTGTGACTTTGCTAGTGAGAACGATTTCAGCCAACCATTTTTGTCTCATATTCCAGACTCAGGTATTTAAATAGGCTATTTGTTTTGCTACCTTTGAAGATCGAGTTCAAGGATGCTAAAAAATTCTATTCATTCCATCAAATTCTAATCAAACTCTAATTAAGGTAAAACGAAACAGTAACCGATCTTACAATGAGAAAGAGTGCTCCAAGAAGCGTAGCCTTGACTTTCACATCCAAATCCATGGGGAAGTTGATACCGAATTGCTCAGCATCAGTAAACGCTTCCTTGAGCAGGCCCCCCCATTGCTTCGAAATCTTCCCAACTTGGGTAACTCCGTCGGCTGATAGAACCTTTGAAAAAAGAGAAAAGCATAACACTGACACGTGACCATATATTGCGCTGCCACAAGGTGAGGGCCATGACAAAGTTATATGAAAGACTGAAAATGGAATAAATTTTCATAGTAATAATGAAATAATGAACAACAGAAATGAAGACGCTTCCGAAGATGAAAAATATTTTTCTGTGCATCAACAGAATAACATGACAAGTATTATATCACACAGTGAGTACTTTCTTGAAATCAAGGAATGCTTCCATGAAACAGCTATAGGTGAGAAATCAAAGCACATACGTTATAGCGAATAAAGCAGCAAAGAACGGAAATAAAAAAAAATTGCAGAGCGAACTTCTAGTTTTGTGTACAAATAGTGTACAAATGTACTAATTCCTCTACCCACCAATTGGGAATTTAAAAACGAGAAAAATTCCAAAGAATTTAGTCATATTTAAAGGAAAACGTTTCGGAGTCCTGCTCCATCATCAGTTCAAAAGTACAAATCCTTATGTCTGCAATAAAAAAAATGTTGGAGACGGTCATTAAAAGATATCACGAAAACAAAAACATGACAAAGATAAAATCTACAAGATTTCAATCTAGTTATAATCTACAACGAGTATGAGCTGTCAGTATTGTTGAAGGCCGGTTTTCAATTGAAAACATGCAACGATTCTAAAATCCTCAGGTCAAATGAAGTTGAAGCAGAATCTAAGATATTGAAGTCTGTAGAGGATATCGGTGCATTACATTTATCTGCGTGATTGCGTACTGCGGAGTGAGAAGGGTGTGCTAATTGGTTCCCAGTACGGAAGCTTCTACCCCGGTGCTCTGCCATTCTGATATAAAAATTCCGTGATTTCATGCCGACGTACGAGGATGTGCAATGCAAACAACTGCAAGAATAAATCAGAGAGGCTCGCATCTCAATTGGAAGCGTATCTTTGTACAAGAAAAAAGAAGCCACCTTAAGCCTATTACCAAGAGCTACGCGTAATTGAAGGTTTTGAAAGTATTTTTCCACAATAATTTTACCTCGCATGACAATTTCTCAGAAGGTGCTCCAAAATACGGGAAAGAGCAGTATAAACTATAAATGGTCTTTATTAGTTTATTTAATAGTTTGCGATGCGTATTGCTTCGATAGCAATTTTTTAATGTGCGAATTGGTCACACCCAAAGGAAAACCGTCAGGTGTAAAACATATGCGTAAAATTCAAATTCACAATGAATATTTTTGCAGGTTGAAAATATTTTGTAACCCCTATTGATTAGAGTTTGAATACAATGAATTTTGAAGCTTGTTGAACAAAAACTAAAGAAACTGGAGCCTAATCCAGTAACGTTGGTTTACGGTGTTCTGACGTCTGAAAGTGATCTCGTCTCTTGTCACGAAACAGTCAAGAAAGGCCAGGGAGTTATTCTTCTCAACTTCTACGTTTAACTTAATTGATTGATGCTTATGATTAAGATAGTTCAAGAACTGCTCAACGTAAGAACAAGCTGAATAGAACAAGAGTATCGGCTACGTATCGATTGTAGAAAACCGGTTTAAAATCAAAAGGCCATTCCTTTACCCACATTGTTTCGTGGAAACACAAAAATGTTGGGCCAACGGAAACCCCATTGCTAGACCGTCTATTTTCTTATATAGTTTGCTGGCAAATATCAAGAAAGACTGCATAACAGATAATTCCAACAGTGTACTGAACATTTTGCGGGTGAAACCCATAAATTTTGAGTTGCCTTCCTAACATAAATGTTTTAGACAAATGTTAATAGTTTCCTGGAGAGGTATATTAGTGCAAAGAGATTCAACATAAAATAAATTCATAATTATTTTTTTTATTTGAAATACTTCTGTTTTCGCTAAATTTGAAGGCATTGTTGACTGTATACTCGTTTGAAGATAGATTATTGAGGACTGGTACAAGGAGTTTACTCAATTTATAACTCAGACTATTTATAAGCTGCTGCAATCATCCCAAATTGAAATGTTGAAAAAAAATCAGCGTTGTGAATTTTTGGTAGACCATACAGTACCGCCGGATTCAAGCAAACGACTGACCCGTTCAAATTTATTCAGTACAAATAGCCTTGCTGTAATCCTGCTTTAAATAAAAATAGCCCTTGCTTTATTCTTTGTATAATGTATTCCACATATATCAAATCTCCAATTCATCAATATCTACTACACTTAAAACGTAAGATTAAGGGGACTGACTAGTCAGAATCAAGAAAATGGCCATCATATTTTTCTATGCAATCTAGATCTATGAAATTTGGCATGCGTGTGTATTTTAGAAAATATATAGGGGTTGTTTCGTACACTTTCTTCAATTTTCGCCATAATTACAGAGATAATGGGAAGAAAAAGGGCAGGGAAATGGATGATTTTCAAGCCACTTCTTCTCAGAAAGTAGTTATCGTAGAGTAATGATTTAGGTATCATTGGATGCGAAAAAGGTTACTGCATAAGGATTCAGAGGATTATTCTGAAATTCATAGCAGTTTAGTTTTTATGAAGCTTAGAAAAAATTTAGAGTGATTCATTTTTCCGTAGATTTTTTCAATGTGACTAAGATACTACCATGAATTCCAACGACATTCTCTGACTCTTTATGCAGCAACTCTTTGCACATCCAATGATACCATTATCATTGCTCTACGATTCGATTACAAGTTTCTGAGAAGAAGTGGCTTGAATATTGACATTTGCATCGTTCAAAAAATGCATTTTAGTACCGAAAAACAGGTCTTTGCATTTGCAAGCTATATTGCTCCGAGAAATCAGTGCAGTGGACGTTATGAAAGCCATTCTGAAATATTGACTTGACTTTGGCTATCTTTTGTCGAAGTATTTTGTGGTTTCTTGAAGAAACCGGTACCACAAATGGTACCTACCAGGGGCCAGGTACCGAGCGAGACACGCGTGAGGCTCAGGGGTAATGTATCGCTCAGGTGCACCGGAGGTGCGCTTCAATCCTAATTAAACTTAGTAGATGCAGTACCAGCTACTCTGAGCTTGACAGGCAGATTCAGCGAGTCGTTTGACATCGTAATCGCTTCGGCATTCATGTTACTCTGAGTTCCTCCACGGCCAGCAGTCTTATATATGTCTACAGAACAGGAGGGGGGGGAGGTCCATGGGAGGTACCGAGCACTCGACGTTGCCAAATCGCCAAAGTTCTTGAACAGCTGAATGATTCATACATATGTCTTTAGAATTAAACAGTCGGTGAGCAATATCTAGGTGAAATGATATGGCACATGAGCGCTGATACGCCATGAGACCTTTCCCGCCTATCCTTCTCCCCCCCCCGTTTACTCGCCTTAGGTGCTGCAGATGCTTCCAAATTTTTTACTGCATATTAACTGTACATTGCGCTACCGAATTGAGCAATAAAAGAAAATTCTACAAATACCGGACTTCCAACTAAACGGTCCCCTCAACTACTACAATTTTAATGTGATGGATCCCAACTAATTTATGTGCTCAACAATTTCTTTTAGTCCAACCCTTTCTCATGTGCAGTAATTTCTACACCAGTAGATACAATCATACCTTTCCGATTTTCAGTGTAGAAGATGCCTACGAATTTGCTGAACATTCTGAAGTTGAAGTTTATTCATCACTGGTGTCAGGCCACGCCTGTGAGTGTCGAATCTAGTATTCATAAGTTACCCATAATAGCTCAATATTTTCTTTGAAGCGTTTGGCTTGTGGCATAGTGAAAGTAAACGAGTTACCCCCTAGCTCAATGTACCCACGTTGATGGTTTGCGCCTGCATTTACTTTAGTTAGCCCTGAAGTTTAATTTGCATTTTAATTCAATATTTCAACATCAGTTTGATTATCTAACTATTTATTATAATAATACAGTAAAAGTATTTTACATCTATTTGCTATATTTTGCAATTTCTCATGTTTGTACGCACTATTTTCACCAAAGAAGTAGATTTCTATCTATGCTGAAATGTATCTGTGTATTTAAAAGATACTAATGAGAATCACATATTAATATCCTGATATCCTTAAGAGAAAAAAGTTTCCTTTCTTATTTTAATACCGGCTTTAGTCCAAAAAGACACTTCGCTCTAAAAGGGGTTTAAGGGACCACCTGGGGAGGACAAATTATATAATAGTTTTGTCACACAGGAAGACAACTTTCGTAGCTCAGCGAATCAGGGATTACCCTGAAAAGCATTAGCGAAATCAAACGGTGTAGATAGTTGTACGTATTCCTAACGGTGCCGCCGTAGTTCGGCAGCACAACATAAATTCTTTTCTGTTGTTTAAACGGACTAATTACGGCGTAGGCGGTACCACACAAACGTCAGAATGACAACTGTCGTAGTTCAGCGAATCAGGGATTACCCTGAAAAGCTCAAGTAGAATCATACGCCGTAGCAGTTGTACGTCTTCCTAACGGTGCCACTGTAGTTCAGCAAAAACAGAGATTTCTTTTCTGTTGCTCTAAAAGCCTGTTTACACGATCATTGAGTGTACGCGTGAGCAGTGAAGAAAGGCGCAAGCCCCGCCCACTTGCTCTAGCTTCAAGCGCTTTTACTCCTCAATGACAATGCGGACTTTGCTCGTTTTCATGGCGCTGGCCAGAGCTTGTCTGTGTCATTACAGACGCACTGTCATTGAGGAAGAAAATGCGCCTGATGCGAGAACAAGTTTACGGGGCTTGCGCCTCTCTTCACTGCTCACGCGCGCACTCAATGATCGTGTGAACACAGCTTAACGGACTGATTACGGCATAGACGGCATCCTCACGAACCTCACGAAGGGCATCTGCGCGGAAAAACAAGCGCCCCGGAAAGGATGCTGCACAGAAGGCAGCTCTTTTCTCGAACCCACACGTCGACCCGCACGAAGGTATCGACAACTGGTTAGACACAAGACTATACTGCTGACAAGAATGTTAAAAGAAATTTTAGAGGATGAAAAAAATGAAGAAATATAGTCAACCGTCTGGACAATATTTAAAATTACCCAAACGTAGTTACATGTCTCTGGAAATGCGTGAGGTTTATCATTTTCTACAAAATGAATTTGACGCCTTTTAGATGGGCTTAGTGATCGAGAAAATACCCTAAAACGCATCAATACTAATTCCAATTATATTCTATGAGTCAAGTTTCAACTTTAACAAGTCGTTAAATATTTCAAGAAAAATAAAGAAGCCTAAAAACTAAAATTCTTGTCAGGAATCGTGCGGCGCAGAGTAGTAGGTGTTGATGACAAATTTTGGTCTATTTGTCTAGTAAAATAAAACGACTCGTAAAGGTTGCTCATTACCCTAAATTTTACCATTTATCCTAGCATGCTACCCTAAGGGTCAATAATGTTAAATAATATTTCTTTCCTCAAATAGGAAAACCGACCGACTTTGTACTTCTAGAAACAGAAGCGAAAGAGTTAAGTTTCGGAATAATTTTCCAGATTACAACTAGAGAGTAAGCCGTGGTCTACCAGAAAATTAGAAGCTAGCGTTTCCCAAATCTTGAAATTTTTTTATTTTAACTACACTGACCAATACAGTCAGCAAGGCGATGTGCTTCATTATTTCTCGTAAATAAGACTGGAAATGATGACGATTACATTGGCCAACGTTCTGTGACCAGGTAGCACTAGTATTTTAATCAGAAATACCCCGATATTTCAGTAATAAAATTAGTACACTGGCTCACTTCCAAAAAGAAATCTATAGCTACCCCAGTGCGAGTTGTACTCTTCTGCATTCCAAAATTTAAATAGATAAATGATAATAAGCGTAATTTAAGCCTAGGATTAATAAACGATTTATACCACTCATCGTACGATGAACAAGGTCTGAAATTTATTTTTGCGTATATGTTTATATGTTTGTTTGTTACAGATGTGCGTGTTGTGCTATGTTTTTTATAAATTACTTTTGACCAGCCTTGTCTCATTACTTGAAAAACATCTAGGACGGTATTTCATCCTGTTTCAATAGTTTCGCGTATTTTCTTTTTTATACGTTTTTACTCATAGGGGAGATCCTCCGTGGTATTGTCCATTTATAAGCGTTTTGTCATCTTGCCCTGGAGAAAATAGCCAAGAGAATATTTTTTCATTGTTTCTCTCAATAATATAATTACTCCTGACACGACTATAATAAACGATTTTTTCTTTCATTTTATTTACTTCTTTGATATGCGTATGATATGAAGTGATATCACAGAGCTATGGATGGTATTATATGACACGTTCTCTTAACGACCATATATGCGTATCAAACCAAATAACACCTAAACTCAATTCTAAAATACCCCGCAGTCGTCTTCACGCCATAATATTGGCTGTGACAAACAAATTGTCGTAAAACAGATGTGTTCTTACGGGTGCGATTGCTGCCAGCAGTAAGTCATAGGCTGGAAACACGGCTCTTGAATTCATTATTATTTATTATTATTTGCCTCAACATTTCAACATATATTAGCAAATCAGGTTAATTCTCCCCAAAGCGAGTGTTTTTCCATTAGAATTTATGTAATTAATTTATAGGAGTAAGTTTACCTGTTTTATAGTTTGAGCCCTGAGGGTGAAACTTGTAGGTTCAAAAACGTTTGCGGTTCAACACGTTTACTGCGTATTGGTACATATGAGTACCATTAGGTAAATTGCTTATTTACGTACCTCCATAAAAGATAAGATTTCAATATTTTACTAACTTTCATGAAATGAATTTTAGCATACAAGGCAATATATTATCAGCAATTGTAGTTTCTACAATCCTTACCTTAGAAATTTTAAAAAGACATTCGTACCGTAAAGCCAGTTTTTCACTGCGGCTTCTAAAAACCTAATCAAACAGACAATAGCGACCACACAAACGCAGTTAATGTGTAAAACAAAGTGAAAATTGTGTTTCTCATTCTCGTATCTAAAGTAAGATTACCTCTAATGATTGATTATAAGTTTTAACCTCCCATACCCCAACAAGTACGTTCGAAGAGAGAAAAGATAAAAACCTAATTTAGTATGTAGTTTAGGGAACACAGAATTTATGCACAAGGTATGCTCCCACGCAGGATTCAAAGAATAGGTAGATAGAAACAGTTAGCTGAGAAGGAAGGTTAGGAAACATGATAGGATAGTTGAATCCCCCTGAGGGACGATTTCATCTAAATTATACCAAAAGTATTAAACAAAAAATTACAATACTTACTTCAAAATCAACATCTCCACACATGTTGCAATGGCAAATCGGTCCCTTGATCTTGAGTACCGTCTGTCCACTTTGATCCTTCACTGCAAATTTAGGGGTGAGAATGCTCCACTCTTCTTCCAAGCTTCCAATGACAGTGCCTGGAGGGCACTCTATGTCCATGGTCTGCGTAAAGGGGAAATAATCTCAATCACATGTTATATCTCGTTTAAAAGTTAGTTTAAGCCTCCCTAACAATGCATCTTGATATTTACTGAAGAGATGCGTTGTGGTGCAAATAACTGCTCATTTTCAAAATGAGGAGAACCTCCCAGATTATTAGCACATTCACACTAAACAATCCTCACAGTAGTACCCAAAAGTTTTTATCAAAACAAAATGTAGTACTATCAAACTTAGAAATAAATTTCGAAAAGAATTACAAGGCAATGTCGGTGATGGAGTGCCAATTGGATGTTTGTCCAAAGGAATTACACAGAATTAGCGGATGTTGAGGAAGTTTGTTTCATAAGCGTTGTAATAGATTAATAGGTTTGGAACTCCTTAACCAAAACAAATTTGTTCCAAAGAAAGGAGAAAGGAAAGCTCCAATTGGTATGGAGGCAAGGGAAGCTTGAATCGACGCCCAAGATGTGTTTCAACATAATATCACCTGCGCATCGAACCGTAGAAAGTTGGGAAATAAGTGTATGAAACAGATTAAAGTTGAAGAAGAAAGTAATAGATCCTGATAAATATGACGGTAGTGAACCGAAAAAATGGCCGATCTAACTTTCAGCTCGGGACCTCACAGCTCCGTGGGAGCTCTAATTAAAAAATATACAAAAGTTGTCTTCTCCTAAGGGGATTTCACAGACATAAGCTTGATGTGTTTGCACAGAAAGAGACTAAGATGAAAAGGCAAGGTGAATGTTGGTTCAGTGTGATGAATAGATAGATAAAATAGGGGTCCATTGTGTGGAAGAGCGAGTTGCTCAACGTTGAGCAAGCAAAAAATTTAGGTCCAGTAAATTTTATGCAAAGATAAAAGGTGGTTTTTAAAACGTCGACATACAGATCTTCAGTTGGTAAACGAACATTGGTTTCATAATAGCCCATGTCACTATTTGAACAAAAGTTATAAAGAAAAACATAAAAATGCATTACAAGGTCCGTGACGCATTGATGTTAAACAATTTTGATGGTCTCCACTTGTATGTATTGCAGTCATCGCACTCAATGGAATCGATTATTTAGGCAGACGGCAGCAACAACTACAGACTTCAACACCTGTCAAAAGTGCAACAAGAAAGAAAAGGAATTTTTGCCAATTAAATTCAGACCTCAAAAAATTTGAAGTATAAATTAAAAAGTATTGAGTAAAATTAGAAGCAAATGTGTTTATTCTGTTGATACACTATCAATTTCATGCATTTAATTACAATATTGAGTTTGTCTTTTGTTAATTGTCTTATTAAAAACATTATTCATTGATGGTTATACATTATCAATTTCACGTACTGAATTGCAGAATTGAGTTCACCTTTTTGGTACAAGCAGTAGTTTTGCGAGTATCATTTCTAAAATGTTTGCAACTGTTTTGGAACAAATATTTCCGACAAACTTCAACATTGATGTGGGCTACCTATTTCCGACCGGAGAGAGTATATATATGTATATATATATATATGAAGGTAAAAGCAAAGAACTTTGAAACCCTTTTAATGAAATGTTTCAAGCCTCAGATCATCATCAGTCACAACCTGCAAAAACAACAATATACATGCTTTGGATAAAGAACGCGACAAGTTCACGAAATTGCTATTCAAATTGATGTCTAAATAAAACAATGACATGAAGTAAAAAACTAGACAAATCTAAACAGCAGAAATTCACTATCCAGTATCGAAAATCCGATATAAAATGGAAAAAGAAGAAAGGGTCAAGAGAGTGCAGGAGATAAAAGAAAGCACAACTTATACAGCCTGCAGTGAAAATGAAATACTTTGAACATAATGCATTCATGTGAATATTGTTACACTAGGTACCTATAATTTTTAAGGGGCAAGACTTTGCACATCATTCAGGGACGGCTTCAATTTGTTCAAATACAGTGACTCTAACATGCTTAGCTAAAAATAATTCGAAGCAGTCTTAAATTTTTAATTGGTCGTTCGTAACTTTTTATGATCCTAAACTAGGTTATTATGACGTGAAAGGTGTTCCTCATGAGAGGTTCTAATCTTACCTCACAAACCGTACACAATTTGCAGTAATTGGCAGTTGGAATTTGGAGCTGTGGTACTCAACTCCTAGCTTCCCTCAATGATCACTTCACAGGCCGCTCGCATTTCTCATTTTACAAACGATGTTGTAAAATCAACATCATCGTTCATATTATATTATGAATGACTAACTTTCAAACGAGTTGTCAGCTTAAAAGTGTAGCGCCAACTAAATAAATCAGAAACTAAAAAGTGTTTCATTCAGGCAAGAAGTGAACCAAATGTGCAAAAATGTCAATAAAACGAAATGATCTTTTCTCATCAGATTAAAAACACTCGGTAATCTCTAAAATTATGGTTAGCTGCGAAAAAATGAAAGAGACCGACACTCGCAAACTTTTGGACATCAAATTTGATAAAAACTTGACGTTTACAGACCAAATAAGTCACATACGCAAAAATTATTCTAATCCAATGGAGTTTTAAACCAAGTCAACCGCATCCTGCCAATGGATGCGTTACAAACCCTTTACAGCACATTGATTCAACAGTTTATTAAAGATGACTTCATAGCTTGGCGTGGCTCAAGCAAAAAGTAATACTGACATCTGTACGAGCCAATAACATTTTGCCGCATTCCTGAAATCTTACAATGCAGAATAAAAATAAATTCAATTAGGATGTTATTTAAGGCTTGTCAAATTCTTTAAATACAACATTATTTTCAACATTATCATTCGACTTTGATATTGCCTCCCCATCTCGAGTGTGCACAGCCGTAAGTGCAAGTCTAGTCAGACCATCGACGGGGTTGAAGAGCATCGCTGCAGCGCACTCTGTTCCTGAGGGTGGTCGTCGTAGAGGATTGGAGGACTCTGCATCTTGCCTTCCGTGGGAGTTAACCACCCAAGTTTTAGCTCGCTGGGACACGAGCCCTCGTAATTTATAACTTTTATACTACTGCTATAGTACTTCGGAAATCAGGAGGGAGACCCTTGGGTGAGGTGGATCCGTCTTCAATTCGATAATACGGATTTACGTGGTGGCGATCCATTACTCTTCTTCACTCCAGTGCTTTCAATTTTGCGAATGTATTCTTAACTTTGAGGAATTTGCAGGATAGAACTCTTATTACAGACCCACTAATAGGATATGGATGTATATTTGCAGGTGTCAGTGACCATTTACACACATATACATTAAACTTGTGAATGAAAAACTTTAGCTCTGGTGACAAAATATATTTTCATTAAATTTGATATCAAAATACTTTGTCATGTCCTTAACAAATTCTAAGGTACATGCTAATGTACGCTAGTTATTATCTATATTATTTCACAATTGTTTTTTTCCTGATAGGTTGTTAAGTTTGCCCACAATGCTAATACTCGTATTATCGACTGTTCGATATAAAGTATACACTGATTCTTCTCATTAGTAACAATGTCCAAGCTAGTGGTAAATAACTTTTTCAGATCTTCATTACTGAACAATGCAATAAAATCCTACTCGCGAATTGCTAAACATGATGGCATTAATAATTCTACAGTATAAAGTTGTCACAGTTCAAAGGTGAAGGATCGAAGTTCGATTGCGTTAAGTTTTATTAGATACTGTTGTACATCTCCATCCCCCCGCACAACGAAAACATCAATCGCTGATAAATGGCTTACACCAACAATGCATCAAACATAATGCCTAGACATCGCTAGCAACGATTATAAAAGTTCTCAACGCATCATCTTCGCGTAATATATTCATAAAGCTGACAAATAGCGTAAATTACATTTTCGACTTGCAAATAATAAAAATTCCTTTACATCAATTTCATTGTCCGTTACTTCCTGACCACAGCTCAGATATTTCTAACTACAATAGCCGTCATGTATTCATATGAACACAATTTTTCGACCTGTCACATTTATACACCAATTTCTTGTGTCACATTCGCACCTGTGACGCAGGTTTCAAGACCTCACGAGTAATAATTCAATTACAGATATTTTTAAGGTGGATGTATTTTTTTACATCCGCATCCGAAAGATTAATATGGGTAAATTTTACAACATAGTGGAACTTGTGTCAGAGAATAGCTCTCACAATCTTTCCGTTCTCAAAGAGATCAAAGTCACAGATTGCGCTACCGTTTCAAATAATTACCTTCCTAATCAAATGAATTACATGTTTTTCATCGAATATAATAGAATCTTGGTGCTTTTCGACGATTAGATCTCCTAATTGTGTGATTTATGCTAGATTCTAAATTTGTAAAAAAACATAGCCTGAGGCTCCCCCTAAATGTATCTTTTACAGTCTCCATGTTTGCAGATGTCCTTGCAGGTGCCTGGGTGATTCCTCCTTTCTCCTGGTTGTTCCGAAAACTCAAATATTCCAAAGCCACAATAAACTATTTTCTAAGATGGAATAAGCCCACGAAGAGGATCATTAGAAGGTAAACGAAAACGCTTTTGTGAAAAGGTCACGGGATTTTTTTCCTAAAGAAAGTTTCGTGAGAGAGCATACAGCATTCATGTTTCCAACGTTCCATTTATCGTAACTTGACTTAGGCATCAGGAGATGCGGCACCTCACCCCGTTAGACCAGCCTACCCCACGCTAGCCCTACTCCTAAACAGACAAGCTTGGCTGCTAGCCACAAGCATGAAATTGAACAAGCATCCAATGACAGTGACGCAACAATTACCTGAAGGCAGCAGGGGAAACAGCAGCCCTGGCACGCTAGAGGGCGCGAGAAGCTCATTACTTCAGTTTGGTTAGCGTCCATGATAGCAATATTCAAAGGACGCAGGTTGCCACAAAGATTCCGTGAGCAGCAGTCCGAGTCTTCCATTGCCATGAAGATAGTTTGACCTTGACTGTTCTTGATCTCGTACTTGTTGGCAGATTCATAACCCAAAAATACTGAAAAAAAAAATTCGTTACAGCTTTTCACAAAAATATCAATGCATGCAAACATTAAAAGTTGTCTGGCATAGTTTCAATTTCAATTAAGACATCTTATAACACAGCTTGTCAGTTCCTTGGTTGGTGGGGCTGTCCTTGATCCTGCCCTGTAAACTGGGCCCCTAAACACTGTGTATTGACTTATAATACCTGTTATAGAAATGTGGCCCATTAACCCTGATTTAAATGCATTGTAGGATTACACAAATGCAAAACAAAGAAGAGTTGAAAAAAGCACATTTAACTGTTCACTTACTATAAAAATTATAAAACATTAATGGCAGCTCTAACTTGAAAAATATGATTATTATAGTGTGCATACGCTAGTTTAGACAAGGCAATCAAAAAAGCTCTGTTCATTTTTTGATTAGCCATTGAATGAAGTTGAAATACATAGATACGCAATGGGAGAAGCAATTTTTTTTCAGATTCCGACAGCCAAAATTAGGAACATCAGAGGTTATAAAAATACGCGCACCGCGCTGCGTCGTCAGCTATATAAGCCTGACCGCAGGGGTGAATGATGGAAGTGTCTACAGATCTCATTCGGGCTGTTTGCTTCACGACTTCAAAGTGGGCTCATCAGTAGCTGCATCAAGCCGCTGCATATGTCAAGTGTTAGATGATAGTGCTGTGAATGAACGTACTGCAAGGTGTTGGTTTAAAAATACGTCAGAAGATTTGTCCCTCTGTGATAAGCCTAGCACTGGACAACCACAGGTCTTGAATGACGGAGTCCTGAATGCAGCCCATGGAGCTAGGATATACTGGAGGGAGCATAGCCGATTCCAATCGGATTCAAATTAGCTGCAAAAGTTGGGAGACTGGGGCACTGGCAAGGCCCCACACGTGAGCCAACCACAGGCGCTTGGCTGAAGTTGGCTCCTCCTCGCCTCCTCTACGATTCGCCCTCCCATTTTCCAAAGCAAGATTAGTACCGCTCCACAAATCGAAGGATGAGGTGCGCGTGCAAGTCGCTCTCTAATTTGTTATATTCAAGGGCCTGTAATCTTTATAGTTTTCAACTCTAAATGTATCTTTGCTAGTAATTTTGATATTATTAAGTGTCCTCAAGTGAGGAAACACAATTTATTATCTTTCGGAGTCTTAGAACCCGAAATTAATGATTGACGATTAACTCAACAGCTGGAAAAGCATTCAGCGAGCGTGTGCACATCCCAGCGTAGTCAGGAGGTAACTGGCTTCCGTGCTGACGTCACACTTGCGAGACGGCTATTGGTTACCACAGACATGGGAGAAATCTCAAAAACTGGTTCTCATCACAGACGGCTATGTTCCCTCCATATATCCTAGCTCCATGATGCAGCCATTGAACAGGCCAGTAATCTAACGTGGGGTAAAGCAAGACAGTTCAACATTTCCGATGAAACGGTTAGATTTCATCTGCATCGCCTATAGGTAAGACGTACAAACTGAGTGGGTTCCGCACACGCTGTTGGACGTCCATCAGAGACAACGAGTGGCAGCCTGCGTATCGTGGCTGTCTCGCCACCGTACCGCAGCCTTATTCAATCGAGTGCTTATACCAGTGATAAAAAGTGAGTTCTACACTAAACTCCCAAGTGTTCCAGGAATTGGTTGTCACCTCAGGATGCTGTCCCTCACACCGAAAGACAGCCTATGTACCCACGTTAGATTATGCTTTGTGTCTGATGGACAGGTCGTCAAGTGGTTCATTATGAACTGTTACCAACGAGCCAAACAGTCACTGGAGGCCTATACTCGCAGCAATTGGAACGTTTACAGAAAGGATTGTTTATTCCAATCAATCAATCCCGATACATATGTTGTACATTGGTTTTTAAATGCCTTATAACTAACACCAGGATGCACTGACGGCTAACCCCGGTCAAGCCGGTACCCATTTCCGACACCTGGATGGAGTCAGAAATTGCGGCTGAGTTCTCCCTTTTCCTAATGGGGAGAAATCACCAGGCGGCACGGCCGGGATTTGAACTGCCGACACCTGCCCGTAAAGGGGGCGCTTCTCGGTGACCACTCGGTCACGGTGACCATAACAGGGATTGCGCCTGGAGCCAGCACTGGGGAATGGCAAAGGCGTGCTTTTCCTCCATGACAACGCCAGACCGCATGTCTCGCTGGTGATCAGGGATGTCATACAGCAAATTCGGTGGGAGACTTTGTGCCATCCACATTATTCACCTGACTCTGCGCCATCCGATTACCACTTCTTACACTCCCTGGATAATGATTTTCGTGAGAAATCCTTCATCAATAAAGCAGACTTGCGCTAAGCTTTCCCGGACTTCTTTGCGTCCACAACCCCCGAGTTTTACCGCAAGGGGATTGAACAGTTGGAGACACGCAAGCAGAAGCTGATGAATGCCGATAGTGATTACGAGTACTTCGACGACTAAATGTGAGTTACACATACTGTGAAGCGTTTTCCTTTTTTCCTTTAAAAACAGGCAGAACTTTTTTGGTTACCTTGTACTATAATATGCTCGTCCATACATCCCATTTTGAGAACATTCTAAGGTAAGGTTCTCAGTACAGACACACACAATTTAGCCTTTTCACAGAAAGCCCGCATTTAAAACTTGTTTTAAAACGTTTCCAAGTACTTGCTGCATTCTGTATTCAAATAGCTTTTATTTATTTTATTCACTCAATAAAATTTCGGTGTTCAATGATGTACGAGTCTAAATACTATTTTATGTAAGCATTATACCGCACTTACTCTCAATCATCTCCTTCTTCTGTTTCACCAGCAAATGATCCACACCAGCCAGGAATGCCAGAGCAGGATTGAAGGAGGACATCTGCACCATGGGCACTGGCATCCAGTCAAGTCCACCTAAAATAAAGAGATGTTACTTGTGCATGGAAGAACTAACACTTTTCACGTCAAGAATTCAAGTGCTATTGAAACTTAATAAAAGACAAACAGACCACATAAAGCAATAAGAAAAAATAATAGAAAATCCTCTGAAAGAATTCAAATTATTTATCTGCACTAGATTGAGAGACCAATGGAATAAATGACGAAGAAAATGAAAAATGTTAATTTTTGCTAACGTTGATACATGAAATGTATTATGGCTGATAGGAGTTTGAAGATGTCTCCCCTAAAACTTCGTATGAGACGAATGTTGGGTTTGTAAATGACATGAATATCCTGGATGTTGAAATCAACAGTGAAACGAAGTTTGGCGAATTTAAATTAGTATGGTAGGTTTCATTTAGGAAAATACAACACTAGCTTCAACTAACATCGCTACAACTGTGAAAAAATTTGGGTAAAATATAGGGGAACAGTGTAAGAACAATGGAGCAAGAGACCTGGGGAACGGAGATCCTAGGCGCGGAATCATAAAGGTTTCTACCCCAGACAGAGATTATGAGAAGCATCGCCTGTAATTTGCATCCCACTTCCAACAACCAGCTAAAACAGGCGGTAACGGAGGTACAAAACGTTATTAAGCTTCGGACGCAGTCTGTAAACAATGAAAGAAGGTCGGCAGAATAAGCAACAATGCGAAGTCTGAAGCGAAATTTTTGTCTTGTTCTTTAGATGACTAAGGAAAGTAGTTTTCCATAAACTAAGCAAGAAGCATGCGGCTGAAAAATATATAAGCATGGTGTTTAGAAAAATGTATTGCGCATCCGGTACAAATAGCAGTTCTTCATTCATAAGTGTGGTGGTGAATCATTGTGATGATCTAGATAGTGCGTTTTCTATTTTATGTTTTCCCGTTTCCATTTTTGTGTCTGTGGTATCGCCGTTATCAGTGGGTTGTACCATGTTGTGCGTAGGTTTACAATGTTTTATTACTCACGTGTTTCTTTAAACACTTTAAATAAAGCAGTGAAATATTTTAGTATTTTTTATTTCCCAATGTTGATCCAACAAATGCAGCGTAAATATAACATCATATTTCTTATTTCCATCTATCTATCATTTTCTCTTTCTGTGCATCGTTCCTCTCTAATTTTTCTGCTTTCTCATCTTTGCTATTCAGGGTTTTAATTCGTCAGGTGCTCGCCTTGCTTTGGTAAAGGGGCTCATGTTGTGGCGTCTCATTATTTTATTCTACTGGTGCCACACCATTGTTGTGAACCCTACTTTTTGGTGATACCCTCGCTGCACATTACCGCTGAGGTACGTCCTACTTACGTTACATCATCGTATTGACTTGATGTATGAGATATTTTAATTATTCTCCTTGTGACTTTTTCATGACACTTTCTCATATTTTGCTAACTATTCTCTAATCATGAGTCATTTACAATAAACATCAAATTGTGAAGTATTTATAATTTATATTCAAGCTGCCACCACTCTAAAATGAGGTATTATACAAAAGATTAATAAATACAAATAATGTGAGCTCTTTCGTATGAAATATGGACAACTAATTTAAAATATATTTTGGTAGCATTTGTCGTCGTCAGTTTCCGCTAACATCATCGATAACTTATCTCTTCATCTGTGGGAAAAATTTCCACACTACCGCTTGGGTGTCTCCGAGGTGGCGTTGCTCTCTCAGCCTTTCTGCGTCGGAGCCGGGTCGCCGCTCGCCGTTCGTTGTTCAAATGTTTCGGTAGGGTCGAAGGTGAGGTGGTAGGTACGTGATTTTTAATGGTAGGCTTGTTTTTGGTCTGATATAGAGTTGAAGTTGACTTAACGTTTGACTTCCTCATGACTTGATGTCTAATTTAGAAGCTTCCGAGCCTAGTGCCCTGAACGGGGTATTTTATCAGTCCGTTTAAATGTCTACAAGGGCGTTCTGTAGCGTGTTGCGGTGTCGGCCCATGTTTTGGTGATGTGGCTCGCGGCTAATTCCGTTGGACCCAGTTCAGACCAAGAACCTCTACCCTCACAGTAACTGCTGTTTCTCTGTTCATGATTTTGTGTGGCTGTGCTTTTATTTCATTTGTTTTGTAGACTATCGTGTCAAGTTTCCTACGGTGCTTCAAGCAAGTAAATTAATATTAAGAAACCAACAATGAAAATTACTAATAGTTAACTAATAATTAAATAGTCCTTGGGACGTTAATTACTATAGATGTCCGTCTTCTTGACGGGCTAAGAAGCGTGGGTCAGAACTATCTTCGAACTCAACCTACTTTCTCGAGGATCAAAATCTTTTAACTATCCTTTCTATTTTTTCGCTTGAAGCACTTGTCTCCTACTTATTTTATCTAATTTCTTTAATTAACCTTCCGTCGAACGTATCGTCACGGAGTGTATTAAAAACTCAGGTTTTTGGTGTTCTAGTGATCGTATGGTCGTTGGGGTGGTTCATAGTGGAATGTTGTCATTATCCGATTCATAGTTTGATAGTAGTCTAAGGTTGTACGTTTTTTTAGTATACTCCGGAGGAGACTTCTGCTGGTGCTTCCGTTGTCGCAGCCGTGTTTCTGCTCTTCCAGCTAATTTCTAACAGGCTAACCTCTGCGTTACGTTAAGGTATCTATCTTTCAGAACGTACGAGATTAGGCAAGTTTTTGCGTAATAAATTTGAAATTGCATAGTTAGTCGTCGTATCGTTGTTTCGCTTTTACTGATTTTTCCTTTTCATAGCAGTTGAGGCGTAGAGCGAGTGCCAGAGGTGTTGAAGCGTGGCAACACCGAATTGTCTAGCCCTTCATTGCGACTTGGTGTTGCTCGCCCTCTGTCAGCCACTGCTCGAGGTACCGCCCGTGAACGGAGCTGGGTCTACGTCTTCTCGCTTCCTAAATTCCGATTTTTGATTGGAGCCGACTGTGCCAATTAACTTTATTTAAGGGGAGAAAGCGCCCAAAATTCGAAAAATGGTTAAATTTCCGAATTTATTCTCAAAAGCAAGACGAAAATTTTAGGAAGTTTCTGTGAAAAAATTAGCTTCGTTCGTGCACTCGTTCGCCCGCTACGGGAGTTTGAAATAAGGGGGAGGGGAGGGGGAAATGGTATTTTATCATGTTACACCTCCCTCTTGGCACTTTCTTCACTGCGCGACGTTATGTCATCTTTTATGTCTCTTTATTACTGTTTAATGATTTCATGGGTCCTTGCTGACCCAGCCAATAATAATGAAGAAAAATTGAGATTGTTTATGTTTCTTTGTTTACTTTTTTGGGAGGATCGGTTTATGGGGTTTCAAAATGTATCTCCTACAGTTTTTGAGCTACAGGGATGATTTTAGTATCATTGGATGCGAAACAACGTGGGCTTTTCAAAAACAATATGGAGACTCAAAATTCATTTTCCATCAAAAGTTGTGACGTCATAAAGTACGAAAATTTACGAAAGAAAACATGCCTTGGAATTTTTTGTTTTTTCATCTTTAAACTAAAGTTTGGAGAATGTCATGTTAGTTTTTTGAATCTAGAAATCGTTTCACATCCACTGACAATAGAATCATCACTTTTACTTGAAAACTGTCGGAGGAGATGCATTTTGAAAACCCCCCAAAAACCTCGTTTTCTATGAATATCTCGTTTTCTATGGGGTAAATTGCATTATTTTATAGAAGACAAATGATTCCCAATTGCATTTCCTATCAGTATACTAAATTTCATTCCTCTTGGTTCAATATTGAAGAAAAATTCCTAAAGGCGCCCTCTCCTTCAAGTCCTGCACCCGTCAACGTCTCGAGCTCGCCACTTCTGCGCCCTGGACTGCGGTCTCTGGCGGCGTCTGCTAACGTTTTAACGACCACGTCATAAACGGTCTTTAACTGTCTTTAACTTTTAACGTGAAATCAATAAAGCGGATTTCAATGAATAAGTGACTATCCGGATAGCGACGGCTAACCGTTACCTTAAAATTTTTGTCAAATTTAAGTACTTAAATTTTGCTTTTGTCCGTTGAATCGCTCATGATAAAAATGAAATTAATTCATTAAAACCTTGCTTCTGTTTCTCTAAACCTTTAACAAACGATCGTACGGGAATTATTTCCCATACATCCTCAAGGGAAACTATGAAAGACTAAACCGAATCGTAAATTTATTGCTTAAAAGATAGTCACAGAATCATTGAATCCCTTTAGCGCTGCAGTGAATTGTCTTATACATCAAAATTAATCTGAGTTAATTTTCTAAAGATAAAGCTACACACGATAAAGTCGATCGTCAATTAACACGTTCACCGCGCTCATGTGGTGGTTAACGGCTGGTTTGGTTAAGTTCCAAGTGGCAGAATTTGGAAATCGACTTTACTGCTCGAAACAATTTTATCCCTTCCATGAAATGTTGAAAATACAATCGCACGTTACACTGCATCTCTTAAGTTATTCTTAAAAAATATGGCGAAACATGAAACGTCATTTATATTGGCACGTAAATGAGCACTTTACCTAGAGGTACACAAATGACTCAATACGCGGGAAACGTGCTAATCCTACGCTTGAATTATTTGGTGGGAATAGTGCTCACGGAAAACACATGTAGAACAAATACTTAGCTCATCCGAGGATTCCAGACTGGTGATTCGGATGGGTTAACACTTCACTTGATCACGTGACGTTATTAAGAAAGCCCTTGCTTGCACGAAGGGCAGGCGAAGCAAATACACGATCTTCTCCTGTCACGGCTCTGTTTTAAATACTAGGGCCTGCCACTCTGAAGGAGTGGGCTATCCTCTCGGTCTCAAGTTCATTTACGGCGCATTCGCCACGCCTCGGAACAAACAGGTTTCGCATGACAATATTTAACGTTAATTAACTGATGGAAAAAGGCCCGTGCTCTCGATTAATTAATTAGACTTGATTCCACAATTAATCTATTTAGAATGAACAAGATCCTAGGTGTTTAAGATTAAAAAGACATTGCAATGTATTTGTGGAAGAGAAAGGAGTGTCTGACAACAAGACTGTTTGGGGACGCTCAGCGACGTAGGGATGCCAACGTGGAGAAAATGAGGGTATAAGGGTAAACGAAGCGTTCAAACGGTGCCCCTTGGCTTTGCCACAGTCGATTTTAATGGGTTGAGCGAGGATCGTAGAATTACGCATCAGCTGCGCTTATCCACGAGAACAAATATCTCATACGACGACGGTTCTTTCCGAATCACTAAACTAAAAGTAGTTGACCAAATGCACTTTTCCTCGAAGCGTTTTATTCTTCGATACGATGCAGGAATGTTATATAGAAGTATAACACTTAAGGCGCCGTGACAATATGTGTCAGCATTTTATACCTACCGGATAAAATAGGACATATTTCGTCATGTTTAAAATAATGCGTTGTCTCAAGTTGGGAATCTCCCTTCATACTAGCGCACGTGTGTGATCGTCTAAGAGAGAGAGAGAGAGGAGCAGAATTGTTTTGTCTCCAAACGTTTGTCTTACAAACCTTAGCCCCGCGTCCTTACGGCGACGGCATGATGGCGCCACACACACAGCGTCGGCGGATTCTCGGGCACCAGTCCAAGGTTGTTTCAAAAACTCATTCTGCCTTGAACGGTCTGCCGCGCGCTACTTATAAACGTTAAGGAGGAAGTAAAAACTAAGAGTAAATCATTGCCTGCAGCACTTGTGTACGTAATAGTAAAGAATCAAGGCAAACGCTCTCTTGTGTACACGCTTTTCGTTCAATTTACCACTGATAAGTCTTTTTCTTGACAGTAAATAGAGTAACATATCATCTGAGTCAGGTATGTGAGACAAAACCTAACCGGTAGCAGGACGTCATTATTTGTTTAGATAATTATACGACCTGTTTTCTTTAAAGCAACCGTCGACGATGTGACGTTACATCTCCCTTTCTATTGTAGCCAACAATTTGGTCGAAAGATGTCCTAAAAGAAAAAGAGAAAGAAAGAGGGAGTATCGGCCCTATCTTGGGGCAGCCGTATCTCATGGCCCCCAATGTTTCCAGATATACGCCTCTAAATTACTACTTTTGGGACAATAGAAAAGTTAGATGATCGAAACACCGATCCATTCTGCAGATCTCAATGGTGAAATTGTTGAAGCCTCCACAAGGATTCGTGAAACTCCTGGTGTCTTCGATCGTGTCCGGCAATCATTGCATCGGCATTGAAACGCCTGCATCGCAACAGAAGGGCGTCTTGTTGAACAACTTTTGAATAGATTTAACCTAATTGAAAAAGAGTTTTTAGGGTCATAATAGTTTATGCTGTTATTCTGTTTCTTGCGTTTATAATAAAAATATTTTGGTAAATGAAACGTTTCATTTATCTGCACTCAAAGTATGAATCATTTCTCCGATGCGTTGTTATAGCAACCCTTTTTAACGAAGCATTTTCAATCACATCGTTTTTAAATAAAAAGTGCTGATTTCAAAAGTGGTGACATTGAGCTAAAGGATGTCCTACAGAGTGTAATTCATTCCGTGAGTGTGTATACATACACTCCTGATCAAAAGTTTAAGACCACTTGAAAATTTAGAAAAATGCCAACTTTTCAGTGATAAATGATTAAATATCTTCAACTAGGGATCGGTAAATACTAAAGGTAAATGGTGAGAAAGATAAAAAATAACAATTGTAACAATTTATGAAGAAATCAACACTTTTATTGAATAATGACTTTTTCAGTAGATCAAAATGATAAGACCACATACAAAAACCAAAGGAAATCTTTCTTCAACGACGTTGAGGTGAGCAAACATTGAACTTAGTATTATTATTATTATTATTAAGTAAGAAAGTTTTAGCCTCCCTTGACCACGACAAAGATATTCCAAGAGAGGAAAGAGGAAGGCACCATTTAATATGGAGTTGAGGGAACGTGGAATCTATGCACAAGGTGCACAGAAACAGTAAGCTAGGAAAGAAGTTCATGAAACAAGAAAAAAGTTGAAGAAGAAAGTAGTAGGTGCTGAAAAACAGGTGTAATGATTCTTCAATCTGCGCGTCCAAGAAGATCTTTTTTGTGCTGTAAAGAGAAATACGTCAACCATCATACTTGAGAAGATATTCCATCTTTGTCGCGAATTGCCAACGGAACAACGCGTCAAATATCAAGGGAGTTCGAGACCAATCTCATCGTTTCGAACGCGTTACGTCGAGGTCTCCCGACAACCGAGAGGAATTGCCATCTTCCGCTATTCCATGTAACTCCAATTAGTATTTCTTCTATTTCCTAGGAATATATTTCTTGTTGTGTATAGCGTATTTCATAATAGGAATTAATAGGGATGTTATTGATTCAGTTAGGCATATTTCCATATATGTTTGAACGACTTTGTTATACGATCGATCGACGTACAATCGGGCGTTTGGGTGCGGTTGTAGACTTCATGCGATCGCTCGCGTAGAGCGGTGAGTCAGTGAGGCACCACCCACGACAAGAGCAACATCTGCGTCGTGTCGTTAAAATCTTCGGCCGCACCTTCGGGTGTGGGCGCCAGTGCCACAAACTCACATAATAATTAAATACGACGAAGCCAGTGAGCGCCTGATCTATAAAGAGACCTGTGGGGGCTATTCATCCTGAACTGTTTCATGAGTGAACGACTAACAAACCGTTACTGTGACGCTATTTCATAGCGAGGCACCAAGATGCCATCTTCTTCGGGGTTACGCCAACGCCCAAGCCCGGCACCGTGACTGCCAGTCAAGGCACATCTCCACCTTTCTCTAAGATGAGTGTTCTTTCTTTATCGCGATCATTTGTGAAACCTTTCCTTATTAATATCTTAGTCCGTAACGCAGATTATCATTATGTTCTGATAAAGCAAGTGAAGTTTATGTAGTGAATTCTTTAGCTAATGTTTGTGTTGCGCACCTAACTGATTCTTAGTAAGTAAATTTACCATGTAGCTCACGATTGTATTTCATTCTCCTGCGTATGGAAATAAGAGACGAGGCATTCAAAAATAACGTTACCTAAATCACCTTAATTTAATTACTTCATATAAAATATTTTCCCGTCTTCGGGTGGTGGCAAAGATAAAATATCAATTAATTGAAATCAAGGCGAGGACATTGAGTCACGTCTTTATTAATAAAATATATTGAAGTGATGTAACCAAGCATCACGACAATAGGAAACGAATAAATTACATCTGAAATATGCCTCCGCAACGACGAAATGATGTGACATCAGTGGTAAAAGAACGGAAACCACGACAAACAGGACAGCAGTGAACCGAAAAAAGATGGTCCGTAACAAAACAAAAACCTATTCTATTTCAACAAAAGAAAGCCTACCTAATTAGCTCATAGTCCCCCTGGGAGCGCTAATTCCCATAGATACAATACCTGTATCCCCCTGAGGATATTGAACTTAGTAATGAGTACTGCCTCCATTCTTATTAATAACCTCAAAAATTCTTTGTGGCATACTAAAAAACGATGGTTTCTATAAGGGCTTGAGGAATAAGGGCGCAACTATTTGCGCAAACTTAAAACCAACTCTCACTGAAGAGTTGTATCGTGCCTGTGCAAAATTTTCTTAAGGTTTCGTTCCTCTTCATTTGTCTGCACTGAGCATTAAAATTGAAGAACTTGAACCTGCAGTGTGTGTCCTTGGCATTTTTTTAAATTTTCAAGTGGTCTTAAACTTATGATCAGGAGTGTATATCTGGAACGAAGTGTCGCAATTGAACGATTATCTACTGAAATGATTTCACTATCCATGGATTCCAAGCTCATATTGAACACAAACGCGTTTTTATACATTATGAATGCTTGTACAAGTTGCGTTCCCACTTATTAAGAGCACATTTCACCTTAATTTATTTAAGTTGTATTCAGTATCGAGTTCAGTTCGATAGTCCAGAAGAGTTCACGCAATAAGGACTGTTAAGGCCCCCTCACACGCGCAAATATATCTGCAAACACATCTGAACTGGTGCTGAATTCGTGCGTTTGTACGCTCATTTCAGGTTGGCACAGACTGTATGAGGCAGATGAGCCATGCTTGATAATTTTCGAGCGACCGGCTGCAAATCTTGACACCACGTCAGTGTCACGCCAGCCTTTGTGTGTAGTGCACGACTGTACTCTGCCTCTCTCCCTCCTTATGCACTTCAATAAGCAATTTCTTATTTGTATGTTCACTACTTTTTAGGAACTATTCTTTAGCCCGTTTTGAGCGAGCTTGTACATCTCTTTTATTTCTTATTCATTGCAACTATAGCGAATCCTATCAATTTGTTCGAACTCGCCGTCTGGAGTCGCTATTCTTGTGCGCGCTCTCCACCTTGCTGCTACAGGCATACTGAAGCGTGCGCCAGTTTTTGTCATGTTTGCAGTGTGGTGTTTGCATCGTGTGAGGGGCCTTGAGACCGACAAACCAAATTCAGTTCAGATTGTCTGCCAACATATTTGTACGTGTGAGGGGGCCTTAACAGCGCAGCTATCAAGCACAACAAAACCATTATAACTCAACTTCATTTACAGCTAGTCGAACACGCGTAAAAAGGAATCTGCACTCCTTCCTTGCCAAGATTCCTTCAGGGGGATACATACTGTATAGTATACTGAATTGCATAGTATAGTATACTGAATCCATGGCAATTAGCGCCCACAGAACATGGAAGAGAGGTCTCAAATGAAAAGTTAGGTTAAACCATATGGATAAACAATCTTGGACCTGTGTGTAAGGTTTTATATTCTGAGCTAGAGTGGAAGTCAACACATGTTTGGAAGACATTTGTTGTACGATCGAGCAGTTCCTTCAACGATGCAATATGCTCATTCGCTACACCATTGACTCTCTGTCCCCCATTGTGCACGACAGCTGTAAACCAACTGCCGCTAAGAGAAAAGCCTCCTTTCGGAGAGAGAATGTCTTGCAATCTAAATTGCGATTTAAGAATGAGCAAATCAAATTTGGTGAATCCCTCTGCGGGATACAATTATTGCAGTTAGAGGAATTGGCGCTCCCAGGGGAGGATGTGAGGCCCCAAGCTGAACGTCAGGCAAGCGTTCTATTTCTTGAAATAAAAGTAATTTTCATTTGTTATGATACGGACCTTGTTTTCTGTTCTCCGCTATTCGTTTTCAGCGCCTAATACTTTTATTTTTCAACTTCTATTTTATTCAAAAGTGTCTTTAAATTTTCTTGTCTCCGCGCCTAGAACGCATAACACATAATTAGGCTAAGTTCCCATGCCTCAGCGGGATGCAACTTATGTATCTATGGAGAACAGCGCTCCCTAGGGAAGATGCGACGCGCCGAGCTGCATGCTAAACTAGTTTCGTTTGCTCGAATAGAATAGGTTTTTGTTTTTTCAGGGATAATTTTTTTCGATTCACTGCTTTTCCAGCACTCTTAGACCATTTTCTTCGACTTTTATCTTGTTTTATAAACTTCTCTCTTATCCAACAACTTTCATGCGCAAGGGTTCTTCAGTAGGAACACAACTTGTACACAGATTCTTCGTTTCCCAAACTCGATCCTAAAAGGTGCCTTCCTTCCTACCCCTCAAGGGAAAGACTTTTGTTGTAATTAGGGAACCTTAAACCAACTCATTGTCGAATTTAATTTTTCTTGTCATTGCAGTTGCTTATATTATAGAGTATACTTTATGTTAGCTTAAGCCTCCCTAACCGCTACAAAAAAAGAGCGGATCGTAGAGAGGAAGGAGGATGGCACCATTAGGTATGAAGACGTCACGAGACTTGTGTCCTGCCCCTCATTAATTTACACTAATAAGGAGACCGGATTCTTGGAATTGAGGACTTGGCACACCTCCATGAAATCATAAAATACACGAGAAAGAAAACACATGCGAGAATACCCTCAATGAGCCACAAAGACATTGGAAATTCGCACACAAAAATCGTAACAATTGATTATAAAAAATACAAGCGAGTGAGTGCAGTGAGGCAGTGAGGAAGTCTGTGTCTTTGCTCCGAAACAAAGTGCCCAACTGGTTAATGATCATGCATTTCTAACCAAAAAAGAGTGCCCACTCAGACCATGAGGATTCAAGAATAAATTTTATCTAACCAAATTAAAAAAATCGAACAAAAAGTGTGAATATTCCATCAGAACAAGCACTCAACCCTTGCTTCTTTTTGAGAGTGTCTCCCTTCTCACAAGATGGCGACAAGCCCAACCAAGGACAACAACAGCGAGGGTATGCTGGAGCTTGACTATCCAGACGTACGAGGCCTGCCAAAACAGAGTAAGCAAGTAGTTTCCATCCTAATTGATCTCTTCAAATCAGTAATGAAGAAATTTCAAAGCGAAATTAGTGACATGAAAACGATGATTGAAACACTAACGAAGAAAGAATCAAATCAAAATGCAAGGATTGAAGAACAAGATAAGAAGATAAATAACATAGTCTCTCGTCTAGAGCGACTCGAACGGAAAGAAGAACGTGAAGAATTGGAGAACAAAAAACGCACTTTGCTTATATCAGGGGAACTGCCGCAATCACGTCCTGAAGAAAATTGCATAGAAACGGTTTGCCAGCTCCTGAAGGACCAACTCAAAATCAACCTGAGTAACTCTGACATCACCACAGCGAGTAGATTGGGAAAATAACCTCCAACCGGAAACGTCGATAGAAGAAACATTGCTTTTGAGCTACGAAAATACGAAAAAAAGCAAGAAGTTCTGACAGCCTGCCGTGTGACAAAACCGGAACAAATCTACGTGAATGAATACTTAGTACCTTCGCGAGCAAGTATAATGTACACTCTGAGATTGGCCAAACGAAAATTTCCGGAACAAATAGGACCCGCAAGAAGTTTGGATGGCAATATCAACGTCTTCTCTCCAAAGATACCTGGCCAAGTAACTCAGAGACCTCTAACCATCAATACACCTGAAGAACTAGACAAGTACTTGTTGCAACATGTCGGCAAGTCCTCAGAGGAAATTATTCGTGATTAGTATTTTTTGGACTGACGTATTGAGTTTAATATTATTTTGATATCTGTCCACATGTTTTCTTCTTGATTTTTGATTGAATTACGTTTACCTCTTCAAGGCATCCACGTCGACCTTGCAGCCTTGTTTTGCTGCTTACTAAATTGTTTTTCAATTTCTTTCTTTTCTCCTTTTTATCAAATGCTCATACCGAACTTGCTGCTCAGACTTAACTCGTGTATATGTTTCTAAATCTGGAAACAATTTAGTTAGTCAAGATTTTTAAATTCCATTAATAACTTCACTGTCACTTCGTTTTTAAATCCATTTCGTCCTTGCTACATCTTATAAGTGTTATATGCGGAAACCACTGGTACGACAGCCTTGTAACTACATCATTTGCCATTTATGATCCCTAATGTTCCTGCTCATGGACTGAATTTGCGCTCTCCTTATGAAATCATACTAGGTTTTAAACAATTTAGACTAATAATCTCTGTGTTTTTAGTTTCTCTTTTTTTAATTTAATTATAAGTAGGAATGTATTATTTTTACCTTGATCCTGTAGTTTTTATCATTTTTACTTTTACGTCACATTTTACTTACTGTCTCTTAATTCTAATGACTGACCATGTTGACATATTCGACAATATTGATCAAGATCTCAATCATTTGAATAGACTGCACCCAAACCTAAATGAAACTGGAAACTGTAAATACCTAAATATTAAAAAATTCAATGAATCGATGAGGAAGACCTGTAACGATTTTTCTCTATTATGTTGGAACTGTAGATCCATTTATCCGAAAATAGATGAAATATCTTGTACCATCACTGAGCTGAACACAATTTTGATGTTCTCAGTTTCACCGAAAGTTGGCTAGACGACTCACCTAAAGACCTAATTCAAATTCAAAACTATTATAGCCATCATTCACTCCGTAGTAACAAACGTGGTGGTGGCGGCATCAGTACGTACATATCTAAACATATATCTTCGAAAGTCATTCTAAGTGCAACTATGAATCGTGAACATATTGAGACTTTATTCATAGAACTAACGAAAAATGATAAACGGATTGTGCTTGGGACAGTATATAGGCCCCCTACAGCTTGTAACGTCTCTTTCCTGAACGAGCTTCAAAGCATATCTCAGTTCAACAAGTCTCTATATAATGACATAATAATCTGCGGGGATTTCAACTACGATCTTCTACAATATGATAGCTGTGAGCAAATCTCAAACTTCATAAATGTTTTTCAGTCTAGCTCCTTCCTTCCAATCATTACAAAACCTACGCGTGTTGCTTCTGAATCGGCTACGTTACTCGATAATATTTTTATGTTAGATCCGACTGATTTTCTGACCGGAATAATAATTTCTGACTTATCTGACCATTTCCCGGTGTTTCTCACCAAGAAAAATGTCTATAATCCTTGTCCCAGCCCACAGGCAGATACTTATTCATTGCGTTGTGTAAACGAATACAACTTGGGAACAATGCGAACTGTTCTAGAAGAATTAATGCCATCATTAGACATCTATGAACGGGACAATAATGCGATAAACATTGATGAAGCAATACTAAATTTAACTGAAATTATAACGACCGCATATAACCAGTGTTGTCCAATAATATATATATAATCACCCGCACAATTACGCCGAAAAATAGACAAAAGCCCTGGATTACTGAAGGTATCGTGATCAATATAAAGAAACGTCAAGCGTACCTAGCCTTACTATACGAAGGGCGAATATCTAAAGTAACGTATAACAGATTCAGGAATCATGTGACAAATCAAATACGAACCTCAAAACGAGGCTACTTCACGCGCAAATTTACTGAATACAAAACTGATATTAAAAAACTTGGCGCCTGCTTAATTCATGCTATAAACCGAATAATAATACTACGAAAACAATTGAGTCCGTCGTTCACGAAAATGTAAAATACCACGAGAAAAAAGATATTGCAACTGTGTTTAACAACTTTTTTGTAAACATAGGAAAAAATATAGCCGATAGTGTCTTCAGTGAACCCAGAGACCACTTGCAATACATGGACCATGTCCGTGAACCTAACTCTTTCTTTTTCACGCCAACTAATCCCTCCGATGTAATTACGTGCATAAACAACTTGAAAAATAAATCAAGTGGATTGAAAAATTTTTCGGCTAAAGTTCTTAAGGCTATAGCTGATATAATAGCACCGTGCATATCTTATATTATCAACCTATCCCTTTCTCAAGGTATCTTCCTCAACTCTTTCAAAATTGCGAGACTCACCCCTATTTTTAAAACTGGTGATAAAAACTGCATTAACAATTATAGACCTATCTCTGTACTACCAATTATTAGCAAAATATTCGAGAAAATTGTGTATAAAAAAGTGTATTCGTATTTTGAACAAAAATCTTTCCTTTACGACAAACAATACGGTTTTCGTTCTAAGAAATCTACGACACAAGCTGTATTAAATCATTTGCAATACCTTTATTCTGATATAGATGAAGGAAAGCTTGTTTTCTCCGTATTTCTTGACTTTCGAAAAGCATTCGATTGTGTGGACCATAACGTATTACTCTCGAAACTACATTGTTATGGCATTCGAGGGGCTGCCCATGATTGGTTCAGATCATACTTAGCAAATCGGAAACAATACGTTGTCATTGACGACGCAAAATCAGACCCATAGACAATTAGCCATGGAGTTCCACAAGGATCTGTCCTTGGGCCTCTCCTATTTCTAATTTTTATCAATGATATCATTAAATCTATATCATTCTTCAAATTCATACTTTTTGCCGATGACAGTACCCTTTCTGCGGTCCTTCCAGACCAAACTCCCGCTAGGATGGCGGAGCGTATAAATAATGAACTTCATAAGGTTTCATTGTGGCTTAAAGCTAATAAAATAAGCCTTAATATCGATGAAAAAAATATATTACATTCTCATACAAGAAAAATATATCTCTCCCACACATTCAAATTGACGAAGGTGAAATCGAAGAAACCAACTCAAGTAAATTCCTGGGCATCATAGTAGACAAACATCTAACCTTTAAAGAGCACATCGCTCATATTAGTTCTAAATTTTCAAAATCTATCAGAATCCTAAATAAAGTTAAAAATTTCCTGCCTGAAACAGCCTTACAAATGCTCTACCGAACGCTCATTTCACCATACTTGCAATACGGAATAGAAGCATGGCACGGAACTGATAAAAATAAAACCAACAAAATTTTTACCCTGCAAAAAAGAGCCATAAGAGCGGTAAAGAATCTAGAATATAATGCTCACACAAATGACTCATTCAAAAATTTACGAATACTTAAGCTCTCGGGTCTCTACAAAATCTCCATTTGCAATTTCATTGACAAAACATTAACAAATGATGGCGACAATAGCTTAAAACAACTATTAACTGCGCAAGCTGGTCATCACGACTATTTAACCCGAAATAGAAGTAAATTCATGCTTCCTTATTACTCAAAGGCTCGGTCACAACACAGTATCCTCTTCGTTGGAACTAAAACTTGGAACTCAATACCTGCGGAGATCCGTGAAAGTAATTCTTATAAGGTGTTAAAAAAAAATCTTGAGTCTCACTTCCTATCAGATTAATAGTCGTGTAAGATCACACAGTCAAACCTTGTCCCCTACATAACTGGTCCTAATAATGTAATTTGCCTTGGTTAATTTCGCCGATCTTCAGTCTGTTCTTGAACCGTTTGTCAAATATACTGTTAAATCAAGTCCATATGAACTATATTGTGAAATGAAGTATCTAATTTCGAGTTAATCATCTCATTGATCAGTCTAATGCGTCTCTAGTTTAAGTGAATTAGGTTAAACATTATTGTACTCCTAAGACTAACCTTGATGGTAGGATGCCCTAGAAGTCACTGAACTTATTCGGGCCCACAGGTAGCTATACTCAAATTTGACCATTGTACTAGACGTAAGAAACATTTCATCTCAGTATCACCCGGTGGTGAATAAATTGTTTAAATTGTTTAAAAATTGTTTACAAAAATTGAGGTCCTCACCGATGTGAAGAGACCCTCTTGCAACAGCGCTTTTTTCCGTGCGTATCTGTCTCAATGATGGACTGCTTGTGCCGTCAGGTTTTTAATACTCCAAATTATGTTGCAAATTTTATGATTACGTTTATGAGGCTATCATACAATTAACATATCATGAAGGTATAGTGCACCTACAACTACCTCAAACACAACCCTATACAACACATTAACTCGACTAACAGAATTGTAAATTATACGAGCATAATAGCCCTCATGACAACGCTATCCTAATGATTGGCCGGCCAATACTCCCTCAACAAGTTTAACTATATACAAATACATGACAAAAATGCAACCTCTCCTATGTTACGTTTCCAACAGCACAGGACACGGTCATAACTCCAGGTTACAAGTACATTCACACAGGTGTCAGTTTATGTTCTCTGGACATCATCAGTTCAGGAAATGGGCTTTGACGACTGCGTTCGGATCATTCCGCCTCTGAATCTCCGCACGACAATCTTTCTACTTCGAGAGCCGCCCAACCTGCAAAATTACATCATTTACCAATTACTTTGATTGCAAAAATCGTGATCATTTATACATACTATCTTTAATTCAGCGGCATTAATTTTTTCATTACATATATATATATATATTTCGAGCGAATCTAATATATATATTTCGAACCTCTTATATACAAAAACAAACTCTCACCCGACCAACGACGTTTGATCTCTTTTTTCTTCGACCACGTCGGTCTTATTTAATCAATTTCTTTTTTAGAAATATATAGAGAAACTTTAATTATGACAGGATTCTTTAATGTGTTTAACCTATCAATATATTTCGACGCATGCTATATGCACATATCATTTTTCAGCACAACTTTATATCCACATTTTAAGCACGCACTTTCTCTGATGGTTCTCGCCGCACGACTGCCCTTTTTCCACAAGCTATACCCAGGGTTTCCACGCGAGGCAACTCTAATTACCCTAGCTGAAGGGTGTTGATTACCCCAGATTACCCTAAAACAGCTAATCCTGATCCATGGTCTATTAATTAACTAAAAGGTAAATGGACTGGTTTCCAGAGCTCCGTCAGTATGAATAAGCCCTGAGTTACATACTACATGAGCGTCAGGAGGGAAATCCAGTCGAACGACGTTAGAATGCTGGTTTGATATCCAAACGATATCACGTACGAGATGTTTGCCAGAAGTCTGTCGAATTAATTTTGATGCCCGCTGTTTTCCAAGGCCCCCTTTTTTTCCTGATCTGGGAACATTGTTTTCATCGAACTAAAAGAGGCTAACACAATGAGATAGGTGGTGCTTAGCTAAAAATGCACAAACTTGCAGTTCCACTTTTCGAGCATGATTTTCGAGAGGATCATCGGATAGCACGTAGCTGGCAATTGATGTTTTTTTTTGCCACCATGGATCGTTGTTTGTGTCGCTGAGAGCATGTGACGCCTGATCTCCGATTTCCCACAAGTAATATAGGTTCGACAAACCTTACAATATGCCACATCCTTTTGCTCTGTTGATTTTGAGAACTTGGCTAACCATCCCTCAAACTCAGGTTCCGATGTCAACGAATTTTTAAATTTCTGATGGAAGTTTCAAGCTTTCAAGTGGAGCTTTCCTTTTTTCGAGGGGGTGTCGTTGGTTCTTCCTCACTCGGTGCGCGATCATCTGCTATGCTGCAAAAAATACAATAATATGTGTACCTATCCCTAGTACAATTATTTATTTTTTATTTAATTTTCCATCCATTCACGCGCTTCAGCCATTCTTTCCACATGCTCAATATAACTAACACTTTGTTCCACTCTGTGCGATGACTTTCTGGCTTCCCTCACACATGACCTTCGTCGTATCTCTTCATAACGGATTTTATCCAATCTTGTTACACCACATATGCTTCTCAAAGACTTCGTTGCAATCACATTCACATATCAACTCATAAAGTTGATCGTAAAATTGTCAAATTTTTTCATTTCCTGAAGGGCGGGTGAGGAAATTCAGAGGTTTTTGGAAAAAACTACCTTGACTTTATTAATATGCATAAACGTTCCTCAACACTCAGATGGTAGAACCCCCAGTGCTTCAATTTTGGTTGACCGAATTCCAGGCATGATCGCAGCTATATCAAATTCTACGTGTGTGCTACTGCGCCTAAGAAAGACAGAGAGAATACAAACATAAATTGCATGTTTTAATCAAGTCGATAACTGT
Source organism: Morinoia aosen (assembly GCA_030386875.1). Lineage (NCBI taxonomy): Eukaryota > Metazoa > Arthropoda > Malacostraca > Amphipoda > Talitridae > Morinoia > Morinoia aosen. The sequence goes on along the minus strand of CM059578.1, from coordinate 21,649,911 downwards.
ACTCTTTTGTTTATATGAATTTTTGTAACTAATTTTATAGCTTCTTCCTTTCGCTTTTAGAACTTTTTGAAACTCGAAGTGTCAAAGAACCCTGTCTAAATGTTTTGGTTAGCATCGCAACAATAACATGCTTCTTTGGCGTGCAACATGACTAAGAAATAGGACGCCTTCCATCTAATTAGCTGCAAAATACCAGCGCTGTGAGGTAACTCTGCTGATAATTCAATGATTATCACAAGAATGAACCCATTAATTATTTCTACGATGAAATATATTAGCTGTAATATTTAGCAATTCAACAAACATACCTGTCAATATTCTGTTGAAGCTTATAACCACTAACGCAATCAGTATAGGACAGTGACTCGTCGACTGGCTGTTGCTGACACCGATCTAGTTTTTTTATTAGCGAAATGCAAATCAGAATCATGCGTCAGAACGAAGTGGACAAGAGATATTATGGCTTCGTATCTTGGCGCAGTCTTTCGTGAGCGATACCTGATGACATTCAAATATGCGACACTAACCACAGCAGAAGCGCAGTTTTGTGAACACTAAATTCTGAACCGTTTCATTACATTTCGTTCAAGTGGTAACCAGTATGGTGCTTGCATATTGGCTTTCAATTTTCTATTTTTCGTAGATAAAGAGTGCACTTCCTTCGCGGAGGGAGCACTGATTACCCTAGATTTGCCCATATTTTTCAGTACCCTAAACATTACCCTAGGGTACCCTTGATTACCCTAAACTAGGGTAATTACCCTGCTCGTGGAAACACTGGCTATACCTAAAGTAATGTTGAGGGCTGCCTTCTATTTTTCATACGACCAATAGTGTTCTCTGAAACTTCAGAAGTGCACGCCTACAACCCTTCGATATGTCGAGTTGACTGTTTAATTGGCGGTCCTGGAGTTCGCTTTCTCTTATTGGCTGTGAGAACGCTGTGACGAGAACACGGCTTACCCTGCCTTTTTTCGAGTCCGGCTACAGATAAATTCAATTCCCTGTAAATTTAACAATAAATCTTTTTCCTGTATGTTTTTCTAAAAAAAACTCACCGCTGGGCCACTTCCCGTTGTGTGGTGAGGGACTGTGGGCTTGTTAGGCTCTGTTCGCTTACCCTTAAGGGGTGTTTACACTAGGGGACATTTCGGCTGTGAGGCGCGACTCGTGTAGACGAAGCTCACCACTGAGGCTCATATTTGTGTGTGTGAGCCCGAAGTTCTCGATTCACTTTGATTTAATCCGTGAAGCGGCTGCAAGTGTGAGCGGCGCTGGCCCAGTGTTTCCACGAGCAGGGTAATTACCCCAGTTTAGGGTAATCAGGGGTACCCTAGGGTAATGTTTAGGGTAATGAAAAATATGGGCAAATCTAGGGTAATCAGAGCTCCGTGAAGGAAGTGACCGCCTAATCTACAAAAAATAAAAAATTGAAAGTCAATACGCAAGCACCCTACTGGTTACCACTTGAACGAAATGTAATGAAACGGGTCAGAATTTAGTGTTCACAAAACTGCACTGCTGCTCTGGTTAGTGTCGCATATTTGAATGCCATCGGGTATCGCTCACGAAAGACGGCGTCAAGATACGAAGCCATAATATCTCTTGTCCACTTCGTTTTGACAAATGATTCTGAGTTGCATTTTGCTAATAAATACTCGATCGGTGTCAGCAACAGCCAGTCGACGGAAGTCACTGTCCTATTCTGATTGCGCTAGTGTTTATAAGCTTCAACAGAATATTGACAGGTATGTTTGTTGTATTTCAAAATTCCACAGCTAATATATTTCATTGTAGAAATAATTAATAGGTTCATTCTTGTGATAGTCATTGAATTTACAGCAGAGTTACCTCACAGCGCCGGTATTTTGCAAGCTAATTAGATGGAAGGCGTCCTAGTTCTTAGTCATGTTGCGCGCCAAAAAAGCATGTTATTGTGGCGATGCAAGCAAAAAATTTTTACAGGGTTCTTTGAAACTTCGAGTAACAAAAAGTGCTAAAAGCGAAAGGAAGAAGCTATAAAATTAGTTACAAAAATTGACATAAACAAAAGAGTGCAGTTATCGACTTAAAACTTGCTATGTATGTTTGTATTCTCACTGTCTATCTCAGGCGCAGTAGCACGGACGTAGAATTTGATATAGCTGCGATCATGCCTAGAATTCCGTCAACCAAAATTGAAGCACTAGGGGTTCTACAACTGAGTATTGAGCGAAGTTTATGCATATTAATAAAGGCTAGGTAGTTTTTTCCAAAAACATCTGAATTTCCTCACTCGCCCTTCAAGAAATGAAAAATTTGATAACTTCACGATCAACTCTATGAGTTGATAAGTGAATGTGATTGCAACGAAGTCTCTGAGAAGCACATGTGGTGTAACAAGATTGGATAAAATCCGTTATGAAAAGATATGACGAAGGTCATGTGTGAGGGAAGCCAGAAAGTCATCGCAGAGAGTGGATCAAAGTGTTAGGTTAGATTGAGCATGTGGAAAGAATGGGTGAAGTGCGTGAATGGATGGAAAATTAAATAAAAAATAAATAATTGTACTTGGGATAGGTACACATATTATTGCATTTCTTGCAGCATAGCAGTTGATCGTGCACCGCACCGAGTAAGGAAGAGCCAACGACACCATCTCGAAAAAAGGAAAGCTCGACTTGAAAGCTAGAAACTACCAGCAGAAATTTAAAGATTCGTTGACATCAGGACCTGAGTTTGAGGGATGGTTAGGCAAGTTCTCAAAATTAACAGAGCAAAGGGATGTGGAATATTGCAAGGTTTGTCGAACCAATATTAATTGTGGGAAATAGGATATCAGGCGTCACATGCTCTCAGCGCCACAAACAACGATCCATGGTGGCAAAAAAACCATCGATTGCCAGCTACGTGCTATCCAATGATCCTCTCGAAAATCGTGCTCGTTAAGTGGAACTGCAAGTTTGTGCATTTTTAGCTAAGCACCACCTATCTCATTGTGTGAGTTTCTTTTAGTTTGATGGAAACAATGTTCCCAGATCAGGAGTCGCAGAAAAATAGGGCGCCTAGGAAAACAGCGGGCATCAAAATTAATTCGACAGGTTTTTGGCAAACATCTTGTACGTGATATCGTCTGGATATCAAATATAATAATGATAATGAAGGCATCTACGGATGCTTTATTTCCAATTTCAAGCCTGATACATATCACCTTGTACATTGGATTTTCTAATGCCTTGAACTAACGCCAGGACGCCATGACGCTTTCCCCCGGTCAAGACCGGTACCCATTTCAGACACCCGGGTAGAGTGGGGTATTGTGCTTGGAATTTTTCTCTTATATCCAACAGAAAAAAAACAGCATTCTAACGTCGTTCGACGGATTTCCCTCCTGACGCTCATGCAGTATGTAACACTGGGCTTATTTATACTGACGGAGCTCTGGAAACCAGTCCATTAACCTTTTAGTTAATTAATAGATCATAGGTCAGGATTAGCTGTTTTAGGGTAATCTGGGGTAATTAACACCCTTCAGCTAGGGTAATTAGAGTCGCCTCGCGTGGAAACCCTGCGCTGGCCGCGCTGCTCTTGACCGGTCAGTGTGCGAGTAGTAGTCATCAAGTAAGGTGGCGCCTCTCGCTCACCTGTAATGGCTGACTCAACACTGCCGCGAGAAACTACACTGCTTCTAATTGAAATGTACTAAGCCCATCAATGCCTTTGGCAGACTAAAAGCTGTGAATATAAGGAGGCTGCTTTCCATTATATTTTAATGAAAATGAACGAATATAGTAACATTACACTCATGCAAATAAAAAAGAGATTACGTAGCTACGATGCAGAAACAATATTCACACAAGCTCGTCTACAGCAATCCATATTTCAAAGCAGCAAGCCACACTGACTGGTTTTGTGCTGCATGGCTGCCACTTGTGTTTGACCAAAAAATCTAGTGTGACCTCAAAAAATATCGAGAAACATCTAGATTTAAAAATAAAACATCCAAAAATTTATCTAGAAATAAATTAATTATCTACTATAATAAATTAGTTGAACAATAGCATTTAAGAATATTTATATCATAAATTGCTTTATATTAGGCAATTTATCTTTATATAAATTATCTAGTATCCTGATATTTACCCTAATAAAGCTTGGTATCCAAATGTTCTTCAATTCCACACGTGTTGCGAGTAGAAAGGTCAGTCTCTATTGCATTGCAATTAACAATGCTCAGATTCCTACTTATCAACAATTGTTTTAAGGCTTTCACACCGCTACCTTCATCATTTTTAATAATTTTGCAATTACTAAGTAGGTTGATTCTACTTTATTAGATGCATTACTTTAGTATATAGCTGATACACCAAGTAGTTTCATGATAGAAATATCATTGCTTCCATCCAACAATAAACTGAACTCATTGTTACCAATATCATTGGTCAGTCTTTCGTAAAAATGAGGCCACAATACATTCTTGATAATGTATGTGCCTTTTATTCCATGATTTGTTGATATCATCACTAGTTTTGCAATTGGAGATAATGTGCTTTAGCTTATGAACCGTGAAATAGCCGTCTTGGTGTCGTTCATAATCTGAACATAACATGATCAGAATTTGGTTGCTTCACTATTCAGACAATTTGCTTAAGTGAATTAACAAATATAATAAGAATGAAGTAGTAACCAACCATTATGGTAAATTCCTAATTCGAATTTACAGTAATCTATCATATACATAGCTTAAATGTAATTCTAGCTAGAAAATTTCTAGCACGCTGAAAAAACCATATAGATTTTGTAGCTAATATCTAGGTTCGAAATTTTACATCTAGGCTTCAGCAAAAACATCTAGATCTAGCAATATAATATCTAGAGTGGCAGCCCTGTTGAGCAGCGCGCGCTCCATGGCTCGCTCCAATGGTGTCTAGTCTAAACGCACATGTCTCTTGTGAAGCTCCACACGAGGCGTCTACACGTGAGCCTGCAGCAAAATGTAGACCAGTGTAAACGGCCCTTTAAGCTCAAGTGTCGCGCTACATGTCATTGTCACGTGGCTGACCAATGACCATGCTCTTCATGTTCCTTTCGGTTCAAGGGTCGGTCATTAATTTTCACCCTCTTTCGGTCCGGCCGACTTTTCAAACACAACATCCACTCTACTGTACAGGCTTATGCCGAAATTTGCTTACACACAACACATAACTTACACAAACACAACACACCTCGTACAACACACATAAAACACATGTCAAACCCAAACTCCAGGAAAAGGCATACAACCTGTTGAAGCAACCAGCCCGTACTATTGGAAAATGTAAATTTATTATGTGCTAAAATTTGAACGAACGAATCTTAACAAAGTGCTACGAAGCAAATCACAATTTAGTCATAAAAAACACAATCTAAAAAAACGCAATCTAGTGATTACTTCATATAATTCACATAATTAAAATATTTCGTTAAAAAGATAAGGGACTGCGGAATCTATACAGAACGGACATAGAAACAGCAAGTTGAGAAAGAAGTTCATGAAACAACAAGAAGTTGAAGAAGAAACTAGTAGGTGCTAAAAAAGGGCAGCAGTGAACCAAAAAAAGATGGTCCGTAACAAAACAAAAATCTACTCTATTTTAACAAAAGAAAGCCTACCTTCCATTTAGCTCGGGCCCTCACATATTATAGTATAGTGATGAGCCAGGAACGAACAGAGGAAAGTTAGTGATTGTGGGTGGCTTGAAGTTATGCTGTCATTTTTTGCATAAAAAATATGTTCAGTTATTTGGAAATTAGCGGGAATAACCTGATGCATAAGAAATGGTCGCATGTACTGCAGTCATTACTCAGTGCCGTCTTTTTTCTCTTGTTTTGTGCCAATAGAGATAAGTCACCGGCTCTGAATAAGGTACGCTAAAATATTATCTGAAATTTGCTTGTCTCGCGCATTGCACTCTCGGAAAATGTTACGCTAAAATTTTATCTGAAATTTGCTTGTCTCGCGCATTGCACTCTCGGAAAATGCTACGCTAAAATTTTATCTGAAATTTGCTTGTCTCGCGCATTGCACTCTCGGAAAATGTTACGCTAAAATTTTATCTGAAATTTGCTTGTCTCGCGCATTGCACTCTCGGAAAATGTTACGCTAAAATTTTATCTGAAATTTGCTTGTCTCGCGCATTGCACTCTCGGAAAATGTTACGCTAAAATTTTATCTGAAATTAGCTTGTCTCGCGCATTGCACTCTCGGAAAATGCTACGCTAAAATTTTATCTGAAATTTGCTTGTCTCGCGTGCCAAGTCAAAATCACTAATCTCTGCTTTTTAGTTCATTCTGTCCGCTTTTTCACCTCTTAATAAACCATCAAATAATAATTATGAAAATAATAACTGTACTGATATAATGATCAATAGTCGTATATGAAATGAATTATCCAAACATTTTTTGGAAGAATATTCATTTAGAAATTGATTCAGCATTAATTGTATACTTCGAATGGTATTACCAATCTTTCAATGAAATGTCTCCGATTTATTTCCAGTAGTTCTCTGCTGAATATGAGTGAAAATTTACAATATTAAAGCAAAGAAGAAGTCACCCAGAACAATGCTTGTGGTAAGTTCAGCAAAATAAATGTTCAAAATTTAATTTGTCTGATTTCTCATTTTATAAATCCATTGAGTAAGCTGGAAAAGTAATTTTCTTTTTTGAGGCAACCACCACCAAAACACATGCGAAGGCTCATGTGTTTTAATATAAAGTTTCTTACTCCAACTGATTTCAGGACATTACTTTCGAAAGAAGAAAGTCCACGATATCCTGCTATTCCATTATCAGCTAAATAGCCAAAAAATCATGAAATCGAAAAATGTCCATTAAACGTCCGATTGTAGTGATACATGGTAAACACAAATATAGTAAACCTACACATAAGCCGTAGCTAACGTCGAGAGCGCGGAAAATACAACTGTCGGCGTCCGAGAGGGGAATTGGGATGGATCACACCAAGAGAAAAGGAGGAAAAGGGGGGATAGGAGCGGTATTGAAAGCTAGTGCGTAAAACTGCATACATAAAAACCAATGGCAACATAAATACATGGCATAGAAGAATAGTGGGTTAAAATTCATTCTCTACGGGTAAGGGAACAAAGTTTTTTTGGGGGCTCTCAAAATATTTTAGAGAGCTGTGCGTAGCAATATTAGACGGAAGGGAGGAACACGTCAGCGTAGACGCTCGAGGGATAGCCAATGGGAGATTAAGGACTTTCGCGGGCTCCCACACAGCAGCCCGGTGCGCTTCAGTCGGACTCACTATAAAAGCGTAGCGAGGGGAAGAGCCGGTCTACTTCAGCGTATACCTGGTTCGGTGAAAGATGTAGGCTCAGAGATCAGCAAGGGGGAGGTAAGCATACTGTTGCGTGTGAGGAAGTGATAGGATTTCAAGTCAATCAGATTAGTAAATCTTGTTTTCTTAAACGATTGGGGCAGTCAGCAATCAGAGATTGTGTCACAGTGCAATGCTTTGTCATTGTTGTTCTAAAGCGAGGGTTTTGATTTGCATTTTGAATGTGGGGTGTTCTCAAGCGGGGGGTTTTGATTTGCATTTTGAATGTGGAGTAAAATGGGGGTAAATAATCATTTAATTATTTATCAGAGGGAATTCATGTTAAATGGGATGCATTAAGTCAACTAAAAATAGTGAAAGCAGTGTTCAATGGTCCATTGTGTGGGGAAAGGCGAGTTTGTCTGTCAAGTTACTCATTCAAAGTACTGAACTTTTGAGTAATACATCTCTTTGTGGTTCCCCATAATGCATACTAATAATTACGTTCGATAGGGATCTAGTGGGGATCTTGTGAAATTTTGAGGGGTTTATTAACCATAATATTCCAGGGAATGAAGGCTTGAGGGGAATAAATTACTCAAGATGCTCCTTGTTCACACGAGGGTTGGGAGTCTCAGCGGCTTGGGAGTGCAGGCGCCGCGGCTTGGGGCTGCATCGCAGTGAGAGTGAAAATGGCGATGACGATGACCTTAAACCGCTGGGTGTCACATCAAGTTGCAATCAAGATGGAGCGAGCAGAGGGGATTATCAAGAAAACTCCTGTTCGCAAACTGGGGAACCGGCACTCTAAGTACAGGAAAGTTACTGGCTGTGAGCGCGCTTAGAATGTACTCCTGGCATATTAGCCGCGAGCTCTGCGGTGAAGGGCAAAGAGGGGATTACCGCGAGAAACGAAAAGCTGAGGCACCGCATCGAGGACCACTTTGCAAAGCGCTAACTAATTAGGATTTTGTGATGTGCATTTTATTTCTCAGTATGTGCTTTGGTATTTGTAGGTAATGCTATTCCTGTTCCCTTGCATCGTCAATTGTAACGCAAAGGTTGGGCATCACATCAGTGTAGGCTTCTCGCATTTGTTTCGTGTATGTTTGAATGTACACATGCCATCAGATCAACGTACTAATTCATGTGTTCATTAGGTAACTTAAATAAAGTATTCAATAATGTTCTATTAGTCGTTTTCATTTTCCCGTGTTGACCTGAGGTACGGAAGTGGGTGAGCAGATCAGTAGCTACTATATCTCTATTTTCCACCTGTTCTATCATTTCTCCTTCTGTGTTTCTTCCGCCCTGTGTTTTCATTTTCTCTCCTACAATGTGATTTAAATTCCTCACTACGAGAACAGTGGAGGCGTCAGCCGCACCCTCATATGTTTCGTGACACGATATTATAACAGACATTCATTAAAAAAGTTCTCCTCTCAGTGACGGCCGCAGTTATAACTAATCAATTCTACCTCTTGATCCCCACGAAATTCAGTGAAGTCTTATATTTCATGACGCCACTGCGCACAGTCAACAAAATGGAGGGCTGTGTTTGTTTGCAGGTTATAATATTTTGGCCAGACCTTCTGACACACTTTCGTGTGGTGGTTGTGGTGATGGTGGTGGTTGAGGGAAAGGAAGTCGTGGTGGTGGAGGTGGTGATGGAGGTGGCGGTAGAGGTGGTGATGGAGGTGGTGGTGGTGGAGGTGGTGAAGGAAGTGGCGATCCAGGTGGTGATGGAGGTGGCGATGCAGATGGGGGTGGAGGTGGTGATGCAGATGGGGGTGGAGGTGGTGATGCAGGGGGGGGGGGGGGGTGGAGGTGGTGATGCAGGTGGGGGTGGAGGTGGTGATGCAGGTGGGGGTGGAGGTGGTGATGCAGGTGGTGTGGTCCCGAAAACGATGTTAGTGTACGGGTAAATAATTTCTGTAGTTCAGGTCTAGTTTTGAATGTTTTGAAAACAAGAACTTAGGGCCATAAAAAGGAAGAAAGCCGTAAGAAGTTTACAGTACCACTGAAGAAGATAAATAAACCCTGATTACAGTCGCGTTATCATTCAACCTACTGGATAAGGTCGTTTTCGCCATTTTTGGAGAGCGGACGATTTGAGGCGAGTTCAATTTTTGCTACAGTTTCGAAGGTAAGGCGTGCATGAACATTTCATTTTTCGGGACATATAGGAAGAAACCTGATGAGAACGATGCGCAGCTGTAGAAATGAAATCTGACAAGAAACACGAGTATGCATAACTCGACCGACAAAATGTATTTTCCAGATGGTTTCACCTTGATCGCCAGCTATAAAATATGTGATAAAATTTTAATGGAAGGTAAAATAGGATGTTGATCGCTAAAAATAATTAATGCCGTTGTCAGAAAAAAGTTTTCAATTTCCATCAAAATATCGGCTCTATAATGAAATATGACTTGGGCAGGCGATAACCGGCAGTTTACATAGAGGAAGTTCAAAGTTGTAAGTTGTTCGTTTTCGGAAAGCTACGGAAAACTGACCTTTTCCGAGAAAATGGGATTAAGTGATGCGTGAGTGAGAAAATATCCTGACCCACTTGATACATCCTACCACCACTGCGTTGCGCAACACCACATCCGGAGTCTCCCTTCAATTAAAGTGTGAACTGATGTTCCTATCATTTCAAAGGAAACAGGAGGATTTATTTGAGGAAAAAACACCTTAACTGCTGACAGTACTTCAATTTTTTTCAGTACGGGTAGCTATTAAAGGTCGCTGAAAATACAGGCTCAACGTTGGCACGGTGAGAATTCTTTGCTCCGCATTGAACTTTGTTCCCACCAAGTTCTGGAAGCACTTGGAGAAAATGTTCTACCGGTAATTACTTGAAAATGATTAGTTTTCTTAATTAACTTGAATATTTTTACGGGATTGGGTATGAATTTTTCAGCAATAGTATTCCATGATATAAAATTTCATGGAAAGTATGAAATTCCTTGATTTTTTAAAATTTTATTGTCCTACAAATTGTTTCATTCAGAATTAAATTGTTTTGAAAATTATTCCTGTTAAAATAATTACTCAAAGAATATGTTCATGTGCCCACTTCACCATATGTGCCGCTCTCTTTACACATATAAGCGCTTGTTACTGTAACACAGGCGCATATCGCGTACTCCGCGCCACAACCTCCAGTCCGCCTCCGTCTATTACCAGTAAAACGAAGCAGGAGAAGAGCGTCTCCCTATCCCCCAGCAGACCACCCCGTGGCTCCAAGAGCGGAGCCACATTCACTAAAAAAAATTCGGAAATTTTAGGAAAAAGTTCACACAGATGCAAAGAATTCTAACCGTGCCATGTTTGTGCTTCTACTTTCAGCTACTTTTTACAGGAATCCGTACCGATAAAATGAAAATTGAGTCATCGTTAAAGTTAGAAGGTATTCTCCTCAAATTAATCCTTACGTGTATTTCAAAAATGATAGGAAAATCGGTTCATACTTTAAAGAAAGGGAGACTCCGGATATGATGTTGCGCACCTCATGCAGTGGTATATGTATATCAATATACGTGTGACCACTGCAAGCGAACTTACATTGGGTGCAGTGGGTTCCAATTATTTGTGAGGTATGTACACACAACACACTGGAAATATCCTGACGAAACCATAAAACTCGCCTTATGGTGAATACTGAATAAATGAAAACATTTTTAAGAGCACAAATTTCAAAATTTTGGATTCAGCCCAAAATTCATTTGATCTCCGCATTTCAGAGTCGATGCACATTCCAAAAAACTGTCCGTCAATAAATGAATGAGACTCGCTAGTGTTAATTTCCGTAGTTAGTTGAAATGTTCCATATATCTTGTTTTATCAATTTTTTTCACGCTAATGTTTTACGTTCAGCTTATTCAGAAAAATTGGTTATAGTTTAAAATTTTTTCAATACCTTGAGTTATATTTTAGAGCTCTGAAGAATGATTTTTTATAATCCGAAATGTTTAGTTTTATCATGATATTCTTAGCTACGTTGGTTTCCATCCTTAATCCTAGAAGTGAGATTTGCAATAAATCAGCCTATTTAATCTGAAGTCCTCTGTTGGTGTCGTACATGGGTGTCATAGCAGCGCATGTCAGCGTTGGGACGAAAGATTGAGAGGAAAAAATGTATTTCTATAGTTCAGTAAATAAACTAAAAGATCGAAGTTGTAGATATTCGAAACTTTATTTTCGCGTGCACATCAAAATAATACCTGGTAACTACCTGAAAGAACATGCTGTAAAGCATACAACAAATTTATGGTACTGTCTACATAGTTAGTGCTTGTAGAAAAAAGTAAGAGAGCAGCTTATTGCCCCTGAAGCTGAAGCATTAATATGTTACAATATTGCTAAGTGAATTATTTTGACATAAAAATTTATGGCCCGTAATAATACTGTACAGGTATTGTAGGTCGGCAATAACAATGATACAGAGCACGATATGGAAAGTCTGTTTATTAAGAGAGCCTCATTACAACTGAACCCCATGCGGGGTTGACTGTTAAGCTAAACTATCTTCACATGAAACATGACTAATAGAAGTTACTCCTAGGCGAACACCGTACAAATACGAGTACAAAAACCTACTCTAATTCAACAAAATGAAAGCTTACCAAACCATCGGCTCGCGTCCGCACTTACACGGTGGAAGTGATAGTTCCCAGAAATAAAATAGTTGTATCGCCCGCCAGGCTGCTCTCATAAAATTCGACACACTTTAAAGTCGTGGATGATTTTACATAAGTTAATAAATCTTAAAAAAATTCAACACCCAAAACATTTAACTCACCCATAAAATTTCTATTATGAGCTCTGTATGTTGTCGACGCAAAATCGTAAATCCATCAATGCTGGCATCATTGTTATGCCTTCATATCCGTTGTTGTTTTCAATCTCATTGCAATGCCCTCATTGTTATGTGTGTGACGTTTTTATTTTTTCCAATTTTTGCATGGTTCTTCTCGCTCATTTCCAACATTTCTTTTCATCAGCTATTATTTCAATGACGTCGTATAATTTCATTTTATTTTCCATTGATTCATCGTAAATTTTGTATTGGTTCAATGCAGTCCAATCGAATCATATTACTATATTTTCAAATGAATTTGATCAAATTTATCGAAACGTGAGTTTAATAGCCTTGATTATCGATAGTTCATTGAATAATTCTTCGTATATTATCATAATATTTATGATCTATATTGCTCACGTGACGTTACTTCGATTCAATAATATTTAATTTTCCTACCAAAAATTCTTCAGGGGTATCAAGGGAAAAATACTCGATGAATGTCGGTCAACTATATACACCAATATTATTAATGGAGACACTTGGATGAAATGGGATGCTAATGGCACGCAATCAGGGGAGAAGAGTACTCTTACACTCAACATGCAAAGGAAATCCAGCGATGACGGTAAATATGACAGAGTCTCGATTTTACGTACATTGCTATGAGTTGAAAGTAGCTGTAGATTTCTGATACAGAAATACTGAGTCTGTCGGCAGTAAGATAAGCTCAGGATGCCGACTGAGTCCAAAATACTTCAAAGTCAAATGTTGGCATCTCAGGGACAAGCCAATTCTTGTCTTGTTTATTCTTGCCGCAACTTTGATGATGTAAAACGTGATTGGAGTTCCGACAAAAATAGCATCCTTCCATTTTGAATCATTGTTTTTCACCGCGTGTTTTCAACGCGATTTATTCATAACTAAACTTTCGCGGTCGAGAGAGATCGCGAAATTACTTTCTATCGACGAAACAACGTCTAACCGATATATCTACACCCAAAGAAAACGGTGTATGCAAACTGTTGCAAGTTGAGTTTGGGTTCAAGTGTAACAGAACTTCTACGGAAACCTGGTAAAGCTGCTATTAAACTATGACAATTAATCCCAAAAAAACTTACATTCTCCTGAGACGGCATTAAGGGCGGGTACTCCAACCCGTCCATGCTCCAACCACCCGCTACCCAATTGAAAATTAAATCAAGGACGTTTCGCCGGTGGGTATGGGAAGGCAACGGCGCTTTTCCGGTGTGAGCTTTTCTGTACCGTTCTCCTACTGCGACCCAACTGGAATTCCAGACTATCCAAATCTAATGACATTTCTCAAATTTTTTACCTGAATTTCGTTACATATTAAAAGTAGTAAAAATCAAATTGGCATGTTCTTTAAATTTTGAATTTGATCTTTTCATTGAAAAATTTTTGGACTGGATAGAACAGGAAAATAAAATGTACATAGCTAAAATATTTTTCTCGAATATAATTTTTTTTTTATATTCTCATAAAATGGTCAAGTGGAAGAATACACATCCTATCCTGACTGTTTTAGACAAGTGTATGTTTTAACTGAGCAGTTCGTACTCGTATCTCGCGTTCATGAAAAAAAACATGTGTAAGCTAATAAGGAATTATTTTGCATACTTTCAAACTTCTTACAAAATAAGTTACAAAAATCTCATACTCGCGTTAAAAAAGACTAAAGTTTTTCTACACGTCGCTCCTGCGTGTGTGGCGACGTGTTTTCAGTTCTCCTGCAGAGAAATGCGGTCTCCTACGAAATTTTAAGAATAATAAAATAATTATCTCCGTGTTAGTTTGCCTGGTAGTAGTTCACCGCCATAAAAATCTAGCAGGTATGACATTGTCTCACTACTCTATATCATTATAAACAGCTCTAAAAAAATTTATGAATGGCGCTTCTACGCTGAGTATAATTCAACAGAAAATTTATTAAAGTCATCCAAGCGAACTCGAAACAGTATTCACAAGCATCAGGCTAATTTTGGTGCTCTAAATTACAGCACACATGGCTAGCAAGTTAATTTATAGATCACAGCGGTTTCGTGCGTTCTCTTACCACAAATTCCCGATTCCGGTATGCTTCTTAACGATACCGTCTGACTTGCAGTAAAGTTATAGCTTTAGAAGTCGATCTAAAATGGTTATCGCATTCATCGTACAGTAAAAGTAAGTTTCATCTGATAACGGAAACGTTGTAAAAAATCAGTTGCGAGAATTGAACATTTGCGTCATCACAAGGTTACTTGACACAAAACAAAAGGAAAGGACTTCTATATGAAAATTTAGCTAACCTGTCTGTGATGCGTATTTTTACCTTGAAACAGTAATGATTTACATGCTGAAAATTAATATAAAGATGCAAAAATATACAGCTTCCTTAAATTACACGATATACATAAATGCCCATTTATTGTTTTCCTGTTCCCAGAGAAGTTTAATGCTTTTCTACGTTTCAGCGATCTAATTCATAAACATAGAATACATTCCCGCCCAAAGTTGGCGAGATATTTTACGTGGAACTGCATTGTGTCATTGAAAAGAAACGACCCTAATTCCTCCCCACGCACAGACTCTCGACTCGAGTGCATGAAACAGGAACTGACTTGGGCGCGGGATGCCTTCGTTGCGCTCTTGCATTAAATAACCCATGGCATCATCCGATACGAATCAACTTGATTGTAATGAAATATTATTATCCTACTTCAAGTTCTCTTTATAAGTAATGTCGAGTTCAAGTCAGCAATCAATCCATTTCTATTATTTAATTTACATATCGATTTCACATGTGTAAGAGTTGTACATTTATCAAATAAATAAAAATATTCATTCAAATAGTTCCTTGAAAATTTCGGAACCAAGAGCTGACGTATTGACATTACACTGTAAAAATATTCAGATTTAGAATTACTCATACAACTGCTCAGACAATAAATATACACAACCAAAGTTCTTTTATATACATTCCTTGTAGTTAAATTTATTCTTAAAATTAGCGATTCAATCGTTTAATGGTTTAATGAGAAACTTTTACTTACCAAGTATGAAATTGTAACATTCAAGCACTAATATTTGAAAATGCTTGGTTAGATTAAGACGACTTAGGTTGCCACGTTAACTGCGTTTAGGTACATATGTGCACCACTACCTAAGATGATTCAAATTGACGATTATTTACGTATCGATGTAAGCGAATAGCATCTATACGAAAATACAACGTTCTGAATGTTCCTTAGTTAGTCCGTTCGTCCGAGTTTGCGGTATAATGGATACCTAATTCCTCCGTGTAACATTAAGAGATGGCCTTTATATGCATCGATGTGTTTGACATTTTATCAGTATAGGTTTGTTAGGAAAGATAAGGATAGGTTAGGAACGTATTGGTTAGGTTCGGATTGTTGAGGTTCGGATTGTTGAGGTTCGGATTGTTAAGGTTCGGGTTGTTGAGGTTCGGGTTGTTGAGGTTCGGGTTGTTGAGGTTCGGGTTGTTGAGGTTCGGGTTGTTGAGGTTCGGGTTGTTGAGGTTCGGGTTGTTGAGGTTCGGGTTGTTGAGGTTCGGATTGTTGAGGTTCGGATTGGTTAGGTTCGGAAAGGTTTGGTTCGGAAAGGTTTGGTGAAACTACCTAGAAATTTAGTTTCAATGCCTTTCTTAAAATTCATTTTAGCGCACATGTTATAATATTAGCACATGCTATCATATTTTTCACACTTCTTATCAAAGTTAAAAATTTGTTCGAGCATTAAGGCAGTTTATCATGTTTGTTACTTAAGACTTTGTAGTACCTTGGTTTTTCATCACGACACGAGGTATAGCCTAAGGTAGCTTTAACTACCGTATCAAGCCTTTACTTCGTGGAGTAGGAAAAGGAAACTCTTAGTTAGGTTCCTATTCTTGTACTGACTCATCCATACACCGACTCTGCTTATAAGCTATAGCGCTCGGAAGTTAAACAATGCTCTTCCGGTGCATACCAATGCGATGCGCCCCCAAGGCACAGCTTCCGGCGGAGGTCCCATAAAGACATCTGTCCTGAACGCGATATGGCATCCGGCAAGACGCGCAAACCTCATCTCCGGAAATCCCATAAACACAACGATGCCTACTTCACAATATAACAACTTCCCTCCCTTTAGATGAATATATATGACAAAAAGAAGGAAGAGCTCAACAACGTATTCGCATTACAGGTTTAGTTACTCTACTTGATCTACGAGGTTAATTTTGCACAGGAGAACTGCCAACAGGCTAAGCAGGAGTCTCTGTTTCCCCACTGCGGATAGATCCCAAACTACTGTGCAACAACTGATTTGAATGTCTCTTCAAGATTACATTTAATGCTAATATTTGAACATGAAAGACATTAACAGCCACTTTACTAACAATAATTCCCTTCAGCCACTTGGGACCATTTCTAAAATTCAGAGCAAGAACATGATCACCGACATCAAATCGAGTTACATACATAGGCTTAGACCTGGACACAGAATATTTAGGATGAACTCTATCTCTAGAAGTAACATATTTACGATTGTTTAGCGCAGCAGAGGGAGTAAGTTTTATGACACTTTGAGGAATACAATGTGACTGAAATAACGCGTAATTAGTTTGTACATCAGAGAAATTATGAACATAGTTACCGTCACAGGTATCGTTCCTAGGCTTTTGCTGAATAACTTCGTTCTTCCGCTGTAGAGGCTTACTTGAACTCTTCAATGACACATCTTCTCTTCCGACGTTGCACTGAGAACCGCTCCTTTCCAGCTGCACTGTGTAAGTGCGAGCTGCGTCAAATTCTTCTCGTGTAGGTCCCCTTCGTGTAGGCTTAACAGGAGGAGGTCGTGCTGCAGTCGTAAATTGCAAACTTTAGAAATGTGGCCTTTTTTCCACATTTTTTGCATTTTATTAATTTAATTTTAGGGCATAGCAATTCTTTGTAAGGTGCTTCTGCCTAGTTCCGCAGCGAATACATATGTAATTCGGCTGTAGTTTTTCTGTAGTGAAAAACGATGAAGATGAATCCTCACGAATAATATCTGGAGCGTCGAAGCTTTACTGTTCAAGGAGTTTTGCATGTTCAACGCATTCGTTGAAGGACTTGCTGTCACATTTCTGTAGAACCGCGCTGAGAATTTGCGCTGAATGTAGACCAGCCACAAGAGCATCTCTCAAGAGACGATCGCGACCGCAATTTTCGTAGTTGCACGAAGATGCTAAGTCATTTAACGTTTTAGCATAACTTTGTATGGATTCATTAACACTTTGCTCTCTGTTTAGAAATGTAACAGATGCGCCAACAGTGGATTTCTTGATTTTAAATTGTTGTATTAACTTTCCTTCAAGTTCCTCATATGTAGCATCAGTGAGTAACGGAGGTTAAATTCTTCGTTGTAGATCAGTAATGATGTTTACAGGCGAAGCTTCAACTATAATACTAGCTTTGTTACCACCATTGTTTCCCGCCTTCTGAAGAACGTCTGCACACTGTACTTGAATCGTTGTAGATATTACTCACTGTTTCCACTTTAACGTCGAATGGAGGACAGCAAACTGTAGAATGCGCCATCTTAATTCAGAGCACTTGTAAAGTTCAAATTCACTTAGGAGGTTCGAAATCTCGTCGCCATTTGTAGTATCTTGGTTTTTCATCACGACACGAGGTATAGCCTAAGGTAGCTTTAACTACCGTATCAAGCCTTAACTTCGTGGAGTAGGAAAAGGAAACTCTTAGTTAGGTTCCTATTCTTGTACTGACTCATCCATACACCGACTCTGCTTATAAGCTATAGCGCTCGGAAGTTAAACAATGCTCTTCCGGTGCATACCAATGCGATGCGCCCCCAAGGCACAGCTTCCGGCGGAGGTCCCATAAAGACATCTGTCCTGAACGCGATATGGCATCCGGCAAGACGCGCAAACCTCATCTCCGGAAATCCCATAAACACAACGATGCCTACTTCACAATATAACAGACTTAAACAAATCAACAAACGTGGCCACATAAACGCAGCCAACGTGTTAGGTTAGAGTAAGTTTGGGTTCGTTAGATTCGTAAGTTTGAGTCGGATGCAAAACAAAAATTTAAGGCAATTTAGGGAGCAGTTGTTCGAGGACAGGTGTCCTAGAGCTAGTGCACTCGTAATTTTGGTATAAACACAAAAAGAAATTGAGTTGAACTTACCAGGCTGATTCTGGATCACTCCAGGCTGTTGTTGTACCGGAGGATATTGACCTGAAAATAGTAAAGGGAAAATTTATCCAACGAATTAACACCAATACATATCATTGCTTAATGTGAATGTCATTTATTTTTTGCTCTGTATTGTTATGGCTCGAAGAATTGTAGTCACTCTTCTACTCTCATTACCGTTAACAACCATGGTTAAGACTGGAACCACATACTAAGGCTTTCATTTCTTCCCACTTGCAAGCACAAGGGAAACGTGTTGCGGGTTTCCACTGATTCAGCATTTGTTCATTTGATGCTTTAGAGGACGATCGTTGAGTCTGCCTCCTGCAGACTCAATAACAGTATGTATTTAATAACAGTATGTATTTAGACTACATACCATGAACTGACAGTGGTTTCACTGTAGAGGAGTTCCACCATGATCCTAATTATTTCCTACGATCAGTTTGATGAACCCGTCCGAATCATGATGAATTATCACACGAAGAGTACATTCCAAAATACTGTTTTCACTCGAGAAGCGTACAAAACGGATTAGAAAATAGTGTTAATGATGCTATACTTTGTTACGACAAACCTCGCCATAATTCTTCATTTTGTTCAATTTTTTCAATTGTTAAAATACGTAGTAAATAGCTAATTTTAACTGAAACACAGCGAATCGTTGAAATTCTACCTCTCTGACAGTCTATAAAAAACGTTTCGTTGTAACTAACATCGTCATCATTTAGAAAATGTACCAAAAAATTTTTTAGTTAAGTGGATAAAAATGTAAATCTAATACTTGGCAACATCATACGAAATGGAAATAATGAAAATCACAAAACAAAACGACTAAATAGATAAAATTTATGTCACAGGAATGAGAAACCACACGACTATGTAAGAACATTGCAGAACGGCTATATATTACTAGCCCAAGAGACAGGGACCAAATGGACGATCGGGAAGATGATCCAAACTTCTAAGCTGCAGTCTTACTGAATAATTTTAAAGGAAAAAATTACTTGTATTATTATTAAGAGCAGGTATAAGTTTATGGATATGCAATGATTTTATTATTAGTATATGTTGTGTTATGTAGGTGTTTTCTATACGAATGAAATGTGTTGTAATCCTACATCGCTGCCATCATTGTATGGCATGTCCTATTTTTATGGGATTTCCACTGCTGCACGTCATTTATTCGCACATCTGTCGTGACATCTCAGGCTACTTTCTCATATTTTATCAATCAAGTTAGATGAGACCTTTCCATGTCCACGTTATATATAATAGTTGGTAGACGTGCTGCCACCACCTCAGTAGATAAATTATAAGCCGTGACGATATTTCGTATGAAGTATTGACATTAATTCAATCATTTATACTTGGTAGCGCAACCTTTTAACATAAAAGATACTCTATCTCAATCCTTAATGAAATTTTTTGAGACTTGAGCAAATCATTAGCTTATTTCCTAAAAGATAGTTACATGATCATTGGAGCGCAACATTGTTCCCACAGCATGTGGGAACATGATATTAGATCACACTGGAAAACGTTCAACAGTAAGAGAGCCACGCATATATTAGTGAGGCTCAGAGATTTGTTTCCACATCTGCTATAGATTAGATTAGATTATTAGTTAGTTTAAACCTCCCTATTTGCAACAAAGGCGATCCAAAGAGAGGAAGGAGCAAGGCACCATTTAGCATCGAGTTAAGGAAAGCGGAATCTACGCAGAAAGGGCGTAGAAAAAGTACGCTGAGAAAGAAAATAATGAAGCAAGATCAAAGTTGAGAAAGAAAATAGTAGGTGCTGAAAAACAAGACAATAGTGAACCGAAAAAGGGTGGTCCTTTACATATCACAAATATTTTATTTAAACAAAAAGACGGCCAACCTAGCTCTCAGCTCGGGCCCACACACTTTTCCCCTGGGAGTGCTAATTCCCATAGATACAACGGTTGTATTCCCTGAGGAGCACATCTGCAATGAACGATGTTTGGAAAAAATGTGGCCTGAATATAAATCTTCAGAACTAGCGACGTGCAAATAAATCACAAATCATTTCAACCTGAAAAAATTCAAACTAATTCAACAAGCTGGATTTGAAAATGTTGGTAGTGAAGACGTGTACGATATTTCGCTCTCCCATAATGAAGAGTGGACGAATGTAGAACTTTTACGAATGGAGTGCTATACTACTACTACTGATACTGAGAATAAATATTTCTTTATGGATTATTCAGGAAGTGGCTTAAACCAGCAAGAAAAATAATCAAAAAAGCATTGTGAGCAGTTGAATGTGCAGAAGAACTGACGAGTCAACTGAAGAAACTGAACCAGATGAAGCCAGGAGTGAAGCATTCATACCCACAATACGCAGTTTAATGTCTTATCACACGAAGCTAAACAACAAATTACACGAAGCTAATACACGAAGCTGAGATACAAATAAAAACCAAAAAATCGTGCCAGTTTTTATACTCTGTTGCAAATAATAATAATGAAGGCATCTACGGATGCTTTATTTCCAATTTCAAGCCTGATACATATCACCTTATACATTGGATTTTCAAATGCCTTATAACTAACGCCAGGACGCCATTACGTATTCCCCCGGTCATGACCGGTACCCATTTCAGACACCTGGGTAGAGTCGGGTATTGTGCTTGGAATTTTTCCCCTATACCCAACAGAGAAAATCGCCACCAGCGCCGGGCCTCGAACCAGGGTCTGCCTGGACGGAGGCAAGTTCGCTAGTCTCACGGCTACGACGAGCACAAACAGTCCATAATTCAAAATACCTATTCTGTATTTTTTTGAATTATTTGATTTAGTTCAAGGAAAATGTATTTTTTGTAAGAAATTTATAAAATATGCTTATAATGCATAAACCATGTGAATATACAGTTGATAATAAAAGTATTTGACTCATTGAGGTAACGCATATTTTGCAAAAAATATCAAGTCAATTTTAATAAAACTTTCTCTCAATATTTGAAAAACGTGGTCTTTATACATGTCACTGACGCCTAAAATTCTATAACTTTACACTATAACTTCAACCTGTATAACTTCATGTCTTAAATCAATTGCAACCTTTACAAGATAAATGCATCAGTTTCACCTCAAATTTTGACATTTGTATGACAGATGTATGTGAACATTTATGACAGCTGTATGTGAACTTTGCATCAACACCATCAGCAATTTGTACTTACCAATGTTATAATGGAATTTAGGTTTCTACCTTGTTCGTTTCCCACCTTATTTGTATGTAATTTTTACCAGTAAGGTTATTATTACGTGTAAACCATATTAGCTGATTAGATATGTCATTGTCGCCAAAATTTTTAAAATTTATTACCTGTAGTATGTGAACTTTGCGACAACGCCTTCAGCAATTTGTACACACCGATGTTGTGATATTGAACGCCAATATTATTCACTCATGGACTGAGTATGTGTTTACTTACGAAATTGCGCTAGATTTTTTACTCTGTTCTCTCTTACTTCCTAAACTAGTTTTTAGACATGAATATCTGAATTTCGTTTTTAAGTTACATATTACTTACTGCTTACTAATTTTAAATGACTGATCACGCTGATGTATTAGATGAAATCGACACAGATCTCAATCATTTGAACAAAATATATCCAAACCTGAACGACTCTGAAAACTGCATGTATACTAGTATTTCAAAATTCATCGAAACTATAGGAATAACTCGCTAGGATTTTTCGCTCCTATGTTGGAACTGTAGGTCTCTCTATCCAAAATTGGAAGAGATACAATGTACTAATACTGAACTCACGTATAACCTAGACGTGATTAGCTTCAGCGAAAGCTGGCTAGATGACTCAACTAAAGACATGATTAGATTTGAAAACAATTATATGTACCATTCACTACGAAAAAACAAGCGAGGCGGAGGCATCAGTACACACATATCTAAGCTCATTGATTCGAGAATCATAGCAAGTGCAACAATGAATCGAGATCATGTACAAACAAACAAACTACGGCATCTACGAATGCTTTATTTCCAATTTCAAGCTTGATACATATCACCTTGTACATTGGATTTTTAAATGCCTTATAACTAACGCCAGGACGCCATGACGCTTTCCTCTGGTCATGACCGGTACCCATTTCAGACATCTGGGTAGAGAGGGGTATTGTGCTTGGAATTTTTCCCCTATACCGAACAGAGAAAATCGCCATCCAGCGCCGGGATTCGAACCCTCGTTGCCCGCACGGAAGCAGGTCCTGAAACCACACGGCTATGTCGAGCACGTATAGAATCACGTAAAATTAACAGTCCTTAGTCGGACTATCATTAGGAATTTAAAGACGAAGCTTTCACTTCTTCAGTTTTTCGTAAGGCCAATTTTACTAGGTTGGGCATAAGTTTCTACAGCAACTGTAACTATAGATTTAAAATTCATGCGATTAAAACCTTATTAAATCGTGCCTACAACATTTGTTCTAGTTTTGTGGATCTGCATATTGAAATAAATTTTTTAGTCTCATTTTTTGGTAAAAATCGGATTCCCTTCCTCAATTATTCATGCTCATATTAAAAAATTTTTAGTCAAGAAATATTCAGGTATTAACGATTTCGCCGATTCGGTGCAACAGCTCTACTGTGTATTTCCATATTTTGGTGATTTTACGAGCAAGATGTCCCGGGATATTTAAAACCCTTTAAACATCACTTTCCTGCGGTAAAATTGAATGTATTTACTGTGAATCTGCTGCGAGTTGGTTCTTTCTTTCGGTGCAAAGACAGGATCCCTGGTATTTAAATTTAGTTGCGTACACAGTGTACGTCTGGCTACGTCGGCCTTTTTACGTCAGGATCGCCCAGCACCGTGGAGTTAGCTTTCGTACCGGGAGGCCTTTAGCTCAACATCCTCATTCATCAATCCGCCTTCATACCGAACAGTGTAGCAGCCGTATTTCCGAGGACAATTTTTCTATTTTATGCTCTGTACCTAACGAGTTAGATTTGCGCATTTTAGAATCCCTTCACATTGCAAAAGAGCAGCCGCTTTTAAATAATGTTAATAGTTCATATCCTTTAGAAATTATTGTATAGATTTTTTTTTCTTACTGATCACTTTTGTCACTTTTGTCAAGAACTAACCAATTTTGGTTTTTATTTTTTCAGACTTACTGAAGATGGAGCTGGTCTTCGAAACGTTTAAAATTGACTAATTCAGATATTTTGAATTTAGCTTCGTTAAATTCTATTATATATGATACCAATCAGTGCTGTATTCTTCGTCTTTAAATTCTTAATATAGAATCACTATTCGTAAAACTGTCTAGAGATGGTAAACGAATTGTGCTTGGAACGGTGCATAGGTGTTGGGAAATACTTTCGGAAACAAATTTTGGAAATACTGTACTCGGGGAAATACTTAACGTTATTGTTGGGAAATACTTTCGGAAACAAATTTTGGAAATACTTTACTCGGGGAAATACTTAACATTATTGTTGGGGAAATACTTCACTCGTGCAATTTTTGGAAAATACTTCGCTTTAGGAAATGTCTAAAAAACCGTTATCACTGTTATTCTCGAGCGTGAGAATGTCGACCAAAGTTTATCCGTGTGTGTAAGGACAATTCGTCACTGTTCGGTCGGAAAAACAAGCGGCGATTGTTTGGGGTAGAGGTAGGCGTGTCAGATGTCGCGGCCTCAAGTGCGGCAAGCGCAGGCATAGAGAACGACGCACACACGAACACACGCACGATACAAGCGCACCCAAGCCGAGGCTTTGCAGGGCAAGGAGGAGGACGTGACGTCTGAACACAGGCCCGCACAACCGGAGCCAATCGCCGCTCGCCAAAGCTATGACGCAAGAAGGTGTGTCTCAACACGCACCAATGAGAGTCCCAGACGTCAGAATAAGCAAGGATTCCGCCAATGAGGTTGCAGATGCTGCCTCTGTAGAATGGAAGCGTGGAGAACGATCTCGAAAGAGGGAAGCGAAACATATATAAGGATGCGAGAGGAAGCCTCGTGAGGAATTTTTGAACGCACGTGAGAGATTGCGCAAGACGTCTGGAGGGTGTTCTACACAATAGGCCAGCCTCGTCGGCTGGCCTTATACCCAACTGCAACTTGAAAGTTAATAATTCGAGGCACATAAAACAACGTTGGACGTCGGAAGTCATTGGAGCACCGTCTTACAAAGGAAGCCTAATCGAAGTAAACCAGCCTCGCATCGGGGATCGTCATGAATAAACGCGTCGGAGATTCAACCAAGAGCAATCAACATCTGTGCATCGGGGTCGAACTCACAGTCAACATTGCAAATGGCAAACAGTTAAGATCGCTCACCAACACTGCAAAGTTCAACGCATGAAACTGCAATGAATCAGCTCACAACCGCTTCAAGGGATCAGCTGCCCGTAGAGAGAAGCGGGGGAGGGCACCACTGCAGCGAGGTAGCAAGAGATCAGCCTACGCCAGCAGCAAGCCTAAGCTGCGACGCGGAACATCAGCAGTGAGCAATAACATCGGCTGTGAACGACGCGGAACATCAGCAGTGAGCAATAGCATCGGCAGTGGATACCCATCAGTGAATCATTTATTATCAAAAGGGCGAGTGTTTTATAGTTGTGAGAGCTCTTTTAGGTGGTGATTGAAGTTCAAATTCAGATGTAGATCAGCACACAGAAAAGTGCTTTTCAAAAGTATCGCGAAGAATCATCTAATTTTTGGCTTTCAATTTCCTGTGTCTATTTAGTCCAGGATCGACTTCCCGTTGTATGATTCGACACCGTGTCACAATTCCAGGTTAAATCGTGATGTGTTATTCTCGCAAATATTATGATTTGTGTTACTGTGGATGCGTGAATCGTTGTCAACGAGGGAGTATTTGTAACTTGAATGCTCGGTAAGCATCACCTTTGTGTCATGTCGTGTTTAAATATTTGCGGCGGTAGAAACTTACGTACTTTTCATTGACGCCGTTGTGCCATTTCAAATCATTTCGTCCCCATGCCTTGTGTGTTTATCCACGTGTTTCCCAATAAATTCGTGTTAATCTTGCTAACTCTTTTATTCTCCAAGTCTGGTATGCAGGTGTACGCAAGCATAAAGGATAGTACTATAACATGTTTGGGGGTTGAGACTCCCCCTGCGTGCGTGATTAGTAACCCTTTTCACGTATCGCGACATAGGCCTCCTAAAGCCTGTCGTGTATCCTTCCTGAATGAATTTAATCGTATTATTTCTCAGTTCAACAGGTCCTTATGCAATGACATAATAATATGCGGTGACTTCAATTATGATCTACTGAAACATGAAAGCTATGAACCAATCTCTAATTTCCTAAATGCATTTCAGTCTAAATCTTTCCTTCCGATCATCACAATGCCTACACGAATTTCCTCAGCATCTGCTACGCTGCTTGACAATATCTTTATGACAGACCCAACTGATTTTCTTACTAAAATAACTACTTCTGATTTATCAGAACATTTTCCAGTTTTTCTTATAAGAAAAAGGTCTATATTGCTTGCACCAAGACACGGGCTGAAACTTACTCATATCGTATAGTAAACGAATCAAGTTTAGAAGAAATGCGCACCGTTCTAGGAGAATCAATGCCAACATTGCACATCTCTCAACAAAACAATAATGCAACGAGCATTGATGAAGCAGTAGTAAAGTTGACTGAAACCATAATGACCGCATACAACCAGTGTTGCCCAATAATAACACGTACAGTTACACCGAAAAATAAACAAAAGCCGTGGATTACTGAAGATATCGTGATAAATATAAAGAAACGTCAAGCGTACCTAGCCCTCCTTTGCGAAGGGCGAATATCTAGAGAAACATATAACCGATTCAGAAACTATGTGACAAACCAGATAAGGACATAAAAAAGCTACTTTACGCTCAAGTTTACCCAATTTAAAGCTGACGTTAAAAAGACTTGGCGCCTCCTTAACTCTTGCTGTAAACCGAATACCGCCGATAAAAAGAAAATTGAATATGTTATTCAAGATAATGTAAAATACAACGAGAAGAAAGAAATTGCTAATCTTTTTAACAATTTCTTCGTAAACGTAGGGAAAACTATAGCTGATGGTATTCCAAGTGAACCTACTGATAACCTGGAATACATGGATCATGTTCGAGAACACAACTTTTTCTTTACGCCTACCAACTCTTCCGATGTAATTGCGTGCGTAAACGACCTGAAAAAAAGTCGAGTGGGTTACAAACCTTTTCGAATAAAGTACTTAAACTTATTGCTGATATTGTAGCCCCGCTGATATCCAATATTGTTAACCAGTCTCTCTTTCTAGGCACTTTCCCGAACTCCCTCAAAGTTGCTAGAGTAACCCATATCTTAAAAATGGTGAAAAAACCTGTGTAAACAATTATCGACCTATTTCCGTGCTACCAATTATTAGCAAGGTATTCGAGAAGATTGTGTATAAAAAAGTGTACATTAATTTTGAACAAAAATCATTTCTCTATGATAAACAATACGGCTTTCGCTCTAAAAAATCTACAACACAGGCTATATTTAAATCATTTACAATTCTTTTATTTAAATATAGATGAAGGAAAGCCTGTCTTTTCTGTATTTATTGACTTTCGAAAAGCATTCGATTGTGTGGACCATTACATATCACTCTCGAAACTACACTATTATGGCATTCTAGGGGTTGCCCATTATTGGTTCTGATCATACCTAATAAATCGGAAGCAATACGTTGTCATTTACGATGCAAAATCGGACCCACAGACAATTAGTCATGGATTTCCACAAGGATCTGTCCTGGGCCTTTCATGTTTCTGATTTTTATCAATGATGTTATTAAATCTACATCATTTTTCAAATTCATACTTTCTGCCGATGACAGAACGCTTTCTGCGGTCCTTCCGAATCAAAATCCCGCTCTGGTGCGGAGAGTATAAATAATGAACTTCATAAAGTTTCATTGTGGCTTAAAGCTAATAAAATAAGCCTTAACATCGATGAAACAATATATATGATTGTCAGGCCGCACAGGGGTTGTCGAGCCTTTTTGTGTTAGTTACCCATAATCTTAAGTATTTTCTTTATGTGTCCAGCTCCCTGAACGCCGACTTGTCTGTTTCTGTGCGCTGATGTTGCGTCTGTGCATTTACTTTAGTTAGCCCTTAAATATCATTTGTATTACATGTCGATATTCTAATGTTTCTTGTGTTATCTAGCTAAATACGATTCATATTTTAAATGCAATTTTAAGTGTTGTACCCTGTTATGCAGTAGCTCACATCTGTACGCACTATTTTTGCAATAGAAAATAAATCACTGTCTTTGTTAAAATATATCAGTGTATGTAATAGGAACTTCAAAGAGATTCAGCATTAAACAAGTCCCACCCTGAGGTCAAAAGAGTTTCCTTTCTCCTTATTGACACAGGCTTTAGTCTCATACGACACCTCGCCTAATAAGGGTTTAAGGAGCCACCTCGGAAGGACGAACTATTTCGCATAGTTGGTCAATAGGAAGACGCTGTCGCAGTTCGGCACTAACAGAGTTCACTTCTGTTGCCCTAGCGGTCTCATACGACGCAGACAGTTGCTCGTCTTCCTAACGGTACTGCCGCAGTTCGGCACAAAACGGAATTTACCTCTGCTGCCCTAGCGGACTGAATACGGCGTAGGCGGTACCCACACACACACCTCACCCTAGCGGTACCACCGTAGTTCAGCACATAACAGAATTTACTTCTGTTGCCCTAGAGGACTGAATACGGCGCAGGTGGTACCCACACTAACCTCATCCCCACACACAACGGTACCGCCGTAGTTCGGCACTAACAGAATTTACTTCTGTTGCCCTAGCGGACTGATTACGGCGTAGGCGGTACCCACACGAACCTCAGGAAGGGCAGCTGCGAAGAAAAGCTAACGCCCCGGAAAAAGGTAGCTGCACAGAAGACAGCCCCCTTTTCCACGAACCCTCACGTCGACCGCACGACGGTACCGACAATGATATTCTCATACAAGAGAAAAATGTATCTCTCCCACGTATTGAATTGGCGAAGGTGAAATCGAAGAAATCAACTCATGTAAGTTCCTGGGCATCATAATAGATAAACATCTGACCTTCAAAGAGCACATCGCTCATATTAGTTTTAAATTATCAAAATCCATCGGAATCGAAAATAAAGTTAAAAATTTCAAGCCTGAAACAGCTTTACAAATGCTCTACCGAACGCTCACTTCACCATACCTGCATTACGGAATAGAGGCATGGCACGGAACTGATAAAAATAAAACATATATACTTTTTACTCTGCCTAAAAGAGCCATCAGAGCGGTAAAGAATCTAGAATATAATGCTTACACAAATTATTCATTCAAAAAGTTACAAATATTTAAACTTTCGGATCTCTACAAAATCTCCATTCGTAATTTCATTTACAAAACATTAACAAATGATGGCGACAATAGCCTAAAACAATTATTAACCGCACAAACTAGTCATCACGACCATTTGACCCGAAATAGAAGTAAATTCATGCTTCCTTATTATTCAAAGGCCCGGTCGCAACACAGTAACCTCTTCGTTGGAACTAAAACTTGGAACTCAATCCCTGCGGAGATCCGAGAAAGTAATTCTTACAAGGTATTCAAAAGAAATCTAGAGCTTCATTTCCCATCAGAATACTAGTCGTGCAAGACCACCAAGTCAAATCTTGTCTCCTACATGATTGGTTCTAATGAAGTAATTTGCCATGGTTAATATCGCCGATCTTCAGTCTGCTCTTAAATCGTTTATAGAATATACGGTTAAATCTAGTCCATATTAACTATATTTTGAAATGAAGCATCAAATATCTAGTTAATTATCTCTTTGATCAGTCTAATGCGAAACTAGGTTAAGTGAATTAGGTTAAACATTATTGTTGCACCTTAGAATGACGTTGATGGTAGGATGCCCTAGACTGCTGAACTTATTCGGGTCCACAGGTAGCTATACTCAAATTTGACCATTGTACTAGACTTAAGAAACATTCTACCTCTGTATCACCTGTGGTAAATAAATTGTTTAAATTGTTTTCAATAATAGAAAGAAAATTAAGAAAAAATGTCACGATTTTATTGCGAAAAAATTAACCATATGCAAAAGTATTTAACATCCTTGAAAATGCCATAATTAGGTGAAATACTACCAAGTAGAGAGCAGCACGAAGCTAACGGTTCTAAACCAGCCAACTGTTAATAACTCTGAGACACGGTGCTGTCCAGCTCTCAATACTTTATAGTGAGTGACTATACTTTAGTCACCCCTAAACTCTACGTCAAGCATTTCTAGCCCAGTTACTGCTAAAATTTTATCTCGTCATTTCAAGTGTTCAGTGATCATAAGAAGCTCCAATGTAAATTTCATCCAACGTAAATTTCATCAAACCTGAACGCAATGGTTCTTAACACGTTCTCTGCGTTTCCACGGCTGTTACGGTTGGTTTGGTTAGGTTTTACGTAGCAGAACAGGGAAATCGATTTTACAGCTTGAATAAATTTTAATTCTTCCTAATGAATATGTAAACACATTAGCACGATAACATTTCGCCTCATATGATAACAATTATTTTAAAAAACATTGTGAAACAGATAAAATGTCGTGCATTTATACCGGCACGTAAATGGGCAATTTACATGTGGCCCAATACGCAGGGAACGTTTTAATCGCCTGTGATTAGTACAGTAGATTATTTTTAGTGCACAAAGTTGTACAATATAACTGTTGTTATCATTGTTCTTTCCTGCTCTCAGTAATGAGAGCAGTTTTTGCATTTTACATTAACAAAAAATTTAGCAATAATTAATTACAGTAGGTACATGCTAAATGTTGGGACATCGGCCTCACACTGGCGCGATGTGAAGTTAAAAGCGATAACGGAAACTTCTTCAATTCGGTAATCTTTTTCGCTGCTGACGTAGATCACTGGAAGCTATTCGTAACTGCACACTGATACATACAGCCTGTTTCCCTACTCAGGTTCATTCCAAATGCATTATCTACGCTTCAACACGTTTTTTAGCGCTAAAATAACGATCGAATTAGGCATGAGAAATGATTAATACCTACCAGAACTACACCTGAAGATATACAACTTAATATTTACCACTCACCAGGCATTGGTTGCTGCGCTTGCATATGTCCATAATCCATTGTCGTCCAGCTAAAAGGAAATCACTTTAAACAAAAATACTTTCGAGTGTTTTTTTATATCGCACCTGAAATGTAGGAGAAATACAAATAAAGCAACCACATACTGTCTCTGGACAAATTTTAGCGTTATGAAGCTTGTAGAGCAAATAAATGTGAAATGAGCATAATACCATGTTAGGTTATTAATAACTAAATTTTTCCATAGTTTCAAAACCAATAACTCTTCGAAAACGCTTAGCTGCACTAGTTATTCAGTTAAAAATTGTAAATTACTGTCCTTGATGACATCTAACCGTTCTGGGTATTTTTGCTGCCGCTTTACGCACATGTGCTCAAAAGGTAACGGGTGCAGAACTTGATATTTACCTGAATCTTAGTTGCTTATCGCCCACCCTAGCGACTTCGTTGCTTATCGCTCCTACATTCACACACTAACTGCCGTTATTATTGATACCCTAGCGCTTCAGTTAATTAATAATAGGCACATTAGCCCTTCAGTAAAATCAATAGATAAATAGACAAATTCCTCCCTTCCATCATCAATATAATAGTTCCTTTAATTAAATTATCCTTCTCTGACGGGTGTGAGGACGCCAATTGACGGTAACGGCAGTGAACGTGTTATTACTCATTTTAGTAGTTTCGTCATTTAACTTGATGTTGTGGGGATTTTCATTCATGTGCTAGAAACTACATCTAGCAATCGCTGGCAAACCTCAACAACTTCACGCGTTGAAGGTTTGAGCCCAAACTGATTGCCATAAAAACTACTTCACATGAATCATTTTGCCGTCACAGCTAAGAAATTGAGCTTGTTCAATTCATAATTTTAGCAATAAAAGAAAAGGCACGTGTGCCATCGAAATTTTCTTAAGATTTCCCGCTCGGAATGCACAGTTAATTAGGAGCTTCTGTCAAACGCACGCTCGCTCGTCGCTAAATCGTTACTTACGAGTACTTTGGTTACTTTGGTCTAATAAGGCACAGCACCAGTTACATGTAAGAGGGCCAGATGTTGCAGCAACTAGAACGTGGGGCCTTTAGATTTCATTCATCATTCCAGTATTGGCAACGAATTCAAGGACAAGCTCAGCGCTGAATCCTAAATCAAGCACACTACTTGCATCATAAGTTGCTTTTTGGTCTCCGGCAAGATCTCTCATTGCCTTCCGCTGAAGTTCAAACGCAGGGCAATCAATCAATATATGACAAATGTTCAAGTCACACCTACAGTTGCTGCATTTGTGTTTCATTTCTTAGGTAAATAAGTGTTTATGCGTTATTTGAGCAGTAAGTAACCTTAGCCTGGTTAGAATCACCTGATCCTTCCTTGAGACCTCAGTGTTCACGGTAGGTTTTAATATGGGTTTCATTTTGTGATACAGGGATTGTTCCCTATCCCATTCATTTTGCCATTGTCCTCTACAGTGCAAGTTTATATATACTTCCAGATCTGTGTTTTGAATTAGCTTAGAACTATTGGTATTTAGAAGACAAGCTGTTCTTGCCATCTGATCTGCCTTATCATTTCCCATTATTCCTACATGGCTTGGGATCCATTCAATGATTAGTTTTCTAGGAGGAAGGTTTTGACTTTTGAAGCAAATGTTTAATTTTGGCAGCTAGATGGTGTTTAGATGGAAGTAGTTGATTTATAGCCTTAGGTCTTTCTGGCACTTTTTTGTGACTTTGATGCGCAAACCCCATCTCAGCACTTCTTTAAAAATTCTATATTTGTGTTACACTTTCGTTGGAAGGAAGGTTTTGTATGTTCATGAGTAAACACCATGCACTTGGTTTTCAGCCGATGTTTGAAAGCCCTAACATTGCGACCAGCTTGAAAGAATATCCAAAGCTTCCTGCAAGACATTGAGAGCCTGAACCAAGTTTGGAGGAGTAATACAAAAGGCTCCATCATCTGCATGAAGAGATGTTTCCAGCATTGGGGGAAAGTCATGAAATATATCACTAATCATAACATTGAATAGTGTAGGGCTTATGACTGATCCTTGAACACCAGTATTTAATGAGCATACCTTAGACAAGACATTGTTTTTCCTCACCCTGATGTTGCGAATTTTTATAAAGGATGTAATCGTTTTTGGTAGATTTTCCTGAAGACACATAATTTCCAATTTATTTAGCAGTCTATGATTCCACACCGTATCAAAAGCACGCTTAATATCAATAAATATAACAATGCTGAAGTCCTGAAGCATGAGGGCTTTACGAATTGAGTTTTCTAGGCGAGACATTCCGTCCAGAGTGGAGTGACTGGCTCTGAAGCCACTTTGGTTTTTATCAATTAAATTATTATCCTCCAGATAAAAGAGTCGCCAATTAATGATTTTTCTTCGAATATTTTACATAATGTATTTGTGAGGGCAACTGACCTATAGGACTTTGGGCCCGTAGGATCGTTGCCTGGTTTCAAAATGGGACAAATTACTGCCTTTTTCTAAGGCATGGGAATTTCTGGGTTTCACACTATATTGAATGGCTGTAAAACTGTTTCTTTTGGGCTTTCATCCTCATTTTTTCTGAAATCTATTGGTATTGCATCAGGACCTGGTGTTTTGGCCTTTCAAGTTCAGCATAGGTAATTGGACGGTTATATTGATGATGAGGAGCAGAAGTGAAATGTATAGGTGAATGTTCACTTGTAACCTTATGTAAAAATAAAGGATCCTGAGTCTCACCAGTGCAATAGGATTTATATTGTTCTACTAGAATATCAGCTTTAGGACATGTGACCACCTCATTACGGATTTTCAATGTTATTTGACTTCTGTTTTGTTTTCCGTTTATTGCCCTGATTTTTCTCCCCCCCTTTGCTGACGAGCTTTTGTCATTTAGGCTGGCTACATAACTTCTCCAACTTTCCGTTTTTGCTTCGAGCACTTCCTTTCTAAAAATAGCTCGAGCCCTTTGAAATGCAATTGACTTTGACTGGTTTCCACGGTGATTTTTATACCGATTGTATGCAAAACGATATTCTCTGTGACTTCCTTTACATTTTTCATTCAACCAACAGTTCACTTTCCGTCTAGCTGGTCCCATGCTACTCTTTTTTACACTGCCCTCCGTCGCACTAACAATTGACTGTCACCGCTCTGCAAGCTTCATCACATGTTAGGTTACTAAGCGTGGGGAAGATCATGGTTTCTCTGAACTTGGGCCAGTTAGCTGATTTAACGAGCCACCTATCTATAAAATCACCCTGCAATATTTCTATGTTTGAGTTCATGTACAGGTGGTCTGACATCATGGTGTCTGGGTGAGTTTCTCATGTTAAGAGAGTGCCAATCTATTCACTAGTGCCAAGTCAATATGGGTATAGCTTCCATTTTGATGATAAAAAATTAGGGGCAGTGTTGTTTAGCATGATAAGATTGTTGTCTGTAATCCAGTTCTCTATAATTTTGCATCTTCTATCTATAAAATCTGAGCCCCATGAATAGCTGTGGGCATTTGAATCCATCACAATGATGCTGGATCCTCTACTTAAATTGCTTATAACTGGTTGATTATGACCTATTATATCAATATCAAGTGTTGGTGACAGTGATATTAATATGGACAGGTTTCTTATTAATACTCTACACGCTACAACTCCTACAGCAGTGTTGATTTGAATGGGTATACAAGGTATAGTGTTGTGGACATAAGTAATTTCCCCATCTTCTATATTATCTCTATCTTTTTTGTAGGGTGAAACATAGTTATTTAGTTTAGTTTGATTGTGATTTTGTAAGTGGGTTTCTTGTAGGCAAATAATTTTTGGTCATATTGATTAATGAGCAGCTGCAGGAAGGGAAGTTTACAGAAATGTCCTCTCATATTCCATCGCAATATTGATAAATTCATTCTGGATTCATTAAAGAGGTGACATTTAACTTAGTTAGCACTTCTATTATAAGATCTTCTGCATTCAGGATATTACCAAGCTCTGTTAGTAGTTCAATACGCTCAGTGGTTGAATTGGAGATCAGCATTTTGACAATTCAGGGGGGGGGGGGGGGGGAGTTTAAATATCATGGTTTTAAGTGAAATTTCAACTTTATTTTCTGAGATACTTTTATTGCTTTGCTGGTTTTTAGAGGCAGGGAGCTCCATTCATTCAACTAAGAATTTGTTGTGTCACAATTAGTAGCCATTAAGTTGTAATTTTCTTCTATGTTCAGTAAGGTTGGTATATCATGGTTCATAAGTTGACTGTGTTCTATAGCTTTATTTTCTTATGCTTTGTTTCGAGTAGAATGCTGCAATTCTAGCCTATTAAGAACATGCACAGGTTAGCCAATATTCTGTGTTGGTATGCCAAGGCTATGACGTGAGCTCTCTGAATTGATTGCATTTGCATATGTTTTTTGCGTCAAATTTTGAGATTCTGTTTGGGTTCTTGGTGGTACAAGTAGGGGGAAGGAGTGTCTTGCTTTTAATTATGGAAGGGTGTCTTGCTGCTGGTGGACTTAGGTTTGGTTTTGAATTGTTTTCCTTGCGCCTATAAATGAGATATCTTGTCTTCCTTGGAGTTTACTGATATTATTTTCTTGTATATAAATGGGACACTCTTTTGAGGCAGCTGTGTGGTTTCTTTTGCAGTTTGTACATACTCAATTTTCAGCGGTGCAGTAATTTTCATCGTGTTCTCGAGATGAGCAATTCATACAGATTTTTCAGTTTTGGCAGACTGAGATAGCATGTCCCCAGCGCCAACATTTGGTACATCGAATGGGGTTGTTGTAGAAAGGATCCACTTTGTGATTTGAATAGCCTGCTTTCAGCTTTGAAGGGCAAGTTCCAAGGAAAGTAAGTACAAAAATCTTTCCATAGGAGGTATAAGCCCCTCATACTATTTGAGTCTTAAGAAAGTTTTCCCAAGCCCCTTTCGGGCCGATGGGCCGTTTTTGTTTCTTTGTTGAAAAAGTATCCTTAGGTGGTGGGCTATTATGCCCTAAAATTTTATGGTGCTGTGGGCATTAGATCCTCCCCCCCCCAAGTGGGGTGTAAGGAGACAAAAAATGTTCCAGTTCAACACGTATTAAAATACGAAGATAATCACTCATCATCTTTACTCAAAACACACTCCATTTAAAAAAAATATATATTCTAATTCTATCAATCTCTAAAGGCAACGTTTCGATGTTACTAACATCATCTTCAGGCTGTAAAATACAAAGAAACACGGTCACATTGATAAAACTATGTCAATGCAAAAACTTAAACTAAATCAGACTGGGTAAAAAATTTGTATAGGCAATTACATTGCAATGCTACTAGAATGGACTAATTTTGAACAAAGAATGAAACTACAGGTGACTAGTTGTCATTGCACGTAGATCTTCACACATGTTTACGGCACCAGAGACACAGGTGAAATGAACGAACGATATTGAACGATACAAATGTCTAAGCCTAAGTCCTACTGAACAACTTTAACGCAAAAAAAATCATTTGTATTTTCGTTAAGGCTAGGTTTAAGCTTATGAATGTGCAGTGCTTCTATTAATTGTATATGTTCTTTTTTACAACATTGTACAAAACTTTTGTATTAGGGTACAGATCTTCATTTGAGGGCTTACAACCATGATCGATGCGGAAGTGATTAAAAATGGAACCTTGATATTTGTGTGCAGTTAATCTTTGTCTCAGGGTCATCCTAGTCATGCCAACGTAACACTTATTGAGAGACTTACATTCTCTCTTATTACACTAGAACTGATATATCACGTTGGCTCTGTCTAGGTGGCTGACCCGTGATCTGGAAATATTGTTTCTTACAAGGAGATCACTAATTTTTAGATTTTTATAATACACACGAAGTTTAATTGCCATCTCTGGATCTGAAAGGAGAACCAAGGCGTATATAAACATTTTTACTTGTAAACGTTTCGGAAAATCTGGTTTCCATCATCAGTACTGAAAATGAAGTAACAGATAAAAAATGAAATTAGATGTCTACTACAATAAGAGAACTTCTAGTAACCTCAATAAAGATGAAAAATAAAATGCGAGTATAAACAAAAAAGGGGACTGCTAAAAACTATAATCGCACACCTACACACACACACACTCAAACACCCACACGGACACTAAAAACTATAGGCATACCTAAGCTGTTGGGGCAATGTGTAATTTTGCGGCCCTTTGATCATTATTCAATTTCGGTTTAACTGTATATATGAATAGTGATTCTAAAACTCTCAGATCGTGTTCCCTATTAGTTGTAGCAAGAGTTGAAAAATTTGAGGTTTTAAATGGATGGTCGCACTTAAAACAATAGTCTCGGATTGCAGACTGAGAAGGGCAGGCGTACGGACGACCTGTACGGTGAGATATACCTGAGTGTTGGCTGTGGCGAATAAACTGTTGGAGCATTGTGCTACCAACATACGATTGCATGCAACAATCACATTCATACAGATACACACAACCACTTCGCAGGCATTCATTCACACGTTCCTTCCTATGAAAAAATGAGGCTATTTTAAAATTGTTCCTATAAAATACACGGACGTCAATAGAGATAAAATATGTATGCACCAACGACATGAGTTCTTTCTTCAGTTCAGTATTCAAATAGCCGAGGTAAGGTAAGTTGACAAATACTTTTTCTTTTGCAGCCGTCAGAGTTAAAGGAGGAGAAGAGAGTTTTTTATCTAAAAATGTTTTTACAATCCTATTAATCAGGTAAATTGGGTATTTGTTTTTAAGAAACATTCGGCGCAAAAATTCAACTTCTTCATGGAAAATTTGATACGAGCTAGAAATATTATATGCTCTGTGCAAGAGCGTATTAACACATGATTTCACATATCCCTTGTAAATACAACTAAAATAATTCGTTGCTAGGCCCGTAAATGTGAGTTTTCTGTAAACCGATGTTTGCTAGGCCCGTAAAAATTATTTTTTCGAATTAACACGTCTAAAAAAGGTAATTGGTTATTGTGCTCCATTTCCATTGTGAACTTGATATTAGAGTGAATTCTTGCGCCGAATGTTTCTTAAAAACAAATACACAATTTACCTGATTAATAGGATTGTAAAACATTTTTAGATAAAAAACTTTCTTCTCCTCCTTTAACTCTGACGGCTGCAAAAGAAAAAGTATTTGTCAACTTACCTTACCTCGGCTATTTGAATACTGAACTGAAGAAAGAACTCATGTCGTTGGTGCATACATATTTTATCTCTATTGACGTCCGTGTATTTTATAGGAACAATTTTAAAATAGCCTCATTTCTTCAAAGGAAGGAACATGTGAATGAATGCCTGCGAAGTAGTTGTGTGTATCTGTATGAATGCGATTGTTGCATGCAATCGTATGTTGGTAGCACAATGCTCCAACAGTTTATTCGCCACAGCCAACACTCAGGTATATCTCACCGTACAGGTCGTCCATACGCCTGCCCTTCTCAGTCTGCAATCCGAGACCATTGTTTTGAGTGCGACCATCCATTTAAAACCTCAAATTTTTCAACTCTTGCTACAACTAATAGGGAACACGATCTGAGAGTTTTAGAATCACTATTCATATATACAGTTAAACCGAAATTGAATAATGATCAAAGTGCCGCAAAATTATACATTGCCCCAACAGGTTAGGTATGCCTATAGTTTTTAGTGTCCGTGTGGGTGTGTGAGTGTGTGTGTGTGTGTGTGTGTGTGTGTGTGTGTGTGTGTAGGTGTGCGATTATAGTTTTTAGCAGTCCCCTTTTTTGTTTATACTCGCATTATATTTTTCATGTTTATTGAGGTTACTAGAAGTTCTCTTATTGTAGTAGACATCTAATTTCATTTTTTATCTGTTACTTCATTTTCAGTACTGATGATGGAAACCAGATTTTCCGAAACGTTTACAAGTAAAAATGTTTATATACGCCTTGGTTCTCCTTTTCATTTTAAAAATAAGATTTCCGAAAAATCGACCTATCAGCTCAATTATGCATTTGATTTTCGTAAAATATATTTATATTCTGCTGGTTAGGTCTCTGATTATAGTCACTATTCAAAATTCGGTGAACAAATTTACCTATAGTTTTATCAACAAGAGAATTGGGGAAATTATTATTAATCAGCAACCGTTTGACTCTAAGCATTTCTGAATGAAAACTAACCCAGTTGCTACACACTTTATGAGCTCTATTCAATAACGTATGAATGACACCTTCATTGTACACTTGCGGTGCGTCACAACCATAGTTGATGGTTTCACCAGCATGCGAGGGCTTAGCGTACACAGATCTCAGAAAAGCACTCTGCGACGCTTCTACTAAAACATCCAGAAATGGCAGCTTCCCATTTACACTCAGCTCGTACGTGAAACGCAACACTGAATTATTAGTCATGAAATTCCTCAACACCTCTAACTGCTGTACGGTCTCGATTTCAACAAAAATGTCGTCCACGTACCTGCCGCACAAAATTTGCTTAACCGGCATAAAGTTCAACGCCAGGTTTTCTACGTGGGACATGTAAAAGTTTGCAAACGTAGGCCCTAAAGGGAAACCCATGGCCACCCCATCAACCTGACGAAACAAACTTCCATCAATATGTCGAAAAAGAGCTTCGGTAGTACAGATAGTCAGGAGTTGCTTCAGAATATGCCGAGGAAACGAATTAGGAGGGGAAACATCTTCGCTATCATACACACAGTTTAAAATTATCTCTATTGTGTCCGAAACAGGTACATTAGTAAATAAGGACTCCACATCTAATGAAGCTATTATGCCGCTCGGAGTTTTTCCACGTAGCAAAGCAACAAATTCATCTGTTGATTTTAACATGTACTTTTGCGGGATATACGGAGTTATAATTTTGTTCAAAGTTTTAGCAACAGAATAAGTGACGGTAAAAATCATGAATTTTTGACCCTATATAAAAAGAAAGAAAAAACGGAAAATCAGAATTCCAGAACTGTCAGTTTGTTTAGAATGTTACGAGGATTTAAAAACTGTCTTTGAATTTGTTCTAGCATAAAAACTCAATGACCTACTCGTTTGAAATAACCCTATAAATTAACTAAAAACCCAATATTTCAATATTTTCCATAAACTTAGGCCTAAATCTAAAAAGTTATAAGTGAAATATGTTTCTTTACAACAAATACATGTGCTGGCCAAATTTTAGATCAATCGGATCAAAATTTAAAAATCGCTGGGAAGACCCCTGAACTGGCATTTCGGTCATTATGCATTTTAATGCGCTCACGGAAATTAAAAATTCCGTTCCTAAGAATCACTAGAGGAACACATTTAAAAACGTTTCACACGAATGACATTCTGCTCGCTGATGCGTAATTTTCGAATTATTCAACTTTGAAGTTATAAGAACGCCGTATATAAAAGTGAAGGAACGGACACGTCAATATGCTTTAATACGTTATTGAAGTAACGATGGGTGAGGCTAGGTTAAGTAATGTTAGGTTAGTTATATAATCTAACCTAAAACGACAAATGAACCAGAAAAAGCTTACCTTAACTTACCCAAACCGACGCTGTTCTCCACCCGCCAATAAGTGGGCGTATCCCATCAAAAAAGTGGGCGTGACCCAACAATGCTGCGACTAAGCAACCGACTATAGGCCTACATATAATGTTATTCCCATCTGAACGTAATTGTTGTTTTATCGCGAGAATAACGCATCAGCGAGCAGAATGTCATTCATGTAAAACGTTTTTAAACGTAGTCCTTTAGTGATTCTTTGGAACAGAATTTTTAATTTCCGTGAGCGCGTTAAAATGCATAATGACCGGAACTTCGCCAAACTTCTTTAGGTTCATTAAGGTTTTTACTTAGCTTTCTGTTTTAGCTTAAAAAATGAGGTTGCGTGATCTTTTACACTCTACTTTTTCAACTTCACCACAAATTTGATTTATTGTAGTTTGTACTTTGAAAGGATTCAGTTTTGTCAAGTTTTGGTTATCATCTTGTGCATTTATTAGTACATGCCTAACTGTATCTGGGATTTTATCTGCATTTTCTGACAAGTTGAGATCTATTTTAGCTGATTTTATCCCTGCAGGGTATATAAGGTTTTGATTTAGTTCTTCTCGATTGTTTGGGATTACCAAAATTGATTCAGATAGAGATATATTGCTAGAAAAAACTCCTGAGGGATCCGAATCACTGAGCAATGAGATATTGTGCTGGGACATTTCTGAGTCTGAGACATTATGAGCTTCTTTCTTTTTTTTGCTCAGCAAGTCCAAAAACACTTGGCTACTTTCCAATGTTCTCTTTGATGTATTGTATTGTTACAGGATCCCGTACTTTTTGTTTTTGGGCTCTCATTGATAGGACTTGCTATTGGAGTTTCTTGTAACTGAAGCTGGCTGCGATTTACTCTTAGGAGTAAAGGTTGTCACGGAGTTGTTTTTGTTAGGTTTCCTGACCTTATTGAATTCTTTTTTCTCTGACTCTGAGATAGATGAGTGCAAGTGTGCGGATATATTTTCCCTTGACACTACTTTTGCCTCCCCCAGGGTCATCAGGAAATTTGCTTGTGGGAGGCATTGTATTATCAAGTCTGTTGATAACTTTTAAGAGTTTATTCTTGATAGGATCTATAGCATGATAGTGATTTGTTCCTATGTACTACTTTACTCCCAAAATAATCAACTTTTTGTTGTTTTATACTATTTGTTGTATAATATCCTTTTAAATATCAGTATTATGAAAGATACGGCAAAATCCAAATACTTATTTAGGGTTACTGGGGACCAAGGCCCAGTAGCAGTTTACCAAGAAAGAATGGCAAAATAGCTTAATTTGCATCAATTTCCGACTTACAAACAGGTTTTCAACTGAATTACTTGCCAATATCAAGTACATTTTTCAGGAAGTTCCCGTCTGATAAGCCACCACGTCCTATGGCGCCACAACATTCGCACTTCCTAAATCGTTCTCTCATGACCTTCATAAAATGTGAAACTAGGCCTACTTCATCCCTGCAGTACCTAAATAACGGTTTAAATATTTTTTTTTCTGGAAATGGACACACGGTTCCGGTTTGCTTCATAGTGGATTTAGAAAGAGCTAATGCTATTCTGCTTCGAAAATTATGACGCAGAAAACTACATCGCAATAAAAAAATACATTCTAAAAACAATCCTGATTTAGAAAGACATGTGGGCTGCTTATTTGCATGCTGCGAGAAAATATCTACCTCCACATAATTTTCTCATTTGAAACGATGCACATGGATTCTAAAAGCAAAGAAGTGAATTGTCTATCGCCGGATAACCAGCGGAAGAATTGAATTTTTCGACCGCAAAACCCCGAAATCATTTTCCAGGAAGAGAAATTAGTTGCAATCTGTGAAATGAATTCGGATAATATCGTGAAATAAAAGATTCTTTGCTTGACAGCAGCACAGCCTGCGTGCCAAAAATGAAAAAGTAGAACTTACGTAAAATTTCGTTCAGTGAGGGGTATATACCAGGACATTGCGAATATCACAAATATCTACGGAAGGTTTTCTTGCAATGTCGTCTGTTATAGGGTCAATTGTTTATGAACAATTTACCATCAACTTAATTCTAAGGGTGTCTTTCCTTCCGTACGATGTTCGCAAACAATAAAGGCGGTACAGGCTTACTTTGAACAAAGCAGGCCTCAGGCATTTGCATTACGCACACGTTGGCGACACTGTCAGTGATGAGCGTAAACATTACGTCTGTTAACTAATTCCTTCAGTGCTGTTGCGCAATGTATGTGCGAGAATATTGTGCCCCATTGACCGAGTGTTTTGACGTCTGCTTGAGTCAGTCATTTGTAGCTGAAGGCTTCTGGATCCGGTCGATGGCTGGGTGACGCTACAAAGATATCGAAGCCGTATCGACGTTCCAACTCAGTTATAGTCAGCATCTCTCCTTACACACACCCGATTTGTTTTACCATAGCCGGAACAAAGCTGTCGCTAAACATTACGCATTACGTACAGAAAGGCGTCGAATGAATTTGAAATTCCTGTTTTTTTTAAATTACTCTCGAATTCAATTCCTATGGGATTTCATAGTACTCACCGAACTTATTCGGGCAAGCAAATAATTTTGCAGTCGGGCAACGCATTGGGTGTCAAATCCAGTATTCAATAGTTACACACGATATTTCAATATTTCCTTTCGAGTGTTTGGCCCAGGGCATAGTGAAAACGCGGCTTTAGACGGAGGGTTTCTTCCCAGGGTGACGCACCCACTCTACCCCTCTCACCCGCTCAAGCTTCCCCACTTGCATTTAGACGGAGGGTGAGATGTCCACAGCAGTACTGTGACTGAGTGAGGATGTCGAAACGTAATTCAAGGTACGTGGAAAAAAGAGGACGCTATTTTTAACCTGCCTACTATTCCACGTTGACCGGCACAAGAAGCCTAGAGTGTTGCTAAACTAATGAAGAATTCAAGAATAACTTCTTGAACGGTCAAGTGCCTTGGCAGAAACGAATGTGTCAATTAGATTAATAAGGATGAAGGAGAATCAATAAA
Organism: Morinoia aosen; assembly: GCA_030386875.1. Lineage (NCBI taxonomy): Eukaryota > Metazoa > Arthropoda > Malacostraca > Amphipoda > Talitridae > Morinoia > Morinoia aosen. Next base: position 21,606,916 of record CM059578.1, on the reverse strand, counting down.
GCTTCACGCATATATGGCTTCATACATGACCATAATGCCCACTTAGAAATAATGAAATATAGCTTGCCCAGCAGATACATATAGAGAGACAAAAATGAGATGAAATATTCAAGATAGAGCATGGTTATAGGGAATAGAAATATGTTACACAAATTACATTTGTCTAAGTCCTATCACGAGCCATCCTGTGTTAATAATGGAAAAGCAGCAAACAATTTATGTTACGATTCCCGACAGGTACGTACTTTTGAATTAAATGAAAAGTTATTTGAGTGGCAGATCATTTCTAAGTCGGCAACATAAACCTTAAAAAAGAAATTATATTTAGAGGCCCAATAAATACAATTAGACTGACGGTTTACTTTCAATAAATCTATCAATGTGAAAACTTTATCCCTCAGCCACTTTTCCAGATCAGGAGAGACTTCTTGGATTGGGATTACGCATGAGAACATGACAACAGAGCAGTTAAGAGATACAGACTGCTCTCAAGACCGTCTATAGCGCACTGTCAGCGCCCCTGAGTTTTTCCAGCATGAAGGGTAGCAGCGACTACATGCCTGGGGAACGGGTTGGAGGCATTAAGCCAGTACAGACTTTGCATTACGTTAGTGCTTGATGCCGCTTTAACGAGTTGCAGATAGCTCTCCGACTGCTTGGGAAGAGGTTTTTTCATCATGAACAAGAAGTCGAGCGTGCTCGATTGCTGTTACAGGCGCAGTGTCGTCGCACGGCGCCCCTAGTGAGTCAGTGCCATGGAGCTAGGATATATGGAGGGAGCATAGCTGATTCCGATCGGGCTTAATTTGGCTGCAAAAGTTGAAAGACTCGGGCATGGCAAGGCCCGACACGTCACAATTATGAGCCAACCACAAACGCTTGGCTGAAGTTGCTCCACCCACCTTCTCTACAACTCCGCCTCTCATTTTCCAAAGCAAGATTAGTACCCTACCACAAGTCAAAGGGTAAGGTGTGCGTCCAAGTCGCTCTAATTTGTTATAATCAAGGGCCTGTAATCTTTATAGTTTTCAACCCTTAATGTATCTTTGCTAGTAATTTTGATATTATTACGAGTCCTCAAGTGAGGAAACACAATTTATTATCTTTCGGAGTCTTAAAATCCCAAATTAACGATTATGCGATTAACTTAACAGCTAGAAGAGCATTCCGCGAGCGTGTGCGCACTCTATCATAGTCAGTAGGTAACTGACTTCCGTGGTGACGCCACACTTGCGAGACGGCAATTGGTTACCACAGACACATGAGAAATCTCAAAATCTGGTTCTCTTCACAGACGGCTATGCTCTCTTTATATACGAGGCCTGTCTAAAAAGTATCCGACCTTTGGCCAGAAAAAATATTTCGAATACCTGTCGGAGTTGGGACCCTAATCCCCTTCAAAGTATGCCCCTTGTGCTTGCACACACTTAGCCCACCGATCCTTCCACTGCTGGAAACACCTCTGGTAGTTTTTTTTTAGAATGGTGTTCAGCTCCATCGTCGCATTGCCTGTTTGACTCCTTCGATGCTGACTGTTTTCTTTGATGTCCGTGGAATTGTGCATCACGAATACGCACCGGAAGGACAAACAGTGACAAAGGAGTACTATCAGGATGTTCTCCGGCGACTTCGTGATGCAGTTCGGCGCAAAAGACCAGACATGTGGACTGCGAACAACTGGCACTTGCATCACGACAACGCGCCCGCACATTCATCCCATTTGATCCGCAATTTCTTGGCCAAACATGGAATTACGACCGTTCGCCAACCTCCCTACTCTCCAGACCTGGCTCCTTGCGACTTCTGGTTGTTTCCAAAATTGAAGACACCACTGAAAGGATCCCGTTTTGAGAGTAGAGAAGAGATAATGCGGAACGCGACGACAGAGCTGAACACCATTCCAAAAGAAGACTTCCAGAGGTGTTTCCGGCAGTGGAAGGATCGGTGGGCTAAGTGTGTGGAAGCACAAGGAGCCTACTTTGAAGGGGATTAGGGTCCCAACCCCGTCAGGTTGTTGAAGTATTTTTTCTGGCCAAAGGTCGGATACTTTTTCGACAGGCCTCGTATACTCCCTCCACGGTCAGTGCGAGAATAGCAGCCATTGAGCACAGTTATTGACAACCGAGCAGCCACGGAACCAGAACTCGTGTAGTTTCCGCGATAGAAAACGGATTATTTCCGCCATAGAAAAATAATTGAAGAGGGTAACTTCGAGCGAATGGCAGAAAAGTTAAATGTAAAAACCTGGGAATGTTAGAACGGGAATAAGATAACTTTTCTTGTCTTACATATGGTAATAGAGTAATTTACCATCGATGGGCATTAAATTCTAATTTTATTACTGCTCGAATGGCTTTTTTTTGCAGTCCAATAAGTAGATTGGTTTTATTTTGATCAGTTTCGTTGCAAGCTTCTATCCCAATTTGTAGATATTGTAAAATGATCGTTCGATAAATTTTTTTAGGGCTTCTTCACGCAATACAATTTTTACTTCATGAAGGATTCCAACGGACTTAGATAATTTAGTACTGATACGTGCAATATGCTCTTTGAATGTCAGATGTTCATCTAGTATAATACATAGAAATTTACAGGAGTTGGTTTCTTTAATTTCACCATCACCAATTCAAACGTGAAAAAATTGAATTCTTACACCCTTTGAAGAGCAACTAATAGTGAAATTGGGCGCATATTGATTGGCATGTATCATCTTTTGTAAAATTTTCATTATAACTAGCAATAGTTCATGGCTTGCGACGCCAAATCGTAGCCATTACAACAACAAGATTTCATATTTCTCTATAATGATGACGATAAAATATCATACAAACACGTTAAGTGTGACGTATTGTATTCGTAAGGAATGATGCATGCATTGGTATTCGTAAGGAATGATGCTGTGAGTTTCAGCCGGAGTTTGGTCAATATCCTGATGTGTCTAGCCTAACGAAAGACGACAAGGAAGTGGTTTCTGTCCTAGTAAAATACTTCGACTCAGTGATGACAAAATTTAAAAGTGATATTGACAAAATGCAAAATGAAATAAGCCACCTTAAAATACTATCTGAAACAATAGCAGGAAAAGAAGCAGAACACAAAAAAATTCTTGAAGAACAGAATGAGAAAATACATAGCTTATAGTCGCATTTCGATCGCTTGGAAAAAATGATCAGCGCCGAGACCTAGAAGATAGAAAATGTACTCTCGTCATTTCCGGGGGGGGGGGGGGGGGGGAGGGAGCTACCTCAATCACACAACAACGAAAATTGCAAAGAAACAGTCTGCAAAATTCTGAAGAACATCAACATCGACCTCAGTGATGCTGACATTATGTTATGTCCCTAGTACGAACCGTTCAACAGTACACTCACTCGTACAAAGGACTAGATTTCCTCCTGAACATCTATATTTTCGCCGGACACGGATTCAACAACGGCGAAGAAAAAATGAAGAAGATACCGTTGGACAGCAATATGTCCGTAGTAACTACACGCAGGAGGTTGAGTATAGACTGATCGAATGCATATTCGATATTTTATTAGGGTGGTTTTTACCCCCTTGAACGTCTTCAGAAGGCCTCTGATAGAACGTCATTAGCCAAGAGAGAAGGTCTTCGATAGTGGACTGGAATAGGACGTCCCGACGACTACAGTAAGCTATCGCTTGTTCAGGATCTTCGATTCAGAAGTGCGTCAGAAGCACAAACCTCAAGGCTTGTCTAATTTCGCCCCTGCAATGAAGTACGAATCTCAGATGCGTGACTTCAGTAGACGGAAACTTCCATTTTACATCCAGGAGGATGCTGATTAATATAGGTGGGGGGGATTCTGTTGTGTCCCGAGTACGAACCGTTAAGTTTTCACCACAAAAAAGGAGTAAGGACGGTTGAACGTGAGTCCGACATCTGGACTGCTATAAAAAAGAGTCCTGCAATTCAGCATAAACCCGGCGTGAGAAAGGGCAACGCTTACCCAGCGAGGGCTCGACCGTTACAAAAAAAGAGGCAACACCTGCGCTCCTAGGGGCAGCGTGGCAGCGTGGCACCAGCGTGGCACCAGTGTGGCACCAGTGTGGCAGCGGACGGCAACAGCAGATGGCAACGGCTGGCGCTACCCGAGGGCGCGGCTGGGCCTAAGCGACGACAGGGGTGTTCAGCTGCGGCATTTGCTGCATGCCCCAGAAGTAACGGTCACGGCGCGAGTCTACTTAATGGGTACGACGAGGGCTAGGGCATCATCACTATAGAGCGAAACTCCGTCGCTTAAAGATCTCTCGGTGCCGCTTTCTTTAATTTGTAAAACTTGTATACGGTAGGCACACCGTATTAGTTCCTGACTCTGTGTTAATCTTCACGTAAAAGACTTTAACGTACAATTCGAGATCTTGTCATCATACCCCGACATCGCTGCGTACCCAAAAGATGCGTAAGACTTATGTAGCAATTGTTCCTAAATTTGCTAGTCTCATCTACCCCATTGTCATATTTTGTGTACATCTTTCATTATAACAAGTAAAAACGATGTGGCCACGTTGAAAGAATCGTGTTTTCTTTCGGAAAATAACTCCTTTGATTTTTAGACTTGAAAAGAAAGAAAATTTGAAAAATCATAAACTCGGATTCTACAAAAAAAAAGAGAAGTATATAACAATTACGTCACCTAACAGAATGGGAAGAAAACCTCTAACTGGAAACGAGGACCGAAGAAACATCGCTTTCGAACTGAAACATTATAACAAGAAACGCGAAATTCTCTCCGCCTGCCGAGTAAATAAACCCAAGTTCTTCATAAATGAATATCAAATACCTTCACGAGCCAAGATCATGTACACCTTGAGAATAGCCAGAAAAAAATTCCCGGAAAAAATTGGAACCCCGAGGACCCAGGACGGAAACATCTTCGCATCACCCCTGGACAAACGAATTCAAGACGTCAGATTAACACGCCATAAGAGCTCGACCAATCCGTGATGCTGCAACTGGACATGTCATCGAAAAAGGTCTAGTGTGATCACCTCAATTAGGTATCAAAACATGTAACTGTGTCAAATTATATACTCGTATGTCACTAACGCCTAGAATTCTATAACTTTACACTAAAATTTCAAACTGCATAACTTCATGTCATGAAACAGCTCTAACCTCAAAAGATAAATACGTTAGTTTCACCTCAATTCTGACAATTGTATGACAGATATATATGAACATTTATGACAGCTATATGTGAACTTGCAACAACACCATCAGCAATTTGTACCTACCAATGTTATAATGGAATATTGATATCCACCTTGTTCGCTTTTCCTAATAAATTGTATGTAATTTTTTAACAATAAAATTATTATTATGTGTAAACCATATTAGCTGATTAGATTTTCATTGTCGCTAAAATTTTTGAAACTTATTACCTGTTGTATGTGAATTTTGTAATAACGCTTTCAGCAATTTGTGCGCATCAATATTGTACATTGAACTCCAATATTATTCGCTCATAGGCTGAGTATTGTGTGTACTGTACTCACGAAATCGCGCTAGATTTTTTACTCTTTTCTATACTTTCTAAGCTAGTTTTTAGATAGGAATATATTTTTAATCTTGACTCTCTATTTCGTTTCAAGTTATACAATAGTACTTACTGCCTACTGTTTACTAATTTTGAATGACTGATCACGCTGATATATTCGATGAAATCAACCTAGATCTCAATCTTTTGAACAGAATATTTCCAAACCTAAACGACTCTGAAAACTGCAGATATACTAATATATCAAAATTCAACGAATCTATACGAATAACCCGGCAGGATTTTTCGCTACTGTGTTGGAACTGTAGGTCACTCTATCCAAAATTGGAAGAGATACAATGCACTATTACTGAACTTAAGTATAACCTAGGTGTGAGTAGCTTCACAGGAAGCTGGCTAGATCCAAAAGACATGAATAAATTTGAAAATTATCATAGTTACCATACGCTACGAAAAAACAAGCGAGGCAGGGGCATCGGTACATACACATCTAAGCACATAGTTTCGAGAATCACAGCAAGTGCAACAATGAATCAGGATCATATAGAATCACTATTTGTAGAACTGTCTAGAGATGGTAAACGAATTGTGCTTGGAACGGTGTATAGGCCTCTTACAGCCTGTCCTATATCCTTCCTGAATGAGCTGAATCGAATTATTTCTCAGTTCAACAGGCCCTTATACAATGACATAATAATATGCGGTGACTTCAACTATGATCCACTGAAACATGAAAGCTATGAACCAATCTCTAATTTCCTAACAACCTTTCAGTCTCAATCCTTCCTTCCGATCATTACAAAGCCTACGCGAATAACCTCTGAATCTACTACGCTGCTTGACAATATCTTTATGACAGACCCAAGTGATTTTCTTTCTGGAATAATTACTTCTGACTTATCAGATCATTTTCCAGTGTTTCTTATTAAGAAAAATGTCTATATTGCTTGCACCAAAACACGGGTTGAAACTTACTGTTGTATCGCTGTTTTCTGGCGATATTAGGTTCGTATTAGTAGGAAGCTTTAACTTCAATTCGCCTAGCAGCAAACCAGGCAGGACAAGAGAAACTCACAGGCAGGACTTCTAGTAATGTACTGACTCTGTAGTTCACACAGCTTGCTCTTAAGTCTAGTTCGCAACAATGGATATTTCCGGCGCTGGGCAATAGGTTCGCTTCCGACCTATCCGGCGCTCGTAACCGCCAGGGGCTCATCGGCTGTTTCCGGCGGATGCCCCATCTATACATGTGACCGTTCCGAGCGAGACTCATAAATCTCCGCAGCCAAAACCCCCCATAAATACCACCAGTACGTCACTATACAACAACTTCCCTCCCTTTAGATGAATATATGACAAAGGGAAGGAGGAACTCAACAACCTATTCGTATTACAGGTTTAGTTATTCTACCTGATCTGCGAGGTTCATTTTGCCCAGGTGAGCAGCTAACCGGCTGAAAGGCAGGAGTCTCTGCTGCCCCACTCCCGGTAGATTCCAAACTACTGCGCAACAGCTGATTTGAATGTCTCTTCCAGATTACATTTAATGCTAGTATTTGAACATGAAAGATATTAACAGCAACTTTACTAACCCTTCAACCACTTGGGACCATTTCTTAAATTCAGAGCGAGAACATGATCACCGACATCAAATTGAGTTACATACATAGGCTTAGACCTGGACACAGAAAATTTAGGATGAACTCTATCTTTGGAAGTAACAAATTTACGATTATTCAGCGCTACAGAGGGAGCAATTTTTGTAACACTATGCGGAATACAATGCGATTGAAATAATGCTTTTGATAGACGGGATTTGAACGATTCGGAAGAAGAGAGTTTTTTCAACAAGTCTTTAATGACTCTCACCCCCCTCTCAGCTTGACCATTGCTTGCTGGAGAGTAGGGCGGAGGTGTGAGGTGCTCAATGCCGTTGGAAATAAGAAAATCTTTAAAGTCTTGAGATGAAAAGTTAGAAGCATTGTCACTTACGAGCACATCACACAACCCGTTTCTGCTGAAAATCATTCTCAACGCATCGACAGTATCTGACACACTCGTGGATGGTACCACTTCACATTCAATATATTTAGATAATGCACCTACAGCAATGAAAACAATTATATTATCGTAGAAAAAGTGATCGACATGAATGCGTTCAAAAGGACGAGAAGGAGTGGGCCATTCTACATTTCTAGACTTAGGTTTTGCTCGATTTAATTGACATTGGGGACAACATTTTACGATGTCTTCAATAGTTTTGTCCAATCCGGGAAACCAAATAACAGATCTGGCCAACGATTTCATGCCACAAATGCCAGGATGTCCATCATGAAATGTTTCAAGGACTAAACTACGCAGTGACTTGGGAATAAAACCCCGTTCTTTATAAAGTATGCAACCTTTCATGATGGTCATCTGAGGTAGCAGGTTCTTAAATTTAGACAAATTGGGATCAGGTTTAGGAGGCATGCCAAACTTTATGTATTGTTTAAGTTGGCATAGTTCGCTATCCATATCAGTATGAGTTTTTATATTTTCACACGTGACAGGAGTTTTATCAAGAGTGTTCACAGCAAAAATCATTTCGTACGGTTCTAGCTCCCTTACAGTCGTAGGTAGTGGCAGCCTACTGAGACAATCGCTATTTACGTTACATTTACCTTTCGAATATCTGAAAACATAGTCAAACTGGGAGAGTCTAAGAGCCCATCTTAGAATTCGAGCGGAACAGTTGAGAGGTACACCCTTGTTATGTGCAAAAAGTTTACAAAGAGGTTTTTGATCATTATGGATAATGAACTTAGCACCAAGTAGAAATTTCTTGAATTTCTCCACTCCAAAAACCACACTAAGGCTCTCCCTTTCAATGTTAGAGTAGTTTTGTTCTGCACTATTTAGAGATCATGAAGCAAATTGAACAGGACACCAATCATGAGAAGGCCTAACGTGTTGCATGAGTATGGCAGCAACTCCATAACCCGAACTATCAGTTTCAAGAAGAGTTTCATGATTGGGATCAAACAACTTTAGAGGTTTATGCGAACGAAAGATGTCCTTGATTTTCTGGACACTTTCGTCCTGTTCTGGAGTCCACCGGAACTGTACATTTTTCTTAAGCAGCGAATACAGAGGATGCATGACATTAGAAAAGTTGGGTACAAAACGACTATAGAAGTTACACAATCCGATGAAAGCTTGCAACTGTTTGAGGTTTTTAGGAACAGGAGCATTGAGAATAGCTTCTACTTTCTCAGAGTTAGGGTGAACACCCTTATTATCGAAAACGTACCCTAGATAAGACACACGATCAGTTAGAAAGGCACATTTAGACAGATTTAGGCGAATTCCAGCGTTTTTTAGGACAGACAGGACCCTGTCAAGAACTTCCAAATGAGCATCATATGAAGAGGTCAAAATGAGGAGGTCATCCTGGTATACAATGATGTTATCGATGCCAGAAAGAGTCCTATTCATGAATGCTTGAAAAATGCCGGGGCTTGCCCGTAGACCATAGGGTAAGTAATTGTACATAAATAGACCTTCAGAGGTGTTAATGGTCGTAACTTTCTTTGATTCTTCGTCCAACGGAATTTGCAAAAACGCGTTAGACAGATCAATTTTTGAGAAAACTTAGCGTCTCCGACTTGAGAAATGACATCATCAATAACAGGTAGTACAGATTGAACTGGATTCAGAAAATTATTAATGGAGGCTGAAAAATCTCCACAGATTCTCACACTGCCGTCAGACTTTAGAACATTGACGGTAGGAGATGCCCATTGGCTATCATACACTTTGGTGATTTTCCCATACTCTGCAAGCGTTCCAGTTCGGTTTTGACAGAGTCTCTTAGTCTTACAGGAACCGGGCGTGCTTTACAAAATACAGGAGCTGCATTAGGCAACAAATCAAGATGAAGTGTTTCTTTAACGTTAGACTGTGAATCAGATGATAGATATTCGTGATATTTTAACGACAAACTTTTCGGCAAACTATGACAATCCGTTTTATTTATAGAGTCGTATTTATCAGGAATGACAATGTTTACGTTTAGTTTAGAGCAAATATCTCGGCCCAGTAAGTTAATTCTATCATCTTCCACAATGAGAAACTTATGAATAAAACTCACATCTTTGTACATGACAGTTACTGAAGCTTGACCAAGCAGGTTTACCGAGACACCACTGTACCATAGAATTTTGCTGCATGTAGGATTTACCACAGCACCAACCTTGATTGCATCTCTTTTACGGATAGTTGACACGGCACTGCCGTTATCCAACAGGAATTCAACAGGTTTACTATTTAAGTTGCATGCAATCATAGTAGGCTCTTTAGTAACGGGAATTACAGTGGTGTTTACTCTAAAAAATTAGAATTATTTGGGGAATAATCAGAACATTCATGTAGATGATGTGGGGAAATACTTCACTCGTGCAATTTTTGGAAAATACTTCGCTTTAGGAAATGTCTAAAAAACCGTTATCACTGTTATTCTTGAGCGTGAGAATGTCGACCAAAGTTTATCCGTGTGTGTAAGGACAATTCGTCACTGTTCGGTCGGAAAAACAAGCGGCGATTGTTTGGGGTAGGGGTAGGCGTGTCAGATGTCGCGGCCTCAAGTGCGGCGAGGGCAGGCATAGAGAACGACGCACACACGAACACACGCACGATACAAGCGTACCCAAGCCGAGGCTTTGTAGGGCAAGGAGGCGGACGTGACGTCTGAACACAGGCCCGCACAACCGGAGCCAATCGCCGCTCGCCAAAGCTATGACGCAAGAAGGTGTGTCTCAACACGCACCAATGAGAGTCCCAGACGTCAGAATAAGCAAGGATTCCGCCAATGAGGTTGCAGATGCTGCCTCTGTAGAATGGAAGCGTCGAGAATGATCTCGAAAGAGGGAAGCGAAACAGATATAAGGATGCGAGAGGAAGCCTCGAGAGGAATTTTTGAACACGTGAGAGACTGCGCAAGACGTCTGAGGGTGTTCTACACAATAGGCCAGCCTCGTCGGCTGGCCTGATACCCAACTGCAACTTGAAAGTTAATAATTCGAGGCACATAAACAACGTTGGACGTCGGAAGTCATTGGAGCACCGTCTTACAAAGGAAGCCTAATCGAAGTAAACCAGCCTCGCATCGGGGATCGTCATGAATAAACGCGTCGGAGATTCAACCAAGAGCAATTAACATCTGCGCATCGGGGTCGAACTCACAATCAACTACAGCGGCAGTCGTCAACATTGCAAATGGCAAACAGTTAAGATCGCTCACCAACACTGCAAAGTTCAACGCATGAAACTGCAATGAATCAGCTCACAACCGCTTCAAGGGATCAGCTACCCGTAGAAAGAAGCGGGGAAGGGCACCACTGCAGCGAGGTAGCAAGAGATCAGCCTACGCCAGCAGCAAGCCTAAGCTGCGACGCGGAACATCAGCAGTGAGCAATAACATCGGCTGTGAACGACGCGGAACATCAGCAGTGAGCAATAACATCGGCTGTGAACGACGCGGAACATCAGCAGTGAGCAATAGCATCGGCAGTGGATACCCATCAGTGAATCATTTATTATCAAAGGGGCGAGTGTTTTATAGTTGTGAGAGCTCTTTTAGGTGGTGATTGAAGTTCAAATTCAGATGTAGATCGGCACACAGAAAAGTGCTTTTCAGAGTATCGCGAGGAATCATCTAATTTTTGGCTATCAATTTCCTGTGTCTATTTAGTCGAGGATCGACTTCCCGTTGTATGATTCGACACCGTGTCACAATTCCAGGTTAAATCGTGATGTGTTGTTCTCGCAAATATTATGATTTGTGTTACTGTGGATGCGTGAATCGTTGTCAACGAGGGAGTATTTGTAACTTGAATGCTCGGTAAGCATCACCTTTGTGTCATGTCGTGTTTAAATATTTGCGGCGGTAGAAACTTACGTACTTTTCATTGACGCCGTTGTGCCATTTCAAATCATTTCGTCCCCATGCCTTGTGTGTTTATCCACGTGTTTCCCAATAAATTCGTGTTAATCTTGCTAACTCTTTTATTCTCCAAGTCTGGTATGCAGGTGTACGCAAGCATAAAGGATAATACTATAACATGTTTGGGGGTTGAGACTCCCCCTGCGTGCGTGATTAGTAACCCTTTTCACGTATCGCGACAGGGAAAATATCAACTGTCCTATGCAAGCGTACTGTCTGTATGTCAGCTTGGAAATTTTAAGGGAATTCATTTTCAGTTGTTCAAAAATTTCTGTTTCTTTTAATTCAGTTAAACAGTCGCTCGATAATTAAGCAGAATTTTCTGCAAGTACAAACACCCCGTGTCATTTCGTGGACATTCCAATTTTTGGAGTAAAATTCTAACGTAGAGCGGTGCCCCGTCGCCTGCACCGGGCGTGCTGTATACCGATGCCTACCGCCGATCGCGCTGTTGGAGGACGGAGTAATAAAATTTTAGATTCTGGGAGCTGCAGTCTAACCATTTTCTGAGCGCCTAATTTGAAGTGTACTTGACTGAGTGTAATCCATGTCCATTAATTTTCGAAATGTTATGAGGAATTTATATTTTCCGGAATCTTTGCTCATTTTTTTTGTGCCGCTAAGGTGATCTAGTTGGTATTGTCTGAGTGAATATTGCATCAAATACTTACTCTATTTTCTTGACAGTGTGTTCGATAAAAAATTTTTTTGAGTGCTGAATTTTTGGTTGAATTTTCTATGATCTGTACCATTATTAGGTTTAACTTAATTCAGGTGTGCAGCGATGGCTCTGGAAACCGACGCCGTAATTTAGCAAATACCGCCTTATCTCAAATGAATCTTTGAAACAAGTTTACATTTTCTGGGCTTTGAGACATTTAGTAATTAATCCAGTTGGAATTTTCATTTTTAATGATACCTTACTCAAAATAATTTGCAGAAATTTTTGGCCTCGTGTGTGTCAAGCTTCTACAATCAGCTTTAGCAACATGCTTAACATTGGATTCGAAAGCATTGGAGCATTTAATTTGTAATAATTAAAACATGTTGAAATTAAATTGAATGTTTCCAGGACATGTCGATCCATTACAGTTTACTGACTGACATGTTGAGAGCAGCATGATTCACAGTTTCATTGATTAAAATCCGAGTGTTTAGTTGTGATGATAAAAATGTTGAATGAATTAAGTGACGGTGCTGAGGATAAAAATTAAATGTAGTGTTTTAAAGTAAGTGATAATTTCAACGGTGCTGCGAATTCAGTTCGTAGTCTAATTTTATTTGCTTTGATATAAATGCCGCCTCTGCTCGTGTGTTAAGTAAAGTAAAATTCGTCATTCTTTTCTATTCACAAGATCATTATGGCAAGCTCCAGTACATCAGAGTGAGAATTTAAATAATTGCTTCAACAATAATACACTAAAATCATTAAATATTTTGGGTGATTTTTCACATGTGCCAAGTATGCAATCCATTTCGACACTGACATAAGACAATCAATACCTTTATATCAAATTCACTGAGCATAAAAATTTTGCTTCCTTAACTTTTATAAATTCATGATGTTTAAAAATTTCCTTTTGATGTGAATTCGACGGTAGAGCGTGGTAATTTAAGATTATTCAATCCCAGCTGCCTTCAGGTAGGAAGGAATTTTTATTACATTAAGCATCTGTAGATTTTAAAGGGAACACGTGGATTAAATGCAATTTTTGTAGTCTAAACAGTTACATGTCACCGATGAATTAATTTTCATTTTTAAGTGTGCGTTAATTGGAAGATTGTGTATTTTTCTTCAAATCGTTCGTCGTCTAGGGGAATGTTCAAGTTATACTCATGTGAGAGGTGCAAATTATATCTTACGGAAACTGAAGTCTACTACAGCGAAAGAGATAGATACTGAAGGCGAAAATTACCTAACATTCGGTATTGAGTTGAATCGGGGGAACGGAACATCCATGAGAATTCTTCAGAATAATTTTTGGATTTTATAATGCATTCCTCGTATTGGTCTACGCATTTTCTCTCGTTCGTGCGCGGATTTTGGACAGGTTCGTGGGGTCGGTTTTGCCTGATCAACAAAAGTAGCTCTGGCGTGCCTTCTAATGTTTGAGCGTAAGATGGGAGGAGCAGAAACATTCGACAATGCTTTGAATTCAACATGATTAGGCGGTAACCTTAACCAAATTGTGTGGACCGTTTCGTCAGTAATTGAAATTCAATCGTAATTGATGACGAGATTGTGTTTGCATAATCAGGATGTATTTATCAACTTCATTGGGATATGTTTATTTTCCACAATGGAAAATGCTCAATATTTCGAAATGGAGTGTTATTTCTGCAGACGAATTTATTTATAGCGTTAAAATTGAAACTGCTTAGCGACTGGAGTGTACAATGGAAATTTACTTGAGAATGTAGGCAAGAGAGGTACACCGCACAGCAGAGAGACTCTGCCGAGATTTTATTGCTTTGCGAATAGCTCACGCAATTAAGAAATTGTGGCGGTACGTTCAAGCTGATGTGCTTATGCTCGAGTGTGGTATTATGTGAACGCGAGAATGTAGAATGCTAGAGTAAATGAAGTAGAAATATCACTGGTGTATGTATTTTGAAAATACGTCGAACATCTATGGCAGAAATTTCTTCGAAAAATATTATAGCTCGTTTTCTGTGCTCTGTCTTTGCGAGTTGTATGTTTACAGAAATCCAATATGCCATTCCTTTATCAGCTAATGAAAGTACAAGAGCGAATAATGAAATCGTTTTCTATGTCGGGATTGTCTGGAAGGTCAGACTCTAGGCAGGCTTGGCAAGGAATACGTAGGATGATTAATATCCGGGTTCACTGCAGACGTTGTAAATAGATAACACATGACACGAAACTGTAGTATGTTTAGTTGCACAAAAGAAATGTGACTTATTCCTGGGTGGCGAGATTTCATGAAGGTATATTCGCTAGGTGTGTTTTTTGCGTTTTCTTACTGAAGCGGAATCCCGTGAATCTTGGTGTACTGGGAACGTTACATTTTATTTTAAGTGTTATAGAATAAGAACTGTTCCTTAATTCTGAATCTCCCATGCGCGTTGCCAGGAACTTTGCTTCTTTCCACCTGGTGAACGGTGTGTGAGGGAACGAGAATAGGAACTGCGATTTTGACCTACATTTGCAGTGGCACAAGCAGAAGTAAAGCATATCCTATTTTCTGAGTTTGAGTAACTGCGATGTTTACCGGATTTAGACTACCTGATTGACGTACTAACTTTTGGATACAATTTAGTGTGAGTTGTCGCTGCGTTCATGTGTCGAAGTTTTGGTGTTTCCTTCGCATAGGGATGTTCCAGGCACTCAAACTGTTCGTACTCCAACATCGACGGATATGCTAATTTAATTTTCTTAGTATAATAGTTATGTTAAGGTGATACAACACTCTCTCCGTCATTGAATGGAAAACATACTGCAGGATCCCGAGTTATGTAAATATATTGATAATGTCATGCAATTCAACGACGTCTCTTCGAGTGGAATGACATGATATGAATAAAGGCTAAACCGTCTCAAGGGCTAGTAAATAAGGTAATTATGATGTGAATGTAATTTTCTCATGATTTTGTGGGTGCGGACGAGTAATCAGACCGCCTAAACTGCAGTGCACGGCAGTGTGGCGTAAGTCTGATGAAATGTTAACACTCTATTTCTATTTTCTTTGAGTAAGAGCACACGGGATATCGGCCAACCTGGTAAATCTCTCGTTGTGCATATGTTATTTCATGTGTACATTAAGTGCGTTAGGGATTTCAGCCTATTTGGTAAATCTCCCGATTTAGCGTACAATATTTGTCTGAATGTTCATATAATCTTGCGGCAACGTGGAATAATTTAAATGTGCTGCACTGTCTCTGGGGCTGAGGATCGTATAAAATTTTTATGTCATGTCTATTTTTTGCATTTTTGTGTCAGTGATATCACAATGTCAGATCGTCTGAAGAGCCTTTCGGCGTAGTAAGATGTAAAGCTTGACGGGTTGGTAACACTACATTTTGTCTATTTCTGCATTTCTTTGCATGTCGGTATGTTAGAATGTCGGATCGCTAGAAAAGCCTTCGCGGCCGAGTATAACGTAAAGTCCGATGAGCTGATAGTACCCAATTCATGTGTAATTTTTCTCTTGTGTGTCGGTGTTGGCATAATGTCTGATCGTTAGAAAAGCCTTCGCGGCAGAGTATAACGTAAAGTTAGACGCCTTGACAATACCCAATGTATATGTGTTTTTTTATTGATGCGGATTCGGGATTTTGGCCTAACAGGCAATTCTCCTGCTAGTTCGTACGTCATGAGCAAGAATGTTTTATTTTCTTCGAAATATTTAGGTGATTCAACTGATTAGTAACACCGTCGAACGAATTTCGGCTTTGTCTAGAGTTGGTTGAGGATGCCGGAAATTAACTATTTTATGTATGTAGGTAGAAATTCTTCGCGTAGCTCACCTCCGCCTCACGCAAGGCAGATTTGAAGGAAAGCGAGGAAAGTTTCTAAGGTGATCAACCATGTAATGCGCTGTCTCTCGAGTACAAATGGACCAGGTTAGACAATTTAACGCGTATTTTACGGAAGGAGATCATTAGCAATTTAACGCGAAACTCAGGGGTCTAAGTCAGGCTGGTCGACAAGCGGACTGAGAATCAAAACCTGAAGATCTTCGCAAATAAATGTGCTTCATTTTCTACAATTATGATGGAAGAGCTGACGAGCTCCGACGTGGGAGTCCAACGCGTATTGACGCCGTAATCTACAGGATTTGTCCGCGATTTGACGCAACGAGGATCTACGGAATTTTCCACGAATTCACGTGACGCCAAGGATGAATTTTTTATGGAAAAGCCTCAGTAACTTCAATTCTCAGCAGGGGAGCCTCCCCAGGAACAGTAGCAAGCCCAGGATCAGTAGCAAGCCCAGGATCAGTAGCAAGCCGAAGAGGAGTAGCACGTCACAGGAACAACAACAAGCTGTAACTAGGTGCACAGGAGGAGCAACAGCAAGTTTTTGTTGCAAGAAAAACGTCTACTTTGAATCACAGGATGAAATGATAATCATGAGGAAGAAAACTTGAGGTTGGAAAATTAACTCCATTTGAGATTGTGTTTTTGGGTGGATTGCAACCGAGAAAGCTGAAAGGATGTCTCTACTTGTAACAAATTCGCCGATTTCTCGATCTCTAATTTATATGTTTATCTATGTCGATGAATTTGCCGAGAGCAATTCGAGAATAATATGTCGTGTGTGTTTTATTTGATGCGTGTAAGTTGTCGGATATGTGCGGTATCTTTACTGTGTTCTTTGCTATTTGCGTACTACAATAATGTGTGTAAGAGATGCGTTTCAATTATTTAGTGTGTCAGGTATTAATGAATTTTTCATAAATGTGTCAACATTCGCGTGCGACAAGAAGGTAAATGATGAAGTGATTTGTAAGGATATTTTCATGTCGGGAAAAGCGAAGGGATTGAAAAATGGGGGCGAATATTTTCTAAATTTTTAACGTAAAGGGTACGTCACGGTTATAATTTAAATTAACGGATGAAAATTTGCACCAACTTTGCAAGTTGGCACAAATTTTTCTGGGGCGATGCGGGTATTGTGGGGAAATACTTCACTCGTGCAATTTTTGGAAAATACTTCGCTTTAGGAAATGTCTAAAAAACCGTTATCACTGTTATTCTTGAGCGTGAGAATGTCGACCAAAGTTTATCCGTGTGTGTAAGGACAATTCGTCACTGTTCGGTCGGAAAAACAAGCGGCGATTGTTTGGGGTAGGGGTAGGCGTGTCAGATGTCGCGGCCTCAAGTGCGGCGAGGGCAGGCATAGAGAACGACGCACACACGAACACACGCACGATACAAGCGTACCCAAGCCGAGGCTTTGTAGGGCAAGGAGGCGGACGTGACGTCTGAACACAGGCCCGCACAACCGGAGCCAATCGCCGCTCGCCAAAGCTATGACGCAAGAAGGTGTGTCTCAACACGCACCAATGAGAGTCCCAGACGTCAGAATAAGCAAGGATTCCGCCAATGAGGTTGCAGATGCTGCCTCTGTAGAATGGAAGCGTCGAGAATGATCTCGAAAGAGGGAAGCGAAACAGATATAAGGATGCGAGAGGAAGCCTCGAGAGGAATTTTTGAACACGTGAGAGACTGCGCAAGACGTCTGAGGGTGTTCTACACAATAGGCCAGCCTCGTCGGCTGGCCTGATACCCAACTGCAACTTGAAAGTTAATAATTCGAGGCACATAAACAACGTTGGACGTCGGAAGTCATTGGAGCACCGTCTTACAAAGGAAGCCTAATCGAAGTAAACCAGCCTCGCATCGGGGATCGTCATGAATAAACGCGTCGGAGATTCAACCAAGAGCAATTAACATCTGTGCATCGGGGTCGAACTCACAATCAACTACAGCGGCAGTCGTCAACATTGCAAATGGCAAACAGTTAAGATCGCTCACCAACACTGCAAAGTTCAACGCATGAAACTGCAATGAATCAGCTCACAACCGCTTCAAGGGATCAGCTACCCGTAGAAAGAAGCGGGGAAGGGCACCACTGCAGCGAGGTAGCAAGAGATCAGCCTACGCCAGCAGCAAGCCTAAGCTGCGACGCGGAACATCAGCAGTGAGCAATAACATCGGCTGTGAACGACGCGGAACATCAGCAGTGAGCAATAACATCGGCTGTGAACGACGCGGAACATCAGCAGTGAGCAATAGCATCGGCAGTGGATACCCATCAGTGAATCATTTATTATCAAAAGGGCGAGTGTTTTATAGTTGTGAGAGCTCTTTTAGGTGGTGATTGAAGTTCAAATTCAGATGTAGATCGGCACACAGAAAAGTGCTTTTCAGAGTATCGCGAGGAATCATCTAATTTTTGGCTATCAATTTCCTGTGTCTATTTAGTCGAGGATCGACTTCCCGTTGTATGATTCGACACCGTGTCACAATTCCAGGTTAAATCGTGATGTGTTGTTCTCGCAAATATTATGATTTGTGTTACTGTGGATGCGTGAATCGTTGTCAACGAGGGAGTATTTGTAACTTGAATGCTCGGTAAGCATCACCTTTGTGTCATGTCGTGTTTAAATATTTGCGGCGGTAGAAACTTACGTACTTTTCATTGACGCCGTTGTGCCATTTCAAATCATTTCGTCCCCATGCCTTGTGTGTTTATCCACGTGTTTCCCAATAAATTCGTGTTAATCTTGCTAACTCTTTTATTCTCCAAGTCTGGTATGCAGGTGTACGCAAGCATAAAGGATAATACTATAACATGTTTGGGGGTTGAGACTCCCCCTGCGTGCGTGATTAGTAACCCTTTTCACGTATCGCGACAATGATTACCGTCACCACTTTCGTTCCCAGGTTTTTGCAAACCAGCTTCGTTCTTCTTCTGTAGAGGCATCCGTGAATTCTTCATTAACACGTCTTCTCTTCCTACGTTGCCACAGCAACCGCTTCTTCCCGACTGCACTGTGTAAGTGCGAGCTGCGTCAAATTCTCCTCGTGTAGGTCCCCTTCGTGTAGGCTTAGCAGGAGGAGGCCGAGCTGCAGTTGTAGATTTGCAAACCTTAGAAATGTGGCCTAATTTTCCACATGTGTGACATTTTAATTTCAAAGCATAGCAATTCTTTGCAAGATGCTTTTGCTTAGTTCCGCAGCGAATGCATATGTAGTTCGGCGGGAGTTTTTCTGTAGTGAAATATGATGAAGATGAGTCCTCCCGAATAATATCTTGAGCGTCGGAGCTTAATTGTTCGATAAGTTTTGCGTGTTCAACGCATTCGTTGAAGGACTTGCTATCGCACTTCTGTAGAACCGCGCTGAGAAT
This sequence comes from Morinoia aosen, assembly GCA_030386875.1. Classification (NCBI taxonomy): domain Eukaryota; kingdom Metazoa; phylum Arthropoda; class Malacostraca; order Amphipoda; family Talitridae; genus Morinoia; species Morinoia aosen. Next base: position 21,587,532 of record CM059578.1, on the reverse strand, counting down.
TTGCGCTGAGTGTAGCCCAGCCACGAAGACATTTCTTAATAAACGATCACGACAGCAATTACCATAATTGCATGCAGATGCTAAGTCATTTAACGTTTTAGCATAACTTTCTATGGATTCATTAGCACCTTGTTTTCTATTTAGAAATGTAACCGATGCACCGACGATGGATTTTTTTATTTCAAATTGCTGTGTAAATTTTTCTTCAAGTTCCTCATATGTAGCCTCAGTGAGTAACGTAGGTTTAATTCTTCGTTGTAGATCAGTAATTATGTTTACGGGCAATGCTTTAATTAAGATGCTAGCTTTTTTACCGCCATTATTTCCTGCTTTCTGAAGAGCATCTGCACATTGAACTTTCCAGCGCTCTAAGAATTCACTCACTGTTTCCACTTCAACGTCGAACGGAGGACAGCTGACTGTAGAATAAGCCATCTTAATTTCAGAGCACTTTTAAAGTTCAAATTCACTTCGCAAGTTCGAAGCCTCGTCGTCAATTGTTGTATCGCTGTTTTCTGGCGATATTAGGTTCGTATTAGTAGGAAGCTTTAACTTCAATTCGCCTAGCAGCAAACCAGGCAGGACAAGAGAAACTCACAGGCAGGACTTCTAGTAATGTACTGACTCTGTAGTTCACACAGCTTGCTCTTAAGTCTAGTTCGCAACAATGGATATTTCCGGCGCTGGGCAATAGGTTCGCTTCCGACCTATCCGGCGCTCGTAACCGCCAGGGGCTCATCGGCTGTTTCCGGCGGATGCCCCATCTATACATGTGACCGTGCCGAGCGAGACTCATAAATCTCCGCAGCCGGAACCCCCCATAAATACCACCAGTACGTCACTATACAACATTTACTCATATCACAAAATAAACGAATCAAATTGAGAAGAAATGCGCACCGTTCTAGAAGAATCAATGCCGACATTGCACATCTCCCAACAAAACAATAATGCAAGGAGCATTGATGAAGCAGTAGTAAAGTTGACTGAAACTATAGAGACCGCATACAATCAGTGTTGCCCAATTGTAACTCGTACAGTTACCGCGAAAAATAAACAAAAGCCCTGGGTTATTAGAGACATCGTGATAAATACAAAGAAACGTCAAGCGTATCTAGCCTCCTTTGCGAAGGGCGAATATCTAGAGAAACATATAACCGATTCAGAAACTATGTGACAAACCAGATAAGAACACCAAAAAAGAGCTACTTTACCATCAAGTTTACTCAATTCAAAGCTGACGTTAAATAGACTTGGCGCCTCCTTAACTCTTGTTGTAAACCGAATAACGCCGATAAAAAGAAAATTGAATATATTATTCAAGATAATGTAAAATACAATTAGAAGAAAGAAATTGTTAATCTTTTGAACAACTTCTTTGTAAACGTAGGGAAAACTATAGCCAACGGTATTCTAAGTGAACCTACTGATCACCTGGAATTTATGGGTCATATTCGAGAACACAACTCCTTTTTCTTAACGCTGCCGATCTCCTCCGATGTAAGTGCGTGCATAAACAACATGAAAAATAAATCAAGTGGGTTACAAACGTTTCCGATTAAAGTACTTAAAATTATTGCTGATATTGTAGCCCCGCTGATGTCCAATATTATAAACCAGTCTCTTTTCCTAGACACTTTCCCGGACTCCCTCAAAGTTGCTAGAGTAACCCCTATCTTTAAAAATGGTGAAAAAACCTGTGTAAACAATTATCGACCTATCTCTGTTTTACCAATTATTAGCAATGTATTCGAGAAAATTGTGTATAAAAAAGTGTACTCTTATTTTGAACAAAAATCATATCTCTATGAAAAACAATACGGCTTTCGCTGCAAAAATCAACAACACAGGCAATATTAACTGATTTACAATTCCTTTATTCTAATATAGATAACGGAAAAACTGTCTTCTCTGTATTTCTTGACTTTCGAAAAGCATTCGATTGTGTGGACCATAAAATATTACTCTCGAAACTACACTGTTATGGTATTCGTGGGGTTGCCCATGATTGGTTCAGATCATACCTAACAAATCGGAAGCAATACGTTGTCATTGACGACGCAAAATCGGACCCACAGACAATTAGCCATGGAGTTCCACAAGGATCTGTTCTTGGGCCTCTCCTTTTTCTGATTTCTATCAATGATATCATTAAATCTACATCATTTTTTAAATTCATACTTTTTGCAGATGACAGTACGCTTTCTGCGGTCCTTCCGAACCAAAATCCCACTACGATTGCGGAGAGTATAAATAATGAACTCCATTAGGTTTCATTGTGGCTTAAAGCCTTAACATCGATAAAACAAATTATATTACATTCTCACACAAGAAAAATATATCTCTCCCATGCATTAAAATTGGCGAAGGTGATATCGAAGAAACCAACTCATGTAAATTTATTGGCATCATAATAGATAAACATATGACCTTCAAAGAGCACATCGCTCATATTAGTTCTAAATTATCAAAATCCATCGGAATCCTGAATAAAGGTAAAAGTTTCCTGCCTGAAACAGCCTTACTAATGCTTTATCAAACGCTCATTTCACCATACTTACAATACGGAATAGAAGCATCGCATGGAACTGATAAAAATGAAACCAATATAATTTTTACTCTGCAAAAAAGAGCCATCAGAGCGGTAAAAAACCTAGAATATAATGCTCACACAAAGGATTCATTCAAAAATTGAAAAATACTTAAACTCTCGGATCTCTACAAAATCTTCATCTGTAATTTCATTTACAAAACATTAACTAATGATGGCGACAATAGATTACAACAATTATCAACTGCGCAAACTGGTCATCACGACCATTTAACGCGAAATAGAAGTAAATTCATGCTTCCTTATTATTCAAAGGCCCGCTCGCAACACAGTATCCTATTCGTTGGAACTAAAACTTGGAACTTAATACCTGCGGAGATCCGTGAAAGTAATTCTTAAAAGGTATTTAAAAGAAATCTTGAGTCTCACTTCTTATCAGAATACTAGTCGTGTAAGATCACCAAGACAAATCCTGCCTCCTACATGTCTGGTCTTAATAATGTAATTTGCCATGACTAATAACGCAGATTTTCAGTCTGCTCTTAAATCGTTATCGAATATACTGTTAAATATAGTCCATATGACCTATATTGTAAAATGAAACATCAATATCGAGTTCATTATCTTGTTGATCAGTCTAATGCGAAACTAGGTTAAGTGAATTAGATTAAACATTATTGTACACCCTAGAATAACGTGATGGTAGGATGCCCTAGAAGTCGCTGAACTTGTTCGGGCCCACAGGTAGCTATACTCAAATTTGACCATTGTATTAGACTTGAGAAATATTCTACCTCTGTATCACCTGTGGTAAATAAATTGTTTAAATTGTTTAAATTGTTTAAAAGAGAAGTTGTAGCTCTGGTAAGTCGGTTTTGCACTTCAGTTGACGTCAGAGTGTTTTATAGAAATAGTTTTAAAATCGGTTCATATTTTAGGAGGAAATAACGTGTAGAGGAGTGCCTGTGGACCGGATGCGTTTATTTTTATAAGTGTGACTGCTACACGCAGTCCTATGTTGGAAGTACCACACTTCAGCAATTTATTCGTCACAACCAACACTCTGGTATCTCCCATTGAACCGTCCGTCCATACTCATCTCCCTCCCAGTCAGCCATCAGAGATCATTGTCATAGTTCAAACCACCCTTTCAAAAGTTCGAATTTCTCCACACGTTGTAGAACTACAGAAGAATTTGACCTTAGAATTTTGTAATCCTTGTTCATTTTTACCCATACACCTCAGCTAAATAATGATCAAAGCGCGATGAAATTAAATATTACCCCAACTGTGTAAATAGGAGTGTATTTGAATGTGTGTGTGTGTTTGTGTGTGTGTGTGTGTATGCAGTTCTGTTACTTTGTGTAGATGTTATTGTGTGTTGTTTTGATTGCTAGAATTTAGGTGTACATATGTGTACGTATGGCTCCAGAATTAAGGGAAATTTATTTTATATTTTTTAATGGTCAGGCGTAGCTATTTTTCGATGTAGGTATAGTGATTTTAGTTTCTAATAGCTTTTTCGCAATTTGTTCATTATAACTTTTTATTCTTTGTTTTACATTACTGATGGTGGAATTAGATATTCCGAAACGTTTGCTGTTAACAGAATGTTCCCTTTTATATTGGTTTTTCTTTTCATATTAATATCTCTAATCTTAACCATCTAGGATATTATTCATTTACATAGATTGAATGCGGGATCACTATGATTAATGTTTTTCAAGATAGCGGGCCTTTTCCATCATTCAATTAGTTCCCAACTATCGTCATAATAACGCGTTTGCTCTGATAGGATACGCCTTTGAGTATGAGTGTACGTGGGAAGCCAGCGCGCACGGGAGAGCTGAAGGTCAGCCCGGCAGTGAGTGGGAGGCAGTCATACCCAGGGGTTTGCAGATGTAGTTACACACACGAGTCGTGAGAGATAGCTCACCGAACTCAGATATATATTGACTGTGAGGCTAAAAACCTTGGTGTATCCCCTACATCGCCTTTGGCGATGAACCCGCTTTGCTGTAAACGACTGTGAAAGTGACAAAGATAGCAATTGACTCTAAATTATCTGGAGATCCATCTTTCTCCAATTATTCATTTTGAATGAATTGTAAAGTAACCAGCCTTCTCTCAAGTATCTCGACAAAGCCCAAAACTGGAATCCCGTAGTAAAGTTGCCATTTACTATGCGTCTAACCAGTTTCTCTCTCGACAGTATCGTGATATAATAGATGTCTGGGTTAATAGTGATCTTTCGTAATCTTTCGTGTCTTTAATTTCCTATGTAAGTTACGAAGAGATGATGATGAGACGCACGTTAATAACAGCCTTGACAATAAAGCTCAGGCTACATGCTTACCGAAGATAAAGATAATAAATTAACTTTAACGACCGTTATTAAATGATTGATTTACGATGCATACAACTATTGTTTTAACCGAAGATCGGGATGGTGGCGGCGAAATGATACCTAAAAGAATATGATTCGGTCGGAAAATATCAATTCAACTTTCGATGCGATGTTTTGTTTGAGATAAATTACCAAGAGGAGGCTCATCATGATGATATGACGTCACCAGATAAAGGCGTACATAACACATAATTAGAGTAGCATATGAAGGTTGGAATCATCCTTAACAAATCGAAAATAATATGCTGCTATCGATGATGTATAGTCGGAACTATAGTAGATTTTAGCATGGAATTCCACTCGGATCTGTCTGTGGACCTTTTCATTATAGTTTTCATTACCAATAAAGTTAATTCTAAAGGGTGACCACAAAGTCGCTTTACCATTCCAAAAATTTGTAACAAGTGCAATAGTTAGGTTGTTTTATTCAGTTTTGTTTCATTGTATTCAGTGTTTATTAAGTTTTTTTACCTCATTTAATAGACGTCTACTTGGGCCCCATTAGTTGTTCAATCAAGTCAGTACTCGATTTCCTGCCAGGCTCGCTGTAGCATAGCCTCATCAATTGTGACAATGGCATCAGCAATCCTTTGCTTTGGGGCAGTAGTGTCCCGTCTCTTTGTTCGATACACGATATCTTTAACACAGCTCCACAGAAAGAAGTCCAGAGGATTGATATCTGGTGAATGTAGTGACCAAAGAATCGGCCCATCTCTTCTTATCATCTACGGGCCTGGAAATGTTTGATTGAGGAACTCACGAACATGGGACCCACACCAAACATTCAAATTTGGGCTATTACGCTCAATTTCTCTACGCACGGACGCGATGGTGGATCGCTTCCATACTAAATTCTGTAGCTTTGCTGAGTCTGCCAATCCGATTTTGTTTAATAAACCATGAAACACATTGCGCCTTCTCTTGAGGGGTAGCCCTACTTGAGGAGTAAATTCAACAGCACCTCTTTCACAAACAGGATCCCTGATTGGCAACACCGTCTTGTGAAATAAAGTAGAAGTAAAACAGTTTATTTCCAATATTGTTGAAACATGAAATGTAAAATATTAGTTTTTAAAACGTCTTTACAGTAAAATCCTTTATTGATTTTCACACATCGGTATTGTGATAGCCATGTCAATAATCGAAACAATTGATTGAGACAAAACATGAATGAAGTATTCCCTTCGTCGCATTCATCAGATTTGGATAATGCATATAAATACAAGTAACCAAGAAAAGATAATACTAGCTCACTTGTAACGCATTGTTGAAAACACTCTTGTTAGAGCTCTCTAACATTGAAATATGAGCTTAGGAACTTGGGATATAAAGGATTGAAGTTGAAAGTAAAATAAGTACATTTGAATTATTCTGCGCCTAAGACTATGACGTCGACATTCGAAATAATTTTTATCACTCCTACGTATCAACTAGTATGCCAAATAACGCCATTGTTTTCAGCACTCTATGCTTCGATGTTTCCTTACACTCACGAATGTCAAAAACGAGACATTGCCACACGAGGCTAATAGTGACTTAAAACGATGTAAGAAATTAAAACACATGACGTCTTATAAAATTGCTACACAAATGAATTACATTGTTTCTTAAAATGTCTCATTATAAAGGTGCAAACATAATAATATAGGACTAAGTTAACAGTCTCAAAGAAAAAAAGAAAAAAAGAAAAACCGTTTATTCCCAAAAAAGTTGACCCATGAAATATGTAAAACATTCTGATTTTTTACAAATTTTAAATACAAAGGTCCTTAATTGATAGGCAATCCTGATGAGGTGTACGATAGTCATATCAAGGGTTGATTACGTTACTTAGAGAAACGATCAGACTATTTTCTCTTGGATATTCTATGCAAAGCTGGATGAATGAAAGCTTGTTTAAAGAATGAATAAACACTGAAGAATGCTTTTGGGGTTCTTGCCTGCAAGTTAAAACGAAAGAAGAAAAGACATGAAACACTACACTGAAATAAGCTACTGTAAATCCCGTCCTAAATGATTTTCATGTAGTAATAAAACGTTAACCAAAAGTAATTAATGAAAAAACAGAGCACAACACGCACATCTTAAATATATGAACAAACATACACGCAAAACTGAATTTCAGAGCTTGTTCATAAAACAATGAGTGAGATAATTTATTTATGAATCCTAAACGTAGATTACGCTTATTTTCAAATTTCTATTCACATTTTGGGTTAAAGAAACATGACGCTCACTGAAACGGCACTGAACTGAACGACGCACACTGAAAAGAAGCCATATATTTCTTTCTGAAATGGTGAGCCATTGTACTAATCTCAGTCGCCGTGGCCGAGTGGTTAAGGACGCGCCCTTCCGTGAAGGTGTCGGCAGTTCGAATCCCAGCGCTGCGCGGTGATTTCTCCCCGTTGGGTAAAGGGAGAACTCAGGCACAATTCCCCACTCTACCCAGGTATGTAAAATGAGTACCAGCTTGACCGGGAGTAACCGTCATTGCGTCCTGGCGTTAGTTATAAGGTATTTGAAAAACCAATGTACATAGTAATGTATATCAGGCTTGAGCGTTAAAAGAATGGAATCGTCATGATTTTGTTCGGAAAAATTCAACACTTTATCTTGCGACATCAAAACTGACTACTCTATTGCTCAGTGTAGTCGAAATAGTCTATTGAAAAAATAATTAGTAAAAATAAATAATTGCTTGAATAACTGATGAAACGCACAAATTTAGCTAGTTTCGACCTACTCACCAAAATTCTCAAAAAAATCAAGTTACAGTCCATAAACGACCAAAAATCTTTCAGGTTTTTGGATGGAATAGAGATGAAATAGAGACACGTTGATAGATTGGAATCGCTTAAAGGGTAACAAATGGCTACAAAAATTCTACACATGGATTATAAATGAACTAAATCTTAGTTTCAATTTTAGTTTGATTGTGCTTTACAGGCTAAGTGTGTGGTCTTCGCAGTAGGGATATAAAAAAAGGACCAAATCGGCTTTAAACAAGTACTGACATTTCAGCCTCACTGAGTTTGAAATGATGACCTCACAGTAGCAATGGGCTGATTTATGGGAAACTGGTGATCGTTTAGTTGAAGTTACAATGAAATGCTGCAGTACAATGTTCTCTATAACAGAGATGCAAACTAGCGTGGCATGTTTGTCTTGAATTCTTTAACACTATGAGAGTTTTTTATCTGCTGGGGAAGTATATTCCACAAAAAGTTCCAGAAACTAAGAGAGCTTGCTGCTCCAGGTGAGATGAACGGTAGCTAACTAAGACATCATTCCTCCGATTTGATTTTTTGTACAGAATGTTAGGCGTTGTAAATTTTACAGCGTCTGTATTACTCTGAGGGAGGTAGAGAGATGAGAAATATTGTCGGGCTTTATGAATCAGGAATCTTTGTTATTTGGGTCCAGCCAAGTTTTCTTGTGAGAGTGGGGTTACAGGATCGCGTTGCCTGAAATTACCTTTGCACACCACTTTGGACGGGAAGTTCCTACATTTTTCCAATTTTTTTGAAGATACTGCAGTATGTCTCCCCAGACTAGACGGGAATGGTCCAAACGTGATAATACTAAAGACTGAATCACCAATTATGTAGATTTATTTGTCAAGTGTGTTATTAATGGGATGAAAAATATTAAGGTTCCGTTAATTTTGCTGCATGTTGATTCTACGTGTGGCTTAAAAGTCATATTTTTGTCAAACCAAACACCAAGGTTTTTCACTTTGTCGACTGGATTTAATTTATCGTCTCTAAACATTACGCAAATTTTGGGCATTTTCTGATTGCATTCTTTGATCTAAAAATAATCCATTGCGTTTTACTTGCGTTAAGTTTAAGGCCATTTTGGTCATACCACAATTCAAGGCTCTTCAGAATGCTTTCAGCATTGACTTGGGTTTTTCTCAAATCTATCAGCATACATAGAGATTTTTATATTCTCTGGTATGGCGGGAAATCATTGATGAAAATAGAAATAGGAGCGTGGCAAGGATTTAACAATGGAAAACGCTGAAGTTATTTTGTGTAAATGATGACATAGGAGCGTGCCAAGGATTATACCTTAGGGAACACTAAAGTTATTTGATATGAATGGCGACATTTCGTTGTTCAAGCACACTACATGAGAGCGGTTCTGTAGGAAGATTTCAAACCACTGAGTGTCTATTCTGAGGTTCGATAATTTTTGCACCAGTTTTTATGTTCGACACTGTCGCACGCTTCGGAGAGATCAATCAGTGGTAGGAGAGTTGAGTTATTTTGGTCTATATCACTGTGTTTATTTTCTGTTTTGTTAAAAAAAAGCATCCTGAGTACTGTTGTTTTTACTGTATGTGTATTGATTGCAGTGAAGTAGCTTTGATTTCCCCATGTTAGATGAAAGCTGATTTGTTTTCAATTTTTTATAATAGTTTGGACACAACAGGTAGAAGACTAATTGGTATGTAATCTGACGCTTTATTGATATCACCAGATTTATGTAACGGCTTAATAGTGAATGGTTTCCACTGATCAGGAAACTTGTTTGTGGCTGTAGATGTATTTATTATCATACAAATCAGGAATGCCATCATGTCCAATGCCATCATGTCCAACTTCTTAAGTATTTTTTAGTGGGTATAAAATTTTACGTATATCTATAATGCTAACCGACCTTGGTTAGCGAAAGACTGGAATATTGAATTTCCTATATCTTTTTACAAAATTACTCTCTTTAGTGAATGTAATTTGACCGCACTTTCCAGTCGAATTTAACTCGAGTCTCAATAAGAATGAGATCTCAGTGTTACACTGAAATGTTTCCCTCAAACACATTGCTAAAATCCTTCCCACCTCTTACAGTATCAGGGTTTACTCCATTGCTGTATTAACATTTAAACTTGAACATACTGCAATCTGTTAGGGCGAAGAAATAATAAAAATTTGTAGTCTTAGGACATGCATTCTAGCATCGTGATCATACAATCAGAAAACAGTAATAAAGTAATAAAATAAAAAGTGCATGATTTTGTCAGACATATGTTCAAGTTCGTTAAGAGTAATGCAGCGAAGATATAATAAACACAAGTTCTCTTCTAATTTGATTCTTTGCATTCACCATGAAGTAGGGAGTATCGTTTTATTTCACTACTATAACGCAAATTCGGTGTAGCGAAGATGAAAGTGTATAACTTTGAACTAGAGAAAAAATATTTTCATCGATTTTAAGTGTACATCAATTTTTTCCGTGGTAATACTGGAAATTACAACGCACACACACTAAAAAAATACTCGCAGCCAGCTCCGCCACCTGAGTTGCGCTTTCGTCCACGCCGTCCGCCCGAGCGACGTGCAGTGACTGCGTGCCAGCGTCATGCCGCCATTGTCGTGTCGCAAAACGTAGTTCATTGAAATTCGTTAGTTCTTTTTCTCGGAACGGAACGCCACCACCAATGAAACGGGAAAGTGCAGCAAATTATGTAATTTTACATTTATATGAACAAAATCTCGGTAGATGAATCAGATTTAAGCATTTTTACCATGCTAAATTCTGTTGCAATTCCTCTTATGAAACGGAAATTACTTTGTAACTGAATTGGGTGTCCTTGTATAATTCAATGATCAATGGAGGGGTTTCAAAATAAGTAGGAATTTTGATGATAGCTTTTGCACATGCATTTACTGATCTATAGGCTAACTCAATGCAGTAAAAACATCAAAATTCCTCAATTTGAACTGAACAACATTCAGAAGAAAATTCTATTGGTTCAACACAACTAAATATGGATGGTAATAATATGCAGTCTACTCGCTCTAAAACGTAATAAAAACTGCCAACCTAATATTTTATTAGTACTGTAGAATAATTACGATTCACTTTTGGGCAATGATTTTCTTCAATTTTGCAGAGCCGAGATAAATTCCGTACAGCGCACGAATCACTACTATTAGCAACAGTGAAATACCGTGTTGGGCGGAAACTCTATGCAAAATAGCAGGCAGTTGGTACCGGTCTAGAAATGCCGATGATCTGTAGTATTGAGTGTCTCTGAATTCCTCGACCCGTCTCCAACATACATAATACTTGTATCGTTGTTCACTCGCTAAACAGCTGCGTCATGGTGAGCAGGGCGTGCAGCTACGCCTGCAACCATGCATTTGGCACCAACTTATTTTAAGCATGCGACGACCGGATTCAACAACGATAGCTCCACTTCTTGGTTATTCATTTCATCTAGGTTCCTTTCAAGATGAATCAACACGAACAGCACGTAATCACTAGTCAACGTAAGGAGCCTAGAAAGCATCAAGTAATGAAAAGTATGGGGAATGTAACGTATTTTATCTCTTAGTATTGAAGAAAGGCCTGACCGCAGGCATTGTACATTTTTAGTCTAACCGTTCACACTTACTAAAACTGTTAGTTTCACGTTAACAATCGTCATGCACGACGCGTTTACTTTTTACACTCGCACCTCTACATCCTCGCATTAGCGCTTCGAGCGCTACACTGCCTGTGGGCGGCTGTGGCTTCACTGCCAACACTGTCTACTGACTCTACTGTCATACTGGGCGGCCACTGGCTAGGTCTGGCGGCTGAGCGGCTCTGGCCGATGGCATCATGGCAGCGCCGTTGGCAGTGCCGTGACGACCCTTCTGGCATGTTCGCTGTTTATATTTTGGAATACACAAACACTACGCCTTGACGACGATCCGATGCATCCCTCATAGACCTAAAACAAGGCCCCCGTAAATCTCTAGTACTGACCTTACACTTGACAACATAGCATTGACGCCACACTACTCGTCTTAACAATAATTCCGCCAGTTTTACTGGAAACGAATAGGAGTAAACGAGTAGTGCCTCGTATTATCGATCTGAACTCTTAAGATGTTCTGTTTGAGGACCAAAAATCACAAATAGAATGCTTAAAAAAAGCAGTTCCGCAACATACTTATTTGACCTATTTATTGAGTACTATCCGAGTTGTACGTGTATTATGGGAGAATTTGCAGTTAGTGATACAGCGTTTAAAAAACCCTTTTTGACAAATTAAAGTTGCATAACATAAGTATGAGTATAAAATTGACATAAAGAAACCCTCTACATGTAACTCATATGCTCTAGTGATTAAATGAAGACCTTAATCTATTGATACAGAAAGAAAATGAGCGAGTCTCATATTTTCCTATTTTGAGTATTTTTATTTAATGATGCAAAATAACGTTGAACCCAAGCCTATTCGATCATCCATTTTTTCTGTGATATCAGAAAATTTCTGAGGGTGCACTTAATAACTCGTGACTTGACATCCAAGCGAAACTTTTCGGCAAAATTTTAAATAACAGACTCACATGCCATTTAACGCTGCTGAATAAACTAAACAAAAGACATCATGGATTCAAAGCAGATCACGGAACACACAAGACACTTTTAATTTTCCATGAAACTATAGTTAACTATCTATCAGACAAATGCAAGATTGATGATGTCCTCCGAGACGTAGCAAAATCCTTTGACTAGGTTTTGCATATAGGTCTCAAATAAAAAAATAGTCAATTGTACAAACTAGTCGATTTAAACTTTCATCCATCCCTCACAAGAACACAGGGCTGCCCCTCTATGGCTCACGAATATGTTTAAATCTAAAGATATGAAATCTATTGATCAGTTAAATTGTTCAGCCAGACAACTAGGGATTTTTAATCATTTGACTGAATGGAGTGTTACTTAGAAAAAAATTTTGCGCACGAGTAAAAATTGGACTGCGTAAAGAGCAACGCTAGGTCACAGAGGAACCGGCACGCGTCACGCAACACTCCCGCTCTATAAACTCCGTAAATTTAAGCTCATACCAGCACAAAATGCTGGTGCAAGAACACAGCTAAAATTAACATATACCTTAGGAAATATGGCTTAGTCAATCAAGTAAAAATCAACTCAGCGAAGCGTAGAAGTCAGAATCGAAGCCTAACATCTTCTTTAGCTAATAATAGAAAATTCTGTGGGCTGGTGCCAAAAGCAGGTAAAAATAACCTCTGTCTATTATGAAAAAACAGAAAACAATGAGAGGAATCATTTCGTAGCACATGTGGAATCAAAATGACATCCATGTAGAGAAATTTATCATGAGATTGAGAAAAACCGAAAGCCGATGATGGTTCGAATGCTACCTTTAACCTAAGCAATAATTAGAATAAAACTAATATTTCACGAGTTCGTTCGAAGCTAATGCATTTCGAACTTGATTGGTCAGTGTCGATTTTGCAAGGCTGACTGACGACTTTCCTAATCTCTGTTTCGAGGGTCATCTAACGCAATGCGGACATCGCCAGTGTGAGGAATCGGCTGTTGAGACTGTCGTCTATGTACAACCATTAGCCACCAACTTAGACCTTGCCGTCGTTTTTTGTTTCTTATTGGTCATCCTATAATGTTTATTTTTGTTCCTTATTACGAGTATTTACGACCAGGGCGAGTGTAGTAAGATGAACATAATCATACACCTTACAATATCGTTCACGATAGGATGCCGCAAAAGTCGCTGAACTTATTCGGGCTCATAAGTAGCTTTGTTTTTATGTGGTCTTAGTAAAAGCCTTAAGAAACAAGCGTCTTAATGCATCACTAGTGACCAACAAATTCCTTTTATTGTTTGAAATTGCTTATTTCCTGTCGCTGAAACTTCTTTGAGTTTAAATTTAGGGGTTGAAATAGTTTGCAACATTTATGAAATGGTTTGCAACATTCAATGCCATTTTGAAGCTCAATTTGAAAGACTGTGTCATCTATTGAATAAAATTTTGAAATATTTAAAATCTAATGTGTTGCAACATATTTCATTGATCGACTTTATTCGAAGTATGCAGTTTTTTCTTTTCTTTTCATGAGTTCCACGAATTTCATTAACTCTGCGAGATTCGAGCTTTCATTAACTCGGCGACACTGCCTGCCTGCCAATCCAGTCAGTAGAGGAATTTTCAGTCAAAGAACCTTTTTCCAGGGAAGAAATAAGTTCCTGATCAAGCAGAAAATTTTTGGTAGCTTAATTTCCACTCATTAACTTCATTTTCAATCTAAAATTCAATTTCCAGTCAACACCTTCATTTTTACAAGGCAGAGTAAAGATTGTTGCTTAGTAGGCTGCTCTAAAACGAATCGTTTTTTCATAAAAGCACTACTACTCGGTGATCAGAAATTTAATTTTTTGTGAAGTAAATTGTTTCATTTCTTGAACTTTACAGGCATCTTGTCCATCGCATGAAGGTTTTTCATGGAGGTCGACCGACCACGTCACTTAACCACAAGTGGCTCGAACGCATTCGGTCGTGGCCAATCGAGAGTCTCGTACCTTTATGCGGACGCCATTTGTGTATATTTATCCTGGATTTTTAGTCAAAATCGGCCAACTATTGCATACAATTTTATTTTTAAAAAGGCTCAAAACTTAAGTAGAACGAGGCTAAGAAAAGCCTCTGAAACTTTGGATGAGTGTCACGAGACGTGTCTAAGCTTACGCTTTACACGTCCACGTATGAAGGAATTTAAACCCCCTTAGTAGTAAGAGTAGAAAGCGGGAAAATCAGAGATTAAAGGTACATAGAAAGCGGAAATAAAAGACAGATGCAAATAGAAACATGGAATGTTCTACGTACTCTGCGGTTTGCTCGACATAGGATAATAATGACTACCCCACGATTATTGATTTTTATTTAAAACTATTCTGACACGCGGGTGTGATATCAAATTTTAAAAGACTCACAAAAATAGCACCAAGTAAAATAACGGAGTTGAGTACGACATGACGATGGAAACGACAAGGCATTAAAAAGGAAAAAGCACACAACCAAATGTTAACAATACATGAGGATTTCATGAAGCACCTTTCTGCGAAGACTAATTATGATAAACAACTCGCTCACTAATCAAACAAAAAAAGTATTATGAGTTAAGATCCGTGTTTCTTCATTTGTTTACACTGTCTCTACTCGCTTCTTGTGATTGATCGTTGCTTGGAAATGCGCTGCCTCCAAGCTTGTTCGTGTACCAATGCTGACTCTTGATCGGGCTGCACCATGCATGGACGTGTTGTCTTGCTGAAGGACTCTGACGTTGTTTCACGCTGACGCCTCGTAATAAGCTGGTGCTGGGTGCTCCGCTGCTGACGCAGTTCTTTAGCTGATGCAGACTCGGTTTTGTAGAGCGTGTAGGCTAGCTGACAGACTCGGCTAAGGTGCTGCGCTGGTATAATGGGGAATGGGTCCTTTTGTTTGGTATCGTGGGTGTGTAGATTCTGGTGTCATGACATGCAGAATTCTGGTGATAAACTGCTCTTGATGCATCATACGGCGCTGAAGCCCGTTCGAGTAGGTCGCTGGTATTAAAGAAAGAAGAAAAACCGGTCATTTCCAAAAAAGTAGATACATGAGATGCTTTACAGCACATTGGACTTTAAAAACTTTCCAGTATAACAGTTCTTAATTGATAGACAAACCATAGGAGGTGTACTAATAGATTAACCATGTCGGGGGCTAATAAATTATATTATTGAGAGAAACCATCAAAATATCATATCTTGGATATTTTATTTAGAAAGCGATGGCTGACATTTCATAAATAATTAAATTATGCTAGAGAATCCTTAGGGATTCCTTAATTATTAGTTGAAACGAAAGAAGAAAAGACAAAAGTCGCTTTACCAAAACAGACTGAAACACCGTCGTAAATGATTGACAAGTAGTGAGAAAAGGTTAGTCAAAAAGTACTTTATAAAAAATATCGTATAACACGCACATCTAGAAACTAGTACGAAAACATACACGCAAAGTGAAATTCAAAGCTTGTTCATCGTACAGAGAAAAAGATTTTTTTTTTCACAAATTATGAACTCGAATTGCACTTTATTTTAGTCGTCTGTTTATATTTCTCATTTTGCCTATTCACAGAAACGCCCTCTGGGGTAGTGATAGATCGTTGGAATAGTTCACAAGTGTAATAAATTTATTTACTGGACCAGCGAGTTATTTCTGAAAAATGGTTCAGTGTTGGCTGGTCGCAGAGCATCAAGTAATATGTAATGTGCCTAGAGGTTTTGTTTTTACGGAAAAAAATCAAAACATGTGTTGATATATGTACATATGTACATACTTACACATCCATATACACACACTTACGCCGTCATCGGGACAAATTTGGCAGAATAAGATTAAATTTTTTTCCAATTTTTAATATTTATTCATACTAACTAGACTTGAGTTAATAGTTTAAGCCCTTCTTCATTCATGTACGCGATGACATTTACGGGGGCTCTGCAGTCTTGCAATTTCTGCGAATATTTACATTTAATACCATCTGCGGCAATAATGTGTCCTAAATATTCAACCTCTTTTTTGAAAAAATGACATTTTTCAAGCTTTAAAGACAAATTAACGGAACGAAGCATCCCAAGAACGCTTCCAATATCAGAAATGGAGGCTTACTTAAGACAATGGAGGCAAGAGTAAGTGCTCTTATTCCGCACACCAGAATGGATGACTGGGAGCCCCCTGAATCGTGAAACAGAATAACTTGCTTCATCATGATTCGCGTCGGCCATCAAAATAAGGAGATGGTCGCTGCTCGATGCTCCCTGAACACTGCAAAAACAATCCGGCATGAACTAGAGAACTAAAACGAAAACTACGAGGCTACGAGACTACTAACTTTCCCCAAACTGTCATTGTTTTCGTATGCGTATCCTCAGAGGGTGATGAGATGCACACAAGCCCCAATATTTGGCCTCCAAACTCTCTGATCTTAACCCGATGGATTATTATGTATATGGTGCTATCGAGATAGATACCAATCGCCGTGCAAGTACTACAAGAGACTTGTTAATCTGACCCGATGGATTATTATGTATATGGTGCTATCGAGATAGATACCTTTCGCCGTGCCAGTACTACAAGAGACCTGTTTTTGAGGGTCTTCCAGCCAATGAAAGTGTAAAATCAGCTTGCTCCAGGTTCCGGGCTTGGATTGAGGCTGCAATACTCGCTAATGGCGGTTATATTGAGTAAAACTCTTCGACAGTATAGTCTAATTTTCTTGCTTATGGAATTTATTTGAAATCCATTAAATTTTACAGATACCATGCGCGTTTTCTTTTTCGTGATATAACTGTCAGTCTATCTCGAAACTGTACATGTACAGTATACATGCATAGAAAGTGAATATGAGAAAAAATAATATAAATATAAACAATCATCCTCCTACCACATCGAAATAAGAGCTGTATTGCTCAGTATAATCGAACGAAATAACTTGAAAAAGTAAATAGAAGTGAAAAAGATTTCGAAAAACATAAAATGAACTAGTTTCTCATTTTCCAGCAGAATTTTAAGGGAAATCAAGTTACAATCTAAAAACAACAAAAAACATCTCTGGTTTCATATCCTCTCGGTATTCTCTCCAACATCATACGGACATGGGTACATGGATAAAATAGCGATACTGTGATAGCCAAATATCAGCTATGAGTTGCAAATATCTACAAAATTTTAGCACGTAGACGTAGATTAAAGAGTGGGCCAGTGGATTAATTTCATTTACTGAAATTGAAGTTCAGTGCTAACTGGGTGCAGAGAAAAAAAAGAATAAAAAACACCTATGTCCCCCAAAAAAATGTTGATACATGCAATTTATTACAACAATGATTGTAAAAATTTCCTAGTATATGTAAAGGTCCTTAATTAATAAATAAAATTAAGATGTGCATGGTGTCCGGCACACCTGCGTACCGTGCCTGCTGCCTCACCCACTCATCGACGTCGCGCTGCACCTTCACCCACTTTCTTCTCAAAAACCCCGTTCTCCCGTTGAGCTCGGCTTATATTCCCTTGCGTCGCTTTATTCTAGATTACAGTGGTTCTTAACCTTTTTCATCCCATGATCGTCCGGGACTAATCAGAGTATTATTATGACCCCCTATAATAGATTTGTAAATAATGTACCTTGTCACAGGGTCAAGGAAATAAAAATTACAGGGAGACCATGGTTTACTTCTATATAAATTTATTGGAAACACCACAGAACAAAAACCTTGAAAAATTCCATTTTCCTAGCCTCTACAAACGCCATAAATTATAAATTCCTAAGAACTATTTAACATCATGCAAAATGGTTTACTCCTATACAATTTTATTGGAAACAGCACAGAACAAAAACCTTGGAAAAATTACCCTTACATAGCCTCTACAAATGTCATAAAATTATCAATTCCAAAGAACTATTCAACACCATTCAAAACCTAGCACCTACTTCTCATTCACTCAGTGTGATGTTGAAATTGTTTTGCAGCCATAAGTCTATCAAAGCGAGAACCAGTGTTCGATAGGCAACACCTCATGTCAGCATCGATAACAAGCCTATTGCGTGCCTTCGTTTTCAGTGCAACCATTGCTGAGAATCCAATCTCGCACCGGTAGGTTGACGGGGACTGAATCAACATGGTTATGCACGCATCGAGAGAATAGGACAGTAGTCTTTCACTTTTGCCCAAAATGTTGGGAGCTTTTGTTCGGTAAAATCGACTTTAAGCTAAGAATCCTCACTAATTTGATAAAACTCTACCTTAGCAGCCACATCAGTATCACTGATGGCACTATCCTTTACTGAAAAGGGTCTATAGATCCACTCATCAGTACAGCGGTCGTTTAGTCCTGGAACGTAACTTTCGATGGCGTCATTTACTGCCAAAAGATGAGTGGAGATCTCCTCACGGAAACTACATTCAGCATCTGGCATGGAACCCAGGAGAGTCATCATCTCCGTGAAGAAAGTGATGTCACCGTCCTGAACTCTTTTCTGGTAAAGTTGAATCTTAGACCTGAACGCTGCCACTTTGTCAAGAGCTGTGTGCATCATTGTAACGTTTCCTTGGATTGAAGTATTCAGAGAATTTACTTCCGAAAAGAAATCTGACAAGTAGGCAACCTTTGTTACAAAACAATCATATTGCATCTTTTCATGAAGAAGATTATCCTTTGCTGCATGACCACGTTCCAACAGCATTGTTATTTCTTCACGAAGTTGTAGCACGCGATTTAAAACTTTGCCACGTAAGAGCCAACGTACCTCTGAAAGAAATAGTTGAACAGAAAATTCAGCACCCGTTTCTCCATAGAGCAATTTAAAAATCCTTGAAGTTGCTGCACTTCCTCGTATATGGTTCACAAACTTTACAACGTCAGTAAGCACTTCTTAAAGTCCCGGTGGGAGAGTCTTCATTGCCAAAGCATACCGATGAGGCATACAGTGAGTGAAAGAGACATGTGGAGCGACATTCTTTACGAAGGCTTTGAAGCCCGATTTGCAGCCGGCCATAGAAGGAGCTCCATCTGTACACACTCCAACAAGTGCATCCCAACCTAGTTCGTGCTTAAAGGAGAAAGGTTTCAAGAATTTTGAAAATATCTTTTCCACGAGTGGTTGTGGCCAGTGGTTCAGAGAACAGGTACTCCTCTTTCATAAATTCCACGTCAAGGTAACGAACATAAACAATAAGTTAGGAACATGAGGCAACATCCGTTGACTCGCAATTTTGGTAACACTGGCTATGGTTAATGTACAGCAGACCACCCAACTTGTGACCAGTGTTGTACTCATCAAACTGGTAAAAGCCCTACTGGCTATTACAAATACGTGTATAATGTATTTGAAAAATAAATTATTCTCCAGAACCCTTTATGACCCCTTAAGAAATCTCAAACGACCCCCCCCCCGGGGGTCACGACCCCCAGGTTAAGAACCACTGTCCTAGAACCTTCGTGAACCTTCTCTCCTGGGCTGCTGCGTCGTTCTCTGAGTTGTCTAACCCTTGCACGCTTTTGCCTCTCCCTCTTCGCCGCAAATTTCAGGGTGCCCATTGGTTGTCGTCTCACGCGGGTCTCCTACATTCAATCCACCAATTTACCTTAATGCTTGGGATGATGCTTTCCTCGTTTGTAGCCCAAGCCTCAGCAACGCCGTAGTTTCGCGCGCTTTTCGTGTTATTGTGTTTTATTCATGTTTCCTTACATGTGAAATTGACAAAGACACACACTGTGTAAATTTTATGCTTATATACCTGCTAGTAAATATAGATAAAGTATATAAAATTGCGGTTAGGTTGGTAGCATTTCATCATAATTTGTGGAAACGTTCAAAATTGTTCCTACACATTTAGTTATCTTTAACTTCTTAAAGCAATATACAATGAAGTAAATCATAAATAGAGGATGCTTGATTCCAATCAATCAAGCCTAATACATATTATCTGGTACATTGGTTTTTCAAATGCCTTAGAACTAAAGCCCGGATGCAATGAGGTTACCCCCGGTGAAGCTGGTACCCATTTCCGATAAATGGGTAGAGTAGGGAATTGTCCTTGAATTCTTTCTTTGCCCAACGGGGAGAAATCACCGCGCAGAGTCAGGATTCGAAATGCCGACACCTTCTCAGAAGGGCGCATTCTTAACTACTCGGCCTCGGAGACCAAAATCGACACCCACATGAATGAAAGTACATCAAAAAATAAACATAAATTACTACACATAAAACAGTTGGTTATATAAATAAATAATCTATACTATAATAAGAGCCGCGTCCGTCCGTCTCTCTGTCTGTCCGAAGCCAGCCGAAAGTGTGTGATGAGCGTATCTGTGATACAAGCTCCAGCCCTGTATATTTAGACGGGCCGTGTGTCAGGCCGCTCAGGGGTTGTCGAGCCTTTTTGTGTTAGTTACCCATAATCTTAAGTATTTTCTTCATGTGTCCAGCTCTCTGAACGCCGACTTATCTATTTCCCCGCGCTGATGTTGCGTTTGTGCATTTACTGTAGTTAGCCCTTAAATATCTTAAGTATCCCTTAAGTATGGAAGTAGAAGTGAAGCATCGAGTGAGTGAAGGTTGTAAGACATTGGGTGCAATGAGGAAAGTTTTTGAATGCAGGACTTTGAGTATGAATGCTAAGAGGGGACTGTATGAAAGTTTGATTGTGCCAGTTTTGTTGTATGGAGCAGAGTCCTGGGGGTTGAGAGCAGCTGAGAGGAGGAAGTTGGATGTGTTTGAGATGAAGTGTTTGAGGAATATGTATGGAGTAACTAGAAGAGATAGGATCAGGAATGAGTTGGTTAGGGAGCAGACGGGTGTTATCAAAAAGTTGAGCAGGCGAGTGGATGAAAGAGTGCTTGGATGGTTTGGGCATGTAGAAAGAATGAATGTTGAGCGGCTGGTGAAAAAGATATATATGTCGGAAGTGAGTGGTCTTCGAGCGCGAGGTAGACCACGGATGAGTTGGATGGATGGGGTGCGACGTGCTTTGTATGAGAGGGGTCTGACTGTGGACGTGGCGAGAGGGATGGCTGCGGACAGAAGTGAGTGGGGGCAGTGTATAAGGAGGTAATTTTATTTTTTACGCGTTACTGGAAGCTGCCCGCGTGTGATGGGGTTGACCTGTCATGTGCGGGGGAGGGGCTGCACTCAATGAAGCGGTCGGGGTAAACCAGCTGTTGCTGTCGGGCCTGACTGTGGAAGGTGGTTGTGCTGGGCTGCTGCTGATCCTGGCAGTTCAGGTGCTGCCAGTGCTGCCTCTCTCGCCTCCTAGTGACTAAGTGTGGTGATTGTGGCCTGCTGTCGGCTACCCTCCCATGGGGAGGATAAGCCCGGTATATGTATGTAAATATCATTTGTATTACATGTCGATATTCCAATGTTTCTTGTGTTATCTAGCTAAATACGACTAATATTTTAAATGCAATTTTGAGTTTTGTACCCTGTTATGCAGTAGCTCACGTCTGTACGCACTATTTTTGCAATAGAAAATAAATCACTGTCTTTGTTAAAATATATCAGTGTATGTGATAGGGACTTCAAAGAGATTCAGCATTAAACAAGTCACACCCTGAAGTCAAAAAAGTTGCCTTTTCTCCTTATTGACGCAGGCTTTAGTCTCATATGACACCTCGCCTAATAAGGGGTTTAAAGAGCCACCTCGGAAGGACGAACTATTTCGCACAGTTTGTCGATAGGAAGACGCTGTCACAGTTCGGCACTAACAGAATTCACTTCTGTTGCCCTAGCGGTCTCATACGGCGCAGACAGTTGCTCGTCTTCCTAACGGTACCACCGTAGTTATGCAGTAACAGAATTTACTTCTGTTGTCCTAGCGGACTTATTACGGCGTAGGTGGTACCCACACACACACCTCACCCTAGCGGTACCACCGTAGTTCGGCACATAACAGGATTTACTTCTGTTGCCCTAGCGGACTGATTACGGCGTAGGCGGTACCCACACGAACCTCAGGAAGGGCAGCTGCGAAGAAAAGCTAGCGCCCCGGAAAAGGTAGCTGTACAGAAGACAGCCCCTTTTCCACGAACCCTCACGTCGACCGCACGACGGTATCGACACCGTGTTTAAGCGGCCTCATCAACTCTCGAGAGATTGTATTTTTTAATTTCTTACGGCCTTTCTCCCATTTCGCCCTCTTTTTATATTAAATAAAGGGGGTGGACTAGTAGAAATAAAAATAAAACAGGAACACTAAACTAACTTCAAATAGGACGCTCATTGGGTATCGTTAAGAACATTTTTTTTTAATTAAACGATGATTTCAAAATGAACAAGTAAATAGAGCGAGTGATCAAAGAAGTACTTTCAAATCATCCACAGTTGCAGGAAAATCACCCTTGAGAGCCGACAGGCAGGTCGGCATGAGAGCCGACAGGCAGGACAGCGCAGTGAGGAGGTGTGGAAAGTGGTTGCCGAGTGTCGGTAGATGGATCCGAACTTCTCAGATGATATTCTTTTTCTTCATTGGTTTCGTAAACGAACTGCTAACGGCTAATATATTGCCACATATTTGCCCTCTTTATGTTTTCTGTTGTTTTTTCCTGTAATCAGTGTCCGGTGGCGCGTCGTTGGGACATAGCGTGAACTTGGCTCTTGAATTTGATTAGTCCAGTTATTTAGTTTTTCTTCCAGCTGCTGCGTAGTGATATTTTCTGTGTTGACAAGAGGATGCTGTAGAAGATTTTCCTTGTATCCGTTCCAGTTTGCCTTGCGGTAGGTCAGACGAGGCTTAATTTGAATCTGAATTGGATGGGTAGTTATTGTATATAAAATAGGGTAATGGTCACTAGGGGTGTTTGGGCCTACTTCTGCGTGTGGGTTACGGTAAACGTAGCGGTTCGTGAGAATCATATCTGGTGAAGTTTTTGATCTGTGAGTGATGAAGGTTGGAAAATGTGGACCCTCCCATATGGCATGCTTCCTGTCTATCAACATGGTGACTTGTCCTCCTGTTGTGTTGTTGTTGCCAGTTCCAAATCTGACATGTCGAGCGTTGATGTCCCCAAGGAAATAGACTGGAGTCTTCTTATTGAATAGTTTGAAATAGTCAGGATAATGCAAATAGCCGATTCGTGGTGGTATGTAGGCCGTCGCTACCGTAACTTCCCCGAGCCTCGTTTGGACATGTGTGCTGAGAAGGTCGCTGAGATAGTCTTCACATATTCTGTATATTAGGTCCCGCTTTATAGCGATTGCTGCACCGGAATGTCCTTCGTTTGCCTTATTAGTTCTGTAAACATTGCAGTTGTAGATCTTTATTTCTTCTCCTGACTTCACCCCATGGCTGTTCAGCAATATTATGCCTGGATCATCTTTGAGGTATATATTCATAAGTGACGTTTTGTTTGCTTTCCAGCTTCGGACGTTATGTTGAAGAATCTTGAGACTGTTGTTGTTCATTCTCCCTCTGTGCGGACTTTTTTGGGGTCTACTCTTTCTGGCGTTTTCTGGTGTCCTGTTCGTATTTTCCGGAATTCTTGCTCCCCGACCCAAACAATCCTGGTTTTCTTTTCCATTAATTTGCAGTTGTCGATTAGCAGCTCGATAATTTCCAGAGGTTGAGTACATTCATCTTTAAGTTTGTATTTCAGTTTACCTTCGCCAACCAATTTCCTAAATTCTCCAGCTTCTACATCGCTTCGAAAACCATCAAGCATGAAGACATCAACACCGTACCGGGATGCTGGTCTTATTGGGACGTGATCCACTGAAGATCTTTGTGGCGCCGGTTCCGAGTACGATCTTGCTGAGGCTTGTTGCTGGTGAAGTTGCTGTTGTTGCTTGGCAATTTGGGCATGTGGTTGTAACTGCTGAATCCGCTCAGTTGAAATTTTTGATACTGCTCCCTGTTTCTGTGGCTGTTCCGTATCCATCTCTTCTCCCTCCTCCGCCTCCGTAGAACTGGCTTCCGAGTCCGATTGAGTCTGAAATTTTTTCATAACCTTCATCACTCTTGTCAGCAGGTCTCCTTCAAACAGCTGGCTCGACTTGGGGTTGTCGTCAAACTGAAGTGTTCTGAAATTGTTCCTTTTGAGAGTCCGGTTCAGATGATCGTTGTAGGTTCCTGGAGTTATTATATTTGCCATATGGGCATCCAAAATCATCACCAGTGCAGTCATACCGCTGTCTGCCATCAGTTCTGCTGTGAGCTTGGTCCTGTGCTCCTGTCTTTCCTCCTGCTGAATAGTTTTCTGAATTACTTAAGCATATGTTTCTTGCTGTTTTTCCTTTTCTCTCTCCTCCATTTGCTTCATTTTTTCATTCATTGCATTTTTACGAATAGGGCAACTCATGGCCATGGCCCTGTGAGATCCACCGCAGTTGAGACATTTCTTATTTTCCGATGTGCACTCTCGGTAATCATGGTCTCCTGAGCACTCCGAACACACCACGGTGTTTGGTGTGGGGCAATCCTTCGTCGCATGCTTTTCGATTTGGTAACACTTGAAGCACATCAGTAGATCGATGTAATTTTCTTTTTGAATTTGAGATGATGATACTTTTACATTGTAGCAGAGAAATCCGTTCTGAAGTGCGTGATTAGCCATTGTGATGGTGCTGAACTCAATTATGAATACATGTGTTAGGTTCCGGAATTTTATGACTTCTTTGACTGTTAGCTGGGCATTCTTCCTGTTGATTTCCTCCTTAATTTCTTCAGCCGTGTGTCCTCCGACCCAATTGTCGATTTGGCGACAAATGACAGAACGTTGGGCTTTAATCTTGGGTGGGATCCTCGCTTCCAGTCCAATGTCCCTCAGGGTTGCGGTTGCTCGGTCATCCAGCAGCTTCTCCACATCCGCTTCGAATTCCGTAAAGGCATTGAAACCGTTGCCGACCTCCCTCAGGCCAGTCAGAGGAAGTTTCAGAGTTTTCTGCATGATTTGGAAAACTTTGGCTTTGTCCGGAGGTTCCCTTGGGTTGACAAAGCGAAGCATCAGTTTGCCAAATTGAGGCATCCTGATGAACAAAGTTGTCTGTATGTGTAGACAAGAGTCGTGGTTTAGTCTGTATATGAAATCTGGTGCACCTATCTGGTGGTGGATTGCTTTTGAAAGTGTGATTGGTTGGAAAACTGGAACGAAAGTGAACCTATCTGTGAGTGATGTGTGGTCGGAAACAGAGAAAGCGTAAAAATAATTTACGATTTGGGTTTCAGCTCTTTATATAGGGCTGGCGACGGCCTCGCTGACGAGAGCTAGCCCTCTGGTTAGTGGACTCGCGGTGCCGGGTTGTCGGCGTCTGTGCTGTGCTAAACGTACGTGAGTGTATTCAGATGTTGCCAGGCTGCTCGGAGCGCGCAGCTTGTAGAGACTCGGTCCGGCACCCCAGCGCCGATCATAATATTGAGTAGCTCAACTGTAATTATAGTAGGGTAGGGCTAGGCCCTTCCCGTAAAGCCCCCCCCTGATCGGGGGAGGGGAGCTGGTGCTGGGCGGGGAGGCTCGGGTGGCCGCCCCCCAGGGCCCCTCTTCCTTCACACCCTCGTTCAGCTTCCAAAACTAGGAACACAATTCCGGGGTCCTTCTCCCTTAACCCTGGCAATCCTCCGCCTACGATGCTTATACCACCAAAACCCAACATTGCCGCAACCAGTACAGCACCTAGAATAAAATCATTAACTTATAGAGTACAACTTAAGTTTATCGATACAACTAAACCAGCGGACAAGACAAAAATTTTTGAAACAACCTTCAAAGACCTAAATGCTCCTCTCATTAGACTGACTTCCACCAGTACAGGTTTCTATGCAGTAACAGACGATGTCACTTCAGTTGATAAACTAACTTCCAGTAAAGCAATCAAAGCATTCCAAAAATTGAATATAATACCAGTTATTCCCCCCGACCTAAGAGCAAAAAGATCCATTTTTGTCAGACAAATTGATAATGAAATAGGTGCAAGACCTGCCGATGAAATCAAAGCAGAAATCCAACAGCGAAATTCATGGTTATCAGTCACAGAAATAGCTAAAATAAAGCAATATACTCATCTAATTAAAATTATAACTTCCGACACCACCACTGCACAAAGGATCCTCCGAGATGGGTTTTATATGTATCATACAAAAATAACACCCTATCAATGTGAACAAGAAAAATACACACACATCCTCATCTGTTACAAGTGCTACAAATATGAAGACCACCCAACATCCAAATGCACCCAAACAACACAATATTGCTCAGAATGCTCCTCACAAGAACATACTTACCAACAATGTACAAGCACACTTAAACAATGCCTCAATTGTAATGGACCACACAGAACATTAGCATCAAGTTGCCCGTATAGAAAAAATGTAATCAAACAAAAAATCGAGAATGAAAAACAGGAGCATCACCAACAAACTCAAAACACCTATGCTGAAATTGCAAAGCTCGCAATATTACAAACAAACCCCCCAGAACACACCCTCACACTAACATCACAAACACATATTAAACTGACAGCACTCATCTTGGAAGCACACATAGCAGCACTGAAAAGAACACAGAAATTTGGCGACCTTCTTTAACAATCTTTAAAACTGAACTTCAATATTGATACCGCTCTCCCAGATCGTGATTCAGCCGCAATTTTCAATTTTTACTACAAATCAGAAACGATACCACAGGAGACGGAAACGGAACAGGAAAAAACGGTGGATGTCTCTCTGGAATGTGAACAGTAGGAGCATATGGAAGAGGCTATGGACACGGAGGCTAAAACTAAACGCAGGATAAGTGATGATTTGGGTAATTCAAGCATAGTATTAGATAACAAACACAACTTCCATATAAAACTGTACAGAAACTTCATAGACAATTCACCAATCCCAGAAAATCCCCCGACAGAATGGTACATCCAGGAACTCAGCAGAAAAGAAAATGATAAAGGATTAAAATTCACTGTTCAGGACATGAGATCACAAACATTACTGGATTACATTAAGAGCAACAGGGTCCAATTCACAAGAACAAAAATAAACATAATCCTCCACGAGGACTTCATAAATCTTCCAAGACACCAATCACTAATAGCAGCCACCAAAAAAAAAAAAAAAGAAATAAACTGCTCAAAAATGAACCTGAAGAAAATAACAATAATTCAACACAACGTGCAATCTTGGAATACCAACAAAATCACACTATCCAACATGTACAACAAACTAGACCCAGACATAATACTTATCAATAGTCACTGCCTCATAAATAACCAACCCCTTAAGATCTTCAATTACAATACGTTTTATTCAAATAAGCTAAACGAAAATCACGCAGGCACTGCAATAGCACTCAGGAAAAGCATTTCGTACAGACTTCACGATGATTTCCACACAGACATGATAGCGTGCAGTAACAATAGATACGCTTCAGGGACCAATCACCATAGGTACTACATATACACCCCCAAGAACAGACTACCTGAATTCCATAGACTTCCACATGCTTTTCAATAGACCGCACCCAACCTATTTTCTAGGTGACATAAACGCCGCACATATCATAACTGGATACTCACATAGGAACAATAGAGGTAACCATATTTTCTACCTAATTTCAAAACAGAGATGCACACACATTGGACCTTTTTTTCCCACCCTAATAACTTACAATAGCACCACCTCACCCGATGTAGTTTTACAAAACAAGCATGCATTTCATAATATTTTCTTGAAGCCTGGCCCCATCACACCATCGGATCACATTCCAATAATCGCTACCATCACAGCCAACCCAATACAAATTCCCATCAAACCGCGAAGACACTTTCATAAAGCAAATTGGAATTTATACAAGCAGTTACTATCACCTGTCCCACCCCCTTCACAACCGGATCCAACTATAAACGAAATAAACAAATACCTAGACACATGGACCAAACACGTACAGGATGCCACAAATACAGCAGTTCCACTCATAAATCACAGAATAATCCCGGGGATCGAACCAACTCACGAAACTTTGACATTACAAGCACAATACCGACAGACAACCCAATACATCTCCAGATATGGGCCATCTATAGATTTGAACCGACATTTGAACGCAATAAGAATCCGATTACAAGATATATACAAAGGCATATATCAGCAAACCTGGGAGGAATTAATTCATAGTCTTAAACTGCAGGAGGATCCGAAAATGTTTTGGTCCTCCTGCAAGAGGATGATGGGCAGCAACACTAAAAAACAAATTCCATACATAGAACATAATAAAGAACAGTTACATACTCCTCAAGAAAAAGAACCCATCTTCAGAGCATACTGGAAGGAAATATTTACTGAACAGGACGAACCCCACTTCGACGAGGAACACTTTGCAATAGTACAAGAACAAATGAACAACTTAGCAAATACAATCAAACCATACCGAACGGGAAATATCAACAGACTGGACCCTATACATTTTCCCCCTATTACATTCGAAGAACTATTACAAGCACTGAGAACGTTCAAACAGAAAGCACCAGGGACAACGGAAATAACCACTTTACAACTTAAAAACTTACCAAAAAACATGATTCACTTTCTGATTTACATTTTCAATATGTCCATCTCAGCTGGATACTTCCCGAACAGTCTAAAACATGCCATAATGATTTTCTCACAAAACCAAACACATCCCTAAAATCAGTTCAAAATTACAGACCAATTTCCCTCCTGGATGAACACGGCAAATTACTAGATAAAATTTTAAATAATAGGTTAACAAATTTCCTTACAATTCATAATCATTTTAATAGCAGACAACACGGATTCAGATGTAATAGAGGCACACACACCGCACTGGCAACCCTTCACGAATCAATTTCCATCCAATTAACTCGAAAATTCACAATAGACATTTGCTTAAGAGATGTTAAAAAAACATTCGACAAGGTATGGCACTCTGGTCTCATCTTCAAACTTTCACAAATCAAGCTTCACCCTATATTTCTCCGGACGCTGAACAATTACCTTAATAGTAGGACAGCCTCAATAAGAATATCCAATTATATAGGGCCGCGATTCTCACTGTGCACAGGTGTACCCCAAGGAGCATGCCTATCCCCTACACTTTTCAGCTTTTATACCCATGATTTACCACCGCCGCTACCTAAAACAGATTACATATGTTTTGTAGATGACATCACACAGATAACAGTCGGAAAATATTCACCAAAATACGCAACAGCCAACACCAAAAGAGCAATAGAACAAATAAACACGTTTGAAAGGAAATGAAAAATATTAACCAACAGTAGTAAATTTGCCATAATCCCCATAAATAGAAGGAAAACATTTGAAGTTACCATAAATGACAAATCAATACCATACACAAATAAAGGAAAAGTCCTGGGTTTGAACATAACTACACATGGTATTTCATCACAAGCCTCCATTAGACAAGCAATAGCCTACAAAAATCTAGAAAAAATTTACCGTTTTACTCCCTTCAGTACAGAAACCAAACTGAAACTATATATGGCCTTTGTAAGATCAGCATTAATATACCCAGTCATACCTTTACACACAGAATCAGCAACAGCAATATCCAAATTACAAAGAGTTCAATACAAAGCACATAGATTTATCACCGGCACAAGTTTAATAGAAGCAATACCATCCAAATACCTGCACAATCATCTAAATGTCCCTCCCATAAACATACTGCTACACGAGCATGAAAACAGGATCTGGCCCAACATGCAGCAATTCGATCCTGACCTGTATACAAAATTAAGTTTTCCTCCGGAGCTCATCCCCAATCAACAATCCCGATTCAAAAGCTCTAGACTACTTGCAATGGCCCCCCCTCCACCTCCAAAATATACATGAACTAACAACCTTGCCAGGCCCACCTATTAAGACAATTTCTAGTCCTTTTAGGACAACGTGGGGGAAGACTAAACTAATTTCATTAACATTTTTTTTTGTTTTCTGGGGTTTTGGCGAGCGGTAGGACGGTCTTCCCCCCATGGGTGGGAAGCCGAAACCCCAGACATTTATTCTCTTTTTAGCTGCTCTAATATACAACTTTTTTTTCAATTAATTTTTCATCACTCAAACTAAGATTAAAAAGTTCTTAAGTCCCTGTTTATATATTGTTTTGATATTGTAAATAGGTAGGGAACAATAAATAACTTAACCTTTAAATTAGTAGGTACAAACGAAAAGTATAAATTAGTGTTTATAGTGTGTTCGTGTGATGACGGGAAGAGATAACACACGCAAATAAGATAGTGTATAGGTGTAAATTCATTCTTTAAACATAGGCGCTAGGTGCTGTACATGTGTAAATATTAGACTGTATATAGATTAAGAACTAGATAGGCCTAAATCATAGTCTGGTAACGTAAAAATGAAGTTTTAGGTAATGCTTACTGAGTAGATAAGATATGTGCATGTGCTTAGATAGCTAAGATGTAATGTAGGTAATGTAGGATATGAAAAAGAAAATAAAAAATTGAAGAAAAATGAAATAAAAAATATATATATGTATATATGCATATATGTGTGCATGTGTATCGTGTGTATTTGAAAAAAAAAGAAGAAAAAAAAAGTATGGGTGCACGTGGGTCGGGTGTGTGAGTGTGTTTCTGTGTGAATAATGTTTATAGATGCATATATACGTGTGGAAGCAAAAAATAAAAAATAAAAAATAAAAAAAATAAAAATTGAAGAAAACAAAGATATAATAAAAAAAATAAAAAAATATTGAAATTGAAAAAAAAAATTAAAAAAGGAATAAATGAATAAAAAGAAATAAAAAAAACATAAAAACAATAATTGTTATATATGTATAAGTAAGTATATAGTGTATGTAGGGACTTGTGGATGAGCATAAATTTCCCCCATTTAAAACTTATATTCACCACAGATGAAGTACTAGTAATTGTGGAAAGCATACTCATTCCGCTGCATGGAACCAACAGTTGTGATGCTCATTTTATTCGACAGGAATAAGTAAGATCAATATTAGAATGTCATAGCGAACGTAGAATAAGATAAATTTTCACTTCCTAGCAAAAATTTCAGAAATTGAAACACAGAAACTGAAACTTAGTGCCGCCCTCCAAATGCAAACGATCCTCTTATACATATTATTGTTTAATTTTTATTAACTTGTGCTTCTCCCTAAATCCTGTGTCGACAACTATCATGCGTATTACGATAACCATGTATGAATAGCAATTAAGGATCTAAATCATATGTTCCAACACTTACCATGGGTATTACGATAACCATGTATGAATAGCAATTAAGGGTTTCTATGCTAAGGTATTTGAATGCATTTTTCGCTTTCATTTTTCAATACTTGTGCGTACTAATGAAAGT
This sequence comes from Morinoia aosen, assembly GCA_030386875.1. Classification (NCBI taxonomy): domain Eukaryota; kingdom Metazoa; phylum Arthropoda; class Malacostraca; order Amphipoda; family Talitridae; genus Morinoia; species Morinoia aosen. Next base: position 21,555,906 of record CM059578.1, on the reverse strand, counting down.
GTTTTTCAAATGAGCGTCGCGAGGATTGCGCTCTCTTAGTTTAAAATCAGATTAGGCAAGGAAAGGAACTCAATTTTGTTGTACTTTTCTATCAATCATTTTGTTTCAACATTCTACACGGGTATTACGATACCAATGTGTTATAATCATTTAAGGATGTTAATGTTAAGGTGTTTTAAAAACCAATGTATCGACATTTCATGTTGTACTTTATTGGAAATAAAATGTTTTTCTTTTTTTTTTTCTTTTTTTTTCACTCCGTTTGCCGAGGGCTTTTATCGCCTTCCCGCTGAAAAATAATTTCAATAGAGCAGAGTAGACGTGGCATAATTAAATAGACGAATCATTTTTAGCATAAAAAGCCCTGACGGGTACTTTCCCATATTATATTAACAAATTAGCAGTATCAATTAAACAAGATGCACAAGATCAACTAATTATGCGTTAAGCGACTTTTTCTTCTTCCACTATCCCTTTCCTTTTCTCTCCTCCTTTTTCTCTTCTGGCACACTCTGTGCAAACTCTAATTCTCTTCTCTTCTTTCCTACTGTCGCCGCCCCCCCTCCCCCCCCTCAGCGCCGAACTTGAGCGCTGGTTGGTCGGCCAGTAAGCGCGCTTTGAGGCTGTGGGGTGGCGCTTTTGAGCTTGTGTGGTGGTGAGCGCGCACAGCTAGATGGAACCACCATAGGCTCATCGCTGGGTCGTTTGATAATTGTTAACCATATTTTAAAATTAATCGTATTTATTGTACCCACTTTATGTTTGATATTAATAATTTTTGTCAACAAATTATGACTTTAATTTGAATTGAATATTGAACTTCAGTTAAACCCATCGCGGTCAACGTGTTAAGTTAGAAAGTTCACACGTTAAATTAAATTTATTTTAAGAATCGGAAGTGATTAAATACAGTTATAACCATCATATACAGACGTATGATATCGCTATGTGATAGGCATAAATTAATTTCATGGCCTTAAGTTGTTAGAACAAGTTAAAAATGACTCTCATAGAATCTTAATCAGTTTATTTAGAGGTATTCTCATGCTACAAGGTGCATCGCAGTTCTCTAAGTCAACAGGAACAAGAAACGAGAACAAACAACTTGCGAGCGTAAACGCACCAACACAACTGTAAGAGAAAATCATCACTAGGTTAACGATCTCCTAATGAATTAGGTTTGTCTAATAATGAAAGTATGACAGTAGATTTTACTCTGTTTGGATTTCAAACATTAACTCTTACCGAGAAACGAAACGAAGAATTAGACTTTATTTTTCCGTGCTCTTTCCAACAAGATGATTTAAGAAAGGCATTAACATACGCAGATGCAGCAGAGGATTAAATTGACGGTTGATGATTCTTCCTAAAGAAGAGTAAAGATATTTAGCTCGTAGAAGTTAACAAATAGAGCACTCTTCATCAATTATCAATTTCGGTCATTTGGCAAATTTCGTCACATACTCACTTTATTTTATGCCAAAGAAGAGCCCTACGGCTTTTAGAGATTTTAGGAGGAAATCAGTAAAAGGTGCCAGTCCAGCGTAGGCATGCGATTATTAAGGTTACGAATTACCCTAATCTACTCAAGCAGTTAAATGGCCTTAGGGCGTGGTTAAGGTTTAAGGGCTCTTGGGCACTTCAAGGTTTAAGGTTAATAGGCCTTTGGTCATGTGCTCGCGATAGCCATGTGCTAGAGGTTCTGCCGCCGTGCGGGAGAGACCCGGGTTCAAAACTCGGCGCTGGCGGTGGCGATTCTCTCTGTTGGGTATAGGAGAAAAATTCCAAGCACAAAACCCCACTCTACCCAGGTGTCTGAAATGGGTACCGGTCTTGACCGGGGGAAAGAGTCATGGCGTCCTGGCGTTAGTTATAAGGCATTTGAAAATCCAATGTACAAGGTGATATGTATCAGGCTTGATTGGAAATAAAGCATCCGTAGATGTCTTCATTATTATTATTATTAATATTTTTATTATTAACGTTAATGCGCCCTCGGCACGTAAAGGTTCAAGGTTAAGATTAATACGCGATTAAGGCAAAACCTAGAAAGCCCACTAACGGGCTTAACTATTTAGAACTATTTATGTTAAATGTGTAGCGTTTGGTAAGAATCGACTATTGAATTTTTGGTGCCAAAACATAGTTAATTAGATCGAAATGAACAAGTTTTCTTCTATGCACTTTCCGTCGCAAATGAGTATTTCAAGAGTTATAGCGGTAAATTAGTTACCGCAACTCTAGTGTGTGAAGCGGCAAGAAATTCATCGACCACGCATCTGGCATTACTGTCATGGACGCTCTGATCCGACGCGCTCGAATGCTCGAGCGGTTTCCGCCATCGACGACGAAAGTAAACATACCGCTATCATTCGTTTTTTTTTGGTGATAATTTCTACTGTGTTATAAAATAAAAGATTGTAGAAGTGGGTTCAGGCTCCGGAAGCTTCGCGGGGTGAGCTAATAATAAATTACAAAGTATTCAAACGTACTCTAACAGCTCAATCTCGCAAAAAATAAAACCTACCACTCTAACTCGTAAAATACTTAGTTGCCGCAAAAAGTATATAGAAGAAAAGTAGTTTATTTCGATGTTATTACCAGGATTCAAGCAAAAAAAATTCGTAAATCGATTAGTAGCTCTTTATTCGAGCGCATTTGTCATCAAAGGCGAAACTAAACCTACCGCTAAAACTCATTAAATACTCATTTGCGACGGAAAGTCCATAGAAGAAAACTTGTTTATTTTATCCTAATTAACTATGTTTAGGCCCCGAAAACTGGAAAATCGATTGTTAGCAAACGCTACACATTTACCCTATTTATTCACTGGACTGGTCAGGAGCACGAGCATGCATTACGTAAAATAATCAAAATGAAATAATAACGGCACCGTTTGAATAAAAATGTTAGTTAAAAAAAGAAGAACGAACCTAATAACTGAGGGCCACAATAGCGTTTGCTGCCGAAATCTCCTCCACTGCCTGACTGAATTTTTATGAAGACCATGTTCGAAGTGAATAAGTTGACACCGAGAGGTCTTCATAGGGCGTTTTTAATTTTCTCGCAATAAATTAATCCTTTCTAGAAATAAATTAACCCTTTTGCAAAAACTTTTTACGAACTGTCGTAAATAAATACGGGAACAACAACTCGAGTCCCTGAAAGAATTAAAGACTGCTCCCTCTATTCCAGATTTGAAAGAAACGCATGTTAACGCTGAAAGCCTTCTGAGGAAGGTAAAATTGTAGTATGACGAAAAGATCTCTGAATTAATGCATGGAAAATGCAATGCATTTTTTTATTAGAAAATGCATTAAGAAAATCTCAAAATTTTACGCTAACGTAAGGAGACGATAAAACTGAGCCAGTCTGCAAAGTGAAAAACATATTAGTGTTTAGTTTGACAAAAATATGAATATCAAACCACACGTAGAAACAATTTACTGTAAAATTAGCGGAAACATAGTGCAATTTCATCGATTTAAGAATAGAATGCACTGAAAAAATCTAGATTATTGGTGATTCAGTCTTTAGTATTAACGCATTTGAACTATTGCAGTCCAGTCTGGGGAGACGTACCTTAATATCTTAAAAAAAGTTGCACCAATGTTTGAACTTCGCGGCTAAAATGGTGTGCAAAGGTAATTGTAGGAAATGTGATAATGTAACCTCTCTAAAAAAACTTGGCTGGACCTCAATAGCAGAAAGATTCTTCATCCATGAAGCTCAACAAATGTTCTCATATTTCTGCCCCCCCCTCTCGGAAATGCAAACATAAAATTTCATCCAACCAATATTCCAAAAAAGAACTAAATCGGGGGAATGGTGTCTTAGTTGGTTATCGTTCATCTGATCAGGGGCAAAAAGCTATCGGTTTCTGGAGCTCTTTTGTGGAATAAGCTTCCCCAGCACTTAATAACACTCAAACTGTGAAAGAAAAATTCAAGGCAAATGTATCACATTTCGCAAGTCTGTTATAGAGTATAACGGGCTGCAAGATTTCAATGTATATCAAAACTAAACGATCGAGTTTGCCTTATGCTTACATCTACAGTGAAAACAGCATTTCAAATTCAGCGTAGCTGAAATGCTTATACTTGTTCAAGCCAATTTTGTTCATTTCTTGTTATCGCTACTGCGAAGACCTAACATTAAGCATATAAAGTGCAATTGATTATGAAACCACAATTACGTTCATCTTCTTGCCAATGTTGTGGCCAATGATTTTTGGAAAAGTGAGTTTTTCTATTTTCTCGTTAAACTAAGATGTAGTCCTGCGTAGTTTTAAATTTGTTGCTTTCTGATAACATTATATACGATGAATAAAAACATAACTTGCCCACTAAAAATTTTTAAAAACCTGTAAAATACAATGTAATTAATCTCAATATTTGCAATGTTGATCACGTTCTTCAAAACTGTTTTGATGCGCTTTGGCACGCTATTTACTAATTTTTCAATGATATTATGATCAAAGGACCTCCACTCTTCTTCAGTTAAGGCTCCAAGTTGCGTTGAATAAGTTGGCTTCTTCTCGTTCATTCGCCTTTTGCTGAACGACCATAAATTTTCGATTGAATTCAGATCAGCCGAATTTCCAGGACAATAAAATTCACTCCTTTGCCATCAAGGATTTTTTTAACCACTTGCATTTTGACATGGAGCGCCATGATATTGTTGAACCATCTCTTTATGGAGAAACTAACCAGCTATCGTTGGAAGGAAATGATCTTTCAAGACTTTCAGGTACCAGGCCGAATTCATTGCTGTTTTTTTTTGGGTAAAATCGTCATTGCTCCAGTGCCTTTACCTGAAAAGCAGCCCCAGACGTGAAAAGTGGCAAGATGCTTTACCGTTGGAACGACACACTCCTTGTTAATTAAATCTCTCGCCTTTTCTTCTTCGTACAAGGCTTTCCCAGCAGGTGTAGAAGAGGGGAAAGGAGGTTCATCGGAGAAAATGACTTAGCCCCATTGTTCAGCAGTTCAATGCTGGTACTTCCAGCAAAAATTGAGCCGGTCTTCGATGTTCTTCGTAGTCAAAAGAGGCTTCTTTGCAGCTCTCCTTGAAGCAAGTCCGTTCTCGAAGAGTCGACTTCGAACAGATTGCGCTGAGGCATGGAAGCTATCCTTCTCTCATTCTAGCGCAAGCTCTGAACTGCTGGCAGTCTTTTCCCGTAACGAGTAGCGCACTTAAGTCCCATCTTGACAAACCGACGAGAGTCTTTTCCTGCCAGGAGCTGCCTACACCACTATGGATTTTGTTTCGTTGAATTGTTTATCAATCTGTAGACAGTTGACGATGATGCAAGCTGCTTGGCAACGATTTACTTTTCTTATAGGCCACTCTGATGGACAAGAATGATGGTTTTCCTAATTTCTTTCGAAATCACCATGATTTTGAATCTGGTGAAAAATATATTTTTAAAAAATCTAAAAAACAGAGAATTCCACGGAATATGTGAAAATAAACATGCCACATACTTTGCAAACGATATTTTCATAAATTCCATTGCCCATATCAGGTTTTAAATCAGCACAAATAGGTTTTCTATATTTTTGGAAAAAACAAAATTTGTAAATTTTTGAGAAAATCCACGTAATTTTTTTTCAACCTCGCTTCTAAGTAATTTTGCTACTTCATAGGACTGTGAACGATTAGGCATATGTATATTCTGAAATAAAGGCCTGAAATGAAAAAAAGGTTTCCTCGAAATCACTGGCCACACCTGTAGACCTATGTGTAGAAATTTTGAAGCCATTTGTTACTCTCAAGCAATACCAATCTATCATCGCTGTGTATTGATGGTTTTCTTTTACGTTAATGTAAATTTTAATAAACCAATATATGTATAGAGGAATAGGGTAGCTGTCACCAGAGACTTTCGTCTCGAATTTTAGGAGTATGATATTTGAGATATTTCAAGCTGGATAACGTTAGTTTGTACAATAGCCTACATCCGGCTTTTACTTCATTAAGTTAACAACGATTTGGTAGGCTGACCGGGAGCGTTTTCCAGGCACATGTTTCTGTGGGATTCGTGCGAGTTGTGAGGATAATAACGACCCAAGGAAAAGATACTCAATAGTTTGATGGTGTGAGAGGCAAGAACGGAGGAGGGGAGAGATCACCCGCAGAGCACCTGACATACAACTTAGGAACTTCACAAATCGGCTATCATTACGATAGGCCATAAAATGCGCTTGACTTCCACTAACAATCGCTTGCTAAGCGAACAACGAAATTGAAAACCCGACCCACCGAAACTTAGCCCTCGATAACGGAACTGGAAGCCAAAGCCCTCGAGAACGGAACTGGAACCAACGCCCTTGAATTCTGTTCCTCGAATACCACGCCCTCGGATCAGAGTCTCACTCTCAATGTGTATTGACAAAGTCTATCGTTGACAAAGTCCTCGCTATCTTGCAGCCAGAACCTAAGTAACTTCCCGCTCACTCACGCCCGCTAAAAATTAACTCTTCTTTTGGTGAAGCAATGACCAACCAGTCAACTTTGGTGAAATAGTGCGTAAAAAGTGAAAGAAGGAATACAAATTTTGTAATTGTAAAACGTTGGGAAACTGAGTGAATAAAATATGACATCCTGCACACGTCTGAAACAATAGACCTCTATGATGGCCTTGCTTCACGAAGTCTGCACCTTCACTTCTTCCTCCTCACCTCCTCTATCCACCTTCTCCTTCACACTTCCCTGTTCCTCCCAAACCTGTGGTCATATGAATGTAGCGGAGCTCGTTAGCATACGGTGTCCTTTCATCTACCTCGACCATCACAAAGTGATGTTTTTGGGTGCTTCTGGATTTAAATGATCAGATCACTGTTCACTCATATTTAAATGACCCTCCACCTACCCATGATGAACATTACCCTCTCCATAACTTCTACTCAGCGAACAAAACTTAAATTGTCTTCCCCTCTATCCATGCATCCGATACAATTTCACGATGGATCCATATGATACTTGCTCCGCTACTCGTAAAGCGGACTTATCTGGAGAAATAACACCCCTCACAACAGCGCCGCATGAAAACTCAAAGCCAAATTAGCAGAATATATATCTGAACGTTCAAAAAAACGAAAGCGAAAACCACAAATAACATCACGCGTATAATCACTCGTTCAAAAGCCTCAACCGCTCAAAATGACAGAAGCAACTCCGACTGTAAAGCAGTGCGACGTCAACAAGAGCACCGCAACCCATCCAGCATCACCAGTGTTGACCGACAGAGAGTCGACGGAGAGCCGCCCGACAGGGAGTCGAGTTTCGGAGTCGCCCGTCACTGACAAAAATCTCCCAAGCGCCGCTTGTAAGAATCAAGTTTTAACGCCAGCATCGTACGCAGTCGTAGCAAGCCCGAGCAAGAGCAAGGAAGAAGCCCCTCAGCCTGAACTCCACTGTTCAAGCAATCCTCGAGAAGAAACATCAGCGAAAGAGTCACCAAAAATTTCAAGTGTTACGATGGGTACAAATGTAAATTTGTCACTAGCTGCCGAGAATGATGCGATGAATGAGCCTAATATTAGCGGTTCTAATATTTATAATTGTAGCGATCATGATTACCGAAACATTGCATCACGCAAGTTGCACCCGCTTCGAATTTCAGTGTCTCATTTTATTCACCAGGTAAACAATAACCTGTCTCTCACTGCAGCCCACTTAACGAAAATGTCAAAACAGCGGACGCTTCCAAGTCCACTTTCGATATCTTCCACCGCTTCAAATATTAGGCTCATTACAGAGCAACTTTTCAAATTGAACTCACATGTAAGTTCTTTCGATTTTGCGCCAAAGACCTCGTTTTATGCAAGCCAATTTTTTAGTCAAATTGCAAAAACCTTTGGATACATTTCTTGTCGGAGATAAATTTCTTACGACGGTCAAAAGGAGCGACATTGACACCACTTGTGAAATTCAAACTGTAATATCCGGTCGTATTGATGATCTTCTTGACGCAATTGGCAAAATGCCTCAATTTACTTACTACATATTTTGCTTCAGAGATTTAAGCCTCTCGCAACCTAACATTGCTGAAATTAAATAAACTTATCTTGTCTAAGCATGCCTTGGCTCGTATTTATGTAGTAAGTGCGTGTAGCGGTAAGCAATTGTATCAGACGTTGGATTTGTGCAAAAAACTGTATTAAATTGATTTCGCTCCGAACAAATGGTGCAGCTGATCTCATAACTTGCAACGATGTTCGTACTTGGCCTAGTACCAGAAAAGAAACACACCATTTTCTTCAACAGATTGCTCTTAGATCGATTCTAAAACTCACTTTACAATCTAGCTCATATGTATCATAAACTCCAATTGCTTGAACGACTGAAACGAATGCTCCAACATCAGTGCAAAACACCAAAATGAATTGAAGAATAATTATTCTTCTCGATCGCTAGCTTTTCATGTGAAGTCTCTAGCAACCTGAACCATTGCTTGCCTTCTGATGATAAGCATTCTCCTCCCTCGATCTCTGACTACCGCACAGTGCCCACAAAAAAAAGGTTTTCGTTATTATCGGACGCGAACACAGAGAGCGACGTACCCTTCCTACAAACGAGGACAAATCATCAACTACCAACCACGTACTTGGAAGCAGTAAAATCAACACAAAGAGAAAAATTGCAGCAGAATCTCAGTCTAAATTTGATAGAAGGGGGGGGGGGGGTTGGGAGAGTACGGGGTGGGGTATCTTAGAGCTGTCGCTTTGGCGCTGGCGGTGGCGATTTTCTCTGTTGGGTATAGGAGAAAAATTCCAAGCACAATACCCCACTCCACCCAGGTGTCTGAAATGGGTACCGGTCTTGACCGGGGGAAGCGTCATGGCGTCCTGGCGTTAGTTATAAGGCATTTGAAAATCCAATGTACAAGGTGATATGTATCAGGCTTGATTGGAAATAAAGCATCCGTAGATGCCTTCATTATTATTATTATTATTATTTTGTCCGGTGTGCCATAGTTAATCAAAAAGGTCGACAAGGAACGAGAATTGGTTTTCTCTCCAATAAATTTATGATCGACGATCATATAGCACAGCTATTCATTAGTGCGAGTACGTTTGTTTATTTGTTTTAAATGTGCGTGTTACGCTTTGTTTTTTCATAAATTACTATTGGCGAACCTTTTCTCACTGCTTAAAAACATTTAGGACGGTATTTAGCTGGCTTCAGAAGAGTGTTCCTTGTCTTTCCTTTTTTAGTTTTAACTTATATCGAAAAACCTCGAAGACATTGTCCAGTAGTATTTAAAGTATTTATAGGCTTTCAGTTACCTTGTCTTGGAAAAAATATCTGAGAGAAAATGGTCTGTTTCAATAACATAATTAACCCCTGATGCAGGTATTGTACACCTCGTACGGTTTGTGTATCAATTAAGGGCCTTCGAATTGAAAATATTTTAAAAACCAACACGTTGTAATACTTTTTTAAATAATTTTTCTTGGAAGTTAATGGTTATTTTTCTGCCTTTGTTCTCAAGTAAATTCGTTTTCTAGCTGTAGCGTTAAGTGCTAAAAATGACGTTCTAAATATCAGTTACAAGCTCAGCTAAGCCCCTTACTCCCGATAATTTATATAAAAATGTAATTATTTTTATATAAAAATGTAATTTTTCAATATAAAAACGTAATTATTTTTTAATATAAAAATGTAATTAATTATTTTTAGTTAATACAACAACGTAATTATTTGTAATTTATATGTTAAAGAAGGTCGATATTGCGTGACATACTTAATTAGCTAACGTTTAGCGCGATTTCCGCGCGACTTTTACCTTTCAAAAACGCTTCTTACGTCAAACCCAACCTCATAGATCTCGCCAGTCTTTCGTTCTAGATCGTTCTCAAATCGTCAATAACTAATACTACAAAATTTTCAGCCTTCGAGATTTCCTAGACAAGCCTCCGCGTGAACTTGTAACTTCGACGAGTCTCTGTAACTTACACACGAGTCTCTCTATAACTTGTGCGAGTGTTTGAGTCGTCGCCCTCTAAATTTAAGATTCAATTATTTCATTATTCATGTTTCGATTACGAATTATACTCACACATTCTGTGCATAGTAACCATAAAAATGTATCCCCTCCGCCGCCCATCAACCCTCTTTACAACCCCAGCCGACTCCCTACTCCTTCCTCACCGCGGTGCAACTCTCATCCCCTTTCACCTGATCGATCGCACTCCATCTGGCATGCATGCGTCACCGCCCACCCAATTTAGCTCATACAAAGGATTTATCTTTCTGCTGATCCCTTACGAGAACTACGCAATTGACTTTCCATTAATCATTGAAATTAATCCATTTCGTTACTAAATTTCCTGCGAGAAGGCATAAATCTGTCATAGTTTTCCCATTTATCAGTTTAAATACGTAGCGTTCAACTTATAATGTATATTACGCTTATGATTTTTATTTCAATACTTCAGTGTCACGGAAGGTCATAATAATGTTGTTGAAAGCTGTTGATAAAATCAACATTGGAGCAAGGACATGAGTCCTTTACTGCTTTCCTCCACGTGTGTCGTCCGCGACCGAAAGATCAGTTTAATTGTCTATCTTCAAAGGTGAGTCAAATGCCAGGCAAAACTACTGAAACATTTAAATTAGGTCGTAAATATTTTCACATCGAAAAAGTTCATTAACTCCTTAACGTCTTTCCTTTCCTTTTTTCTTTCTCTGTTGGGTATAGGAGAAAAATTCCAAGCACAATACCCCACTCTACCCAGGTGTCTGAAATGGGTACCGGTCTTGACCGTGGGAAAGCGTCATGGCGTCCTGGTGTTAGTTCTAAGGCATTTGAAAATCCAATGTACAAGGTGATATGTATCAGGCTTGATTGGAAATAAAGCATCCGTAGATGCCTTCATTATTATTATTATTATTATTATTTTGTCCGGTGTGCCATAGTTAATCTGCACGGGTTCACCATGGCTTGTCGCATCAGTGTTTCCGTCGCAAATTAAAATATATTCTTCGAGAGCGTGCGGTGGGCAGCAGACCAGGGGTGGGCAAGCGGACCAATTGTGAGCAGCAGACCATCTAAAGTTCAGGCCCTCACATTTGTTCGGTTTATACTTAGATTACAGCATGTTTTCACATGGTCATCTGGCTACTGCGATGTGCCGTCATGCCCGGAATTATTCGAACTCCTGAATTAGTTTAGTATATGTTTGCATAAAACCCCCAATAAGCTACACTTTCTCGCAATGCTTGTTTTGAAAATTTTAATTCGGTACTCGGGAGAAATCTAAATCCCAAGTTTTTTAAAAGTTCATATTTTACTCATATTATTACCAAAAATAGCTTGTTCATATTTATTCACCATTTCTTACAAAGAGCCAGGCCAATTTAATTATACTATTCTAATAAAAAACGAATTAAATTTAATAATGCTGGCAAACCAGTCCATTCTTGAGTCCATACTCAAGAACTGACCAGTCCATACTGCGCATAGGTGATGCTAGTTTTCGTGCCCGAGCTGAGATCTTCCTTCTGTTGCACTCAAATGTTTCTAGATTAATTAAGGACGATCATCATTGCTGTCCGGCTTTTCAGCACCTCTAACTTTCTTATTCAACTTTTACTTTGTTTCCTAGCCTTCTTTCTTAACTTACTGGTTCTATGAGTGGACTTAAAACTCCATACTAAATGGTGCCTTCATCCTTTCTTTCTTCGAAACGCCTTTGTTGTGGTTTGGGAGATTAAAACTGCAATAAAATTCAAAACACAGCGAAGAAAATAATAATAATAATAATAATGAAGGCATCTACGGATGCTTTATTTCCAATCAAGCCTGATACATATCACCTTGTACATTGGATTTTCAAATGACTTATAACTAACGCCAGGACGCCATGACGCTTTCCCCCGGTCGAGACCGGTACCCATTTCAGACACCTGGGTAGAGTGGGGTATTGTGCTTGGAATTTTTCTCCTATACCCAACAGAGAAAATCGCCACTGCCAGCGCCGAGTTTCGAACCCGGGTCCCGGCCGCACGGCGGCGGAACCTATAGCACATGGCTATCGCGAGCATGGCTATCAAAAATGTCAACATCGATTTAAGAGCGAAAACTGAGATGCCTAAATTAATGGAAGAGGTTACAAATCAATTGTGATACAATTTGATGTCACTGCGATAATACTTGAAGTATTACACGAAGCATGAAACATTTAGCACCATTTGGAACCATATAGGACGAGGAAGAAAAGAGGCGCTTTCATCCTGGTCGGTAAGACAAGTAGTACGAGTAGTTAACAAAAGCCTCGAAATTAAGGCAAGTGTTGCAGAATATTAGTGTGGAGGTAATATATTTCAAGTTAAACGCAATATTTTTTTTAACTGAAGGACTGAAAGGATGCAGACCAAGGAAAATATCCTTTTTACGACTTAACATGTTAAAGCCCTATTAACCAGTGACTGAGGATATAATTATACAGAAACTCGCTCCTGGTTATCCGTTCTAGGGTCAGATGAAACAAAACTGAACTTATCGGTCACAGGGACGTTTAATTTGTCTTTCGAAACAAAAGGTGAAGCTTTGAAATCGAAAAATATAGTTTCAACTGTGAAATATGGCGCCAGAAATTGTATGTTTTACGATTGTTTCTCGGCCGATGGTACTGGAAGCCTCGTGACGGTTGATGCATTGCTTATCAATACATCAAAATTCTCTGGGAAGATTTGAAACAGCCTGGCAAAGCTCTCGATCTTGAACCCAATATGATCTTTCAATATGAATGAAACGACTTGTAAAACATTTTTCATATCCTCATTTCTTAGCTTCAGCCACTGAGGGAGAAAATCAGTGCACTCGTGCCTTGAAATAGCTGGAATATTCATGTTCTGAGGAGTAGACAGTGTCTACCTGTTATTTATACCTATAGATTGGTTACATGTAGTGGATTAAGCCAATCAATAGGGTTAATTATTGTGATACACGAATAATGCTTAATTTTGAGCATCTGTAACGGCCGAATTATTGCAGCGTGGAAAGTTTTAAGCGATCTGTTTTGTATGAACAGTTACGAGTTCTTTTACATCAGAGTTGAAAGATTTTGGGGACTAATCACTGAAGCAGAAGATCGCTCCGCATCGTGAAGACGTCCTTTCTCAAGACGTTCATATTATTTGCCTGAGTAAATGGATTGCGATGCTTACCCCTAACAGATTTCAGGCACCATACAACAGTTCCTCGTGCAGATAATTGGGAGAGCAACCAAGAGAGAAATTAAAAGTCGGCGCTGTGAGTCCAAGCTTCAACATGTTGGTCAAGATGTGTGCCGCCAGTGAGGAGGGAGAGAATTTTCATAGTGTTGCTGACCGACCAGTAGTCACAAGCACACTTTTCATAGATGTTTAATCTAAATTAAGGCACGATCCAGCAAATGCTCGCTATTTCAAAACTAATTACCACAACAAACATTAAATTCAAGTTGAAAATTAAATTAGTTGACGTCATCGCGTTGCACGTGTTAATAAAGTCAGGTTTATTGATTCAAATGAAAGTTTCAAAACTTACGAAATTGAATTTTGATCAGCCTGATGAATAACCAATGCTAATGCACAAAACCCTAAAAGATAGACCAATATTGCTGCAATTGAATACATATTGCTTTGGACTTTTCGAACTTGCAGCAGATAACTATCACGGTCTAGAGGTGTAGTCATTGTAGACCGTGATAGGTACAACGACAGCATGACTAGCATAATTTCAAATACCAGTAAATTTAAAGAGATTTCTGAGGAGATGCATGTATATACACTTAGAATAGAAGACAAAATTAACAACTTCTTACGTAAATTGACGAAACTTAGCTTGATTCCTGAAGATTTATATAAACGTCTTTTTATCTCTGGATCAGCCCCCGGTATTCTCTATGGTTTGGCTAAAATTCATAAACCTAACTTTAACGTGTCTTACCCGTTTAGACCTATTTTTGCCGCGTATCAAACGCCAAGTTTTAAATTAGCTAAGTTTTTAGTTCCTATTCTCTCGCCATTCACCACTAATACATATACGGTCGAAAATTCTAAATCATTCGCTGAGCAAATTACTCGCATCCCCAATGCAAATTCACTTTATATGGCATCATTTGACATAGAAAATCTGTTTACAAACATTCCGTTACAGGAGAATATAACCATTTGCTTGAATTGTTTATTTAGTGATTGTACTACCGTTTTGGGCCTAACCCGCGAATTATTCAAAAAATTTATTGAGCTTTCTGTTCAAAATAGTTTTTTCATTTTCAATAGAAAATTATACAGACAACTGGATGGTTTGGGTATGGGCCTTCCACTAGGACCTACCTTTGCTAATATTTTTATATGCCACCATGAGAAATCATGGATAGATGATTGTCCTAGCCATTTTAAGCCAACCTTTTACAAACGCTACATTGACGACACTTTCATTTTATTTAGAGACCAGACTCATTGTACCTTATTTTTAGATTACCTGAACTCGAAACATCCAAATATTAAATTTACAATGGACGAAGAAAATGATAACTGTTTGCCATTTTTAGATGTGAGGGTGACTAGGAAGTGCAATAACTTTGATTGTTCTGTCTTTCGCAAGCCCACTTTTACTGGTTTAGGACTTAGCTATTTTAGTTTCTGCAGCTTCCAATTTAAAGTCAATAGTATTAAAACCCTTCTTCACAGGGCTTATAGCATATGCAGTTCATATCCTAATCTTCACAATGAATTTGTTTTCCTTAGGGATTTTTTGTAAAGAACGGATTTCCGGTAGGACTATATGACAATTTTTTAAAAAAGTTCCTCTTCTCTGTTCGTACCAAAGTTAAACCAATCCCATATGTCAATAGAAAACTGTTATATGTTCCGTTACTGTACTTTGGAGCTCAGTCTGAAAAATTAAAATTAGAATGGTCTCAGCTACTGTCGAAATATTTCATGCAGTGTGAATTTAAGTTTATCCAGGTCAATCCGCTCTCTGTTGGGTCTTTTTTCAGATTTAAGGATGGTCTTCCGAAGGGCATGCTCATTGTTTACAGTCATAGTTGTGCACGATGTGGTGCATCAGTGTATGTGGGCTCTACCTCTCGTAACCTACGTATTCGAGTATCTAAGCATGCTGGTCGGAGCCATCGAACCAATAATCTGTTATCCGCACCATCTCATTCTGCCATACGTGCACACGCTAAAAAATGTGATTTACCTATCAGACTTTCAGATTTCCAGATATTAGGTAGAGCTTTTAATCCAACTGAACTCAAAATTCTAGAATCCTTGTTCATCTCTAAATTAAAACCTAGTCTGAACGACATGCAGTCAGCATACCCTCTACAAATTGTTAATTCATAGTTTTTTATCGATCACCATATATTGTTTAGAATGTAGCAATAGATCATCATTTAACTGTACTATTGTTTTATCTTTTCAGTGTTGATAATGACCAGTGCTAATGGTCGAAACGTTCACTTTTATGAATTGTCTTTCTCTTATGAGAAATGGTTTTAAGAAGCGTGGCTTTAGTCTTCCTTTTTATAGATAATAATACCAGAAACAATGTTTCTAACTTAATACTGCTTTATTTGTGTGTGTTCACAATTCAATATATAATACTTTTAGGACTTCAATAACTTTTATAATAATCATTTTATGAATATTTAGGTCTTGAGAGTAGTACTCAGTGAATCGCACTTGTATATTTCTTTTAAAGATTAAATCTACATATCGTCCAATGATAATATTTTGTACTTGCATGTATTTGATTTCATATATGTGATAAAGTGGAATTTCACGTGTATAAATATCTATGAGTGTAAATAAATCCTCAAAACCAGTTTTGCTCATCACATCCAATAGATACATATTTAACACAAAACTCATATTAACAAATTATTACGTCATTTTTTACTCCACTAAGGGTTGGATTAAATTGAACTTGACTTAGATTAATTTGAACTTGACTCGGATTAATTTGAACTTGACTCGGATTAAATTGAACTTGACTCGGATTAAATTGAACTTGACTTGGATTAAATTGAACTTGACTTGGATTAAATTGAACTTGACTTAGATTAATTTGAAGTGAAAAAGGTGTAGTTAGCAGTTTTCTCAATAACATCATTCCTACATGTACGAGTATTTTAAGTAAATTTAATCCTATTATTTTTACTTTTACAGATCGTGAATCGAAATTTGAACGCTTGATAGAAAGAAGAGTACGGAAACACAATTGGCACAATTTTCTGAACACGAGTAATTGGATGCTGTAGTACAAGCGGTTGCTCCCACTTCATGACAGGCAACTCACGAGATTGGTCTCTCTTCCTTCATTCTAACAGAATGCGAGTTCTTCCTGTATCAAGGCAAATTTAACTATAATGGAAGTCCAGTTTAAATGAAAATTAAGCCTCAACACCCGCCCTTCGCAGCATGTATGTCGTAGAGACAGAACGAACGTTGGTTAGCTTGGGTCGGAGGAGTTCTGATTTGGAAAGGACATCCATTTTATGATAAGTAATACTCTGCCGATGGGCAGGCAGTTTCATGGGAACTTCTACACGTAGGAAAAAAATTGAATTAGCCAGGAATTAGAGGCCAATGCTTAGTAACTATAAATGTTATTAAAAAACTGACATAATGCGTAGTACCGAAAGTAGCACAGTGAAGTTTAGCATTCATGACAAGCCCATGAGGTTTGACAGCAATGCGGGCCACATTTCAACTTGCTACATTCCAACTAGACTTGCTACTCATACATTCGTAGCTGCGAACTGTCTTTGTTGACCCATTGATAACCGAAAATGAAGTTTAAAAATTCGTAGCCACGGTAAGGTAAAACCTATTAAAATATCTGTTGAGGCATTGAATGGCGCGACCCTCCGAGACGTGTTATGATTGACGTTATAACTCAATAGCTTAATAAATGTTCAAAGAAAGAAGACAGGGCTTAACTTTTTGTTCAGTACGAATAACCGTTGAGTGCCTGTCGTCTCTGTGGGGACTGCGAACGCGATCACTTTCGGTTTATGGTTCTCGGCAATTGTGTATAACGTATTCGGACAAATGTTTTGTTATTTCGAGTGAAGAAAATTAAATTCGTAACCTCATGCCTCAACAGCTTCTGCTGCCGACAATAGAAATAAGGTACATTTCACACAAGTGAATGAGGATATTATGTATCAGAATGGGTTGTATGATACGACATAGCGTTAAAATGACGATATTGTTAGGATTTCCTCAAAATTGTAGCATGCCTCTGACTAAAGAAGAAATATCGCCCGTCGTGATGTTTAGATGGTGGGTGGAATGGATTAGATAAGAAAAAAGCATACTATGATACCAGTCACCCACCACGCACAGGCACAAGAGAAGTAGAAAAGATTTGAGAAGTGCCATTCGCAGCCAATGTTCACACACAAGAACATGGGCATCTGCATCAGCAAGCGACCGCTTCATGGGAATGCGGTCATCAGCTTACCGTGGGTCATCTGGGAGGTAGGCCCCTTACTTCACTCTACTGTGTGGGGAGGTAGAAGGACGCAAATTAGTTCAAGTCTCCGTAACTGCAACTATGGCGTTCCTAACCGTTCCAAATAGAGGAAGGTACAATCATTACGTAAGGAGTTAAGGGAACACGAAACCTATGCACAGGGTGCGTACAGGCTCTGAGGTTCAAAATTCCACTACTTTTTCATGACTTTTTATGCCAACCAAATCACATTTTCACTACCTCTCTCTGCCCAAAATAATGTCACACAAAGTTAAATTGCAGCACAATAAATGTATTTCAGTCATAAACTTCACAGAACATTCATCATTACTTGCAGGTCTTGTTTTCATAAATGTGTAAATGATCATCACAACACCAAACAGTCATGCTGGACAGTTCAATAGCATCTGCTATGCATTTGCCAGTGCATTAAGTTTGTCATTAATTTCCGCATTCAGCCCCTTGAGTTGTTCTTGCTTGTTTTTGGCTGATTTCCTCAATGCATTTGACTTTGCCAGTAGGCGCAAATCATTCTTGTCCTCTGCCTTCCGTGCAAAGCTGTCAGCATCCTCCACCAGCGCTTGCAGACTCTCCTCCATCCTCTTCCGTTTTGTCTTCAGGTTCTCCACTTCATCCAGTTCTCTCTTCCTCTTCTCTCCCTTCTTCTGCTTCTCTGCCTCTTCCTTCTTTTGATCCAGGTAGTGTTGATAGCGCTGTCTGCCCTGTGAAGCTGAAAAGAGGAGTTTCTTGGAAATGTCAACCTTGGAGATACCTCCTACATGTTTGATGTGGTCCATGACCACTCTCTGCGCCACGATGGTGTTCTCACCCATGTTGACTTCCATGAGCTGCTTGCTCACAGAAAAGCCCCTTTCCACTGAAGCCTGGCCATGTGACAGGACCAGTAGCATCTTCACAACCAGCCACAGTTTCTTGAGGGAGGATGTGGCCAGCTGGCTGCTCCAGAAGACATCTAGCCAATCAGTGTCTTGCTGAAAACTGTTGAAAGTGCTGATCTTCCTCTGTGCCTCATCAAAGAACTCTGAAAACTGGCTCATCACCTCATCGATGTCACCCTGTGGTAGCCTCTTAGCATCGCTGAGCAGCTGCAGACAGTTTTTCAGCATGGACTTGGTCTTCTCTCTCTTTGTGCGATCCACAAAGACACTTGGCACCAGCCAGCCCATGTTTCGGGCCAACCCGAACTTTAAAGGTGACTTCTCAACAATCTTCTTGATGACAGCAACAAGGAAATTCTTCACATCATCCCTGAAGGAGAAAGCAAGCCTCTCGTTCACTTTCTTTGCAGCCATCTGATCTTTCAAAATACTTGCAGCAACAAAGCCAGGGTCAATCTTGCTATTTTGCAGGTAGATGGTCTTGTCATTGGCAAGTTGGTTGGCAAGTCTCGTCGTCTGAGCTTTCACGTTCTTGGCATGCTTTGTTCCTTTTGCATGACTCCTCACCGCCGCTATTCCATTGTTGGCGATGTCGAACTCCGACTCGCACGCGGTGCAAACCGCCATTGTTTTCAGTTTGGGATGCGGTGCTATCCATTGTTGAAAGTCTTTGTCTCGCAACCACAAGTTGTTGAAAGAACAACTGCCTGGCATGACGATAATTCCTCAGCTCAGTCTCGGCACCGTAACTCTAGTCACACACACACGGGATGGTCAAGACCTATGATAAAAACTCAGCTCGAAAATGTTCAACAGTGGCGACAGGTCAACAATGGTCCGAGCGAGCGCGTGTCTTCAGTCACACTGAGCGCGTTTGGTTTCACGTGACGCCTGAGAATCAATCAAAATCGCGGACACTAAAGACGTAGCTGTATCAACCAATCAGAGCCCAAGTAACACTCGAAGGTTACTGACAACGCCTCGCTCAACGCGGACCAAACGGAACGAAAATTGTCAACAGTAAAATTTTCTTTTCACGAAAATCCTAAAATTTCATGACTTTCAATGACCATTTTTAAAATTCCACTACTTTCGAGGCCTTGAATTTTATTTTCGAAATTCAACTACTTTCCATGCTTCTCCATGCCTGTACGCACCCTGTAATGCATAATCTTTGAGAAAAAAGTTAAGAAAAGCAAGATAAAAGTTGAAGAAGAAAGTCAGAGGAGATGAAAACAGGAAGCAGTGAACCGAAAAAAGATTGTCCTTAACTTGACAAAAAATGTTTTATTCCAACAAATAGAGAGCCTTCCTAGGGTCTCAGCTCGGAACCTCACATTTTCCCCTCGGGAACAAATAATTTTCCGATACAATAGTTGCATCTCCCTGAGGGGAGATACAACTTAGCTAATGCGCGACGTTTATTCTGTCTGCCGTATACCTCAAGACGCTCGAAATAGTATTCGGATTTTCCGTTAGGGGTGTATTTTCAGGAAATTTTTTGTAGCCTCAACTGCTCAAACGACTTTCGACCTGGCGTTTCATGACTGCGTAGAATGGTAGCTCAAGGTCTAATTTGCGTATATACCAAACCCAACGAATTAACGTCAGAAAATTTGAAAAGGGTTATTTCCAAAATGAACGGTTCTTCCAAATTTCGATTTTGGCGCGTTCCCATGGTTTCTCTTTCAAATTATCCTACTGTGTGCTCCAAGTCATTGAATATTTATGCAAGTATTTCAAACAATGAGAAACACAATGGAATTTGATGATTTAAATCAATTTCATCTTAGAACTTAAAAAAAAAAATCAAAACCTACATTGCTGCTTGTGGCCAACCAATAGTCTTGACATATAACCTTACCCCTGCTATGAGTACATAAACGCTCTTTTAAATTTTATGTTTATTGGAAAAATCTGCTAACGCAAAAATTAACTCAAAGTGTAGAGTTCACCTGTACACCTCATGAGAAAATATCCTTATCACTAATTTAGGCAAATAGAACGAACGCAAACTATGAAAAAATGAAAACTTAAGCAAATTTAAACAGCTAAGGTCCATGAAGTGGACGAACTTACGATGTAAAGCGAACGTAGGGTATTAACACCATTAAAATTAAATGAACACAAAATGTCTCAAAATTGAAAGGTAGAAGTAATCGAAATGTACGAAATAATTAAGGACTCTTTGTAATCAATTTTTTCTAGAACAGAAAAAGAGAGACTGTAATAGAATTAAGGGGGAATAACAGGTGTAGAGGAACGCCACTGGGAATATACAGTTGCAGGAATATCAGTTGGAGGATAAGAACTGTTGGGTTACAAAATAGAAAGAGCTGTAGAAGCATAAAATAGAATCAGAGTTGTGGGGATACAAGAAAGAGAGAGCTGTGGGGATAACTGCTAAGTTAGGAAACAATTCTTGGCAACATATGAGCAAGAGCTTAGCGGAGGAAGAAAATCTTAAAAATCTAAGACAAAAAAAATAACTAGAAACGCTAAGCAATGCAATATAATTTCGCTTACAACCGCACATTACAGTGTAGGTCACTACCTTGATCGTCGATACTATTGTCTTCAAGATTCGGATTGAGAAGAAAAATTGGAGAACGTGGTACGCAAAGAAAATAGAAGTGTATACGAGAAAACATGAAATGAATTGCACATGTAATTCACCGAAGTTGATAGGCTTAAAATAATACAAAATCAAACTTACAACGAGAACATAATTATGAACTAAGCAAAGCTAGACTAGCCTTAGTACCTGAGAGAAATAATAGTAAAGTTAAACAAGAACACAACAGCTTTCGCCCCTAGTTCAGGTGTCTCAACCGCTCGAGGAGACCCGCGACAATCTTAGACAACTAATGTACCGAGTTAAGTAACCATGCAGTGAACGCACGGGCGCAACTGAAGTCTCCAATTGACTTTCTCATAATTCAAGAGAGATGAAAGAAGTCCATTCCTTCCGACCCAAACCATGATTCTAACTGAACCTCAATTGGAGATCACCAAAACTTCCACTAGAACGATTTCACGTTAACTACCACCCATGACACTACCGCACTCAAGCGTCTTTCAATCGTCAAACCTACCAGTTCTGTATCAATAATTACGCATCACCAACGAGCGAAGGCGTCCAATTGTGGTCCAAAACAAAACTTGAAGCTTTGTCTTTGAACAAATGACCAAGTGAACCCTATCCCCAGCAATCAATCCGTTTAGAGCGGATTGATTTCCGCGCGAGCGGATTGATTAACTAACATAAGAGCGGTGCATTGCACCGCTCTTATGGGGAGCGCAGCAGGTCGAGCAGATCTCGTCTCCTCCTGGTGATGAAGTTGTTGGTGAACTGCACGGGCACCTTGAGCGCCGCTGCGAAGGTGAGGATGCCGCGACGCGTCGCCGCGCTCCACGAAGAGACCGGCAGGAACACGGCGTGCTCCACGCCCAACTTCGTGCGCAGCTTGCCAAGAAATGTGAACAGCTTTTTGAGCTCGTCATACGGCAGCTGACACTTCGGTAAGTAAACGCCTACCACACTGAAATGAATCAAAGAAAAAATTAATATTTCAAATCTGTCATGACTTAGGAAATTCTATTCCTAAGTGTACCCGTGAAAAATTCTGCCAATAACCTAACCAAACCTACAATAAACGAACCCATCCTGGTACATTAATTCAAACATAGCAAAACATGTAAAGGCCATCTTCTAATGTTACGAGTGCCCACGGCCCGTCAAAAAAATGAGAGGATTAGATATAGGACCAACTGAGCTTCAACATGGCTTTCCCATGCTATTCTATGGCTTTCCAATACTTTCCCAAGTTTTAACCGCTGATATTCTATTCAACCTTATCTAACCTACCAATACACGTGATATTCATTCCGACTCCTAATCTGCTGGGTTAAGGCACCGAAAATTATGGAGTTAATGAAGCTGGTATCACAGATACGCTTTTCTCACACTTTCGGCTGGTGGGTGTGACACACACACAGACGGACGAACGCGGCTCCTTTTATGATATAGATAGATACTGAGGAGTTTGGTATCTGCGATACCGTAAACTCAGACATCCTGTTTCTTAAGAAGCGGACACCAAACAAATATATGAATAAACACACAACGTGTATTATCAGATTAGATTATTTGGCACACTATTATCCAATCTTTCCACGTTCTATCATCCACAACCATAGCGTTTGAGCCTTCACTCCTTAAGACTTTGTAAGACGTGAGAAATAAGGCACTTACCCCCCCACGGTAGAAGAAACTATGTAGGGTCAAACCAGTCTTTTTTCCATCGTCCGTGTGGCAATGCTGACATGACAATAAACCAATAGCAACGCTCATATTGCATCTGACATCACTGCTAGACCCAAATTGATACCAATATTGGCTTAACATGTCGCAATAGTGACGTCACAAAGATTGTTTGAATTAAAGCCTTTCTATTGGCTAGCCGAACAAGAGGAGGTGTATTTTCCCCCGTAGAAATGACTACCTTGTTTCCTCTACCACACTGAACAGGTTACCCTAACAGGCGCGTATCCTAGATACAAAAAATTTAGCTTTCTATGAAGCGAGGCATATCGATAGTGAGGTGCCCTAGACATGAGCTAGCTTGCTGTCAGGAGTTAAACTGAACCAACGTGAAAAGTACATTGAGTAAATTTCTTCGACTATTTAAGAACAAAAAAAAACGATCATTTTTACGCTTTCGAACACTAAGTCAACACCGGAGAGTTTCAAACTTCAATAATTTAGACCAGCTGCGAATGTAGCAATCTATACTATAATAAAAGCCACGTCTGTCTGTCTGTTCGTCACACCCACCAGCTGAAATTATGTGATGGGTGCACCTGTGATACAAGCTTCATCAATTCGACAAGATTAGATTAGATTAGATTAGTCGTTAGTTTTAGCCTCCCTACCGGCAGCAACAAATACGATCCAAAGAGAGGAAGGAGGAAGGCACCATTTAGTATGGAGATAAGGAAACGCAGAATCTACGCAGAAAAGGCATAGAAACAGTGAGTTGTGAAAGAAGATTATGAAACAAGACAAAAGTTGAAGAAGAAAGTAGTAGGTGCTGAAAAACAGGACAGCAGTGAACCGAAAAAAGGTGGTCCTTAACATTACAAAAACAATTTATTTCAACAAAACAGGAAGTCTACCTAACTCTCAGCTCGGGCCCCACATTGTTCCCTTGGGAATCAATACGACAATTTTCGGTGTATAAATCCATCAGATTCGGGGTCGGAATGAATTTCATGTGTATTGTTAGGATTTAGGAACGGGTGTCAGACGATTTGTCGAACATTATTATACACTAGTGTATACGACCCATCAAAAATGACGGGATTCCATGGTTTCCTTTAAATAAGTCTAAAGATATGAATGACAAAGAGATAGATCGATTCTAATAGTACCCGCGGTTAAAATATTCTTGTTCCTGTGCACTGGAGAAATTCATCACAGATACAGCCATTAAGCATCCTTAAATACCCCACGCATGCACCAACTAAGAAAGGGACACCTGAATATTATTATTTAATTAAATTATTATTCGGCAAGAAATTTTCAAAAAAATTTGCTCTATCATTTTCATCGCAAAACGCTGCATTTTCTTGATAATAGATTCTATTTGCAATGCTGTATCTTTGACTTGTAAAAAAAGTGGGTAGATGCCAAGTTTTATATCATTTGAATGGTTTCTACGATATGATTTGAATGGTTTCTGGTTGATATAACATGGGAGAAATTACGCACAAAAAAATTTGATTTGCAAATTTTCGAGACACCTAGCGTTTTACTATATTGTGTTGATAAAAATTAGCCAAGAAGTTTTTAAAAAATTTGCTACATCTTTTTCATTGAGATAAGCTTCATTTTCTTCACAATAGATCAATTAAATTAGATTTTTAGTTAGTTTAAGCCTCCCTATCCGCAACCAACGCAATCCAAAGAGAGGAGGGGGGGTGGAACCATTTAGTATGGAGTTAAGGGAACGCGGAATTTATGCAGAAAGGGCATAAAAACAGTAAGTTAAGAAAGAAGATTATGAAACAAGATCAAATTCGAAGAAAAAAGTAGTAGGTGTGGAAAAACAGGATGGCAGTGAACCGAAAAGAAGATGGTCCTTAACATAACAAAAACATTTCATTTCAACAAAACCATGGTGACTACTGATATTTCATTTCCAAATTTTACTACCTTTTACTACTTTTTACTACCTTCAACGGCAAAAAATTACTCCCTTTTTTCTACACAATGAATGTTGTCCAAATGTCCAGAGGTAAGTAATCGGCCTATAATGAGTAATTTGAGTAAATAATATACACAATTCCAAAGGTTCAAAAAAGCTCCATTTCTTAATACTTAAAATACTTAATGCTAAATGGAGAACCGAAGCTTTACGGCAAAAAAGTTACCTAAATTTTTAAGGTACCCCGCCCTAAATGGACTCCAACAAAAGTTTGGGGAAGACCTTGTCTTAACATCTTTCAACTGTGATGAAAACAGTTCATCATATGGAAAAAATTAACTGACTGGAAACTAGTAGACACCAGGGGATTGTCAGATCCCTTTACAGCAGGGTAGAATATCAAGGAATTTCATTATGACCAAACACTATGGCACTTCGGAAATATGAGTTTGTAAGCTATTTCTATCATACCTCAAAATCTAAATCGGCATCCTAATTGCGATCAATAATAACAAATAGGTAATGAACATGTTATATTATGGAACCAATCACGAAAATGAAAATTTCATGTAGCTTTCCTATATATTTTTAGTAGAAGAATGAACTTTGATTACAAGGAGCATCTCCATGCTATGCTTCAAAGGGACTAAACTCTCGTTCAAATGACACATTGTATTAAAAGAGAATTTTTTAGCATAATTTTTTTGTACTTGGACATAAATTAATGTCACTGGATAAAAAAACTTTGAGCTTTACAAGGAGGTAATTTCTGAAAAAACGTTTATACAGTAGTTTCAGTCAATCGTTGTTTCCCCAAATCGAAGTGGACAGAATAAACTCGTCTTTTCAAAGGAAGATAATACTGCTCACAATCAAGCTCAGGTCCAAAAAACCACTTTCTGGATATAAATGAACTGCGGAGAAGTTCCTTTGACGACATTGCAATGTTTCTATCCTGCCGCAACAACTTGGAGTGCAAGAATAAGAATTGGAAGGCTACATCAAGTTTATGATAATCAAGACCTTGCCAGCCAAATATATGACTTTGAATTAAACATTATTCATTAGGAGGAGTTGAAATGTAATAAGTTTGATTCACGACTTATCTGAAAGTGCAGCAGGACTCTCTAAAAGCGAATTGAGAATAATTTTATTTCCGTACTCACGTTTGTGAATAAAATACTTTAATGTTTGAGTATCAAGTGCACAAAGATTAGATTAGTCATTAGTTTTAGCCTCCCTACCCAGCAACAAATGCGATCCAAAGAGATGAAGGAGGAAGGCACCGTTTGGTATGGAGTTAATTAAGGAAACGCCGAATCTACGCGGAAAGGGCACAGAAACAGTAAGTTGTGAAAGAAGATTACGAAACAAGAGCAAAGTTGAAGAAGAAAGTAGTAGGAACTGAAGAACAGGACAGCAGTGAACCGAAAAAAGGTAGCCCTTAACATAACAAAAACCTTTTATTTAAAAAAAAAGAAGGCCTACCTGACTCTCAGCTCGGGCCCTCACATTTTCCCCTGGGAGCGCTAATTACCATAGACACAATAGTTGTATCCCCATGAGGGGAACAAGTGCACAAAAAGAACAATTATGCCAACCTTGTTATATATCTTATGGGCAACTGCATCCACTAAAGATGAAATCCAATAAATTGTAATAGTTATTTAGTGATAAGTACAACAACCTATCTAAAAATTTTGGCTAGTTGTTAATGTTTATTCATATAATTTAAAAGAAAAAGTTCACAATATGTTTTACATTCAAAAAATCGTAATTCTCAATAAAATATAAATTATTTTACTTGACAAACATATATCAATCAAAGCCACTTGATATGCTTCCACAAGAAAATATGTAGCTATGCTATTTCATTTTTCCTTGAGATCTTATAATGCATATTTGATACGAAAGAATGAAAGATGTTAAATGTCGACCTCATAATCATAAATGCATAATTTTTGAATCATTATTTTATTTTCAATACTAATCCCTGATATCACAAGCTTCTAAGCTTGTATCTCAATAGAAGTGTTTTCAACAATGCATCGCCACTGGTATCACATTTTTTAAATTTACATTTATCCGATTTATGAAACCTCGATTACCGCATCAAAGCAAAAGTCATTTTATTGTTTTCTTTCAATAATTTGTTAATAATAAAATAGCTCAAATGAACCTTCCATCATAAAACAACTAGATAACTTTCAGATCAAACGGAACGAGAAGAAAAAGTGAACTGTTTCCACTATTGTTCGTAAAAATTTTGAAGCTTTTTCTATTTTGGGTTCTCCAATCCTAAAATTGCACCCCACTCTACAGGAATATTTCCCATCAATGGAGGCAAATTTCTGATTATGGGAAAAATAAATTTAAAAAAATCTTCATACTCTATATAAATATGTAACATTACTTTAAATTTTCAGAGAATTATTCCACTCAAAATTTTTTTCCTACCCTGAGGCAAATTTTACTACTTTTTACTACTTTCCAAATTTTACTACTTTTTACTACTTTACTACCCAGTAGACACCCTGAAAAAGAAGCCTACCTTTCAGCTCAGGCTTTCCCATTTTTTCCCAGGGAACGCTAATTCCCATAGATATGTACAATAGTTGTATCCAACTAGGGGACAGTACATCAATTTTCACGCAATATTTTGATATATAAAGAAAAAAAAGTGAGCAGACTCCAGGTTGTATTAAATTTCATTTGAATGGTATCTATGGTTCCAACGAAGCAAGCAGATTATTAGTATTATATAAGAAAGTTTTAGCCTCCCTTAACCATGACAAAGATGTTCCAAGAGAAGAAAGAGGAAGGCACCATTTAGTATGGAGTTGAGGGAATGCGGAATCTATGCACAAGGTGCACAGAAACAGTAAGCTAGGAAAGAAGTTCATGAAACAAGAAAAAAGTTGAAGAAGAAAGTAGGAGGTGCTGAAAAACAGGACAGCAGTGAACCGAAAAAAGATGGTCCGTAACGAAACAAAAACCTATTTTATTACAACAAAAAGGAAGCCTACCAAACCTTTAGCTCGGGCCCTCACATGATTCCCCTGGGAGTGCTAATTCCCATAGATACAATAGTTGTATCCCCCTGAGGGGACGAAGCAAGCAGATCCCCATTGTACTAACACAGGAGAAATAACGCACAACAAATTCATTGATTTATAAATTCATGGAGGCACCTGTCATTTCCCTAGTGTTGATTTATGACGAGCCGTGTGCACTCGATCTCATCAACTTTAGAGCACTTGAAAATTTTCTATTTCTTGCTACCTTTACTTAATTTCGCGTTATTTTATATCTTTAGGGAGGGCTAGTGCGTGATTATAACTGAACACAAACGTTACTGGAGTAGTTTTTGAATTTGACCTTTTCAGGTTCTCTAGATGAGCTTGTTATACCTCTTTCATGCACAATGGAGAGTTTCTCCCATGCAAAATGGGGTATCAAGTACCTCATCACGTAAGATGTGCCGATGTAATGCTAAGTTCTGCAAACACAGCTTTATTTCTCGCTTACCTCACGCAAATATGATCGCACGTATTCTAGCTACCTGATATTGTGGCGAAATTCCACCCCATTTTAGAAAATTTTACATCAAATACGAAAGCACTCAAAAATGTGCAAGCACAAGCCACAAGAACGACCAGACATAATTCAATAAACATAATTAAATAGAAACTACGCATGCAAAAACGCGAAGAGTATGCTAAATGAAAAACAATTAGACGTAAGCACCACGAAGCGATTCAAAACTTACGGGGTAGCACCGTGGCAAAGAATATCAACAGAGTCTGGAAAGGATGCTAGCAAGCACTCAGCAATTTATACACAAACTAACTTAAAGCTTCGTTTTTAACTTATTATTATTATTATTTGGGGTTTCCCGCCGCTTTCGATACTCTGACGAAATCACTGTGTAATTTGATGGTATTGTTACATTTAGGTCTTATAATGGGAATTTGCGGAGGGTGAGGATCATCCCAACCCCGTTTTAGTGCCGTGGTGTGTCAGCTTTGGTCCGACGGAGGAGCGACGGTGTTTCTAATCGCGGGCATCCGCGCAGGCGATGGTTTGAGCCCCATATGAGGCGGAGAAGATTTTCTCTTTACATAAAGCTTTTTAACGTTAATTTATAAAAAGCTCAAGTTTAATCTGAAAAACATCAAGTTTTATTTAAAAAGTCTCAAGCATGTTATATTTAAAAAAAGATGAATTTCAATTTTGAAAAGTTTAAGTTTCTAAAATTTCATACTTATGTAATAATAATATAAGTAAAGTTTATTATATATTTGTGTTTATTTGTTTGTGGTCGTGTTCTTATTTAAAAGTACTGGACGTGAAAATAGAGTAAATCGAATATCAGACAAACGAAGCTGTTGTGATTTTGTACTTAATTTGATATTCCTTAAGTTTTACCTATGAATCATTTGCTAAACAGATCATCGGTAGGCCTACTTATATCTATTGACAAAAATGATGTAAATAAATTTTATGTAATAAGTAACTGTGGACAATTAGCAAACTGCATTGACTGAAAAGTTGAAGCTCAGTAATGCTCAAATTTTCAGTCAGTGCAGTTTGCTAATTGTCACACAGTTACTTATTGCATAAAGTTTATTCGCATAATTTTTGTCAATAGATATAAGTACCAATGATCTGTTTAGCAAATGCTTCATAGGTAAAACTTGAATGTCAAATTGAGTCCAAAATCACAGCAGCTTGCTTTGTCTGATATTCGATTTACTCTATGTAGAGGTTACTCTTTTTCAGTTGGTCAGTCAAATTTCATGGAGTAGGCGAATTTCAAGCAAGAAAGGGTTCAGAGAAGGGCGTGGCACGCAGATGGCAGGGCCGATCAGTAGTTCATGGAGGTTCGGCTCCTAGCCGAGGCGAGCTTGACACTCTAGTCCGCAGTTGGGACATTCAAGAAGAATGTGGCAAACCGTTAAGGGCACAATACAATTTTTGCAGTACGGTTGTGGTCGGCCCTCCAGCAAGTGTTGATGCGTGAGGCGCGTATGGCCTATACTAAGCCTAGCAAAGACTACTTCCTAGAGTCGGTCCCTCTGCTGGGATAACGGGAAAGGACGGACATCAGGTTTTATCGCCTTTAGCTTGTTGTTGGCAAGTGCTGACCACTCAGCCTGCCAGTGTGCTCGAATGCTCTTTTTGTAATACCACTTGTGGTCTGTTCAAGGAAAGCAAACCGGATTTATTTGCAGGTGGAGAGCCTCTCGGGCTGCACGATCGGCTGGCTCGTTTCCCGGCACTTTCTGCTGGCTGGGCACCCAGCAGAAAGAAAATTGTTTTCGGCTCGAAATGAGGCGACACTGTATCAGTTGAACAATGGGATGAGGCGAGTTGTATCTCGAGAGAGCGTCAATAGCACTCCGCAAGTCAGTAATTATAGTAGTCTCCAGGTGTGGAAGTGTTTCAGATTGGTTAAGAGCATCGTATATAGCATATAGTTCTGCTGTATACAAGGTAGCATGCGGTTGAATACAACGTTGATACATCGTTGAGCCTTGGATATAAGCATACGCTGCTCCTTCTGGTGCTTTGGCTTCATCCGTATATGTATGGGAAAGAAATTGGAGGGTTCGGATATGGTCTAGGTATAGTGCTCTAAGTTGGGATGGAGTGGCCGTGGACTTGGAATATTTGTAAAGTTCGCGACAGATGCTGATCGCAGGTAACCGCCACGGCGGAAGTGGAGAAATCTGTTCTAGAAGAACCTGATCTCAATGGGAAGCATATCGATCGCAGAGGTCCGAAACGTGCTGAAAGAAGTTTCTCAAGTGTGGGGCCTGTCTCCTGATTCTGTGTCGGTCTGCGGGAGGCGCATTTGCTTCGGTGCTCAATTCGTGTAACGGATTGGAGACGCTTGCCTCAACTCAGGCTGCATAAGTGAGACTTTTTATAGTTGCATATAGCCGCAGAGGCAAGAGACCAGAGTCTGAGTGGAGGCTTATCACAGGGGAGGTACGGTGTGCTCCCATTGAGATACAAATAGCCGCATTTTGGATGGGCTGGAGTAGATCCAATACAGGTGCTGCGAAGTAAACCTCCACGCCATAATCCAGATTTAGGCTTATGCAGCATTATGTAGAAACGGAATAGGGAAATCCTATCTGTGCCCCACGATTTATTCGAAAGTAGCTTCAGCAAATTGAGAGTTGAATTACATCGTCGCTTCAGGTCTTGGATATGCGGCCTCCAAGTGAGGGAAGTGTCAAAAATCAGTCCTAGGTACTTGTACTGCTCCACCGCTTGCACAGGTTGGCCATTCATCGTCAAAGTATGGGCCGTTTTGAAGCAGTGGTGTCGGTGACAGATATGCATGGATACTGTCTTTTCAGCATTGAATTGGAATCCTGTTTGTTGACTCCAGGGGGTTGCCGCTCGGCAACTCGAGTGGAAGCTCCAGCAAAGTAGATCGTGAAGTTGTCCACGTATAGTGAGGCTCCAACAGAAGGAGGTAAGGTAGCTGCTATGTTATTCACAGCTACAAGAAACAAGGTACAGGATAGCATGCTGCCTTGGGGTATGCCTCCTTTGTCAGGGTAGGGCATCGAGGTGGCTGATCCTATTCTCACTCTGATATGTCGATCACGGAGAAAATTGTCGATGAAGGATGCCAGATTTCAGAGCAGTACAAAGGAGCGTAGGGATCGGAGGATGTTGTATCACCAGGCGGTGTCATAGGCTTTAGACAGGTCAAAGAAGACAGCTATGAAATGCTGTCTAACGTTGAAAGTTCACGAATTGCTGTTTCCAGCTGGATCAGGTTATCTGTGGTACTGCGATTGTGGTGGAAACCAGACTGAATAGGGTTTATGTGGTTTCCCCGCTCCAAAAAACCAAGCCAGTCTGGTGTTGAGGATTTTCTCCAGCAGTTTGCAGTGTACTCGAGAGCGAGAGAGATTGGTCTGTATGAGCTTGGAATGTGGGGATCTTTGCCTGGTTTGAGAATCGGGATTATTCAAACGATTTTCAATGAGTTTGGATATGAGTGTGTGATGTATATTTGGTTGTACAGGTGAAGTATTAGCTGCTGTAGTTTTGGATCAACCGATTTTATCATTGAATAAGTGATGCCGTCTTGTCCCGGACTGCTATCTGTGCAGTGCGATAGGTTGGAGTGAAACTCTTCAGAGGTTATCAGGTCATTATACGGTTGGTGAGAAGTTGTTGCAAAGTTGAAGGCTTGGGTCTCCGCGGAGGTTTTGTACACGAGAAAAGCTGGTCTTGCTTGGTGGACACCGAAATTGCGAGAGTAGTGGGAAGCAAATCGATCGCTCACTTGGTAAGGGTCGGAGAGGTACAGGGAACTTAGGGTGTATGTTTTGGTGGGTAGGTGGATTTTTATGGCTACTGCCTGGAGATTTGTGTCTAGTGGAAAGAGATCGTATGGGTATCTCTGGTGTACTAAGATTGCTGATCCCCGTTTGTGACCATCGTCACGAACAGGGGCAAAAAGTTTGAGGCGGTGTGAGCATCTGTGGGTTTGCGATACGCCCAGTTAGGAGGGTTTCCTAGAGGCATACGCAGATGGGATTTTCATTGCGAAGGACTTTGAGATCATTGAATTTTGTGTGGTAAGACTGCATGTTCCATTGTATGATTTTTGCCTTTCTTTAGCGGTATTTCTGAGTTAATGGTCTGTCAGGACGAGAGGAGAGTAGGACAGGAATTGGAGCATTGCACTTGTCTGCAGGCGGGTCAGGTGGACGGGGGTGTTTCTTTTTTGAAGTTGAAGTATTATGCTGCTGGTATGGAGAGGGGTCTCGTTCTCGTTTGTTCAGAAAGGAGACTTCCATCTTCTTGGAGTTGGAGTGGGAGCGAGAGTGCGGAGGAGAAAGCAAGGCGATGCGTGCATTTCGGGCGGAGGGTTTAGGTTTTGAAGATTGAGAACAAGAGTGTTGTGGTGGCACCTCGTTACTGCTTGAGATAGGTGAGGGTGTTTCCGAGGATTTATTTATTTGAGGTTGTGGGGAAGGCATCCCCTGCTCAGGCCGTTCCTGGTAACTTGCCTTTGAGCCCAGAGATGAAGAGGGAGAGCACCTTGCTCGAGCACCTTCTGAGTTTATTCGAGGGAGGCTGCCGCCAGCTCCAGCTGAAAGCTCCAGATTCTGTGCATCCCGAGCGGTCCCTCTCCAATTACTTTGCCAGGGGTGAGATCCCGGAGATGGAAGCTGCCGCGAAGGACCGGGGACGTCTCCCTAGGTAGGCAGTGTAGTCATCCTAGGTCTACACCTGGCCACTTGGGTGTTCGCATTCGATGGAGTTTTTGCATTTAACGACCGTATGTGCGGCTGTCTTGTGCCGTTGTTCCCTTCAGTATGAAGCTGCACGGTGTCTGGAGGGACAGGCTTAAAGGTGTATTGAGGAAGGGTCGTGGTGTCACGTTGGTCATCACTTTAACTTTAGGCAGTAGTGGTGTTGAGTTCTTGCTCATCTTGGGATTTCATGCTGGATGCTGGTTGTCTGGGTGGAGGGATATTCTGCTGAGAAGGTAAAGTTGGGTGATGTGGGGACTCTAGTTCCACTGCCGGAGGAGAGGTACTGAATTCTGATTCTAAGGGTGCTGGTCCCTGACCAGTAGGAGCTGCCACCGGCGCTTCCCTCGGCGTTCGCTGCACTACAAAACTGTACGCGCGGCCTTGCGACGTGTACCAGTCAGTGACTTGGGCTTTGGCGATTTCGTATGTTGTGTGCTCTTTTATCAATCGTGGTGGAAATGATTTCCTTCCGGTATAGGTTACGTGTACAGGAGGGGCTGTATGAAGGGTGAGACTCTCCACAATTCATTCAAGATGGCGTCTGGGTACATGTGCGCGAGTGGTGTCCCACTGTTCCGCAACGAGCACAAACTTCAGTCGTCTGTCGGCACCGTTTTTTGGTGTGTCATAATTTTTGGCATCAAGTACACCGAATGAAGTTCGGGAAATAAGGCCGGACGTACTCCGCATGCCACTCATATAGCTGCACTACCAGGGGAGGGATGTGCGGTTGAATGTGAGCACATACCGTGGAGTAGATTCAAGTTCCTCATCTATTCGGGCTTTTGCCTTTCTATTTGGGTGACTCCCTGGCCGCGTAGGGCCTCTAACAGGTCTGTCTTGGGGATGTTGGTAAAGGTGTGGCTGTGTACTGTGCCCTTCACAGTATTGAGGGTAGAGTGAGGCTGTACTTGGGTGAGATTGGCTCCGAGTTGTGTAATAGTCTGGAAACTATTGAGCTGGTCTTCAGTAGCCAGCTGGATAAGTAGAGAGTCTTTGAATATTTTTTGGATTCGTTTGGGAGAACCCAGTTTCGATTTTAGATCCCTGTCCACAGAGAGGACATCCACGCCTTTATTTAGGTCAGCTCCTGGGAAGTGACGACTTGGTAGACGGGGAAGTGAGGAGCTTTTTTCCCTTGCTCCAACTGGAGAAGGTGCTTGAAAGAAAGATGTTAAGGGCGTGGGCATGAATGCTTAGGCTTTGTTCTTCTAGGACTTTCGTAGGGCTCCAGAGTAACAATTGAGGATGTCCCTGCTTGAGAACTTCTCATCACCGTTGTTAGATTCTGGCTTGAATCGGATATACCTCCAACCAAAGACAGAGGTGATTGGAATTTTGGGGTCGGAATTTCAGCAGTGTCGGGCAGGTTCTCCTTTGGGGAAGTCCCCGCGGGAACCGAAGAGGGCGCCAGGTCGTCATCAGGGTGTTCAGATGGTTGTTTACTTTGAGGAGTAGCAAGCACAGGAATTGACTTTCTTGTCAGTGGGAATTTCCCCCTACCTATCCCAGCTGGCTCAGGCCGGAAGGAAGTCCCCGAGCGGTCGGTAGCCTTTTGGTGTCTCTCTACACTTGAGGCGGGCGCACACCGACCTGTAGGGAGTAAATACTCTCTCCCACCATCAGCCCCGGCCCGTGGCAGTCCTCAAAGTACGCCCGGGATAACAGGGACTTCAAAACCCGTGACTGTAGGGGCCCGGATTTTCATTTACATGGGGTGCCTTCCCCATGGCCCCTCCGGCTGAGCCAGCCTGCCATGGTTGGACCTACCAGGACCTGGGTCCCGACAGTATAGCCTCAACCATCTCCGCAGCACTCAAGCCCTCCCACCACGAGAAGGCGAGGGACGTTTGGGAAGGTGTTCTTACCTTATTCGACCGTCGTTCCAATACCCATTATGTCTTCCTTTGCTTTCTGAGATGGACCTCACAATATGCCACAACTATGTTATAATTATATAAATCGAAATAAAATTTGCGTACTATAAATTCCTGAAATTTTCTCCAACTGATTTATGAAATTCTATGTTATTCGGAATAATGGATATTCAAATTTGCATTTTTGCCCGCACCTACACACAAATTAAAATAAAATCTAGTTAAATCACGCACTCCTTTTTCCCATTACTTTCCGAAATTTACACTAGTTATTCCGACGATTGACCTTGCTTTAGTAATCTTACAAAGATTTTGAACTTGGGTTGAGGTGAAGCTCCATTCAGCCCTCATGAGAAACTTGTCTCATTTCAAGATAGAAGATCACCTCCCCACCCTCGTGGCGAGCAGCACCGTCCTCCATATTATTTGCTCGTGCAGGCTGTTGCTTGGGGAAGTCAAGTTGCTTGCGGTGCTACTGATAAACTTCACCTGTAACTGAATTCTGGGGGCGCACATCTACTGTAAAACTCATTCCTTAAATCATCATGAACTAGATAATGACAAAATTTACGGATGTGTTGACACATTGAGGAATTGGTTTCACAAATCTGACGTAGCACCCACATTTTTGCATCACATCTAAATGCATTGAACTTGGAATACATAGCATAAATAAACTTCATGTTTAGTTCAAACATGCTGCAGCGCAAAATTCAACCAGATCTTTATTCCAATCAAACCCATTTTTTGCTGATAAGAAACTAGAATGTATTTTATTTCATTATAATAATGGAAAAACAATTCTATTAACACAACGAGATGTTTATGCAGCAATCCTGAAGTAGCTTTACAGTATAGCAGCATCCAGCATAGTTTTCAAGTATAATATAATGCGCAACACAAACCTCAGAACACCATTTCCAGCACGCCTTTCATTGTCCTAATAAAGCAAAATGATTTCTCCTCCAAGAAATAAATATTTACTCTGCGACATTACCATCTTGGTTGATCGTCGATCAGGAAGAAAATTTTTCACGTAGATTAAAAAAAATCCATTTTGTTCCCTAGCTTCTGATACAAGGGAAGGTACCATTTTTCAAAACATCACTACAGCATATCACAACAAGGAATGCAAAACCTCGGAAATTAATTTGAACTTGTGCGTATTCTGTTACCATGAAATAAAATTACATTTTTGTTCGTTCGCACATAATTATTGCAATGAACTATCAAGTTTTATCTCACCATCCCACATATGTTAAGAGCTGCTGCACGACAAGATCCTTTTACAATTTTTATTACACTTAAGTGAACTCGTCCAGGGACATCCTGAGCAGAACCCTTTATCTTTTCTTATCTGTGGCGCACCCATCTTGCTGGAGTAACGAACCAGGTTGTGCATTACAAGTCACATGCCACTCAATAGAGTAGAGGTACGCTGCACAAAGCAACATCCCTGAAGGTGTAGCACATGTAACACGTCATTAAATAAGAGTAGCGGCAAACTCGACAGAGCTGCGCACCTGGTGATGCAGCACAAGTCGTGCCATTCGATGAAGGTGCTTTCCATCTTCAGTAGGTCTCCTGACTTCAGACCCACCAAATGGATCTCGAGAGGAAGGGGCCACTTCAGGCAGCCTCTTTCCAGCACCTTTGCGATGGTTTCCGACCCCATGGCAATCACGTCTGCAAATGTTGCTCACAATAGAAAAGCAACATAAACATTTCTAAACATGTCCCAGGAAATTTTCATGAACAATATCTCATTATCAAAAGCAATGCAAACACACGAGTACCAGAGGAAAGTGGACTTTGAGCTCTACCAATTCGCAAACTATGGATCTAAAGCATTCATTTGGGTGACTTGAACCAATATAACACATCTAGGCTACGCGATACAGAGGAATATATTCAAGTCATTTCAGATAATCGATAAAAAACAGATGATAAAAGGGGCGCCTGTCCAAAATACTGACTAGACTCACTTTTGCTCATCAAGTGTCTTAAATGAAACTAAAGTTGCTCGCCTGGCCCACATTTGAAATTATAGATATTATAACTGCATGTTCATTCTAAATATTTCTCTTTACTTAAAGCAGGCATTCAATAACAAAACAGTAATATAAATTTATGACCTGTGCTCCACCGCCCTGAAACAAAAAAGGCTCAGCGGAAAGTTGCGGCCAAAAGAACAGGGATGAATCCTAAGCTATCAGTGGATAACACAACATTTCTCCCACCCCCTGAGCGCGATAACTCCGCCATTTGAGAAAGTCTACTGATTAAATGAGGCGAGGAGGGGCAGTGGAATGACAGAAATAAACGAGTTAATTTGCAGACCTAAGATCCTGATCATAGATTAGATTATTAATTAGTTTTAAGCCTTCCCTATCCGCGAGACAGGTGATCCAAAACGAGAAAGGAAGAAGGCACCATTAAGGAGTTAAGAAAACGTGAAATCTATGCAGAAAGGGCATAGAAACAGTTAGTTGAGAGAGACGATTATGAAACCAGATCAAAGTTGAAGAAGTATCCCCCCCCTGAGGTAGGTGCTGTAGGGGGTAGGTGCCCCTTTCATCCCATTGAGGTAGGTGCTGAAAAACAGGACAGCAGTGAACCGAAAAAAAGATGGTCATTAACATAACAAACATTTGATTTCAACTAAAAAACGAAGGATTTCAACCAAACTCTCAGCTCAAGCTCTAACATTACCCCACTGGGAGTGCTAATTCCCATAGATACAATAGTTGTATCTCCCTGAGGGGAAGCCCCAGATATAGACCAGAAGTGTTGGCCTCATAGTGTAGTGGTTCAGGTTTCTCGATGCATGGTGAAGCCAGAATTTTTATTTTAGGAGTCCATCTCCAGACAGTCATTGTACTTTGCCTGGTAAACGGGCCCACGCGATCACTGATGGGTAAGAAAGGCAAGGGAGGGCATTGCCAAACTACTTTGTAATGGATCTGCTCTGAAAAACGCCATTTGTAACGCCTCCCCACATGAAGTTTGTAAGTTGGTAAAAGGATAACCTTCATCCATGTCTTTACAAGGAGAGGGATTAGTACACGGGTAAGCAAGCATGCCTGAAAATTTGATCAGCTTCCTCTACTTCACAGAAGATACAACTGAATACATTACGCATTCACTTCCCTTGGTGGCGCATTGTTTATTGCTAATGGACTGAATTCAAAATTGAAAGAATAAGAAGCACATATATGTGAACATACATTAAATTAATAGTTAATTTTTTTGTCAGCTGACTTTCAATGCACTCTACGCAATATAAGTACAACTAAAATATAGGATAACTGCAGACACTACAACAGTTGTATAATAGTTAAACGATGGAGTTCACTACTTCAGAACTCCAGGAGAAAACTTGACACGTTGACTACGTTTGCGCGGATCGTATGGTTGATTTGGTTTGGTTGTAAGAAACAATTGGAAAATCGACTCTACTGCTTGAAAGAGTTTCCATTCTTCATAATAAATGCAAGATTATAATTACTTCAAACAATGCAATTTCTCCAAAAAATAGCGTTAAAATGGTTGAAATGCTATTCATCTACATTGGTACAGAAACGAGCAATATACCTAGTGGTATAAATTTGTCCCAATACGTAGTGAACTTGTTAAGAAGCACATGAATTTAAAGCACTTACAAGTGTCATATGCATGGGCACTGGGTTTACCAGACACCACAACAACCACATTTTCTGATGTCTCCACTTGCATCCGGGCAGCAGAAGCAAGAGAAACTTCATCAAGTTCAAACATTGCAGTGGCAAGCAGGTGGTAAAAGTGTCTGAAAAAGGAAACCAATTAGCACGACAACAATAATAAAAATTTACCGTAGCAATGCCGAGATATGAAAGGTATAAGTTGGTGAGTCCTACAGAAACTAAACCAAAGTTACTAGTCAATTCGATTATAAGTGAGATTATGACATCCTAACTAGTGATGCAAAAAAACGGTTTTATTTGATAGCGTTTTTTTTTTGCAAAAAAAATGTGTTTATGTGTTTTTTTGTGCTTTTTTGTTTTTTTTTTGCACACTTAAATTTTGTTAAGTATTTGTCTAGGTTTTTTTTGACACCTAAAATATATTAATATCCATGTTTTTCAGTCATTTTATCGTTATAAAAACATCAAAAAGAAACCATACAGTAAAAGTGGTGGCAGATAACCCACAATTACCTAGAGGCGTCTAAGAGGAACAGCAGGAGCCACAGAACTTATATTGATGGAGTCAAAATTCAGAGCTTGCTATCTCTACTATGATTCTATTTTTACGTGACCAAAAAAATCAGACTTTGCAGAGGTAATAAGCTCTGAATTTTGACTCCATCAATATAAGTTCTGAGGCTCCTGCTGTACCTCTTAGACTCCTCTAGGTAATTGTGGGTTATCTGCCACCACTTTTACTGTATGTTTTTTTATGTTTTCATTACAAAAGAATGACTAAAAACCATAGATATTAATATATTTTAGGTGACCAAAAAATATGCTGTTTTTAAAAACATGTTTTTTTTACAAAAAATTCTGACTACTAATAAAAATGAATATTAATATATTTTCTGGTACCAAATATAACCATGCTGTTTTTTTTACAAAGAATCATGATTAAAAAATATATTTTATGTGACCTAAAAAGCCCCATGCATTTAAAAAAAAAACATGTTTTTTACTAAAAAATCATGACTGAAAAAACATGAATAATATATTTATGAGACCAAAAAAATGTTTTTGTATTGAAAAATCATGACTAAAAAAACATGAATATCTTTATGAAACCTAAAAAACACCATGCTGTTTTTTAAAATATATGTTTTTTTACAAACAATGATGTATAAGAAAACCTGGATATGAATATATTTTATGAGACCAAAAAACCATGCTGTTTTATTTTATGTATTTTTCATAAAAAATCGTGTCTTAAAATCATGGATATTAACATATTTTATGTTATCAAAAAATCATTGTTTTTTTAACATGCTTTTTTGATTAAAAAGTTATTATTATTCATTTTTTGGTCATGACTTCTTTGTTAAAAAAAAACACCCCTCAGGGGGATACAATTATTGTATCTATGGGAACTAGCGCTCCCAGGGGGACAATGTAGGGGCCCAAGCTGAGAGTTAGGAAGGCCTTCTTTTTGTTGAAATGAAATGTTTTTATGTTAACCCGCGAACTATAACTGGTCGCCTCATTTACCAGGCTCACTGGTTGCCAGACGTAAGGCATAACCCCAAGTTGTTATACACCAAAATGATCGTCTCAGCGAGTGCTACACAGCTGGAGCCAGAAACCCCCACATTGTGGGGGTTAAGGCAGAGCTCCAACCACTTGGAAGTTGGGAGGGGTAAGCACAGTCAGTGTGGTAAATGAGGCGACCGTGAGAGGGTGTGCATGCGAACAGTCAGTGGCAGCCTCAGTTACCAGCGAAACTACTCAGGGCCTTATTTCGCCTTATTTTGCAAAAATGGCAAATAAGACAAATCTGAAGTCAGTAGCGTGTAGAGCAGTATTTTATTCATATTGTGTGAAAATTACAAGTTTCGAAACACTATACTTACAGTAATATAACCAGACATGCAAACATGCATTTATGTAGGAACTAAAACGAAGAATGGATAACACTTAGTAGACATATAAATGGTCATAACTTGTTTTCTAATTGTTGTAGAGGAAAAATAAAAACATCAGCAGGTTTGGAAGAATTTTCTGCATAAAATAGCAGTAAAAAACATTACATTGTTCCCAAAACAAAAAAATGGCCATTGATCTCTTTGAAGCAATGTTGTGCAAAAATCTACGGAGTTTGACACCATATTACAAAGAAACGGTTCAAGTTATCAAAAATCTGACAACATCAAAGTGTAAAGCAACATTTTTTACTCATTACTTCATATTTTTACATCTCTGCCTATTACGGTAAGTGAACAGGGAACGGCAGAGTAACGCGGGTAAATTGACTACTTTTCTGAGGGATGCGCGACCGTGCGCGGGTTAAGGACCACCTTTTTTTCGGTTCACTGCTGTCCTGTTTTTCAGCACCTACTACTGTCTTCTTCAACTTTGATCTTGTTTCATAATCTTCCTTCCTCTCTTTGGATCGCATTTGTTGCTGGGTGGGTGGCTAAAACTAATGACTAATCTAATCAGTAAAAAAACATGGATATTAATTCATTTTATGTGACCAAAAAATTATGTTTTTTGAAAAAAAAATTTTTTACAAAAAACATGAGTGTTATTAAATTTTATCTGACCAAACAAACATAACATTTTAAAAACTATGTTTTTTTCACAAAAAGTCATTAATATCCATGTTTTTTAGTCATGATTTTTTTGGGAAAGAAAACATGATTTTAAAAAAAAAACAGCATTGTTTTTTTTGGCACATAAAATATATTAATATCCACCTTTTTTTAATCATGATTTTTCTGTAAAAAATATGTTTTTTTTAAAAAAACAGCATGGTTGTTTATGGTAAAATAAAGTATATTAATATTCGTGTTTTTTAGTCATGACTT
Organism: Morinoia aosen; assembly: GCA_030386875.1. Taxonomy (NCBI): domain Eukaryota; kingdom Metazoa; phylum Arthropoda; class Malacostraca; order Amphipoda; family Talitridae; genus Morinoia; species Morinoia aosen. Next base: position 21,514,607 of record CM059578.1, on the reverse strand, counting down.
TTTTCTAACAAAAACATTCAGAAAACAGCATGGATTTTTTGGTCACCTAAGATATATTAATATCCATTAGAACCGTACCAGGTCTTAGAATAAAATATCTACAAAGAATCTATTCACTCTATAAAACCTTTCGGAGACTAGCTCCATCCTCAGTAAGTCATTCAGTCAAATGTTTTTCAAAGGAACAGTGAAAATTCATTGTCCATTTCACCAAATTTTACTGAATGACTGAGGATGGAGCTGGTCTCCGAAAAGTTTAATGGAGTGAAAAGATTCTTTGTAGATATTTTATTCTAAGACCTAGTACAACTCTAATAAACATGATTTCAATATTAACAGCATTCTTTGTTTATAAGTTTCTAAAGACAATTCGATTAAAGAAAAATAACTTTCCTGATATTTACATCCGTGTTTTTTTAGTCATGATTTTTTAAAATGTTTTTAAAAAAAAAATTTTTTTAGTCCAATAAAATATAATAGCCATGTTTTTTTAGTCAAGATTTTTCTGTTAAAAATCAATTTAAAAAAAACAGCATTGGATTTTTACCCCCCCACGGTCGCGCATCCCTCAGAAAAGTAGTCAATTTACCCGCGTTACTCTGCCGTTCCCTGTTCACTTACCGTAATAGGCAGAGATGTAAAAATATGAAGTAATGAGTAAAAAATGTTGCTTTACACTTTGATGTTGTCAGATTTTTGATAACTTGAACCGTTTCTTTGTAATATGGAGTCAAACTCCGTAGATTTTTGCACAACATTGCTTCAAAGAGATCAATGGCCATTTTTTTGTTTTGGGAACAATGTAATGTTTTTCACTGCTATTTTATGCAGAAAATCCTTCCAAACCTGCTGATGTTTTTATTTTTCCTCTACAACAATTAGAAAAAAAGTTATGACCATTTATGTCTACTAAGTGTTATCCATTCTTCGTTTTAGTTCCTACATAAATGCATGTTTGCATGTCTGGTTATATTACTGTAAGTATAGTGTTTCGAAACTTGTAATTTTCACACAATATGAATAAAATACTGCTCTACACGCTACTGACTTCAGATTTGTCTTATTTGCCATTTTTGCGAAATAAGGCGAAATAAGGCCCTGAGTAGTTTCGCTGGTAACTGAGGCTGCCACTGACTGTTCGCACGCACACCCTCTCACGGTCGCCTCATTTACCACACTGACTGTGCTTACCCCTCCCAACTTCCAAGTGGTTGGAGCTCTGCCTTAACCCCCACAATGTGGGGGTTTCTGGCTCCAGCTGTGTAGCACTCGCTGAGACGATCATTTTGGTGTATAACAACTTGGGGTTATGCCTTACGTCTGGCAACCAGTGAGCCTGGTAAATGAGGCGACCAGTTATAGTTCGCGGGTTAAGGTCACATAAATATTTTAATATCCATGTTTTTTAGTCATAATTTTTGTATAAATAACATGTTTTTTTTTAAAAAAAAGCATGGTTTTTTAGTCACATCTCAATGACTATAATTAAAGGTATGTTGTTATAACACACAATTTTGGGAGTTGAAGGTCATTCACATGTATTGTAAAATAAATGAAATTTCAAAGCATGAAACCGCAGAAAATGAAAAATTTCATAAAACCATAGAAAACCATAAATTAAGAAGTATGCTGTTTTATTTTGTAATTTGACATAAAAACAAATAATGTAATGTGATTCTTTTTCTTGCTGAGTTATTTTCAGACAAAATATTAAAAAAAACAAAATATCCACGTTTTTTAAAAAAAAAAAACGGAATGGTTTTTTTTGAGTCACATCTCTAATCCTAACCACAACAAAGGTGTTCTCAACAGAGGAAGGAAGAATGCATCATTCAGTATGGTATTGAGGGAATAAGGAATCTATGCATAAGGTGAGTCCCTACACCCTGTCCATGGCAAAGTCAAGATTGAAAAAAGTTTAAAATACAAAGTAAAATTTGAATATGGTAACAGTTTTGAAAAAAGTACAGCAGAGGAAAGATAAAAAGGTGCACAACAAAATAGAAAACCTTTTTCTACTTCAACAAAATGCCCTTCTAGCTTTCTGATTGAGACCTTGCTCCTACCTTAAGAGAGCACTAATTGCCCTTGATATAATAGCTGCATCCCGTCAGGGAATGCTTTAATAACATGCGCATGGTTAGTGTATACCATAATCATGCTTGCACACCAAAAAGTTAACAAAAAAGAAAAGATTGCAGAAGAAAACACATACACTGAAGCAATCATCTTTTTAAATAAGATTTGCGTCTATATGAACCTGACCTGTGCGCTCGAAGTCATGTCCCCACAATATTTTGTAAATATTAGCACAAATTTTTACCATTCAAGTCCTACCAGCATATGAAGGTAATTCTAACAATGGGATTTGTTCAAATTAAAATCAAATTCAATTCAGCAAATATGCCCTATATGGAATAAAGAAATTATTGTGTTCTAAACTATTTCCATTTGTAGCAACAAAAATTTTTCTTACTTCCTCATACATGGAGTTTAGCCAACTTTATTTGGAACAGAGAGCAATTTACATTCAAAATATTCTATCGATGTTATTCTTGTTCTCTTCATTTTTTCCTCTAAATGGGCCAAGGTATTTTTCTAACAAACATAAATGAGCCTAACATATTTTATCCTGAATAATCTCACATCAACATAATACAGCTTAATCATGCTTAACCAATTCATAAAATATCTTACCTAACTTATCCAAAATAAATCCATCTTAAGCTAACCTAAAACAATCTAACCTTTGGTAACTTATACCAGACTTATATAATTTAGCCTAACCTAATCCAGCTTAACACGTTAACTGCAATGGGTTAAACTGAAGTTCAACATTCAATTCAAATTTGAAGTCAATAGCAGTAATCAACTTTGAACATAGCAAACATTAACTGGATTGGGCCTTTATTTAGCTTTCATTAAGTATTAGGAAAAATGAGTTAGTGACTGCAGGTGGGTCAACTGCACTATGGAAATCACCTAAGTGACCACCGGTGGGTCACTTTGCAGGGAAATGTGTCAATTTGTCCAGACCTAACAGTATATTTCCTACCCTATATTAACCTTTTTTTACCCTAACCAGCTAAGAAGTTAAATTGTGCAAATGAAAAACAAACAAAACATCACAAAATGAGTACTTATTTACTTCATAAGAAAAAATGATATTTAAGGTAGCAGTCATTGCCCTTTAGAAATTGAAGTATTTAGTACAGTGTACAACACATGAATTATTCAATGTTCTCAAATGAATAGCTTGCAGGCATCTCAGATCAGCTACAACAATGTACCCATGTATGGGTAAAATGAGACTGAATACAGGATATGTACTGCTGACCTTATCTATAACATTCTCATAAGCATGATTGACGTAAGGATACAGTTCTAACTTCAGTTCAAGAGTAGGCATAAACAATCAAAAATAATGGCACTCTACATTTGATAAAACGCTTTTACTTAATTAGGTCAGCAATATAAAATAGCACTACTGTCTCATTACTAAAACAACTGAAAGTGTGTGATTAGCATGTAAATGACACAGGCTCCACAACCTTTAAAATTTTTTTTTAGAAATCCATTATATCTGGAGATCTAACAAATGTACATGCCAAACAAAACTTGCAACACAAGCTATACAATTACACCTGTGAGACAATGAAACCATATCAGGGACAGGAAAGAAAGGCAGTTACGCCCAACTCATGATTGACATTTGATGTTACACAGGAAGAATAACATTGTATGAACATCCAATTTATGGCCCTAAATCAATACAAACATATTTGACATGCACGATACAAAATTAGCTTATGTATTAGATTGGGTTGTATGACTTGGCATAGCTATAAAATGAAGGTTATAGCAAGGACTATGGCTTTAAGGAGACTGTCTGGGTAGAAATCGGGTAAAGTGTTGATTTTCTGTTTTTATATGCATCTTATAGAGGATTTTATTGCGCTTCCATTGGTTCTTTCAGCTTACGTCTACTCCGAATGGTATGCCCACCAGAGGGGGAAAGCGATGGGGGTGGCATGACCTTGACCCCTCCCCCTTTATTATTGGGGGTCAATTGAGCGTGCTTCTTTGCGGCAATGGCATAGAGTTTGCTCATGCGCTACTGAAAGTGCTTTCATTATTCAAACAAAACATTCTAACGCTGAGTAAAAAAATTTGATAATTTCAGACATTTTTAAGAATTTAGCTGTTCTGCCGTAGCTATGATACTGCAGCTTTCATTCATAGCTCAATGACAGCTGCAGTATCATAGCTACGGTTATGGCAAGCACACCAATCGAATGGGCTTAAAAAGATCTACAAAACAGAAGAGTTGACTTTAAAAAAATAAATGTATTTTGGTCGAAAAAAAAAAAAAAATTGGAAAAAGTGGGTGTTTTGAAGAATTAAACATATGGTCTTTTGATGTAGATTTTTTCCCAGAGTTCGAGAGCTACAGCAATTTAAATTATATCAACCGAAAGGGCTCAAAAAGAGCTACACAAGCTCAAGAGTTCATTGTAGGAAACCCCTAGTTCAAACGATCAGAAGAAAAACAATTTCTTTTTGTGAAAAAGAAATTTTTTTTTTCTGGAAACTTGATAATTGGTTTCTCAAATGCTACTTCTTCCCCAATTTTAGAGCTACAAGAATGGTTTACATACCATTCGATAGGGCTTAGCAAGGTGTATCCATTCGCAATAGCATGCTTTAATACATCTATTATTTTGAAAATTTCATGACATGAAAAGAAAAAAATGAAAAAAGGTCACATTTTTTAAAAAAATTTACAAAATCCACAAAAAGAAGTTATACGAAGTCCCTATTGCGTATGGTTATATAGATATATAAGCAATCTAAAAACGAAGTACTGGTTCTGTAACTTCAAAATTGTAGAAGTAGGATTTAAAAATAAACCCTATTTTATCATATTTTTTGAAAAAAAAAAAAAATTCAGTGCAGATCCAAAAATTTTGTCCAAATAACAAATGATCTTTGCATCATTTCACACCACTGTGAAAATTTCAGAGAAATCCATCCGTAAATAACGGACTTTTTTTCAAATCAACACTTATCCCGATTTCTACCCAGACGGTCTCCTTAAAAGACATATCTGTTAAAAATGAATGTTTCATCCCCAAAGGTCATCATCAGCGGATATTTAAAACACCACACGGAAAATATATATTCATAAACTGAAGAAAGTCTAAGTAAACAGCCAGTAAAATGCTAAACAGAAGCTATTTTAAAAGGGTGGGAGAACTGCATATCATTTAGTTTGGGTTCTAAGTGGTTAATGAAAAGGGATTCGATAATGAATCAGATACTGAGTTAGCACAGCTTGAGATGGAAAAATCTTGCTGCAGAATAGGAGATTTATACACTGATCTGCATGAATTTGTACAGCTGAGTGAGGTGGCTTGCTTAATGGATTACCGGTTTTGAAACTCCTGCCAATATGCTCAAACACTCTACATCTTAGTGCATGTGAGGTAGAACCAACATACACAGATCCACACGATGGGCAACAGATTAGATTAATAGTTAGTTAGTTTAAGCCTCCCAATATTCAACAAATGAGATCCAAAGAGAGGAAGGAAGAAGGCACCATTTAGCATGGAGTTGAGGGAACCAGGAATCTATGCAGAAAGGGCATAGAAACAGTAAGATGAGAAAGAAGTTCATGAAATAAGGTCAAAGTGGAAGAAGAACGTAGTAGGTGCTGAAAAAACAGGACAGCAGTGAACCGTAAAAAGATGTTCCGTAACAAAACAAAGACCTATGTTATTTTAACACAAAGAAAGCCTACCTAACCTTTAGGCCCTCTCATTGTCCCCCTGGGAGCCCTAATTCCAATAGATATAGTAGTTGTATCCTCCTGAGGGGGTTCAAAGAGAGTAAGGATGAAGGCACCATTTAGAATGGAGTTAAGGAAACGTATAATCTATGCACAAAGGGTGTTCCTGCGAAGGATCCTGTGCACATAGAAACACTATGGTAAGAATAAATATTATGAAACAAGATAAAAGGATCATATGTAAGTTTAAGCCTCCCTAGAAGCTAAAAAAAAAGCTTTTATAAGAGAGGAAAGAAGAAGGCACCATTTAGTATGGAGATTAGGGAATGCAGAATCTATGCATAAACAGCATAGAAACAGTGTTGAGAAAGAAGATCATGAAACAAGTTCAAAGTTGAAGAAGATAGTCAGAGGGGCCAAAAACAGGACAGCAGTGAACCAAAAAAAAAAAAGATAGTCCTTAACAAAACAAAAACATTTAATTTAAACAAAAAGAGGCCTGTCTAACTCTCAGCTTGAGATCTCAGATTATCCCATTGGAAGCATTAATTCCCATACATACAATAGTAGTATCCCCCTGAGGGAAGACATGTCAGTAAGTAATCAGGCAATTTGAACAACAAAAATTGACATCTTTTCTCCTGAAATCGCAGCTTCTGCCTGCCTACTCTGGACATGACAGCTATTTTTTTGTGCAAATGCATATTTGGGCAACTTGATCTCTCATAAGCATTCATTTTCCAGATAAAAGTTTTGATGGCTACATTATTTACTGTATTAATATGCAACTTCCCGGACACAATAGAGCCAATCTCAAGAGAGCTAATAGTATGAACCATTTACCAGAAACACTATAAAATGAATCTGAGCACAAGGTGTATTCTCAAATAGGTTACATTGCATACAGGATGAGAAGATTAAGTGGGCATCAAAAAACAGAAAAGTTCTTAACGCATACTTATTGCTGATGTAACCTAACAGTCTCCCCCATGGGGTGCATGTCCCCTGAGCAAAGAATAGACAAACCTAACTGACCTAAACGTAAGGCTTTTGCAAGACATCACAAACAAAATAAAGGGTTAATATATGTATTCCTAAATGATATTCTAACTGTTTACACAGCAGTAGTCATTCAAGCAAAGCAGTGTTGTCTGCTGCACTGGTGCAAGAGTAGATACAGTCATTCTTCACCTTACAAGCAACCAAACTAACAAATGATCCAAGATATGAAACTCCTTTACGTAAAATTTTGGGCTCTGAACACAAAAATTTCAAGTTACGATATGTGAAATCTCAAAATTCAAATAATGCGTGCTTGGCTTTGCAGTCGCCTCCTACTTCCTAACCCACGACAAACTTCACTTTACTACGCACTCACCCTAACGTATCTTCTACATGATTGCCCAACCCCAATGGTAAATGTTTACGTGTCTTATTCATTCTAATGGTTTAATGAATAGTTTTCACTTTATACACATTTCACACAAAATTGGTATACTTTCATAATTTCTGAAGGGTTCTGTGAGCAGTATTGGGGGCGGGGGCCTTGGAATGAGCCTTATACATGTAAAATGCAACTAATTACAAAAAATCGTATTACAAAACCACTTCTGAAATGAATTCATTTTGTAAGGTGAATTATGACTGTATAATGAATGTATATTGATTTAAATGATTTCTTTCAAAAAAACTCAGAGTGACATGTAAAATACAGTATGTATATCAAGCATAGTTGTCATTTGCACACCACTTGACCATAACTAAAGCTTGACTATCATCATTTCAATGTTTCTAACACCTAGAAAAACTTGAAACTTCCTCTGATTGGGCTAAATTCACTGCACATTGCCTACAGAAACCTTACTTTCGCCCCTGAAAGGAGTAACACAAAATCATCTGCAATTAGCAATACAAACTTTAAAAATCATACCAATTTGAAAAAAATTGCTCATCTTATTTATTAAAACTATTAAATTCTACATTACTGCCTATTCATAAAAGGCAACGTTTTGATGTACCTAACATCTTCAGGCTGAAAACATTTATACTTTGTTTTTTTCTAACTGAAGATGATGTTAGATACAACAAATTATTGCTTTTCATAAATAAACAGCAATGTAGAATTTTATGGATTGAGTGTTTTAGCAAATTTGAAAAGCAATTTCTTCATCTTTTAACACATGATGAACTGCAAAAATTCTGCAATATTGAGAAGTTAGAAGAGAACCATAGCAAGACTCAATACATCTCACCCATGCTTGAATTGGTCAAAGCGATGCCAGCGCAGTTCATCAAAAAAAATACTGCTCTGCCCAGATGCAGTGATCTGGACATCAATGCGGGTGCAGACTTTGTCAAGGCGCGACAGCAGCTCCGTGAGGCACGATATGGGATTGGCTTCAGTCACCATAACTGTAGCTTTGGGTGTTTGGTGGTGTGTTTCACTAATTGTTACCAGTGCCTTCTTAGCCACTGCATACGAGTTGATAAGCCATTCTTCACAATTTGCCATCCATCGCTCATTTGCCTCAGCTCCCTGCATAAATATGCATCAATGTTAAATAATGAACAAAAAATACAGGGCACCCCTCTCCCATCATGCTAAAAAGGGTTGAAGACATCATACCATTTATCACCCACTACAGAAATGAAATTCTTGAATTAAGAGGTCAGGTCTACCACTTGCAGAGACAAAATCTCTTCCTGTTAAATATAAAGCTTTGAAACTTGGTACACGTGAGTTCTATAAAATAAAGGGCAAACTCAAAGCACTCCTGTTTTAGCCATAAGAAAAAAAAAGTTATTTCCAACTACAACTAGGTTACTAGAGTTGGCAATAAAAAATCCTCTCCCAAAAAACACTAAAGCAGTATTTTTTTCAAATTCAAAATTACATATAAATGCACAAACCAGCAAGAAAGGCACCAAGCAGGTTTTATTCCTTTCCTTCAATTGGCTACAACTTAATTAATTGAATCTATGTAATTTGAATCTTTATTACATCCCATGGGTTGTACAACACAATGTGCACTATTATGATGGAGAGGAATTTTCCCAGTTCAACATCTATTTTTTCTTAGACTTCTTGATAAGTGCAAAGGAACTTCAAAATTCCCACTCCATTATACTAGGAAGGTGGTGGTGGTGGTGGTGGTGGTGGTTGTTGTTCAGTTGACTTCACTGTAATTTGTGCTGATTCAGAAAAGAAAATTGATCAGTAATTGATGTCAATAACATCGATTATTGCAGAGCCACATTTTGAGTCAGCAGGATTAGATTAGTCGTTAGTTTTAGCCTCCCTACCCAGGAACAAATGCGATCCAAAGAGAGAAAGGAGGAAGGCACCACTTAGTGTGGAGTTAAGGGAACGTGGAATCTATGCAGAAAGGCATAGAAACAGTGTGTTGTGAAAGAAGATCATGAAACAAGACCAAAGTTGAAGAGGAAAGCAGTAGGTGATGAAGAACAGGACAGCAGTGAACCAAAAAAAGGTGGTCCTTAACATAACAAAAACATTTTATTTTAACAGAAAAGAAGGCCTACCTAACTCTCAGCTCAGGCCCTGACATTGTCCCCCTGGGAGTGCTAGTTCCCATAGATACAATAATTGTATCCCCCTGAGGGGAGTCAGCAGGATTAACTGTGATTATGCTTGCTCTGCAGTGCCTTCTTCCTTCTTTTCTTTCTTTTCTTTTTTTCTGCATGATTTTGCACCTTCTCTATCTTGTTGCTTATTTTGTCATCAAAAAAGTTACAACTAACTTGAGTTGTCTTTTTATTTCAGTTACATGACTCCAGTGCACTCCTTTCTTCCTGCCACTATCTAAAGGCATTGCTGATGTATTAATTAATCACAAACAGAGTGAGATTTGCAGGCAATGAGAGCCATCAATTAGGGATAATTTTAATGTAGGTCTCTTGTCACCAAATTTTAATACCCTAAATTCACAAAATACAGCTCAAAGGAGATACTTAATTATAATTATTTAATGATAGGAGTTATGAAAGCTCTAAGAAGAAACTGATCAGTAAAGACTCGCACTTACATGCAGGTCGAACACTTATGAACCATGGAATACAACTAACTGCCTTTCATTACAAGAATCACTATCTCTTGCAGACAGGAAGCCAGTAGGCAGGTGCAGACTCTGCCATGAGTTAGGGCAGATGCAGACTCTGCCATGAGTTAGGGCAGATGCAGACTCTGCCATGAGTTAGGGCAGATGCAGACTCTGCCATGAGTTAGGGCAGATGCAGACTCTGCCATGAGTTAGGGCAGATGCAGACTCTGCTATCTTAACCCTTTCGCTGCGTGGGACTGATCTCCTCAGTCATTGAAAACGCTCAGCAGTGATGGGTGACTGAGGAGATCAGTCATCGAAATGGCGCGCCAGTGACGGAGGACTGATCTCCTCAGTCCTAACAATCTACTTGGGCTCTTCCTCCGTCATAGCTATGTTTTTGTTCTGAGTCATACCTAATGAGCTCGAGTACATTTTGTACCAACTTTAGTACAATTGTACTGATCTGATACTACCCTAACCTCAATGCAAGCGTGCTATTGGCCAATCAGTACCCATCAAGATGTCACGGAAGCGCGGTCTTGACGAAGAGGAAATTCTTCAGCTGCTCGAAACGTTCGAGAGTGATGATGAGATGTTTGATGTGGACGATAGTGATGGTGAAATTAGGCAGAACGAAAATAATCTAGTTCAAGATTTTGAGCATGATAATGAAGGAGTGAGCTGTGCTGTTGGTGATTTTGCAGCTAGTGATGAAGGAAGAGATTCTGAAGAAAACATTGCAACCCCAAAACAATGTAAAACTGACTCACTGGAAGAACATCACCGGCACTGTTGGGAACGAAAGGAGAGGGAGAGGTGAACAGTTTAGTGAGGAAAATAAAGTGCTTATTTGTACTGGTGAGCAAAAGCTTTCATGCTGCGAGCTATTTAGTGAAGTCTTTCCTGATAAGCTGTTTGAACTTATGGTGAATGGAACAAATGAATATGCTGAGAACTTTTTAGCACAGAAAGAAACAAGTAATTGTTCACTATATAAGCAGTGGTATCCTGTGACAGTAGATGAAATGAAATCGTTTGTTGGGATGCTTCTCTTGATGGGAATTGTTCAAAAGCCATCAATAAATTCGTATTGGAGTACAGATGAATATGTTGCGACACCAGTGTTTTCTGTTATCATGAAACGAGACAGGTTTTGCAACATCTTGAGTTTTTGGCATTTTTATAGCAATTCTGTTGATGTTTCCAGTGCTAATCCTCGCTTGAAAAAATTGAATTCTTTTCTAGAAGTGCTAAACGATGTTCACCTTGAAAAACATTATCCAATGCAAAATCTAAGTTTGGATGAAACCTTGCTTCTGTGGAAAGGAAGACTCCTGTTTCGTCAATACATAAAGTCGAAACGATCAAGGTTTGGAATAAATATATTCAAACTAGTTGACGCAAATGGCGTAACTGTGAACACAGAAATATACACAGGCACGATGAACAAAAAAGATGATTTCTCAAAGACAGAAACAGTCGTCGTAAACATGATGGAGAAGTACATCTGAAAAGACATCATGTGTTCACGGATAATTATTACACGTCACCAAAACTCTATCAGTTTCTGAAAGAAAATAAAACTAGTGCTACTGGAACGATTAGAAAAAATAGGGTTGGTCTTCCCGTTGAAATGCGCGGCCTGAAATTAGCAAAAGGACAGAAGCAAGCGTTTGAGAGCAGTGGTCTTCTGGCACTAGTTAATTCTGATAAGCGAGATGTGTTTATGCTGTCAAATGCCCATTGTAATACTGATACTACTGTTACTCGAAGATCAAAAGGCGGTTCTATTCGTGTTCAAATTCCAAGTTGCATCGACGATTATAATATGAACATGGGTTTCGTAGATAAGACTGACCAAGTGCTCCATTACTACACTAGTAGCAGAAGAACTATCAAGTAGTACAAAAAACTGGCAGCACATTTGATCCAAGTTCGTGTCCTAGATGCTTTGGGTATTTATAATTTTATTTACAAAGCAAAAATGACGTATTTTGAATTCTCTATGAACTTGATAAAGGAATTAACTTCTACGTTCGACGCAAATACTTTGAAAAAAACTGTAAAATCTCGGCTAATGGGAAGACATTTTCCCGAGTACGTCACCTCAGCAAAAAGTAAAAATCCCACCAAAAGATGCCGTGTATGTTATCAATATGGTATCCGGAAACAATCACGATCTCAATGCAAAAGTTGCGAAGACCGCCCTGGGCTATGTGTTATTCCCTGCTTTGAAATTTACCACCAAGAACTCAACTTCTAAGGTGAGGTTTAAAATAATTTAAATTATAAATAACATTCAATTTATATTAGACAACATTCGAATTCCATGTAATATTATGTATGTATTTGACATTAAATTTTTATTACTTCATCGGATATTCTACAGTAGAATGTGTGCATTAATTCCACTTCACCGTAACACAGCGCATTGCTGCTATACGTAGCGCGCGCGCTCTCGTCATGAGGGTGCACACAAGCCGCGCGCTGCTGATGCAATACCGTCTCGCAGCGAAAGGGTTAATTTGTAGACAGGAAACTAGTAGGCTAACAAGCTAATATAGATGCAAAGCCTGTGGCATCAATACATTTGAGGACACTGACAGCATCACTAAGAGCCTGTGAATGAAAAATTTACCAGTTACCAAATCATTCCCATGACAGGTTGGCAGGTACTGCTTTTGGCTGGAGCTCTGTGGCTATCTCAAGCTATTATTATTATTATTATTATATAAGAAAGTTTTAGCCTCCCTTAACTCCACAACAAAGATGTACAAAGAGAGGAAGGAGGAAGGCACCATTTAGCATGGAGTTGAGGGAACACGGAACCTATGCTCAAGGTGCACAGAAACAGGAAGCTAAGAAAGAAGTTCATGAAACAAGAAAAAGTTGAAGAAGAAAGTTGAAGGTGCTGAAAAACAGGACAGCAGTGAACCGAAAAAAGATGGTCCGTAACAAAACAAAAACCTATTCTATTTCAACAAAAAGGAAGCCTACCTAACCTTTAGCTCAGGCCCTTACATAGTCCCCCAGGGAGCGCTAATTCTCATAGATACAATAGTTGTATCCCCCAGAGGGGATCTCAAGCTGTGTTCACACTGCACACACCAATAATTAATGTGTGATTAAAAAAATACTAATGAGAATTTAGGATACTGCAATCCAATAAAAAACTAAAAACCTGTAAAGCACTGAAAATCCAGGTGAGCTGATTTGAAATAAGAACTTTTTTCCAATGCTGACTACAACTTCTGAAGTTTTGGACCTAAACAGATATGTGTTTCACCATTGCATTCATCAAACTGTTTTTGAAAAAAGTTAGTTGTGATGTTTAACACCCAAATTAGGAAATTAAAATTTTTATTTGGGATATAATTTTACTCCAAACCTGCTATTCAGCATCTCCTGAAGAAGAAACTCACCTAACTGATATGGAGGATTAGATTAGATGTTAGTTTAAGGGTGTAGGCGTGGTGCCAAATGTGGTTCTTGTTCATTTGTAATGTCCAGCATGCATTAGCCTGAACGCATTTTGTTCTCTTCCATCTTTTCCAATGATTTTTAATGTTAAGTATAGAGATAAGAGTTAAATGTGTGTTTTTAAGTGTTCATAGGTTGTTCTGTGTTCTTGATTTTGCTGTGTTTTTGTGTCTGATTTGTTTCTCAATGCACTGTCTTTCCTTTACTTTCAGTCACTCAGATTTACATTAGAATTGTGTAATTATTTCTTGGCAGAGCTATTCCTTCACCTCATAAAACTAAGTGTTGATGTGGTGAGTGTTACTTCATTGTACAGTTTGCTTTGCTTTTATATATTTTTTGTTGCTTTAGGCTAAGGTTTACTTTATGTTGAGCATGATGTTTTCTTATGGCATATTGGTTCTTTCATTTCTTTTTTGTTGAAAGATTAGGTTTTTCAGTTTTGCCAGATTTCACGACCATTTTTTGTATTGATTTTTTTTTCCTGAGTTACTCCTTTGAGTTTGTTGTTGAATGATTTGATTTGAGTTTAATTTCATTCATATTCATTTCATAGCCCATTTTTGGTTGCTTTGTTTCATTATTAGTTAGTGCATTTACTTTATTTAGCATGAATTTATTTTCAGCATGGTTTATTTTGTTCTGCTTCATACTTTGTTTTGAAGTTTAATTTTGAGGAATCCAAAAGGAATGGTATTGGTCATTTACTTTTTTCCTGCATTTTTATATTTGTTTTGTTTCTGTTTTCAGGGCTTTTTTTTTGGTTATACTGGCTTCTGATTTATCTTCACTGTTTTTGAGCCCTGTCACTTGTTGTTGCATGTACAATCATTTGTTCCACAATAAACTAGCATTTGTTTAAACCAGTTTCATTACTCTCTCACTATGTGGTTCACAAACAGCTACGTGTAAAGATGGGTAAACGTTAGTACTCCTAGTACCCCATCCTCTTACATTATTGGGGGCCTGTCCGGGATCCCATCCATTTTCCTGGTTGGATTCCTGTTTGCCACAAAGTTGAGGGTTTAGGATTGCACCTCACAAATACCTGTTATCCAACATCACAATACAACAGTGCCATTTTCCTACCATAACCCGTAAACAGCAAGTGACAGTGGTGATGGATCAGGAGTTGATGTCAGAGGAGGAGAAGGAGCGCTCAGCTGCACCTAACCTACCTGGTGTGCCTGGCCAACCCAAGACTGGCTTACCTTCTATGGAGAAGTTGTTAAAGTTCCAGTCTCTCCTCATCCAATTCATTCATCCACAAGTTTGGTATGACTTCCTTTCTGGTCTGTTCACTGGTCCTGCCTCAGAGGAGATTCTTGTTGCCATGGATGCTGTGAGGAGGCTCATCATCCCACCCTGGCGAGGTTCATCTGTCGTGGGGATGCAGCTTTCATTTGAGCAGACCATGAGACACATCAGTGCACTTTTCTCTCTCTCTGATGAGCAGCTGGAAATGAACTCGTCTGTTGCCTGGACCTACCGTGGCTGGTATGATTTTCTCAGTTCCATTACTGAAGATTCTTACTGGCTTAGAGTCAAGCAGTCTGCAATTTGCATGGATAAATTAACCGTGCCTCCAAAGAGAGAGCCAAGCCCAGATCAACGGGAAACCTGTTCTGCCAAGAACGAAAATTCCAAACCTCGGCCAATGTCCAACATGCCATCCTGTTCCCCTTTGGGTGCTGCCAGACCTGATTTTTAAAGTCAATCAGCGACTAGGTCAGCACATGGGTGAGCAAGGATCATTGAAGAAATTTGTTTAACGGACACCACTGATTCTGAAGAGACTGAATCAGAGTCAGACGAGTCTCTGTTCAATTACAAGAGAACAAATAAAGGACATCGTCGTCATTACCACACAGAGGTAGTAAAACCAGCAATATTCCAGCTTGATGGATGGGAATCATTGCAGAGCTTCTTCTCTTCTTACGAGTCCAACTTCGACAAGAAGTTTGAAGGTGGCTCACGTGACTGTACTCAAGAGCTAGGCAATTTCCTCCCTCCAGAGATGAAGGCCTATTATGATGCTCTAGGAGGTCGTCGCCTCAGGTATAGTACAATGAAGAGAGAGCTCTCCTTGTGGTACAAGTCACATAAGAGTAAGGGGACTAAATATTGGCGTGAACAGCTAAGTGGTGCTCACATGCAGCCTGGAGAGGCCCTGAAGCTGTACGCCATGCGTCTGCAAGATATTGGGTAAAAGGCATTCCCTCATGCTGATCGTGAGTGTGCTCAAGAGATCAGATACCAGTTCCTGTGCACTGTTCCCCGAGAATTTGCCGACTACTTGGAGAGAAGTGAAGAGTTCTTTGGAACCATTGGCTCCTCTAGGAAGCTCACTTGGGCTGAGATCATGAGGCTGGCTGAGAGGATGAGCACAGAAGGAAAGCAGCTCAGCAGGAAGTTTTGTTGAACCAGAGAGCTGTCAACTTTGCTGCCCCATCTCAAGCTTGTTTCATTGAGCCTACTGAGCAGGAGCCTCCTGTGTCACAGTATACACCACGAACATTTCAGTCATCCGTGCATCCTGCCGTAGGTGGGCCTTCGAATTATGGGTTTGCTTCTGCCCAGCGGGATCAAAGACCCAATTATTTAGCTGAGCCCACTCAACGTGAAGCTCCTGCTACCAAGAAAAAGTGGCAACCTAAACTTTCTTCTTCACCAAATGCTGAGATGAAGCGGAACCACCAGTACAAAAATAAGAAGAGCATTTGCCCATGGTGTGGTAAGACAGGGCACAATGTTGAGAACTGCTGGACCAAGAAAGGAGCTTGTATCCAGTGTGGATCAATGGACCATTCACGTGAGAAGTGCTCATGTTACATTCTAGATTTTTTCCCAAGTCCTGAATTGGTTTGTCCTATCTGCTCTGGACTGCCTATCTGTAAGAACTGCTCTCATCCACATCAGTTAAACTGATGAGCTCTGCAGAACGAGGCATGAAAGTGGAGCTACTAGCGCAGAATGCCTCACTAATTGTGTGTGAGAGAGTCTTTTGAGTGTGAGTTTTCCAGTCACCCTGCCCATGCTGTCCTTCACAGAGAGCAGCAGTCTAGTGGGGAAGTGAGCACACCCAGTGAGGGGCAGGAGGCTCAACAGAACCCAACTAGTGAAGAACCAATTTTGAATATGTTCCTGCATCCTGTCGCAGCGGAGCAACATCCGACTGTTCGCCAAGATGAGGAGGACCCCTCCGTGAGCCTCAACACCGTAGAAGATCCAGAGATGGTGGAGCCTAGTTACTCAGAAAACAGTCTTCTGGCAGAACTGGATGGTGCTACCTCATCGGATGGTCTGAGTCATGATGTATGGGTGCGAGTTCCTCATTCAGTGCACCTAGCAACTGTGTCACCTGTACCACTCTTGAGGGCTGAGATACAGATAGGTGAGAGTACCTACACGGCTCTTGTAGACACTGGTGCCAGCCGTAGTGTCATTGATGTTGACCTCCTGAGGTTAGAAAACATACCTGTGGATAGCACTAAGCGGTTGCATATTCATGGCATAGCTGAGTCTGATGGTGTTTCAGCTCTTGGTGTTGCCCTGGTTTCTACAAAATTATGTAACATTGTGATGGAACCAATTGAATTTGTGGTTCTCCCTGGAGACCGAAATCCAGCTCGTATTCTGCTTGGAGTTGATTTCTTAAAAGCAAATAATTTTCGAGTAAGTGTAAATGAGAGGTGCCTCACGTGGAAGGACAACCAAACTGAAATTGACCTTCATATAGACTGTGCTGCAAAAATTCTTCATCGGGTTGTTAGAAAGACGCCTTGTTATGCCCAGAAGTCTATTACTATTGGTGTATGTCAGACAGCTGAGTTACCTGTTTGCTGGTCTTTTGATGTTCCTGTAGATGAAGGTGCTGAACCATTACTGTGTGAGGGAGCATTTACCAGATCGCTGGGGAAAAGCCTGACTGGCTTACCTGGTCTTATTGATAGTGCCTGTTCTTCTGCCTCTATATTAGTTGCTAATGACACTGATCATCTAATTTCTGTGCCCAAGGGTGCATTTGTGGGAATTTTGAGGTCTACTGTGGCAATGTCAGAGTCAGAGACTTCATATGAGCTGTCTGAGTGGACTGAAGATAAGATTCAGTCACAGATTGACCTTTCCCATCTGACAGACGTTTCAAAGCAGGTAGTATATGACGTGGTGTTTCAAAATAAGCAGGTTCTGAGCTGTGGTGATTCTGATATTGGCAAGATAGATGTGCAACCACATAAGATTGAGCTTTATGATATCACCCCCATTTATCAGTGTCCTAGACGTTTTCCCGTTCCTGTTGCTGAGGAAATAGAGCAACAGTATAAAGGGTTGCAGGAGCTTGGAGTTATTGAGGAAAGGGCTTCACCCTGGTCCTCACCAGTGGTACCCATACGTAAGAAAGATGGATCAATTAGACTCTGTGTTGATTATCGGGCCCTTAACAGAATGACCAAGCCAGATAAATTTCCTATTCCTAACCTGTTAGATTCAGTCTTTGGCCTTCATGGTGTTAACTATTTTACCAGACTTGACTTAGTGAGAGGATTTTATCAGATTCCTCTAGATGAGCAGAGTAAGGAATTTACTGCTTTCTCTACTCCGCATGGGCATTGACATTTCAATGTTTTGAGTTTTGGCCTTAAAAATGCACCATCTGCTTTCCAGAGAGGAATGCAGGATGTACTCAAAAAGTTCCATGGAAAAAAGTTATAGTCTATATAGATGATATCCTGATCATGGAAAGTACTTTTGAGAAGCATATAGCTTTTGTTAGAGAAGTGCTGCAAATCTTGACTGAACATGGCATTAAGATTAAACCTCAGAAGTGTGAGTGGTTTCAGTCAAAAGTTCAGTTCTTGGGCCATGTTGTTAGCTCCAAAGGTCTTGCTATAACTCAGAGCTACATTGATAAAGTTGTGAACTTCCCTCAGCCCCAGAATGTTAGACAACTCAGGGAGTTTTTGGGCCTGGTAAACTTTCAGCGGAAGTCCATACCTAATTGCTGTGACATACAAAAACCCTTGTCTTCTTTGGTGGGAGGTCCCTCTCGCCAGAATATGGTGTGGCTGCCAGAAATGCTTGAGGCTTTCACACGGTTGAAGACTTTGATGAAAGAGGAGATTGAATTGGCCTTTCCTGATTATAATCCTTGTTCTGAGCCTCTTGAGCTCTGGGTAGATGCATCTCAAAGTGGAGCTGGTGCATGTCTCACTCAGGTTCCAGGAGGTGGGCTTCAGATAATTACCTTCTCCTCTATGACTTTTGGGCTGCCCAACAAAATTACTCAGTATTGGAAAGAGAACTGGCATCATTGAGATGGGGAATTAAACCCTTCAGATCGTTTCTGTATGGCATTGAGTTTGTGTTGCGTAGACTACCAGCCCTTAGTTTATCTTTATAATATGAGACTGGTTGACAGCAGACTAGCCCGAATGCTAAAAGACTTGGCAGATTTTAATTTTGTGATCAAGTATACGCCTGGTCATTTGAACTCTGCTGCAGATACATTGTCTCGTCTCAAGCCTGTATTGGAGACACCAGAGGATGACTGGTCCTCCCCTGTTGCTGGATTACCTCCAGGGTTGGTGTTGGATGGTTCTCCTTTGCCTGGTGGAGGAAATCCACTTTTTGAGGCTCTCTTATTAGTATTGCGCAGGGCTGGTTGTAATCAGAATTCATTGCCAGATGACCATTTCAAGCTGCGCCAACTTCTGGTTGATGAACTGTTAACCCGTCCAAATAAGTACCATATTAAGCTGAACAGGGAGTCAAAGAGGCACTTGCGTCTGATGCGACGCAATGATCAGTTACCCTCATTGGAGGTTTTGGTTGTAGCAAGTGCAATATTTAATGTTTCTATTCATGTGTACTTCTGGTCAGTTGACCCAATTGTCTTTCAAGCACCTAACTTGGATCCTTCTGTACCTGTCCAGGTTGTTCACCTGCAGTGCTTAGATGGTGTTCATTTTAACCCCTTGATAGAAGTCTGAAGTTACCAGCAATGTACAGTTAGCATTACTTAGTGATGCAAAAAAACGGTTTTATTTGATTGCGTTTTTTTTACAAAAAACGTGTTTTTTATGTGTTTTTTTTTGTTTATTTGTTTTTTTTTTTGCACACCTAAATTTTGTTAAGTGTATGTCTGGGTTTTTTTTCGGAAACCTAAAATATATTAATATCCATGTTTTTTAGTCATTTTATTTTTATAAAAACATCAAAAAGAAACCATACAGTAAAAGTGGTGGCAGATAACCCACAATAACCTAGAGGCATCTAAGAGGAACAGCAGGAGCCACAGAACTTATATTGATGGAGTCAAAATTCAGAGCTTACTATCTCTACTATATCTGATTCTATTTTTATGTGACCAAAAAAATCAGACTTTGCAGAGATAATAAGCTCTGAATTTTGACTCCATCAATATAAGTTCTGTGGCTCCCGCTGTACCTCTTAGACTCCTCTAGGTACTTGTGGGTTATCAGCCACCACTAGTACTGTATGTTTTTTTCATGTTGTCATTACAAAAAAATGACTAAAAACCATAGATATTAATATACTTTTTTAGTTGACAAAAAAATTTGCTGTTTTTTTAATAACATGTTTTTTTTTTAATTCTGACAAATATAAATGAATATTTATATATTTTCTGGTACCAAATATAACCATGCTGTTTTTTAACAAAGAATCATGACTAAAAAATAATATATTTTATGTGACCTAAAAAGCCCCATGCAGTTTTTAAAAAAAAAACTTGTTTTTTACTAAAAAATCATGACTGAAAAAATATGAAAAATATATTTATGAGACAAAAAAAATGTTTTTGTACTAAAAAATCATGACTAAAAAATATGAATATATTTATGAGACCTAAAAAACACTATGCTGTTTTTTAAAAAATAAGTTTTTTACAAACAATGATGTATAAGAAAACCTTGATATGGATATATTTTATGCGACCAAAAAACCATGGTGTTTTATTTTATGTATTTTTCATAAAAAATCGTATCTTAAAATCATAGATATTAACATATTTTGTGTTACCAAAAAAATCATTGTTATTTTTAAACATGTTTTTTTTATTAAAAAGTTATTATTATTCATTTTTGGGTCACGACTTCTTTGTAAAAAAAACACCCCTGAGGGGGATAGAATTATTGTATCTATGGAAACTAGCACTCCCAGGGGGACAATGTAAGGGCCCAAGCTGAGAGTTAGGTAGGCCTCCTTTTTGTTGAAATGAAATGTTTTTGTTATATCAAGGACCACCTTTTTTTCGGTTCACTGCTGTCCTGTTTTTCAGCACCTACTACTGTCTTCTTCAACTTTGATCTTGTTTCATAATCTTCCTTCCTCTCTTTGGATTGCATTTGTTGCTGGGTAGGGAGGCTAAAACTAATGACTAATCTAATCTGTAAAAAAAACATGAATAATAATTTATTTTATGTGATCAGAAAATCATGTTTTTTGAAAAAAAAAGTTTTTTTTTATAAAAAACATGTATTAAATTTTATCTAACCAAAAAAACATGACATTTTAAAAACCATGTTTTTTTTCACAAAAAGTCATTAATATCCATGTTTTTTAGTCATGATTTTTTAGTAAAGAAAACATGATTTAAAAAAAAAACAGCATGGATTTTTTGGTCACATAAGATATATAAATATCCATTAGAACCGTACCAGGTCTGAGAATAAAATATACACAAAGAATCTATTCACTCTATAAAACCTTTTGGAGACTAGCTCCATCCTCAGTAAGTCATTCAGTCAAATGTTTTTCAAAGGAACAGAGAAAATTCATTGTCCATTTCACCAAATTTTACTGAATGACTGAGGATGGAGCTGGTCTCCGAAAGGTTTTATGGAGTGAATAGATTCTTTGTAGATATTTTATTCTAAGACCTAGTACAGTTCTAATAAACATGATTTCAATATTAACAGCGTTCTTTGTTTATAAGTTTCTAAAGACAATTCGATTAAAGAAAAATAACTTTCCTGATATTTACATCCGTGTTTTTCAAGTCATAATTTTTCAAAATGTTTTTTAAAAGAAACATTTTTTTGGTCCAATAAAATGTAATAGCCATGTTTTTATAGTCAAGATTTTTCTGTTAAAAACAATGTTTAAAAAACAGCATTGGATTTTTAAGGTCACAAATATATTAATATCCATGTTTTTTAGTCATAATTTTAGTATAAATAACATTTTTAAAAAAAAACAGCATGGCTTTTTAGTTACATCTCTATCAATGACCATAAGTAAAGATATGTTATTATAACATACCATTTTGGGAGTTGAAGGTCATTCACATGCATTGTAAAATAAATGATATATCAAAGCATGAAACCGCAGAAAATGAAAAATATCATAAAACCATCGAAAACCATCAATTAAGAAGTATGCCGTTTTATTTTGTAACTTGACATGAAAACAAATAATGTAATGTTTTTTGCTGAGTTATTTTCAGACAAAATATTTTAAAAAACCAAAATATTTACATTTTTTTGGCCACGGTTTTTTTTTTTTTGGTAAAAAAAAACTTTTTTTTTAAAAACGGCATAGTTTTTTTTGAGTCACATCTCTTGCCTTACTCAGACCATTCCTGCTTGTTTAATACCGTGTGTACCTTCGGAAGTTTCTGTTGCGGTGCAGACAGCGGATGTGGAAAATGTTGCACCGGAAGATGTTTCACCTATGTGTAACCATGTTTTTCTTGTGCAACCTTGAATAGTGGTAACTGAATAATACAAGTTTTGTGCCTTGTTGAACACTGGAGCTGAGGTCAGCCTTGTCAGTGGTGGTGCTTGAGATAAGTTTTTGGGAGATTGTAATCTGGAAAGTGCTAAGCTGACGATTACAGGAGCCACACGGAAAACTAGTACTGTTCACTCCATGGTTACTATGGAAGTGTCACCTGATGGATCTCCAATTGTGCCATTTCAGTTTGCTGTAGTGAATAATAATGCTTTACCATGCTGCTTTTTGCTGGGGCTTGATTACTTGGCCAAATTCTATGCTCAGTTGGATATGAGTATGGGTGTGTGTTCTCTGATTTGTGACGTTGGTACTGTTATCAGCAGTTTTATCCCCTCAACAGTGCAGGGCCCTGTGCTCCTTGCCTATGTTGCCTGTGATCCTGAGGTTTCTACTTTGAATGTTGGATCTCCCTCTGCAACTGTGATGTTCAATTTTTGACTTAGAATGATGGTCTAGTGTCTTCTGTGTCTACTTTATTTGAGCACTCAGATTTGTTACGGTTGCAGTGCCAGAATAAACAATTGAAATCTTTAGCTAAAGTTTTGAAGAAAAATATTCCTTCTAAGAGCTGGATCAAAAGTTTGTCAAGATTCAAATCAAAGGCATCCAGTCTTTTCCTGGATAATGGATTTATACATTTGCAGAGAGAATCCTCCAGACCTGTTGTTATTCCATTCTCACTTATGGTTGAAGTTTGGTATTCCATCATAAACTAGCTCATATAGGAAGAGATAAAATTCTTTTTCTAGTGTCCACTCATGTCTGGCATCCTAGCATCAATCAAATTGTCAGTGATGTTTGTAACTCATGTCAACAGTGTCAGTTGCTGAAGGTCCACCCCTTGCGTGTCATTCCACCAACTATTCGCATCCAAACGGAGCGCCCTTTTGAGTTGGTAGCGATGGATCTTGTTGAGTTTGGACTGTCTACTTCTGGGAATGTAGGGTGTCTTGTGAGTGTAGATCACAATTCAAAATGGGTTTCAGCTGTGGCTATCAAAAACAAAACATCTATGTCAGTCATCAATGCATTAGCTAATGTTGTATTTCCTAACTTGCCATGCATTCCTGAACGTATTCTGACAGATAATGGTCCCGAGTTTACTTCAGCAGCTCCCAACTCATTTTCAGACAGCTATGGAATTAAGCATGTTTTCACAACTCCTTATAAACCATCCAGTAACGGCGCTGTTGAGAGAGTAAATAGAACTGTGAAGTCTCTCTTAACTAGTCTGGTTGAGGAAGGAGCTCTGTGGGACAAGTCTCTTGGAAAAGCAGTTGTTACCTACAATCAAACTCTCCACAAAGAGATAGGCATGCCCCTACTGAGTTTTTGGTTTCAAAGTCTCACAATATTTCAGCCCTTCCTCCAATTCCAGATTCAGTAAAGCAGTGCTGGAAAGCTGGTCATCCTAAAATCTTGCCTTTCAATGTTGGAGACAAAGTAGTGAGGGCAATTCCTGCCAAAAGCAATACAAATGCTCGAAAGTTTGCTCCAAGATTTGAGTGCCCATTTACAGTAATGTCTGCTGCATCTAACAAGGTGACTTACTCATTACAGCTTGATTCTGATTCTTCTGTATTGGTGCGTGCTCATTACAGTCAGATAAGGCCTTGGGTTATCCCACCTAGATAACTGAAGCACCATCCGTACCACCAGACTCTCTTTCCTATTCGAGAATTGCTAGATAGTTGTGAAGCAATTGACTCTGATATAGAGGAGAGAGATACACCTAATGTTCCAAAGGAGTTGTTGGTTGATGCTCAGAGAATATGCTGTTTTAGTTGTTCAAGTGATGCATCTAGTTTTGAAGGTTTTGAGGTTGATGAAGACCTAGACATTGTTCCTCAGTTTCCTTTGAGGTATGCCAGCTATGATGAACCTATTGTGGTGCAAGAAGTTCCTTGTCTTTCTGAGCCTGAGGTAACAACAACTCTAAGTGGAGTTGTTTTGAATCCCCTTGATGAGACTTGGGATATGTCTAGTATTGCTGCATATGACCCTTGTAATGTTTCTATTGTGCCTCTTTTTGCAGAAGAAAATGTTAAGGTAATGGAAGAAGTTGTTGGTCAAGTGGTTAGTGCTGCAAGCATAGCATATTGAGAGATCGAGATATTTATTGACAAATGTTATAAATCGATTTCCCATTCTTTTGTTAGGTTTGATGAAAGATTTGAAGAGTTAAAGAATAAATCGTTGACTCCATTGAATAATTAGTTGAGTACCCTCAAAGAAATACTACAAAACAGTGATTTGGAAGATGAGGAGGTATCTTCTCTATTCCCATCAGTAGTATCCTCACCTGAACTACCAGCTCGTTGTACTCGCTCTCAATGTTTTACTCCTGATGTAGAAAATGTTCAACCTAGGGTGTTGGAGTATAAACGGAAATGAGAGGAATGTTGCTCCTATTTGTATTGTGTGTTTGTTGGGATGCAATCTTATGTGTTACAAGTCCTGGCTATGCTCAGTCTGTGGTGGATTGTATTGTTCCTTGTTGGATTGTTGAATTGTTTTACATTGACTTCAGACTATTGCAAGCCGAGTGGGGAAGAATGTAGGCGTGGTTCTTGTTTATTTTGTTAAGTCCAGCATGGATTAGCCTGAACGCATTTTGTTCTCTTCTATCTTTTCCAGTGATTCTTATATATTATATATTATATTATAGGTTAGCCCAGTGATTCTTGATGTCAAGTATGGAGATAAGTGTTAAATATCTGTTTTAAGTGTTCATCGGTTGTTCTGTGTTCTTGATTTTGCTGTGTTTTTTGTGTCTGAATTGTTTCTTAATGCACTCTCTTTCTTTTACTTTCAGTCACTCAGATTTACAGTAAAACTAGTGTAATTATTTCTTGGCAGAGCTATTCCTTCACCTTATAAAACCAAGTGTTGATCTGGTGAGTGTTGCTGATTGTATAGTTTGATTGCTTGTATGTATTTTTCGTTGCTGTAGGCTAAGATTAACTTTTTATTGAGCATGATGTCTTCATTTGGCATATTGGTTCTTTCATTTCCTTTGGTTGAAAGATCAAGTTTTTCAGTTTTCTAGATTTCTAGACCATTTTTGTAATAATATTTTTCCTGAGTTACTCCTTTGAATTGTTGTTGAATGATTTGATTTGAGTTCAATTTCATTTATATTCATTTCATAGTCCATTTTTTTCAGTTGCTTTGTTTCATTTTTAGTTAGTGCATTTACTTTATTCAGCATGAATTAATTCTGAGCATGGTTTATTTTGTTCTGCTTCTTACTTTGTTTTGAAGTTTAATTTTGAGGAATCCAAAAGGAATGGTATGGTATATTTTCTTTTTTCCTGCATTTTTTATTTATGTTTTATTTCTGTTTTCAGGGCTTATTTTGATTATACTGGCTTCTGATTTATCTTCACTATTTCTGAGCCCTGTCACTTGTTGTTGCAAGTACAATCATCTGTTCCACAATAAACTATCATTTGCCTGAACCAGTTTCATTACTCCCTCACTATGTGGTTCACAAACAGCTACGTGAAACGCTGGGTAAGCGTTAGTACCCCTAGATCCCCATCCTCTTACACTGTGATAACATTGCTTGGCATGCTAAATTTGTGTTCCTTTTTGTTTGTTTCAGCCTAGATTCTTGCTTTGCTATACACCATTATTGTACATAAGTTAATCTTAAGCCTGGAAGACCTGGCTTGCTTGAGTGCTACCATCTTGGGAGGTGAGTTGAATGGTTTTTCTAGTTAATTAGCATGCGCCTGGTTGGAATTTTCAGTTCATCAGTTTCAGTTTCTGATTTGGTTTGCTTCTTTCATTTTTTTCCCATTCTGTCTTAAGATGTTCATTTTGATTGCTTTTCTTTATTTCGAGTTGAACTTCTGTTCTTCATGTTCATTTTACTTGTTTAATTTACATTTTTGATTCATTTTGATTTACTTTGCATTATGAGATTTATTTGCTTCTGATTTTGGTTTAATTTATGTTTGTTTTATTCTTTTTTGTAAAGCCTGGTCATGGGAGTTGCTTGTGGTTCTTGTACTTATAAGTTACACTCTTTCTTTTCAGCCAGCAGGTCAACACCTCATGTCCATGCTCCCTATGCTCCCTACTCTTGGCTTATCGTATCATACTGGTCTGTACATTTTCTTCTATTTGCTCTGCCTCTGGATTAGTTATTTCTCATACTCTGGTTCTGAGTAAACTATAACAATCACTAAGGTTTCATTTCACCAACAGTTTTAGACTCACTATACAAGATCGATGATGTATTATAGGAAATTTTGACCCCGCAACATTGGCATCTCTGACGGGATTGATCTTGTCATTCATTCATTCATTCTTGTTTAATTCTTACACCACTCTATAATCATCTATAGACATGTCAGATACAGAACTGCAATTTTTTTCTTTACTTGGGGAGCATGGACTGAGGGAGGCTGGTAAGTCTCCAGCTGGTGGCACTGGTGAACCTCACCATAAGGTCTTCAGTGATTCACTGCAGCAGAGAGAGATGGATGCCAAGCCATCATTGGCAGTAATTGATCCAGCAGCAGATACTAAATTATTGACCTTGGAGCAACTTTCCTTGGCAATTTCCCTGCAGAGCTTGTTGTCTCAGTTCTCCCACCCAAATGTAAGAGCCGACTTCAGTAATGGCCGATTCGGAGTGAACATCAACCCCAATCTGTTGCCCAAGTTGGACGATTTGCGGTGGACCTTGTTTCCACACTGGCAGGGGGTTGGACTAGATGCTGCTGTGGCAAAGAATTGTAAGGCAGCCGAGCATTTGAATTGTCTCCTGACCCAGAAGGACAGCATGTTCTTTGTTGGGGACTGCCCGGCTGAGGAATCACTCTCTTACAGGGACTGGTTCTCTGTCCTTGCTTCAATTTCAGCAGATCGTTACTGGCTCCGGGTTCCTGCTCATGAGAGGTGTGTTCATGTGCTTGGTAACCAAAGTGGAAGCCTACTGGAGGCTAATTCAGCCATTTCTCATGCTTATCTGTGGTGCCGATGTCTGGTGAGGGCTGTAAGAAAAAGGTCAGGGCATCGTAAGTGGAAGAGCTTGTCTTATCTTCAACAGATTTCCTTAACTCTGCAAGTCTGGACAGCTCATTCTGACACATCTTCATGAACCTCATCGAAAAGAAAGTACCGCTGTCAACTGCGGAAGAAGAGAAATGCTGGGAGGAAGAGAGAAATGAGAAGGGCTGATAAACGTGAAGTGGTGACCCCTCCTGTGTTGAGATGAATGGGAAGGAGAATTTGAAAATGTTCTTTGGGACATTTGAGTCGTACTTTCACAAGAAGTTTAATGGATCTGAGTATGACATGACTCAGGAATTGGCAAAATTTCTCTCCGATGAACTTTTGGAGGTGTGGTGTTAGAGGAGGACGGAAATTGAAGTACCCCACCATGAAGCAACATCTTTTGGATTTCTACAAAAAAACAGATGATTGGGGGGAAAAGTGCTGGAGAGAAAGGTTGCAAAAAGCGTCACTGCACACCGATGAGCAATTGGACATATATGGGATGCGACTTATTGAGTTAGCCGAACTTGCCTACCCAGATGACAGGAGGGAGTCTCTTCGTCACTTGCGGAAGAAGTTTTTAGAATCCATCAATCCTGTCATTGCTTCAAAGGTAGAGGATGCTGACCGTGCTCTGTGGGCTGGTTCTTCGACATCAAAACATATGTCCTTTGAGAAAGTGCTACAAATGGCAAGGAAAATTCAAAAAGAACTTCAGGCAAGCAGAACGGTATTTTTGATGACTGGCAGTGGAGCTAGCTATCACATGAAAGCAGTGCCATCAAAGAAGTCAAGCCCAATTCTAATTATGCAGGCAACCAGGCTTGTCCAACTCGCACTTCTTTGGACAGAACGCAGATTAGGGTGGCATCATCGCAGAGAACTTTTTTGTCTCATCCCCGAGGGTGTAGTTATTGCCGCCTGCCAAACCATACTCGTAAGGAGTGCTGGCGTGCTTCACGATCCTGTCTTATCTGTGGCAATAAACATCATCTGGAGGAATGCCCAAAGTATGACCCAAATTTTAAGAGATCATCAGCCAAGACTGAGCCTTCAAACTAATTGGTCCTGTTGAGCCAGGGGCACCTACAGGGCTGTTTATCAAGACCCCTACAAGTTACCCTGTGGTATCAGATTTGCCAGAGGTCACCACCAAGTTTTTTCCGGTGATGGAGTGTATCCCTGAAGAGGAACCACTGAGGGAATCCATATCAGAGAGTGAGGAATGCAGTGATGCTTCACTAAAGGTTATTGAAACTGGTGTGGCGGTGGATGACTGCAGCACTGCCCAATCGGAACCCAGCCCTGACTCCGGTATCACTGAGGACCACCTGAGGGCAATTCCAGGCAGACATATTTGTCTTGTTGGGTGCAGCTCAAAGTTGCTGACTGTGTCAGTGGCCCTTAATGGGCATCTGGTAAATGCCGAATTGGATACTGGAGCCGCTATTTCACTTACTACTGAGAAAGTAGTTGGTGAAGCTGGACTAGCTCTAGTGGCACTAATGCTCAGGTGAATGTAATTGGTGATAACACATTGAATGCAAGTGGGGTGACGAAAAGTAAGATTGAAGTCTGTGGGATTAAGATGGAGGAAATAGAGCTCTTAGTTCTCCAGGACAGTATCCGTCTTCCTTTCCCTTTAGTTTTAGGAATAGACTTTATGAGGAAGAATAAGATTGAATTGTCATTGAGAAAGAATATTATAATCAAACATTTTAATACTGGAGGGTCAGTTGAAATTTCTTTACAGGCTTCACGAAGCCCTGAAAGTATCCTGTATCATAAATTACCCTGTTTGGCTAGTAGAGATATTTCATTGGAGAGTGGTAAAGCTGAACTAATTCCGGTTGACATTCCATTACTACCTGTTGGTAGGGATCATTTACTTTTGTATTCAGATTTAGATATGTCTTGTAGACTTAATAATGATCTGTGCGGTGTGGCTCGGTTTTTCGATGCCGATGACAAGCGAGTTCTTGTTGTATCCCGGGAATCCCCGGTCACGATTGAAAAGGGACAATTTGTTGGTTCACTATCTTCCATTTTCCAATTGCCTGAAGAGGATGAGCTTGAGATTGAGGAGGTGAATTTTGTAGATCGCTTACCAGTTCTTGTGCCATTGCCTGTCCTGACTGAGGAGCAGAAGACTGTAGTCTAAAAGATACTGTCTCAGTTTGCTGGTGTGTTCAGTTCAGGAGATAGTGATCTTCATGCCGCTGTTACCAAACATCATATGAAGTTGAATGATGATACACCAATTTACCATAAGCCTATACAATTTCCTAAGGCAATTGCTGATGAAATTGAGCGTCAGTGTGAGGAACTCAATAGCCTGGATGTAATTGAACCCAGTGTCTCAACTTAGTCTTTTTCAATTTTTCCTGTGTGTAAGAAAGATGGCTCGGTCCGAATGTGTATTGATTATCGTAAGCTAAATAAAGTTACCATACCTGATAAGTTCCCAGTTCCAAATTTAGCAGACTCAATTTGTAGACTTCATGGTACTGAATATTTTACTCATCTAGATTTGGTTTGTGGCTATTACTAATTACCTATTGATGAAAGCAGTCGGGAGTGTACAGCCCTTTCCTCCCAAAGGAAACACTGGCAATTTAAATGACTGGCATTCGGTTTACGTAATGCTCCATCTGCCTTTCAACGTGTGATTCAAGCTGTCTTGAACAGTTTCCCTTCTAACAAAGTAATTGTTTACTATGATATTTTAATTCTGGGGTGTTCATTTGAGGAACACATTTTACTTGTTTCTGAAGTTTTGCAAACTCTTTTGGACTGTAACATCAAAATTAAACCTTCCAATTGTGACTGGTTCAATACGGAAGTTGAATTCCTTGGTCATGTAATCGGCAGATAGGGCATACGGAAAACTAGTGAATATGTAAAATCAATTTCCAAGTATCCCCGACCAACTACTGTTGGAGAATTGAGAGAGTTTTTGGGTTTGGTTAATTTTCAGAAGAAGTTTCTGCCTAATTGCTCTGTAATACAGAAGCCATTATCCTCTCTCACTGGGGGAAGACGGACCAAGGTGATCGAATGGACTGACGAAATGAATAGTTCTTTTAAAAGATTGAAGGAGGACATGCGTAATATCGAGTTTGCATACCCTGAGTATGGCGAGAATGCTAATAAACTGGAACTTTGGGTTGATGCCTCAGGGCATGGTGCTGGTGCTTATTTGGCTCAGGATCAGGCAGGTTGTCACAGAGTTATTGGTTTTGCATCTATGTCTTTCACGCCTTCACAAATGAATTACTCTACCTAAGAACGTGAGTTAACTGCTTTGAGGTGGGGAGTGAGGACATTTAAACCATTTTTTTAGGTGTGGACTTCATTCTATACACTGATCTTCAACCACTCGTTCATTTACATAATATGAAATCGGTGTGTGCACGGTTGGTAAGAACTATTGATGAATTGTCAGATTTTTTTTTTTGAAATCAGGTATCTTCCTGGTCATTTGAATTCAGTAGCTGATGCTTTTTGTTTCGAGTTGGTTGCCCTGCGAGGGAACCAAATGTGAGTGCGCCAACCCCTCTTAGGTGGGCCTAGTGCATGATAGTCCACTAATTCCTGGTGTTGGGGACTCGCTTTTCCTAAGCTTACATCGAGTGTTGACTCGGTGGTACACCAGACAAGGTCCGTTTTCATGCACAGGCACCGAGGGAACAGTTGGTTGACAAACTGTTAGCTAATTTTTCAGGATACAAAATGAATGTGAACAGGGAATCACGCAAACGGCTCAAGCTCATGAGGTATGCTGGTCAGCTTCCTTCTCTGGAAGTACTCTTGGCTGCCAGCAAAATTTATCAAGTAAGAATAAATGCCTGTGGTCTATCAATTCAAGGATTACCCTATAGTTGTTCACTTGGAATGCCTGGGTGGGGTGCACTTCAATCCCCTTGTGGAATTGCATAATTACAACACCCGATTTGGCAGTTTGTTCAGTGTATTCATGTGATGATAGCCTTGTCTACAAAACACCCTTGGCCCCTGACCTTGCAGGGGGGGAGAGTGAAGGATGTAGCAGCAATGAACTCCTTGAATTGCTTTTGCATGAGGAGAGGGTTCCCTGCTGTTCACATGGTTGTGGACCTCAACCTCATATTTGGGTTCATGCTAAGGAGATTGATCTCTGTGCTGTGGTTGACTCAGGAGCTGAGCAGAGCTCGATTTCCTGTTCTGCTTTGGAAATTATGCAGCAGTGTCAGGAAATTATTGTTCTGAGAGAGCATTTGTGTAATATTATTGGTTTGACAGGACAGAGATTGTCAATTAACCAGACAGTATATGTAAATCTTCTACTTGGGTCTGAGATTTCATGTGGACCATTCAAATTTTCAATTGTACCTGATGATGTCTTGCCGCACTGTTTCCTGATTGGAATTGACTTTCTAACAACAAATAACCTGGATGTTGATTTGTATTGTAATACTTTGAAGCAGTCAGATAGAGTAGTTGTGCAATTGTATTATCAATGACCCTTGTGGCAAGATGAAATTTCTGTGTTGGTTGCCATTACTGAAGAATTGTCAGAGTCCCATGAGTTGCAGTTGGTAAATAATGATGGTGGAACCTGTATACAGTTGAGTGGTCAATCAGAGAAAATAGGTGGATTGTCATTTATGCACGATGAAGAAACAGTGAGGGGTGTACAGGAATCAGATCCCATTCTCTGCTCAGTCATAGACTGCATTAGGAGGGAAGTATTACATGCAGAATGGCCTGAGTCCTGTAAGCCTTTTGCAAGATGTGGTTTGAAGATATCCATAGTCAATAATATTCTCATTTATTTGGATCAAATGTCAGTTCTGGTGTTCCCATTTCCTTTTTTACTGGCGCTCACAATTTGTTTACATTATAATTATGCTCATATTGGATATCAGAAAGTTTGGAAACTACTGTTCAATTTGGTATGGCATCCACTTGAATATAAAATTGTTTCTGATGTTAATAATTAATATAAAATAAAAAGACTGAGACAGTCATAAGTGCATTGACTAATCATGTATTCCCTTCATTTTTACATATGCCAATTTCAATGCTGACTGTTAATGGGCCAGAGTTCTCATCAGCTTTATTTGCATCATTTTTGCAAAATCTTGTCATTGGTCATCAGTAGACAACTCCTCATTGCCCAACCAGCAATGGTGCATGTGAAAGGGTTAATCAGACAATAAAGAATTTTTTGAAGAATCCTAACAAAACAAATAACCAATGGGACTTGGATTTGTAGAAGGCTGTTGTCATTTACAATCAAACCTATCATTCTGAAAATAAAATGTCACCTTCCCAGTTTTTGTTAACCAAGAATCATACAGTACCTTTGCAGTTGCCCATTGCTGTGGGGTTGCAGAAGTGGCACCTTGGCCATCCTAAGTTTGTTCCTTTCAAAGTTGGCCAAGCAGTCCTGATGAAGAATGAAAAAGAAGGCTTCCGTACTGTGAATAAATTTATGGCTAATTTTTGTGGTCCATTCATTGTTTCTAAAGTTGATGAGAATGGCTTGACCTATGTATTGCATGATCCTAAGAGTGGTGGAGCAATATGTGCTCATCATACTAAGCTGCGAATGTACAAGACTCCAAAGTATTTGTCTGATGTACTTCAGTCTATGGGGTTGGCAACAGAATTACAGCCATTGGCTGATGCAGAGATAGCACCCCTCAATCAGTTGGACTTACCACCATGCGTACGCCCTAGGGTTTTGGAGTCCGATCCCTTGAGTGAATTGTCAGTCGGAGAGGAGTCTGGGGCAGAAGCTAGTGATTTATCTTTTTCTGGATTTTCAACCCAGGCTGAATCTATCTACTAAAGTGTCAGATGATTTTCAAGAATTCAATTCTAAATCCATAATTGAGAAACCATGGCCTAGTAATACCATGTGTGGTAATTGTCGTGTTTGTGATTTGGAACTTAATAGTGAAAGACAATTCTTGTCGCTAGCATTTGATGAGCCTCAGAATAGAATTCAAATGCCAACAGCATTCACTGCGAATCCCCCAAGGGTTGGCGATTTGCTAGTGTGTAGCCCAATTTTGAATATGGATCAGGAAGCTGGTGCAGCAGAGGATTTCTTTGATTT
The DNA here is from genome assembly GCA_030386875.1 of Morinoia aosen. Lineage (NCBI taxonomy): Eukaryota > Metazoa > Arthropoda > Malacostraca > Amphipoda > Talitridae > Morinoia > Morinoia aosen. The sequence goes on along the minus strand of CM059578.1, from coordinate 21,481,399 downwards.
AAGCCAATCTTGTGAAATTAACCAGCAACTGCAAGGGTTGTCAGCAGTTGGTGTACTGCACCGTGATTTCACGGCAAGGCAGGATAAGTCAACCATTGCTAAGCTGGAGGATTTTATTCTCAGTTATAGCAGTGAGCTGTCATTTGATGGATTCACTGATGACCCATACTCACTATCACGCATTGCTCAGCTTAATGCTGCTTGACAGCTAATGGATGCGCATGAGTCTCCATTATTACGACAAACAAGGTCGATTAGCCCTGCTCATTGGTTACCAAATGTTCAACCTAGAATTTTGGAAAGGCATAATAAAAAGAATTAGAATCTTACTGGAAGGTTCTTGATTATTGTATCATATGCTAGGCTGTGCCATAATTGTAATATATGATGTATAAAAATGTTCTGGGTGGTTTCATTGTTTTAGTAGAGCTTTCCATGACTTTGTGTGTTACCTTTGAACTGGGTACCTACATACCCACCTTTCGCTTCAGCAGTGTTTGAGTATTGTACCATTATTCATGCTTGTATGTGGAAATGCCTTGGTGCTGTGGTTGCGTATGGTATTCACTATTGTATTTATGGAGGTGAAGTCATTTTGCAGAGTCATTATGTATATAAATTTGGTTGAACTGGATTGGCGATTCTCTTGTTGGTTGCAAGTCGTATTAGATTGTGGTTCTTGGTTGTGATGTCACGGTTGACATTGTTGGAATTATTTTCACCACCCCGATAGTTTGTGCTGGTTACCGGGAGGCCTCCTAAGGTTTTCATCCCGCACTATCGGCTGTGGTTTTTGTGTGCTTTGTGATAACATTGCTTGGCATGCATAATTTGCGTTTATTTTTGTTTGTTTCAGCCTAGATTCTTGCTCTACTATAAACTATGATTGTACATAAGTTAATCTTAAGACTGGAAGACCTGGCTTGCTGAGTGCTACCATCTTGGGAGGTGAGTTGAATGGTTTTTCTAGTTAATTAGCATGTGCATGGTTGGAATTTTCAGTTCATCAGTTTTGGTTTCTGATTTGGTTTGCTTCTTTTATTTTTTTCCCAATGTGTCTTGAGATGTTCATTTTGATTGATTTCCTTCATTTTGAGTTGAAGTTCTGTTCTTTATGTTCATTTTACTTGTATAATTTACATTTTTGATTCATTTTGATTTACTTTGCATTATGAGATTTATTTGCTTCTAATTTTGGTTTAATTTATGTTTCTTTGTTTTTATTCTTTTTGTAAAGCCTGGTCATGGGAGTTGCTTGCAGTTCTTGTACTTATAAGTTGCACTCATTCTTTTCAGCCAGCATGTCAACACCTCATGTCCATGCTCCCTACTCTAGGCTCATCTTATCATACCGGTCTGTACATTTTCTTCTATGTGCTGTACCTCTGGATTAGTTATTTCTCATATTCTGGTTCTGAGTAAACAATAACAATCACTAAGGTTTCATTTCACTAACAGTTTTAGACTCATTATACAAGATCGATGATGTATTATAGGAAATTCTGACCCTGCAACATCGAGTCAAAAAGACAGTGAATTTCTCATACGGGTGTTCCTTAACTAGTTGAAGAGCCTCCAAGAAACCAAAGAGCTCCGTGGTAAAGCTCGAGGTCTCGGTAACAATCTTCTAGCCCTCACCATCTCTCCGGAAACAGCAGCACAACCTACAGCTATTCCTGTCTTGGAACCATCCATGTTTACCGTAATGACTCCACATGCACCTCCAGCAAATGCTCCATAAAGATATGCTTGAGAAAGTTGGCCAGCATTGACTCATTCCTTGGCATCCTGCACCCGGGGCAGAAAGTCTCCACTGGTAGGCGCCATGTTGGAGAGTTGTCAAAGAGTACCGGAAGGACTCTCGTGGGTCTCAGTTGCATTGCGGCTACCAATGTTGGATAATCTCTAGACGAAGGTAGAACATATAGGAAAGGTAGGTGCCGTCCTAGAGGTGCGTGTACGCTGACCCACGTCGGAGACAGAGGCAGCTGATCAAGTCGAGCAAGATACTGCAGGCTCAGTTGCACACGGTGGAGCCAAAGAGGAGGTTCAACACTCTCGACATACAAGCTCTCCGTTGGAAAGGTTCAGAAAGCATCAGTGCAGAGTCTGATAGCAGCATTATGTACTGGGATCAGAGTTCTTAGAGCAATTTCCCTTGCATGTTGGTAAATTATGCAGCCATAATCCAGTTTACTCCAAATTAGTGTACGGTACAGTCGAAGCAGCGTGGCACAATCCGCTCCCCAGGATAGACCAGAGACACATTTAAGAAGGTTCGTCCTCCTGGTATAGTCTGCCTTGAGGGTAGCCAAGTGAGGCTTCCACGATAGCTTGCCGTCAAAAATCATTCCGAGGAGCTTTGCACTGTGCACGAAATTAATCCGCTCCCCACGAAGCAACAACTGCGGGGGGTCGTGTCGACGGCGACCTTGAAAGAGAAGAGCTGCGGTTTTGGAAGGAGAAAAGCTAAATCCGTTCTGTCCAGCCCAGTAATTCACATTGTTTATCGCAAGCTGTATCCTACGTGTCAATGCCGGCAAATGAGTTGAAGAGGAGTATATCATAAAGTCATCAACATATAGCGACGAGGCAACACCAGCTGGTAAGTTAGATGTGATTCCGTTGAGGGCGATGGAGAAGAGTAAACAATTCATCACACTCACATGTGGAAGGCCCTCCTGCTGGATTTGCAGCGGGGATAGAACATTTTCCACTTTGACACGAAAAGTTCTCTCCTTCAGGATCTGCTGTAGGTACATATTACCCCTGAGGCCACATTCATGCACACGCTGCAGGATCCCGTGCCTCCAGACAGTGTCGCAGGCTTCAAAAAGATCAAAAAAGACACACAGAGTCTGTTTCCGGGCTGTGCCGCTGCTAACCACATGGTTTTGAATCCGTACAAGAGCGTCTGTAGTCCCTCGTAGTTGCCTGTAGCCAAACTGAACCGGGTTTAAAATTTCTTCAGCCTCCAACCATCTGACCAGCCGTACGTTCACAATTTTCTCCAGCAGTTTCCCAACGCAGCTTGTGAGGGCAATGGGGCGGTAGCTATCAGTACGAGCAGGAGGCTTCTGGGGCTTTGGAAAAGCAACCTGTAGCAGTGCGCCATAGTGTTGGGTATTCATGAGTGCTCCAGACTTGATTGAAGATGAAGAGCAGTTGACGGGAACGCTGAGGAGTGCATTTTCTTTAGCATTCTGTACCACAACAGATGAGCCAAATTACTCTCCGCAACAATGCAAGTGCACGCATGACTGCAAACCTTGCTGGGCCTGAGCAATTATCAGTGCATTAGGCATGCAAGTTGTCGCCTTGCAGTGCATCCCAGTCAATAATCTCACCAATCCCACACCTTCCACATCCTGGATTGTCAGTTTCAACTCCAAATGGTTAGCAATTGAGGTCTAGAATTTGTGTGCAAGTTTTGATATAATTACTGCATCAATTAGCAGAAAATAAAAATTGAAATTTAACCATCAAGATGACCTCGTTTCTTCAGTTGTTAAAGGTTGGTTTGTTTAAGTTGTAGGTAGCAGAATTGGAAAATAGGCTTCAGTGCTCAAATAAAATTCTATCAGTCTTAAGTAGTGATGCAAAAAAACAGTTTTATTTGATTGCGGTTGTTTTTGCAAAAAAAAACGTGTTTTTAATGTTTTTTTTTTTGTTTTTTTTTGCACACCTAAATTTTGTTAAGTATATGTCTGGGTTATTTTTTGGACACCTAAAATATATTAATTTCCATGTTTTTAGTCATTTTATTGTTATAAAAACATAAAAAAGAAACCATACAGTAAAAGTGATGGCAGATAACCCACAATCACCTAGAGGCATCTAAGAGGATTATCTCTGCAAAGTCTGATTTTTTTGGTCACATAAAAATACAATCAGACATAGTAGAGATAGCAAGCTCTGAATTTTGACTCCATCAATATAAGTTCTGTGGCTCCTGCTGTACCTCTTGACCTCCTCTAGGTAATTGTGGGTTATCTGCCACCACTTTTACTGTACGGTTTCTTTTTCATGGTTTCATTACAAAAAAATGACTAAAAACCATAGATATTAAAATATTTTAGGTGACCAAAAAAACTTGCTTTTTTTTTAAATGTGTTTTTTTACTAGAAATTCTGACTAATATAAATGAATATTAATATATTTTCTGGTACCAAATATAACCATGCTGTTTTTTTTACAAAGAATCATGACTAAAAACAATATATTTTATGTGACCTAAAAAGCCCCATGCAGTTTTTTTTTAAAAAAAAACATGTTTACTAAAAATCATGACTGAAAAACATGAATAATATATTTATGAGATCAAAAAAATGTTTTTGTACTAAAAAATCATGACTAAATATACATGAATATATATATATATATATATATATATATGAGACCTAAAACACCCCATGTTGTTTTTTAAAAAATGTTTTTTTACAAACAATGATGTACAAGAAAACCGAGATATGAATATATTTTATGCGACCAAGAAACATGCTGTTTTATTTTATGTATTTTTCAAAAAAAATTGTGTCTTAAAATCATGGATATTAACATATTTTGTTACCAAAAAAATCAGTTTTTTTAAAACATGTTTTAATAAAAAGCTATTACTATTCATTTTTTGGTCACAACTTCTTCGTAAAAAAAACACCCCCTCAGGGGGACAATGTGAGGGCCCAAGCTGAAAGTTAGGTAGGTCTCCTTTTTTCAGTTCACTGCTGTCCTGTTTTTCAGCACTTACTACTGTCTTCTTCAACTGTGATCTTGTTTCATAATCTTCCTTCCTCTCTTTGGATCGCATTTGTTGCTGGGTAGGGAGGCTAAAACTAATGACTAATCTAATCTGTAAAAAAAACATGGATATTAATTTATTTTATGTGACCAAAAAACCGTGCTTTTAGAGAAAAATATTTATTACAAAAAACCTGAGTGTTATTAAATTTTATCTGACCAAAAAAACATGACCTTTCAAAAACCATGTTTTTTACACAAAAACTCATTAATATCCATGTTTTTTAGTCATGATTTTTTGGTAAAGAAAACATTATTTAAAGAAAACAGCATGGTTTTTTTGGCACATTATAAATATTAATATCTACATTTTTTAATCATGATTTTTCTGTAAAAAAGATGTTTTAAAAAAAACAGCATGGTTGTTTATGGTAAAATAAAGTATATTGATATCCGTGTTTTTTAGTCATGACTTTTTTGTAACAAAAACATTAAAAAAAAACAGCATGGATTTTTTGGTCACATAAGATATATTAATATCCATTAGAACCGTACCAGGTCTTAGAATAAAATATCCACAAAGAACCTATTCACTCTATAAAACCTTTCGGAGACTAGCTCCATCCTCAGTAAGTCATTCAGTCAAAAGTTTTTCAAAGGTACAGTGAAAATTCATTGTCCATTTCACCAAATTTTACTGAATGACTGAGGATGGAGCTGGTCTTCGAAAGGTTTTATGGAGTGAATAGATTCTTTGTAGATATTTTATTCTAAGACCTAGTACAGTTCTAATAAACATGATTTCAATATTAACAGCATTCTTTGTTTATAAGTTTTTAAAGACAATTCGATTAAAGAAAAATAACTTTCCTGATATTTATATCTGTGTTTTTTAGTCATGATTATTTTAAAATGTTTTTTAAAAAAAAATTTTTTGGTCCCATAAAAGATAATAGCAATGTTTTTTAGTCAAGATTTTTCTGTTAAAAAACAATGTTTAAAAAAAACAGCATTGTATTTTTAAAATCATAAATATATTAATATCCATGGTTTTTATTCATAATTTTGTATAAATAACATTTTTTTTTTAAAAAACAGCATGGTTTTTTAGTCACATCTCTATCAATGACCATAAGTAAAGATATGTTATTATAACAAACCATTTTGAGAGTTGAAGTTCATTCACATGTATTGTAAAATATATGAAATATCAAAGCATGAAATCGTAGAAAATGAAAAATTTCATAAGACCACAGAAAACCATTAATTAAGAAGTATGGTGTTTTATTTTGTAATTTGACATGAAAATAAATAATGTAATGTGGTTCTTCTTCTTGCTGAGTTATTTTCAGACAAAATTTTTAAAAATAAAACAAAATATCCACATTTTTTCTGGCCACGTTTTTTTTTGGCCAGTTTTTTTTTGTAAAAAACATGTTTTTTTTTAAAAAACAGCATGGTTTTTTTTAGTCACATCTCTAGTCTTAAGATATATAAAAATGCAATTGAATAGGATTGCACTTTGTTTGATAATTATGGAACAAATGAAATGTCTTTCATTAATACCGGTACATGATTAAGCAATTTACTGAATGATACACATACGGCCCAAAAAAGATGGATTGTGTTAATGGGGTTCACAATCTTACGAAGGCCTAGCATTCACAGAAAAACAGGACAGCAGTGTTCCAAAACAAAGATGGTCTTCAAGATAATAAGAACATTTTTATTTCAATAAAAAAGAAGGCCTACCTAACTCTCAGCTTGGGCCCTCACATTTTCCCCTGGGAGTGCTAATTCCCATTGATACAGTAGTTATATCCCCCTGAGGGGCATGAGAATGACATGTCTTTTGACCAGGAATAATCAATTGATACATTTGCAGTATTGATTAGCAACTCCCCACAGTTGGAAAATCCTGCTCAGATTAGACCTTTGCATTTGGTAAAAACTAGACTGTCTGTTGCAACACTCAGCAGCTGATGTAAATCATTTCAATGCATCATGAATTCTACTCCATGGCAAGCACAATGGGTACTTGTTCGTCACCCATCAGCATTGTGAAGTTAAATTTTTAAAACTTTCACATATGTGTATGTTTGTATAATTAGTTATATTAAGTTAAGTGATTTACAATGAACAACAACACAAATACTTATAAAATTGAACTACTAAGTCCTGACAGATACCAAACAAGATAATAGAATGTCTAAATTAATGTCAAAGAAAACCATTTCCATAACCTAAACCTGGCCAAACTACATAGACAAACAGTATAAAAAATTGGAAAACTAATAAACTAAAGATGAATAAAAGAAACAAAAACTGCACAAAGAAAACAAATGTGTATGCATGTTTTACAGATGCAGTCATCCCCATGCAATATCAGAATCCAAAAATAGTATTCTCAGTTCCTAGTAGATATTTCTGATTCAGAAATTGAAATATAAACTGATTTCTTTCTTTGTGAAAAGGAACCTTAAAATATAAGTTCCCTAACTTGAGAGATTTTTGGGATACAAGCCGTCAACCGAGTGATTTTTGGCTTTGAAGTATGAGACACATTAGAGATACGAGCAGCCGGGTCAGCGGGTCGGCCGGCTGCACAAGACCCAGTTTCCCAAGCATCTCTCAGTGTGCTTGTTTGCCTTGCTGTGGATGCATCTTTAAAAAGTTGTGCTAGCATTTAGGATTTTTTGTTTGTTTACAGTACTTACTTCAACACATTTCTTTTTATAACCATGCATTCAAAGAAAGTGAATAGAAAGGTCAGTGCTCAGAAGAGGATTTCTATTGAATTGAAGCATGAGGAAGCGTTCTTCAAAAACATGAAGGTGTGTAAGTGATTGACTTGGAAGGCAGTACGAAGATAATACATCAAGAAATGTGCTTGAACAGAAGGAATCAATAAAAGGTATAATACCAGTTAAGGGTGTTCCATTTGGTTAAATCAGCCAATTTCCAGGGTAAATACACTTCATAAAACCAGATCCCATCTTTACATTCTCTTCCATGTTTTTTTACAGTATTTGTCATTTATAAATGTATTTTCTTATTTAACACAATGACTACGGAGTGGGATAAACGTGTACCACTAAGAAAATTGTTCATAGACACACCAATGCAAATGAATAACATTTCAAACCATTCCACTAACTCTTTTTGAAGGAATTTCATAATACACTGAAAATATTATTGAGCACTTACGTTTTGTTCATTTTTTAAACAAGATAGAAATTTAATTGAGCAGGTAAATCAATTTTACCTGCTGTTACGACCCGGGCAATCATGGTCTACGTGTTAGAAAACGTCACAAAAATATCCAAGGTGACATTTTGAGAGCTGGAATGGATTAAGGCATCACATTCAATTTTAATGGGGAAATGAGACTGCTTTGAGATCTGAGCAAGTTTACGTACAAGCAGGGTCATGGAACAAATTACACTTGTACCTCAAAGTACCACTCATACATGTTGATCAGTAAATATATTTTAACGGGTTTCAATGATTTCTCTTACAAATGAAATATTATGTCAGCACACAATTAATGGATAGAATCCAGTGCAACACAGAGCAGTACTACCATACTTTAAATGCACTTGCAGGTTCCACTGATGAATTGAGACCCCACATGTAATTCATGCAACATGAACAGAGCAACATGTAGCATCACCTAGTTTCCAGACAATTTCATCCATGATACAACAGTAGGTGATGAAAACATAACAAATCTGAGAATGCCTTTTTGGAATTCTCAATAACATGACCACTCACATCACTCATTGAAACTCAGCTCATGAATGTCATAATATGCCAAGTTGTAGCCCCAGTGAAAGTGTACTTTCAAGATTGTTAAAATTCTGAACAAAAAGTTAATTTAGAAGTGATTGTTGCTTTTGGAGGAATGGCTTATTTATTATTAAGAGGTTGAGTAACCTCATACCAGCAATATTTCAGGAATTACAATCTTACAATGTGCAATAAAGCTATTAAATTCAACCCTAATTAACAAGCAATATGTAGAACATTTGACTAACCTTGTAATTTTTCACCCAGTCCAGAATAGGAGGCAGAGAATCAGAAACTGAACTTTTCTCAAAAGCTTGGTTGTTTTGAAGAAGCCTAAAAGTTTTGATAATAGTCTTGCGCTTCTTAACAGATGGTTCAGAGGGAGTTTCCGAGAGTGCCCGTAAGCCCTCGCTCAGCAAATCTGCCTGTTCTTGAAGCAACCTTTTTCGAGCAGAAAAAACACATTTCCTCTTCTCCAGCTCAGTCGTCAAAGCTTCCAAGTTCTTGAAAGTTCCAAGGGAAGACCTCACACAGTTTAATTTGCTCTTTACTTTCTCTCTCACAGTGTTCAATGTCTTCGTACTACTTTGCACAATGTCTTCACTTAAGGTGAATTTGTGACCAGCATGTTCTTCAGTGAGACATTTTTTGCAAATCATGTCTCTGCAACCAACACACCAAAAGTCGAGTTCATTCTCATGCTTGGTGCATTGCAAGTCAATACTAACAGTATTGGTACGCTCAGTGCTGGTAGAAGGAATCATCACGTAGTTGACGTACAAGTCAGTAATTCTACTGGTGAACTCTGTTCGACATGTTGGACACTCATGCCTAGCAATAGATGCTAGACTACGCAAGCACTGCTCACAGTGCGTATGACCACAACGTAGTATAAGAGGCCGCCTGTCGCTTTCATTGTACCTGCTATTGCAGATAGTACATTCTGGAGTAATGCCAGACATGCTAGAATATCTGTAAATCAAAAAATACTTAGAAAAAACACCTTCAGTAATTGGAATTCAAGTGATTAAAAATATACAATATTCACAATATTACTTTTGATAGGACATTAAGTTGCAAAGTGCTTTTTGCTTCTCTGTTGGAACACAGAAAATACCCTGTTTATATCTTTCAGATTAGATTAGATTATTAATTAGTTTAAGCCTCCCTATCCGCAACAAAGGCTATCCAAAGAGAGGAAGGAAGAAGGCACCATTTAGTTGGAGTTAAGGAAACGAGGAATCTATGCAGAAAAGGCACAGAAACAGATAGCCAAGAAGGAAGATCATGAAACAAGAAAATTTTGAAGAAGAAAGTAGTAGGTGCAGAAAAACAGGACAGCAGTGAACCGAAAAAAGATGATCCGTAACAAAACAAAAACCTATTCTATTTGAACAAAAAGAAAGCCTACCTAACTTTTAGCTCGGGCCCTAATATAGTTCCCCTGGGAGCGCTAATTCCCATAGATACAATAGTTGCATCCCCCTGAGGGGGTTTATACCTTTCATCTGCTGACCTCACTCATTTCATGAACTCGTATAATTTTTACACTTACAGATTTACAAGAAACAATGGGTACTGAAAATAAATAATAAAAGTAAGAAAAGAGAAGTTAGGAGATGCCAAAGTGCATTCAAAACTAGCATCACCATTTGCACTAATTTCTCTCAAAGTTTACAGTAGTGATGTACCGATGTATCGGTATCGGTATCGGTATCGGCAGTATCGGCCATTTTTAGTGGTATCGGTATCGGTATCGGCAAAATCCGGCCGATACTTTACCGATACTTTCCAAAAATACGTATTTTATCATTCAAATGAAGGTCATAAATCATGAAAGTAAAAGTATTTAACCTAATAATACCCGTTGTGTGTTCATTTATATACTTATTTGGTGTCCGCGTTGTGTGAGTTTGCGGTATCATTGATACAGAATTCCTCAGTGGAACATAGAAAGATGGCGTTTCCATGCATTTAAATATTTGACATTTTATCAGGATAGGTTTTGTTAGGATAGGATAGGTTAGCTTAGATTAGGATAGGCTAGGTTAGCACAGGTTAGGTAATACTGTCAGAATTTTTTCTCGGGTCCGCCTAGCTTAAGGATGACATTGTCCATGGAATCTCCGCGGGTCCTGCTACTATCTGATAATACCCTTGGTTTATTTGGAGTCCGCTTCTTCCATTTTCTTTGTCACGCTCATGAGGAGAGTTAGTGACCGTATCTGTGATACGAGTTTCACCAGTGCGTAAGAACAAGAATATTTTTCATCACGAGCGCTGTTAGGATGAATGCATTCGTTGGGCATCACATTTGGCAAATTTTTTCAAGAAAGTTAGAGAGTACCGTAATTTTTGACGGGCTGTGCGTACTTGTAATCAAATAAAGAGCCTTTTCATACCTAGTAAATTAGATAGCTAACTGTTGAATTATAGCGTTCAATCAGGTCCGCTAACTGAATTCACTACTTTGAATTCCCGATGAATCACGGTCATAACTGAAAGCTATGTAAAATGAATAGTTAAACCCTGTAGATACATAAAATTTTTATACTTTTACGACTAAACCTTTATAGTTTGACCTAATGTCCATATCTTAAAGTATGTGACAGGCTAACAAAAACCAAACCAATTTAATAAAGTTGAAGGTGCATTTGAAAGTTTTTTTGAATTTAGTACAGAAATTGCCGAAAATTCTATTTTAATTTAGCATATAAATCGCTAAATATTACGAAGCTAATAATTTATTTTAACTTAGCATGCATATCACCGTTCATTACGAATTTAGCATTTTTCTTCTATGTTAAGATGTTTGAACAATTCACGAACAATCTTATAGTTCAATACATCTGAACGGGTCAGTTGATTGCTGTCATCGCAACTTGATGAATTTAAAAACGAGGAAAATTCCAATGAACTTAATTATATTTACTAGGAATACGTTTCGGAGTCCAGCTCCATCATCAGTTCGTAAAATTAAAATTCATTACGACTACAATAAAAAAAAATAAAATGTTGGATACAGTCATCAAAGAAAATCACGAAAACAAAAAAAAATCAAAACATGTCCCAGAGAAAGTAAAATCGACATCTACTTCCAATTTACGATGGGTAGGAACTGTCAGAATTGTTGAGGGCTAATTTTCGTTTAAAAATATGTAGCGACTCTGAAATTCTGAGGTCACATGTAGTTGAAGCCGAATCTAAGATTTTGAAGTCCGCAGAGGATATCGGTTCGTTGCATTTTACTGCGTGATTACGTACGAATTGTGCGAATTCATTCCCCGTGCGGAAGCTTCAACCCCGATGTTCGGTCATTCTGATATAAAAATTTTGTGCCGTAATGCCGACTTACGATGATGTGCTCTGCACACAACTGTAAGAATAAATCAGAAAGGCTCTTTCTCCATCAAAAGCGTATCCTCGTACCGGAATTGTATAATTTTATGGTTGCTTCATTTTTCCGGTACAAGGATACGCTTCCGATGGAGATGCGAACCTCGATCTCTGATTTATTTTTAACAGTTATACAGTTGTGTGCAGTGCACATCATCGTACGTCGGCATGACGTCACGAAATTTTTATAACAGAATGGTCGAACATTGGGGTCAAAGCTTCCGCGCGGGGAACTAATTAGCTTACTCCTCACACTCCGCAGTACGTAATCACGCAGTAAAATGCTACTAAATCTTAGATTCGGCTTCAACTGGATGTGACCTCAGAATTTTATAGTCGCTACATATTTTTAAACGAAAACCGGCCCTCAACAATTCTGATAGTTCCTACCCATAACAAATTGTAACTAAATAGTAATCTTGTCGATTTCAGTTTTTTCTGGGACATGTTTTAATTTTATTTTCATTTTCTTGATTTCTTTTAATGACTGTATCCAACATTTTGCTCTATCTTTTATTGCAGACATGATGATTTGTAAATTTACAAACTGATGATGGATCTGGACTCCGAAACGTATTCCTAATAAATATGATCAAGTTCCTTGAAATTGTCGTTTTTAAATTCTTCATCTTATAGATGGTTGCGTGTTTGCGGATATGTTCGGTTTCGGGGCTTACCGAATTTTAATATTTTCTTTCGCCAAAGTATGTACTCGTATTTGGTGTGAATAACACGAAAATGACAATCCTTTTTTCGGAGAAACTATTGTTTTGGTCCACTTTTGGAGCCAGTTGCTATTATAGCTAGTTTACATTACATTGCAATATACGATTAGAAACACTTATCTATTGAATGGATTTCATTTTGTTGTTTTTCTCAACAATATAGTTAACATGGCAAGAGCATTTTATTTTTCACAATCGGAAACTTTTTTGTCAATATTTTTGTATTATTAGATATGTAAGGAAATAATTTTATTATAACTCCCATGTATAGGAGTTATAACGGTTTTATTTTAATACAAGTGTGCACGGCCCGCCAAAAATGGGATTCAATACTTTTCATGAACGAATTTTCAAGATGTAGATGATAAACAAATACAGTATATCCATCCTAACAGTACCCGTGATGAAAAATATTTTTCGCACCGTTGAAACTCGTATCACAGATACGGCCATTATAACTATCCTTATGAGCGTGAGTGACAGAGAAATGGAAGAAACAGACACCGAACAAATAAACCATGGGCAAGGGTATTATTAGGTAGCAGCATGACCCATGGAAATGCCGAGGACAATGTCATCGTTAAGCTAGATGGACCCATGGAAGAATTTCGTCAACTTTATCTAACTTATGCTATCCTAATTCTATGTCGTGACTCGCACCGCCGCAAAGCACGTTCACGACGCGAAGGCCTAGCGATCGTCATTACATGGTAGCAACTGCGGTTCTTGTAGACCCTACACCACTAATGCGTTTTCCTCTGTTGCCAATACGTAGAACGGAAAGTCGGGTAGGTTTACAATGTTTATGCCGAACACATATGCACAAGAACACACTAAGCTCTCTTGACTCGGAGTTCCCCTCCGGTGACAAATCACCATTACTCAAAAATGATTACTTCGGGCACAGCTATTCACCAAATTACTATATCTAATTTAATGTCTTTTAATTATTCAATATGTCCTGAAAGCTGCACAAAAGCGACGTGGTTAGGAAAATGCGTAAATTACGGCGATCACAACAACCTATCCAATACTACTAACCTATCTTGATAAAATTTCAAACATATCATTGCATGTACAAACGATCTTTCAATGTTACACTGAGGAATTCGGTCTCCGTGATACCGCAAACTCAGACATCCTATGTTTCTTAAGAAGCGGACACCGAACTAATACATAAACTAACATACAACGGGTATTATTAGGTTAGATGATTGTAAAAGTATCGGTATCGGTAGTAGTATCGGTCAAAGTATCGGTATTTTCAAGTATCGGTCAAAGTATCGGTATTTTCAAGTATCGGAGTATCGGTATCGGTATCGGCCAAAAAATGGGTATCGGTATCGGTATCGGTATCGGCCAAAAAAATGGTATCGGTACATCACTAGTTTACAGTATATCAATGCATTCAATAACCAACACATGAGAAGCTCCTTGAAAGTTCCTAAAATTGTTAACATAAACAATATACAAAAGCCCAGAAAGAGTGTCCCATCTTTCTATTCTGCATGTTTTTCAAGCTGAAAAATACAAGGTGCACTTGTATTAAAATCAAGGAAATTCATTTTCAAACCTTAACCATTTAAGTTAGGTTGTTACCATTCACTGAAAGAATAATAACCTTAATTTTCCACAAGAAATCAAGCAATTCTCCACACTTGCTCAGAAATGTTCAAAATACACCCAGTGAGACCTTAAAATTAGAATTGGATCCCTGAAGAATAAGCACCTCCAAATGATATTAGGGTGATTTTTCTTGAGGTGAAACAAAATGAGGTTGTTGCCATTTATCTCCCCCTGTTGAGATAAACTTGTCATCTGCTTATTATTTTCAGGTGACAGCTGGTAAGGAGAGGAAAGAAAACTTTTGAAACTGCTAAATTACAAAGGAAAAAGTGGTGCAAATGAAAATACATGAAACTGAGTACAGAAATAAGGGATTCTCCTAAAGCATAAAAGAGGCTGAATAAAGAAGTGTGGATTGCAGACAAATAAATCAAGGCCACCATATATGACGTCCGCAATTGTGTTTACATCAGCTCCAAGATGGCGGCCACCCGGTACGGTCGCTGCCATCTTGGAGCTGATGTAAACGGACGTCACCCTAATGGGTGGGTTAGAACCTTTATTTATAATTTTCAGTAGAAGAACTGTAGCTTCCCCTCACGACCCAACCTGTTTCCGTTTGTAATAAGGGTTGGCTTCCGTTATTAATGAAATTCCACTTGGCACGCTTGCTTCCTTTAGCGCGCCAAAGCCAACTTCAAAGATGAATAATTCAAAAATAACGTATCAGCAAGCAGAAGGTCAATGTCTGGTTTAATGCAATCACGGAAATTAATAATTCCGTTCCGAAGAATTAAAAAAGGAACACATTTAAAACGTTTCATAGGAACGACATTCTGCTCGCTGATGCATTATTTACAAATTATTCAACTTCAAAATAAGAAAGGAAGTGAGCGTATCAAGCGAAATTCAATTAATAATGGAAGCTAACACCCTATTACAAACGTAAAGAGGTTGGGTCGTGAGGGGGAACCACAGTTTTGTTAGTGAAAACATCCGTTTACATCATCTCCAATGGCGGCCACCCGGTACCCAAAATGGCAGCCGCCATCTTGGGTACCGGGTGGCCGCCATTGCAGATAATGTAAACAGACGACACTAGAAACCTTTATTTATAATTTTCACCAGAAGAACTGTGGCTCCCCCTCACGACCCAACCTCTTTATGTTTGTAATAGGACGTTAGCTTCCGTTATTAATTAAATTATGTTTGGCACGCTCACTTCCTTGGCGCACAAAAGCCAAATTTCAAGTTGAATAATTAGAAAATAACGCATCAGCGAGCTGAATGTTTTTGGATTAAAACCAACATTGACCGAGCAGAATGTCATTCTTGTAAAATGTCTTAAAATCTTCCATATTACCTATCTATGGCAATGAAATTATTAAAATCGTTGACAACAATAAACTCAATATTGACCTTCTCCTGAATATTTACCAAACCATCCCTATTTACTTTCATAAATACATTTGTAAACCAAAATTCATAAATATAGTCCCATAGAGTAATCACGCATTTGGGTCTCAACTACATCAACAAAATCCAAATTTCCATTCTCAAATTCTGCTACAAGGTCATCTAACTTTCCTGCATTCCATACACGCACATTTATACATCCAAACCTCACACTATTATAGGACAATTCATGACATTTTTCATTTTTGCTCTGACAGCCTTTCATTCATCCTGTTCCACCTTCCAATGCAATACGAGTAGACCCGATCCACTGGATGTATCTCTTGGAGAGTTTCATCTCACCTTCTTGTGTAAGGTGGACTCCATCTCCACGAAAACATCCACTCTGGATCACGCTATCCATATCAAGGAAGCTGGAACCCAATTCACGCTTTCTCACACTCTTGAACTTGAACTTGCAATTGAGGGCCGACAGCGTTGGGGCCTTTGTAACGGCCTACAATTCCCTCCACAATTTTCACGCAAAGAGTTCAGCGCCTGATACCAGACTTGTTCACTAAACTACTCAGGATCTAACAATCATTGTCTCAAGTTGCCATTGTACGGCATCACTGGGATAACCAGTGTGTCACAACACCATCCCCAGGCATATTGGGTCATTACTGACCACTCTACCAGACTGGCTCACTGGCTCATGCCAGTCACTGTCTCTTACTTCAGGCACGCAGAAGAAACATTTTCACAGCTTCAATGTTACTTAAATTACACTCCTGATCCAATCCAGCAAGACAGCTCATCCCAAATCATCTTCAGCACATCTAGCATAGCACTCATTCTCTCCATACTGCTCAAATACCACATTCATGAAACTTTCTCTCTCTTGCTCATACTTACTGCATTCCAGCACAAAATGCTCAATTGTTTCCTCTACTCCACTAATACACTGCCAACATAATCTGTTATTATTCTCATTCCCCCTCCATGTACGTCTGTTCACACTCAATGACTTACATCTCACTGCAAACAAGAGTTGACTTCCAAAACTACCATCATAGAACATCTCGAACTTAGGTGCTTCTTTTTTCATATACCAGTCAAGTGTAGGCTTCTGTATCATGCTAAGCTTCCACTTATTCAATCCATACTCTTTTGTTTGCCTCTCAATCTCTTTCTTCCACCTCTTGCAGTCCCACTCAGGCCCCACACCTCCAGCATTTATTAAACTCCAGTCATCTACAGGTCTCCCAATTCTAATGTGAATAATGTTTTGCATATTAAGTTTCCTTGCATGCCCCCAACACACTTTCTCCCAATAGCTTACACTCAGATTCCATTCAAAAATTTGCTTTACCCATCTGCTATTCTGCATTCTTTCAATTCTCACCTTATAATTCAGCACTGCTTTCATCATTCTTTCTGAAAATAGGCTCCACCCAAGGTCACCTGTAATGGCTTCTGTAGCTGTCCATTTCGGAGCACCCAATGCTAACCGTCCTACCTTATTTTGTATTACATCCAGCTTTTCAAGATCATTTCCATTCCAGGCAAGAGCACTTATACCATACATGACACTAGGTACAGCAACTTACTTCCACATTCCTCTCACACATTCATACTTGTTTGCTCTGTACCTGGCGACACTACTTAACTGTCCACTCCACTGCATAGCTTTTGCCTCTTTTTCACCCTTACTTCTAGTGCATCCATCTTCACTTATCATACAACCTAGATATTTGTATTCTTTTGTTCTACCTATCTGATGTCTCCAATATTCCACAGTCTGTTTCTATCAGTCTCATCACTGTTTATAACCATAACCTTACTTTTGTCAGCACCAAAGTTCATCTTGAAATCTGTACTATATCCATTCACAATGTCAAGCATCCTTTGCAGTTCATGTCCACATTCACTAACCACAACCACATCATCAGCATACAACAAACTGCTCAGTCTCTCATTACCAACTTTCAGTCCTAAGCCACTCCTTCTTAGTCGAACTGCTAATTCTTCTGTGTACACTCCAAACAACAGGGGAGACAGAGTACAGCCCTGTCTCACTCTTCTAACACTCCTCACTTGCCCTGTTTCTAAATTTCCTAACCTGTATATTGCCTTTGTGTTCTCATACAGACTTTGTACAATTTTTCCTATTTTTCTGCTAAACCCAACTTTTCTCAAAACTTCAAAGAGCCTAACCCAATCCACTCTGTCATACGCCTTTTCAATATCCAGGAATGCTAAATATACTTTCTCATCATCCTTCCTCATTCGCTCAATTATTTCACTCACTACCAACAGATTATCCTCCTTACGTCTACTTGCCTAAATCCATTCTGTTCTTCACCAAGGACTCCTAATTCCTCAACTAAGTTTTTCATTCTCTCATTTAAAATACCACAAAAGATCTTATTTACAGTGTCACCCAGTGCAATTGGTGTGTAACTTTCAAGTTCTTTCATACTCTTATGTCAACCCTTATGCAACAGAACTACATTACACTTGTTCCAGTCATCCGGTACTTTTTCACTCTTCCATATCTCATCAAATGAACATTTCAACATACTGACTACACTCTCTCCTCTACATTTATAGAACTCATATGGGATCTTATCAGGGCCACATGCCTTTCCATTTTTCACTTTCTTCAAAAAATTTACAATCTCTTCACAACTGATTTTGTCTTCCATTTGCAGTTCACGTTCATCAATCCGAAAATTTACAGGTTCATCATCTGTAACCTGCTCATTCATTCCACCAATGTCCTCCCAGTATTCTTCAACTGCTTTCACCATTTGCATCCTATCTTGCACACTGCAACCATTGACTACTATTTCATCAAATTGAACTTCACTACCTCTATCATTACCTTGTATAAACTTATACCAATCTTTTATTCCATCCGGACCTTTCTTTCTTAGATTTTTAACTTGATGTCTCTCCTCTTTAACTTTAGCCTCATTAATCATTCTCCTCACTTTCTTCTGCTGGTCCTTGTACTCATTCCATGCACTCTGCCATTCATACTCAGTAATTCTGTTTCTTTCATACATTTTCCTAATACTGCATTGTTTCTTATTTAAAGTCTTTCTTCTCAGTTGTTCTTCCTTTATCTCACTTGTAAACCACCTGGCATTTCCTGTCCCTTTCCTACATTTTATTCTACCTATCTTTTGCTCTGCCACATCATACAAAGTTCTTGCAATCTCACCATTTAGTTCATTTACATTTCCACACCTGTTCCAGTTACACCTACTCAATTCATTCTTAAATTTTTCCCAGTTTGCAATTTTTATCTGCCAACTTTCTTTCACACTACTGACCTTCTGCATTGACTCCTTTCTACCCCAGTTATATTCAAGCACAAGCATTTTATGGTCACTATCAATATCAAAATCATCTTCATCTACAAACATTTCATTGACACACTCTCTTGCTCTACCATTCACAATCATATAGTCAATTGCAGTTTTCCATTCCCTGCTTTGCCATGTATGCAAGCCATTTCCTATTGTGACATTCAGGTTTTCAAGTTCATTCTCATCACAAAAATCTATCAATTTTTGTCCATTTGCATTCACTGGCTTACCAAGCATACTAACATGGCCATTCATGTCACCCATCACAATCAGAGGGCACCTGCAGTGTTCTTGTACAATCCTTGTTAATATTTCATACTTTTTTACATTCTCTTCATGAGCTAAAATCCCATCAGTTGTCATATAACATACAATCACAACAATACATTCTCTGGCATGCATTCTTTCACACTTTAGTGCTAACAAATCTTCACTTCCAGGTTCATTTCCAACAGGAAGTTCCTCTAATTTCCAATTTAGAGCATTTTTTACAATCAGACCAACTCCACCACCTCTTTTTTGCCAATTTACACTCCCTTTTCCTATCATATGATACTTATTCTCTTTACATGTTAAACTGACTATCACGCATTTGGGTCTCTACTACACCAACACAATCCAATTTTCCATTCTCAAATTCTAGTACAAGGTCGTCTAACTTTTCTGCATTTCATCCACGCACATTTATACTTCCAAACCTTACAACACAATTGGACAATTCAAGACATTCCTCACTTTTGCTCTGACAGATTTTCATTCATCCAGTTCCACCTTCCATTTTGACATGAGTAGCCCTGATCCACCGGATATATTTCTTGGAGAGTTTCATCTCACCTTCTTTTGTAAGATGGACTCCATCTCCAAGAAAACATCCATCCTGGATCATGCTATCCATGTCTAGGAAGCTGGAACCCAACTCACGCTTTCTCACACTCTCAGCTTTCATACTCATAATCCTTAAATGCACCTCCTTCTGTACCCTTTCATACTCCTCATCACAAGCAGGCCTTCTTAGGAGGCTAGTCCCCGCCACTCTAACATTCTACTTCCGTGCCCTTTCAACAACTTTCATAATTGCATTCACCGTATGTTCTCTCCTACATTCAACCAACCGATTGCCACCTCCTTGCAGTACAACAATTCTTTCATCTATTCCATCTATCACTCTCTCAGCATGCCTACAAATCTCCTTCACTCCTTTCCTTCTCATGTTCGTACATCCGCTACTGTCACTCATACATATGAACCTATTAACACATTCGTTGCGGTATGACCCACCGGTGGGTCGTAGTTAGGTTTTTCCTGCTGCGAAACGACCCATCAATGGGTCGTTTCGAAAAATTCTAACAATCTTTCTAAATCAATGGTATTTAACAGGCCCAGTTAATGTTTGATATTTACGAATTTGCGTATCACTTTTGATTTTAAATTTTAGTTGAATATTGAACTTCAGTTTAACCCATCGCAACTAACGTGTTAACATTCTTCACCATGCTATCCCCACATATTCTAATCATAGGTCTTGCTTGCCTTTTCATGCAACTCTTTTGCTCAATTCTTTCACTCAGATCATTTTTTCCATTCATCTTCCTTTCTTTTGCTTCCACTACAGGCTCCGGCACCTTATGTGGCACATCAACAGGTTGCTCATTCACTCGCTTTCCATTAGTACCTCTTTCATCATGCCCATTCATCCTTCTACTCTCATCTGTCACATTTACCTCATCCTTCACTGCATTTGCACCATTCTCATTCTTCCCTTTGTTCAGCTTCCTTTCATCCTTCAAGTCAGCCTCTAAAGCAACCATCAGATTTTCAATCTCTCAACCTCCTCTTTCAACTTCTTACTCTCATCATTCAAACATTTCCAGCACGTAAACACAAGATCACTCAACTTTCTCCGACTCATCTCTCTCAAACCATTGCATGTATCAATATCTACCCACTCTTTACAAGTCATGAACTCAATCTCCTCATCCATTCCACTTGTACCTCCCTTCCTACGACCAGTCCTATTTCTTGCCATTCTCAAACACAGACTTCTATCTCAGTACAAATTTTACAGGCAGAAGAAGTCTTCACTTACCAAATCTACTGAAAATCATGTTATGAAACAAAAAGAAACCAAAACGTTACCTACTGCTCTCACGGTCACTCTCTACAATGTCACATACTATACTCTTTATATGCAAAGAAAGCTTACCAGTCAAAACAGTCCTCAGTCAAAAAATTGCAAGTTACCACACCAATGCTCAGTCTCACTTCTTTACTTTTTTTTACTTTTTTAGAGTACGGCGCTTCACCCGATACTGGTATTGGCGCCCACAATGCGCTTGATGCCACTTTGCGGGCTGCTTCATATAGAGCCAAAAAGACTAGTCTTCTTCAAATAGTCGACCACCAGCTTTGGTGAAATTGGCTTGGTCAGCACTGAGGTCAATGAGAATGGCAGATTATTCTCAAGGCATGCTTGATGGAGGTAACCACGGTGATGATCATATGCAGGGCATTCAATGAATATGTTCTTCAGAGTGATATTCTTGTGGCAGATAAGGCACGAGCAAGGAGGAGATTTGGTTAAGAAATGAGCATGAGTGATGAGGCAAGTGTTCAGCCTAAGTCGAGTATATAAGACTTGTAATTGTCTGGGCAGGCAGGATGCAACTGGATGATTTAGGGAGTGGTTCATGCAGGTAACAGTCTGAGGAAGTCTGCGCTAAGCCACCTGCCACACCTGGCGGTAGTGTGTTTTAACTTTATTGCGAATCTCTGTTCCACAGGGAGGCAACTTGGGAACAAAAGGCAGAGTCAAGGAATCCCTCGCTAGTTGATCGGTGAGCTCATTGCCCCGGATACCCACGTGACCAGGAATCCACTCACTGTAGACCTGGTCTGGTTGCATCGAGGCCATCTCTTTGAGAATCCATGGGATAATGTAGTGATTTGGTGACGAATGGGATAGGAGAGCGTAGATTGAACTAAGAGAGTCGGAAAAATAACGTATCTTTTTTCTGACTTGGAGATAAACTTAATTGCAGAGTAGATGGCATAAAGTTTGGCGGTAAAGATAGAGGCGTGATCGGGAAGTTTTGCTTTGAGGTTGAATGTTTCAGAGTAGATACCGCAGCCTGCAGAGTTGTCTTGTACGGAGCCATCAGTGGAGATAAGGATGCAGTTTGGGTAGTTGTGCTCTGTCAGATCGCTGAATGCCTGGTTCCACTGTTCACTGGATAGAGAGTTCTTATTTTGGAAGGCTAATGATTTATGCACTGAGGTGGTCGGGCGGATGTATCTGCAAGACATGGGTATGACCTGTATGTCAGAAAATTCCATGCTTAACTAGTGACTTGAATTCATTTAGGGCT
Organism: Morinoia aosen; assembly: GCA_030386875.1. Lineage (NCBI taxonomy): Eukaryota > Metazoa > Arthropoda > Malacostraca > Amphipoda > Talitridae > Morinoia > Morinoia aosen. The sequence continues at coordinate 21,459,049 of CM059578.1, read as the reverse complement.
CTGCCAGGGAACGGTAGTGGGCGTAGAATGACGCTGTAAAACAGGAACGGGTAATAGTATAGAAGGAGTAAGCAAGTTGGGTGCATGCGGATGGAAAGAATACGCGAGCAGTGTCGCGTCTTATAACAAGACGCGAATTTTGAGAAGTTCTTTTCGGCAACGTTCTGCGGATCCGCGCTGGTTCGCAAGAACGACGCCTGCGTTCTATTTGACTAAAGTTGTAGTAATAAAGTGTGAAAGAATGCATGCCAGAGAATATGTTATTGTGGTTGTATGCTATATGACAACTGATGGTATTTTAGCTCATCAAGAGAATGTAAAAAAGTATGAAATATTAACAAGAATTGTGCACGAGCATTGCAGATGCCCTCTGATTTTGATGGGTGATATGAATGGCCATGTTGGTATACTTGGTGAGCCTGTGAATGCAAATGGACAAAAATTGATTGATTTCTGTGATGAGAATGAACTTGAGAACCTAAATGTAACAATAGGAAATGGCTTGCATACATGGCAAAGCAGGGAATGTAAAACTGCAATTGACTATATGATAGTGAATAGTAGAGCAAGAGAGTGTGTCAAAGAAATGTTTGTAGATGAAGATGATTTTGATATTGATAGTGACCATAAAATGCTTGTACTAGAATATAATTGGGGTGGAAAGGAGCCGATGCAGAAGGCCAGCAGAGTAAGAGAAAATTGGCGTATAAAAATGGCAAACTGGGAAGAATTTAGAAATGAATTGAGTAGATGTAACTGGAACAGGTGTGGAAATGTAAATGACCTAAATAAGGAGATTGCAAGAACCTTGTATGATGTGGCAGAGCAAAAGATCGGTAGAATGAAATGCAGGAAAAGTACAGGGAATGCTAGGTGGTTTACGAGTGAGATAAAGGAAGAACGAACGAGAAGGAAGACTTTAAATAAAAAACAACGCAGTATGAGGAAAATGTATGAAAGACGCAGAATTACTGAGGATGAATGGCAGAGTGTATGGAATGAGTACAAGGACCAGCAGAAGAAAGTAAAGAGAATGATCAATGAGGCTAGGGTTAAAGAAGAGAGACACCAAGTTGAAAATCTAAGAAAGAAAGGTCCAGATGGAATAAAAGATTGGTATAGGTTTATACAAGGTAATGATAGAGGTAGTGAAGTTCAAGTTGATGAATTAGTAGTCAATGGTTGCAGTGTGCAAGATAGGATGCAAATGGTGAAAGCAGTTGAAGAATACTGGGAGGACATTGGTGGAATGAATGAGCAGGTTACAGAAGATGAACCAATAAATTTTCTGATAGATGAACATGAACTGCAAATGGAAGACGAAATCACTTGTGAAGAGATTGTAAGTTTTTTGAAGAAAGTGAAAAATGGAAAGGCATGGGGCCCTGATAAGATACCATATGAGTTCTATAAATGTGGAGGAGAGAGTGTAGTCAGTATGTTGAAATGTTTATTTGATGAGATATGGAAGAGTGAAAGAGTACCGGATGACTGGAACAAGTGTAATGTAGTTCTGTTGCATAAGGGTGGACATAAGAGTATGAAAGAACTTAAAAATTACAGACCAATTGCACTGGGTGACACCGTATGTAAGATCTTTTGTGGTATTTTGAATGAGAGAATGAAAAATTTAGTTGAGGAATTAGGAGTCCTGGGAGAAGAACAGAATGGTTTTAGGCAAGATAGACGGGGGGAGGATAATCTGTTTGTAGTGAGTGAAATAATTGAGCGAATGAGGAAGGATAACAAGAAGGTATATTTAGCATTCCTGGATATTGAAAAGGCGTATGACAGAGTGGATCGGGTTAGGCTGTTTGAAATTTTGAGAAAAGTTGGTTTTAGCAGAAAAATAGTGAACATTGTACAGGGTCTGTATGAGAACACAAGTGCTATCTACAGGTTAGGAAATTTGGAAACAGGGCAAGTGAGGAGTGTTAGAGGAGTGAGACAGGGCTGTACTCTGTCCCCCCTGTTGTCTGGATTGTACACAGAAGAATTAGCAGTTCGACTGACAGGGAGTGGTTTAGGACTGAAAGTTGGTAATGAGAGACTGAGCTGTTTGTTGTATGCTGATGATGTGGTTGTGTTTAGTGAATGTGGTCATGAACTACAAAGGATGCTTGACATTGTGAATGGATATAGTACAGATTTCAAGATGAACTTTGGTGCCGATAAAAGTAAGGTCATGGTTATAAATAGTGATGAGACTGATAGAGACAGACTGTGGAATATTGGAGAAATCAGAATAGGGAGAACAAAAGAATACAAATATCTAGGTTGTATGATGAGTGAAGATGGATGTACTAGAACTAAAGGTGAGAAAGTGGCTAAAGCAATGCAGTGGAGTGGACGGTTAGGTAGTGTCGCCAGATACAGAGCAAACAAGTACGAATGTGTGAGAGGAATGTGGAAGTATGTTGCTGTACCTAGTGTCATGTATGGTATGAGTGCTCTTGCTTGGAATGGAAGTGATCTTGAAAAGCTGGATGTGATACAAAATAAGGTAGGACCTGTAGCATTGGGTGCTCCGAAATGGACAGCTATAGAAGCCATTAGAGGTGACCTAGGGTGGAGCCTATTTTCAGAAAGAATGATGAAAGCTGTGCTGAATTATAAGGTGAGAATTGAAAGAATGCAGAATAGCAGGTGGGTAAGGCGAACCTTTGAATGGAATCTGAGTGTAAGCTATTGGGAGAAAGTATGTTGGGGGCATGCAAGGAAACTCAGTATGCAAAAGATTATTCATGTTAGAATTGGGATACCTGTGGATGACTGGAGTTTAATAAATGTAGGAGGTGTAGGGCCTGAGTGGGACTGCAAGAGGTGGAAGAAAGAGATTGAGAGACAAACAAAAGAGTATGGATTGAATAAGTGGAAGCTTAGCATGATGCGGAAGCCTACACTTAACTGGTATATGAAAAAGAAAGCACCTAAGTTTGAGCTGTTCTATGATGGTAGTTTTGGAAGTCAACTCTTGTTTGCTGTGAGATGTAAGTCATTGAGTGTGAACAGACGTACATGGAGATGGAATGAGAATAATAACAGATTATGTCAGCAGTGTAATAGTGGAGTAGAGGAAACAATTGAGCATTTTGTGCTGGAATGTAGTAAGTATGAGCAAGAGAGAGAGAGTTTAATGAATGTGGTGTCTGAGCAGTATGGAGAGAATGAGTGGAATGCCAGATGTGCTGAAGATGATTACGGTATGAGCTGTCTTGCTGGATTGGATCAGGAGTGTAATGCGAGTATCACTGAGGCTATGAAAGTGTTTCTTGTGCGTGCCTGGAGTAAGAGACAGTGACTGGAATGAGCCAGACTGGTAGAATGGGCTGTAATGACCCAATGTGCCGGGGGATGGTGTTTTGACACACTGGCTGTCCCGGTGATGCCTTCCAATGGAGGCTTGTGACAAGGATCGTAGATCCTGAGTAGTTTAGTGGACAAGTCTGGTACCAGGCGCTGAACTCTTTGTGTGAAAATTGTGGAGGGAATTGTAGGCCGTTACAAAGGCCCCGACACTGTCGGCCCTCAAGTTCAAGTTCAAGTTCAAGTGTATGATGAGTGAAGATGGATGTACTAGAACTAAAGGTGAGTAAGTGGCTAAAGCAATGCAGTGGAGTGGACGGTTAGGTAGTGTGGCCAGATACAGAGCAAACAAGTACGAATGTGTGAGAGGAATGTGGAAGTATGTTGCTGTACCTAGTGTCATGTATGGTATGAGTGCTCTTGCTTGGAATGGAAGTGATCTTGAAAAGCTGGATGTGATACAAAATAAGGTAGGACGTGTAGCATTGGGTGCTCCAAAATGGACAGCTATAGAAGCCATTAGAGGTGACCTAGGGTGGAGCCTATTTTCAGAAAGAATGATGAAAGCTGTGCTGAATTATAAGGTGAGAATTGAAAGAATGCAGAATAGCAGGTGGGTAAGGCGAATCTTTGAATGGAATCTAAGTGTAAGCTATTGGGAGAAAGTATGTTGGGGGCATGCAAGGAAACTCAGTATGCAAAAGATTATTCATGTTAGAATTGGGAGACCTGTGGATGACTGGAGTTTAATAAATGTAGGAGGTGTAGGGCCTGAGTGGGACTGCAAGAGGTGGAAGAAAGAGATTGAGAGACAAACAAAAGAGTATGGATTGAATAAGTGGAAGCTTAGCATGATGCGGATTAAGCCTACACTTAACTGGTATATGAAAAAGAAAGCACCTAAGTTTGAGCTGTTCTATGATGGTAGTTTTGGAAGTCAACTCTTGTTTGCTGTGAGATGTAAGTCATTGAGTGTGAACAGACGTACATGGAGATGGAATGAGAATAATAACAGATTATGTCAGCAGTGTAATAGTGGAGTAGAGGAAACAATTGAGCATTTTGTGCTGGAATGTAGTAAGTATGAGCAATAGAGAGAGAGTTTTATGAATGTGGTGTTTGAGCAGTATGGAGAAAATGAGTGGAATGCCAGATGTGCTGAAGATGATTGCGGTATGAGCTGTCTTGCTGGATTGGATCAGGAGTGTAATGCGAGTATCACTGAGGCTATGAAAGTGTTTCTTGTGCGTGCCTGGAGTAAGAGACAGTGACTGGAATGAGCCAGTCTGGTAGAATGGGCTGTAATGACCCAATGTGCCGGGGGATGGTGTTTTGACACACTGGCTGTCCCAGTGATGCCTTCCAATTGAGGCTTGTGACTTCATTCTTTATAGATAAATAAGGATCGTAGATCCTGAGTAGTTTAGTGGACAAGTCTGGTACCAGGCGCTGAACTCTTTGTGTGAAAATTGTTTAGGGAATTGTAGGCCGTTACAAAGGCCCCGACACTGTCGGCCCTCAAGTTCAAGTTCAAGTTCAAGTGCTCGTGAATACAACAACGTGTACCCGGATAATTTAGGTTTTTGTGTGACAATGTGATTACGTGTCGGAAACTTATCAATTCAAACGCGTCCTTGAATTAGCTATATTGTCGGTTCGCCTCTATGTATCTTTGTGTTTGACAGCGGTGAACAGCCGGCCGCTAGAGCGTTTGTGCGCAGCCACCTTAACAAGTGGACTCAACTCCCCGAATTAACGGGCTCTACGGCACACAAATTTACCGGGAACCCATCTGGGGCCAGTAACGCTGAAATTTAAGATAAATAAGGACAAGCGGAGCGTTTGTCGCAAATCCAGCCATTGCTCATTACTAAAGTCCTGCAAGTCACTCCATATCTTGCATAATAAACGACAAAGGCTTTGTCACATTAACACATGCCTAAATAGTAAAATGCTAATAATTTATGACAGAGCGAGGCAATGGTAGGAGTGCTTCACTTTTCCTGGCGACTAACATCTTGAACATAAATAATTTGTTCGTCTTGTTTATTGATCGAATCCAAACCCCTATCGACGGATTCGAGCAAGATGAGGTGCAAGCCGCGACTGGCTGTCCATCTCAGACAACGACAAGACTTGGTCGCGAGCGCATGCTCCTAAGCGCGCTCTGACCTGTTCCGACCCCTGCATCCGGGGCCTTTTACCCTAGACAGCCGGTTTAATTGAAGAGGTGTTATCGGCCCACTCCTATTTTCAATTTTCATCAACGATTTCCCCACCATGCCGGCAAACACAAAAATCTCAATGTATGCTGATGACGTACAAATTGCCATGACAAGCTCAACAGCGGATTTACCAGAAACACAAGCCAACGCTGAAAACCTTCTGAGAAATCTGAAATTGTGGTATGACCATAATGGCCTCAAACTTAACGCAAGTAAAACGCAATGCATTATTTTTGGATCACAGAATGCGACTGAAAATTTACCACCATTCAAGCTAACATATGGAGACGATACAATTAAACCAGTCGATAAGGTTAAAAATCTGGGTGTTTGGTTTGACAAAAATATGACTTTCAATTCACACGTCGAAACAATGTGCAACAAAATTAACAGAACCTTAATGTTCTTTCATCGTATAAAGAACACACTTGACGAAAAATCTAGATTATTAGTGATTCAGTCTTTAGTTTTATCGCGTCTGGACTACTGCAGTCTTGTGTGGGGAGACTTTCCTAAATGCCGTCAGGAAGAGTTGCAAAAATGTCTAAACTTCGCCGCCAAAGTGGTATGTAAAGGAAATTTCAATAAATACGATCATATAACCCCTCTTTTAAGAAAACTCGACTGGATCCCAATACCGAACAGATTCATGATCCAGAAAGCTCGAAGAGTATTCTCCTCTCTGTACCTCCCCCAAAGTAATGCAGAGGTGGTAAAATTTTTTCCATCTAATATCCCAAACGAAAGACCAAACCGGAGGAACGATGTTTTAGTCAGTTACCGTTCATCTAACGTGGGACAAAAAGCTCTCTCAGCTTCTGGAGCTTTTTTGTGGAACAAGCTTCCCCAGCATATCAAAAACTCTAAAACTGGAAAAGAATTTAGAGTAAATGTGTCACGTCATTTTGCATCTCTGTCATAGGGCCTGCAGCATCTCGGTGTGAACTTCCCGTCTATCAGAAAATTTAATTTTTCCTGAAATTTCTGTTTGAAATTTAGAAACTATTTCATTTTACGTTCGCTAAGCGATTCGTATATTCATCTTACTTATTTCTGTCGACAACAATGAGCACCACAGCCGTCAGTTCAGTGCAGCAGAACGAACGTTCTTTCCATAATTAGGAGTATTTCCTCATCTTTATTTTGTTATTTCTTTCTCTTTTCTGTATTAATATTTAACGTCCGTATGACAAATATACCATGAAATACATTTTGTGTGTACACCAATAAACAGGTTTATAGATGTGAGGGTTGTGCAAAGTTTATAATGAATTAAATTTTTGGCTAACGTTGTCTCGCTATTTCAAAATCATTCTCGAAGAAGTTTTCAATCGATTTTCGGCTGAGCTGGGGGAAAGGGGTAATTTAAGCATTGCATTTAGTCTTTTTATTTTTTATTTTTTTCCGTGCGTTCAGCGAACACTAGCACTGCACTTTCAGATCGGAAAAAACTCTAAATTTCTGTAATTAAATTTATCACTTTGGATCAAAGCCTAATCTACCTATACGTGCCAAATTTTGTGAATATTCACCACTCAGATGTGATATCCGGCCTCAATGTTACTCCATTTTATCCCACGTACACATGTCCGTATAATGCTGAAGAGTTGTGTTGCTTCTTGACTATAACCTGATTTTTCTTAAGAAATTTCTGTGAAGAAATTAAAAACCAGTTCATTTTTATGTTTTTCGAAGTCTTCTTTTCCTTTTAGTTATTTTTTTTGCGAAAAATTTCTAAGGATTACAGTGAGCTCAACTGTCATTTTCTGTGTAGTAGATGGTAGGTTGATTTTATCTTTTATTTTATATATGTATTTTTTCTAATATTTCATTCTCAATAAGTATACATATTAATATGTGTGTGTACGTGTGTAGGTATATATATGTATCTACATATATAGATATACATGTTTCTATTTCATTTCTTTACGCAAAAACCATCCGGTTAATAAATTTTATTGCACTAGCGAAATGATTAAAAAATAGATCTATCACTTCCCCAGAGGGCGTTTCTGTGAATCGGATTAATGTCAAATATAATTAATTAAATAAAGTGCAATTTGAGCATATGAATCGTAGTAAAATTATCTTTCTGTCCGTATGTTGTACAAGCTATGAATTTCGATATTGAGTATGTATTTGTTTACCCATTTCTACCAATATTTTGTAGATATTTGTCAATCATGAGTAGTAACCGGCTTACACTGTATCTCTATTTTATCCCATGTACCCATGTCCACATGATATTGTGGTGAATATCGAGAAGATTTGAAATATGTTTTTGGTGGTGATTGGGCTTTGCATATTTTTAGGGCATATTTTTCATTTCTCATTCAACTACCCTTGACAGAGATAGACTATTGGCACGCCACGTATGGTTTGTCTATTAGTACGCCGCGTATATTTTGTCTATTAATCTGCCTCGTATGGCCTATCTATATGTACACCTCTGATAGCTTGTCTATTAGTACACCTCGTATAGTTTGCCTGTTATTATGCCTCGTATGGCTTATCTATTTGTACACCTTGGATGGTTTGTCAATTAGTACTCCTAGTATAGAACTTTTGTTAGACTACTGGCACACCACGAATGGTTTGTCTATAAGTACGCCTCGTATATTTTGTCAATTAATATGCCTCGTATGGTCTATCTACTTGTACACCTCTAATAGTTTGTCTATTAGTACACCTCGTATAGTTTGTCTATTATTATGCCTCATATGGCTTATCTACTTGTACACCTCGGATGGTTTGTCAATTAGTACTCCTCGTATGGAACATTTGTTTTAGGATGTCCTATATTAAGAAACTTTTAAAAGCCAATATGTTGGCATGTATCTCATGTGACAACTTGGAAATACACATTTTTTCTTTTTTTTTCTTTCTTTTCTGTTCGCCTGCAACATTATCTTTGAAGATTTGAAGGTGAGCCTCCTATATTTTGTTTCATTTGTCATAAAAAGGCGTTTTTACTTGCAGTGTACCCTGACCTCCTTAAGGCCAGTTGGTAAGGCTATGTCTTTTGGGTTAGTTAATTCTGGAAGTTTCGCCGTAATGTCGGACGGCGGGACATAGTTCTTTTTTCGAAGATAATGCTTCATCTTTTCAAAGTTAGATTTCATCAGCTTCTTTCGAAGGTGATATCTCTGTTTCATTTAAAAATTTAAATTCATTTAACGCTGCTGAAAGCAGTTTTGACTAAACGTCAAGCCAGCCGGTCTTTTACCGTGCCGGCCTTTTGACATTAGAGCTTGGCTGGAGTTCGACAGGATAAAATCCTGGTACATATTTTTTTTCTCCTCTTCTTCTTCTTGCATATTTTCATTTCCTTTTTAATAAATTTCCTTCATTATAAATTACTTAATAAATATTTTTCAAAATAAATCGTGCTGTCGCTGTGCTGTCCGGATAGCCGGGGTCGGTTGTCGGGTCTCACTAGGTTTAAGTTGTGTTGAGTGATACCTGTGTTGTATTTTTAGGCAGGGTATTCGTTGCTAGCCTTGCGTTTAAAGGTTCTATCCTTTTTTTTACCTTGTCTAAATCCTTTTTAGGTTCACTCATATAAAATTGTGTAAGTGTGTGTAAAGCCTGAAATATTTATGGCAAATTTTGAATTTTGTGTAAAGTATAAACGTAAAGAATAAAAATGTTGTGAATTAAACAGTGCCTGGTGGGGTGAATGAATTTTTCTGTATTTTTCTGTGTCATTAGTACTTTTCCATGTTTCTAAAGGGATGCAATCTGTCCACTTGATAAGTGTAGACCTATATTTTAGATAACAGTTTTCCTGATAAGACTAATAATTGCATTTTTTATCATAATGAGTGAAATTAGTAACGCTGCAGCCCTAGGCATAAAATTGCGGAGCTTAAAATGTAGTTTAACTGCTATTCGTAAAAAAGTTCTGTCTCATGGCTGTGACCTAGCTTTCCGTTTGGAAGCCGCTCCTCAGTTGAGTGGCCTTCTACAGGCCTATAGACAACTGTCCTCTACTACGAGTATACCTTCTGATGTTGATGAAGTGTCTGATGAGGAACTTACTAGGCGAGTCGAGTATGAGGTGGAGGTGATAGAGGTTTTAACTGAACTTAAAAATTCTATTTCAACTTCCCAGGTGTCAAACTCAAGTGATACCATTCCTACTTCTGTGCCTACTAAGGTTTCAATTTCGGATGTTCCCTTGAATATCTTTAAAGCCCCTCAGTTGACGTTAAAGAAGTTTAGCGACAATGAGGGCTGTCCTTTTGCTTTTCTTCATTTTCAAGAGTCCTTTCTTAATGCCCTGCAAGCTTATCCTAGTATGAGTGAGGGGCAAAAATTTATCTTTTTGAAAAATCAGCTTCAAGGGAGGGCTCTCAGTCTTGTTGAGGGTCTTCCTAATGAAGAGTCTAGTTTCCGATCTGCTTGGGCTTTACTCAAGCAAGATTTTTTAAATGCTGACAAACTAATTTCTATGGCTCTTGATGAGTTAATCAGCTGTCATGGTGTTCAGAGCTTAGCCGAAATAGGGAATTTCCTCTCTAAGGTTAAGTTTCGTCTACTCGAGCTATCTAAGTTGGGGTTAGACTTCTGTAGTGAGAAGTCTGGCAACCTACTGTTTTCTTCTATTATTAAAACTAAACTTCCTGACTTCTTCCTTCTAGAAATCCTTCGCTATTTTAAAGCGAGTTTCTTTTCATTAGAAATGTTTGAGAATGCACATCAGGTGCTTTCTCTTCTTGAAACAAAAAACAACAATAAACCTAAACCATCTCTTCCCGTCCGAAATGAGAGGGTGGGGGGAATTACCCGAGCTGAAGTTAGGGACAAAATTAGACCTTCTCCTGTGCTCGATAAGTTGCCCAGTGTTAAGGTTTGTCGTTTCTGTAATTTGACTGGCCACTCGTCCTTTTCTTGTAAGAAATTTGACACTCACGTAAAGCGCGTGAAACGAGTTGGTGAGCTACAATTGTGTACAGTTTGTCTAAGCGGCAAACATTTAATTTCCGAGTGCCCTGCAAAAGTTAAGGGTCTTCCATTTTCTTGCTCTTTATGCAAAGCTAACAATCACGTTAGCCCTATGTGTCCCAAATTTGTAGCATTCTCTACCCTTGCTACCGCCTCCTTATGACGGTTAAAGGCACGTCTTCGGATGTGCCATCTTGTAGCTCTTTCTACTAAGTATGGCGGGGTAGTTAAGAGAATTAATTTCTTAATCGATACGGGTAGTCAGAAGTCCCTTATCGACTTAGCTACTGTAATCTCTGATGGTTCTACAGTTGATTTGCAGGAACTTACTGTTAACACTGTAGGAGCTTCTGTCCCGTTAAGGGGTAAGCAAATTAACATTGAACTCGTGCTTCCAGACAGTGAGAAGAACAAGCTTGATGTCTTCGCCATGCAGGACTTGAACCTGCAGATGGGGATCAAGGGTCTGCAAGCTAAACTTGCTCAATTTAAAACTAAGTTTCCTCTGTCCACTTCCTTTCTGAAAATAGTTGAGGATAGTATTCAAGTTAACGGCATTTTGGGTGTCGATGCTCTTCAAGCATTTAGGGTCCTTGAGTTACAAAACGTTGACAACTATAAGGTCATGCGTGTTTCAAATGTGTTTCTACCTTTCGGGGACTTTGAGTGCTATAAATCCTCTCTATCTCATGTTGTTGCCTCTGAAGCTAAGACGATAGACAGTTGCTCGGCAACTTCTGTTGTCAAGGTTGATAACACTCATTTGAGTAAAACGTTCTTTTCTCCTGCTTTCACAACTAAATCGAAATCTAAAAGAAAAAAGTTTAAATGTAAATTAAACCAAACCAGTTACCGAAGTACTCTGAAGACATTTTTTGATACTCCTAAAGTGTGTTCTTCCGTGTTGGACGTTACCGAGCAATGTGATATACAAGCAGTTCTTGATAAACTATTGGACTTGGAGCTTATAGGGGTGCCCTCGAAAGAGGAGGAATATGACAAAGAATTAGAGGATTTCAAAAGTAGTGTCATTTATGCGGAAGGCAGGTATTCTATCATGTTGCCGTGGAATCGAAATTTATTAGCTAAAGATCCCCAGAGTTTCGGGCTAGCGAGGTTTCTTGCACGTAAAATTGCAGTTGATAATGCTCGTAGGGGGATTGAGAAGGAGTATAATGATGTTTTCCTTGAGCAACTCGAATTAGGAATAATAGAACCTTTGCCTTTCAAAACCTTGGATGTGCGAGTGCATAAATGGATTCCTCACAGACTTGTCGTGCGTGAGCATGTCGAAACCTCTAAAATTCGCCCTGTCTTTAACTGCTCTCTAAAGATAGGAAAGTTACCAAGTCTGAACGAAGCCTCGTATGTAGGTCCAAATCTTATGAACAATTTGTTGGGTCTCTTGGTGTATTTTCGGGCTAACTCCATAGTCATACTCTCTGACATTTTTAAAGCTTTCCTTCAGGTAAAATTAGCCTGTGACTTTGACCGCAATCAATTTAGCTTTGTCCTTTACAAGGACGGTAAATTTCAGTACTTCCGATACACGACTCTGTTGTTCGGGTTTGTTGCATCTCCCTATATTCTTAACTATCTTCTTAAACTTCATGCTGACACTTTAACTGACTTAGTAATTAGAGACGTTATGGCCAATAAGCTGTACGTCGATGACTTAGTCTTTACCACTAATAGTCTTGAGCTTGCGCTTAGCACTTTTCAACGCGCTAACCGAGCCTTTGAGGAGAGTGGGTTTCCGTTGCGCAAATGGCAATCCAATAACTCTGAACTTTTTTCGCAAATTGACCCTTCTCTTTGTAGTGCCGAAGTGCACTCCAGAGTGCTAGGGTATAATTATAATTCTTCCTCTGATCTTCTTTCTCTGTCCGTGAAAAGTTTGGATTCTTCCTGTAAAACGTGCAGGAGCATACTGTCTGAAGTTGCGTCACTGTACGACCCATTAGGGGTTTTGCTTCCTTTTTCGGTACGTGGTAAGCTCATTTTACGCAAGTTGACGCCTTTGAGACTAGGATGGGATCAAGATGTCCCAGACGAGTTACGTAAGGACTGGCGTGATTATTGTCAGGAGTTTTCTGAGTTGAGTAATTTCGAGTTCCCTAGAATGAATTTGGACGACACCAAAAATGTTAAACTTGTAGTGTTTTGTGACGCTAGTGCTAGCGCCTTTGGCACCTGTATTTACGGTGTCCAAGAAGAACGCAGCACGCTTCTGTTCTCTAAAGTTAAGGTTTCGCCTCCTCGCCAAAGAACTCTCCCTTCTCTTGAACTTTTGGCCGTATTTCTTGCCTATCAATGTCTTGTATCTCTGATGTGTGACGTTAATTTCCCTTATAAGGTCTCGCGTGTAATTATGTTAACGGACTCCCAAGTCACCTTAGCTTGGTTGTTGAGCGGCAAACCTCCTCGAAAAAAAAGTATTTGTAAGCAACAGACTAAAAGACGTAGAAGACATGCGTAAAACATTAGAATGTAAAACTTCGGCTTCCTTCAGCTATGAGTATGTTCCCACTATGTTTAACGTGGCAGACATGCTGACACGTGGTGTTAAAGCTTCTAAGTTTTTACAAAGTAAAATTTTATGGTTAGAAGGTCCTTCTTGGATAAGAGAAAGTAAGGATAAATGGCCCAAGGGACACTTGGGTTGCATTCCGCACCAATTTGTTCCAGATGCATGTATCGCAGTTAATATTAATCCCCCACGTCAAGCTTCGATTGTGGAGCTTGAACGATTTTCCTCCTATCCCAAACTATTGGGTACGATGGAGAAAGTATTTAGAGCTGTCGCTATCTTTAGGCGTGCAGATGGGGGTGAGGCTAAACTGCGAGCCTTTTTGCATCTTATTTCTTCTATGCAAAAAGCGCATTTCGCAGACGAGATCGAGGCCTTAACTAACAAAAGTCCTCGTCCGCCTCTGCTAGTTCGATCCTTTAATCTTTTTCTAGACTCTCACGGTTTAGTTAGATCTAGTAGCCGTATTGTTGCCGCTGAAGAGTTGGATTACAACACTAGAAATCCTATTCTGTTGGCTAGCACTTCTCATTTGACTAATCTGTTAATTTTGCATACGCATAAATGTTTAAACCATCAAGGTATTGACACCACCGTACAGAAGCTTAAACTGGATGGTTATTTGATACCGCGCTGTAAGCGTATTGTTCGTAGCGTGTTATCTAAGTGCATAGTTTGCAAAAAGGTAAACGCAAAAGCCTTCTCCTATCCTGATCCTCCTGCTTTACCTGACACTCGAGTAAACTTTGTAAGGCCTTTCGCCACAACGGGAATGGACTTCTCTGCCCATTTCTGGGTATTAGATCCTTTTGGTCACAAACAAAAGGTATATCTGTTATTATTCACATGTTTCCAAACTAGAGCTATTCATATCGAGCTTCTTCCTTCCATGACGTTGGAAGAATTTTGTTTCGCCTTCATTCGTTTCACAAACGAAAAGGGCGTCCCTAATACCGTGTATTCCGATAACGCTAGAACTTTCTTAGCGGCTCCTGATATTCTGTCGGAAGTTTTAACTTCTTCTTTGTATGAAGATCGTTTTCGCACCTTTAACGTTAAATTTAAAACTATCCTGATCTACAGTCCTCAATTTGGAGCGATCTGGGAGCGTTTGTTCAAATCCATTAAGGATTGCTTGTGTAAACTTTTTGGTCGCAGTACCTATCCATATTCTACATTCCTTACTGCCATTTCCGATATTACCCTTAATCTCAATCGGCGTCCTCTTTCTTACACAGAGACGGAGGACACTATCTTGCCTATTATGCCTATTCAATTCCTTCAACTGTATCCTACCTCTAATTCTTTAATCCTCTCTGATGAGATTCCGGACTTGGAAACCGAAGACGGTGAGCGCCGGGAGCATTTGCTCTCAGCCTTAGAGCGGCGTGACGTGATGGTTGCCAAGTTCCGGGAGCTCTGGTACTCTCAATACATACTTTCTTTGCGTGGTCCTTATCCGCTTAGATCTCTCCCTCTCGATTATAAGTATTTATCTGTAGGTCAGGTTATCCTACTTAGGCATCCTGTAAGACCTAGACCATTTTGGACCCTAGTTCGCATCATCGCTCTGCTGCCTGGACGCGATGGCAAGGTCCGTGTTGTTAGAATAGTTAAAGCTGACAACTCTGAAACTGCCGTTAAAATTTCTCTGCTATACCCTCTGGAGTTGGCTATTTCTACTACTTCTTCAGAGGAGGGGTGGGAAAGTGCAGACGGGAGTTCGAGTGAGGAGTTGCATCTTCGTCTCGAGCCTCCCGAGAGTTCCTTTTCTCGTGCGGGTAGCTCTGTTTCTCTTGAGCGCCCTAGAGGTCAGCATTCTTCTTCTTCTTCTTCTTTCTCTTCTGAATCGGACTCCTCGGCCCAGTCCGAGGAACCCGAAGCTGCGTCAGCTGCCCGGCCCAAAAGGCAGGAAGCGAGTCGGCAACGTAGTAAGCTGGCATACTTGATCAAGAAAGGTCACATCTAGTTCCTTTCTTAATTATTTGATATTAACGTTTAAATGCGCATAAAATGTATGAATGTCTTTACCATGCTTTCGCTGGAAGGCAACTTTAATATGTAAATGTTTTGTGTAACGGAAGTTTCTTTAGAAAACTCCGTTTCTTTTCTTTGCCGGGATTGTGTCGCAAATCCAGCCATTGCTCATTACTAAAGTCCTGCAAGTCACTCCATATCTTGCATAATAAAGGACAAAGGCTTTGTCACATTAACACATGCCTAAATAGTAAAACGCTAATAATTTATGACAGAGCGAGGCAATGGTGGGAGTGCTTCACTTTTCCTGGCGACTGACATCTTGAACATAAATAATTTGTTCATCTTGTTTCTTGATCGAATCCAAACCCCTATCGACGGATTCGAGCAAGATGAGGTGCAAGCCGCGACTGGCTCTCCATCTCAGACAACGACAAGACTTGGTCGCGAGCGCATGCTCCTAAGCGCGCTCTGACCTGTTCCGACCCCTGCATCCGGGGCCTTTTACCCTAGACAGCCGGCTTCATTGAAGAGGTGTTCGCCTGCAACATTATCTTCGAAGATTTGCAGGTGAGCCTCCTATATTTTGTTTCCTTTGTCATAAAAAAGCGTTTTTACTTGCAGTGTACCCTGACCTCCTTAAGGCCAGTTGGTAAGGCTATGTCTTTTGGGCCAGTTAATTCTGGAAGTTACGCCGTAATGTCGGACAGCGGGACACGTTATTAGCGGGAGTTTCACCTGAAGATCTTCGAAAACAATGTTCAGGCGAACACTCTTCACTGTAGCTGGCTGTCAAGGACCCAAGAAGTCCCTGGTAGCGAGGGCAGAATGCCGAGTCCCACGGAGCACACGAGAAGAAGGTGCGCTCGTGTTCACGGCTGGTTTCAATCTGAGGTGGCCGACTTCTGTCGCCACGCTCCTTAGCTTGCTCGAATCCGTCGCGATGGCTTAGGACTCGAACAAGAAGATCAGACGAACGTTTTAGTATTTAAATTTACATTTGTCGCCGTAGACGTGAGGAACCCCCGCCATTGCTCCGCTTAGTCGTAAAATAATCAGCGTTATTAATTTTAGGCTGATTAGAAGGAGCACAGCCTTCGCCCTTTATTGCGGAAGGCCTTTTTGTGCCTTATAAAGTCCGCAAAGGACCTCAGCGTTCGAGCAATGACTGGAATCTCGACACAATCCCGGCAAGAGAAAAAACGGAGTTTTGATCAGAAATTTTCGTTACATAGATTTAACATTCAAACATTTTAATATATTAATGTTACTTTCCAGAGGAATCATAGAAAGAACACCAATTACATTTATGCGCATATTATTTTTAAGAGCAATAAAGTAGGGAAGGACATTAGAGGTGACCTCTCCTAATTAAGTCTGCAAGCTTGCTACGTTGCTGGGGAGCTGCCTGTCGCCTAGGCCGTGCAGCTGCCTCAATTTCAGGTTCCTCGGAAGTTTCCGAGGAGTCTGATTCAGAAGAATAATGCTGATCTCTAGGGCGTTCAATAGAAAAGGAACTACCCTCACGAGAACAGGAACTCTCATGCAGCTCGAAAGATGGATGCAACTCCTCACTCGAGCCTCCCCCTGCGCTTTCCCACCCCTCCTCTGAAGCAGTATCAGTAGCAGCTAACTCCAGGGGGTAAAGTAAGGAAATTTTAACGGCAGACTCTGAGTTACCAGCTTTGATCATTTTTACAACCCGGACCTTGCCATCGCGTCCAGGAAGCAGAGCGATGATACGGACTAAGGTCCAAAACGGTCTAGGTTTTATGGGATGCCTTAATAAGATAACCTGACCTACAGACAAGAGTTTATTATTAGGAGGTAAAGATTTAAGAGGATATGGACCTCTTAGGGTGATTAAGTACTGTGAGTACCAGAGATCCCGAAACTTGGCCACCAAGACGTCGCGCCTCTCAAGCACGGAGAGCAGATGCTCTCGACGTTCATCGTCCTCGGTTTCCAAGTCAGGGACCTCATCGGAAAGGATTAAAGAGTTAGAAGAAGGGTAAAGTTGAAGGAATTGAATAGGCATGATAGGCAAAATAGTGTCCCCCGTCTCTGTATAGGAGAGAGGACGTCGATTAAGATTAGGAGAGATGTCAGAAACTGCAGTGAGGAAGGTAGAGTAAGGATAAGTGCTACGACCAAAGAGCTTGTACAAACTCTCCTTAATAGATTTAAACAAGCGTTCCCCGATCGCACCAAATTGTGGACTATAGATCGGGATAGTTTTAAATTTAATGTTAAAAGTGCGGAAACGTTCTTCATACAAGGAAGAAGTTAAAGCTTCTGCCAGAAGGTCAGAAGCAGCTACGAAAGTTTTAGCATTATCGGAATCCACGGTGTTAGGGATATCCTTTTCGTTCCTGAAGCGAATGAAAGCGAAACAAAATTCTTCCAACGTCATGGAAGGAAGAAGCTCTATAAGAATAGCTCTAGTTTGAAAACATGTAAATAGAAAAAATACACTTTTTGTTTATGGCCAAACGGATCTAACACCCAGAAATGAGCTGAAAAGTCCATTCCTGTTGTGGCGAAAGGTCTCACAAAATTAGTCCGACTGTCTGGCAAAGCAGGCGGGTCAGGATAAGAGAAAGCCTTAGCGTTCACCCGCCTGCATACTATGCATTTGGATAGAACGCCACGCACAGAACGCTTACAGCGAGGTATCAAATAACCGTCCATTTCAAGTTTTTGCACGGTCGATTCAACACCCTGATGATTAAGAGTTTATGGGTATGCAAGATCAGAAGATAGGTTAGATGAGAAGAACTAGTCAACAGAATAGGGTTCCTAGTGTTGTAATCCAATTCCTCCGCTAAGACAATGCGGCTGCTCGATCTAATCAAATTATGAGAGTCAAGAAACAAGTTGAAAGATCTAACATGCAAAGGTGGACGAGGATTCTTGGTTTCCAAGGCCCCTATCTCGCTGGCAAAACGCTCTCTTTGCATAGAGGAAATGAGGTAAAGAAACGCTCGCAGTTTAGACTCCCCCGGATCTGCGCGCTTCCAGATTGCTACTGCCCTAAATACCTTCTCCACCGCACCCAACAGCTTTGGGTAGGAGGAGAAGCGCTCAAGCGTTACAATAAAAGCTTCACCTGGGTGAGCAACATTAAGTGCGATACACGTGTCTGAAACAAGTTGCTGCGGAATGCATCCTAAGTGGCCCATAGGCCACTTATCTCTACTTTCTCTGATTCAAGTAGGACCTTCTAACCATAACAATTTATTCTCTAGAAATTTAGATACCTTAACACCACGCGTCAGCATGTCTGCAACGTTTTCGAGCTAACATTTGGAGACGATACAATTAAACCAGTCGATAAGGTTAAAAATCTGGGTGTTTGGTTTGACAAAAATATGACTTTCAATTCACACGTCGAAACAATGTGCAACAAAATTAACGGAACCTTAATGTTCTTTCATCGTATAAAGAACACACTTGACGAAAAATCTAGATTATTAGTGATTCAGTCTTTAGTTTTATCGCGTCTGGACTACTGCAGTCTTGTGTGGGGAGACTTACCTAAATGTCGTCAGGAAGAGTTGCAAAAATGTGTAAACTTCGCCGCCAAAGTGGTATGTGAAGGAAATTTCAATAAATACGATCATATAACCCCTCTTTTAAGAAAACTCGACTGGATCCCAATACCGAACAGATTCATGATCCAGAAAGCTCGAAGAGTATTCTCCTCTCTGTACCTCCCCCAAAGTAATGCAGAGGTGGTAAAATTTTTTCCATCTAATATCCCA
This sequence comes from Morinoia aosen, assembly GCA_030386875.1. Lineage (NCBI taxonomy): Eukaryota > Metazoa > Arthropoda > Malacostraca > Amphipoda > Talitridae > Morinoia > Morinoia aosen. The sequence goes on along the minus strand of CM059578.1, from coordinate 21,440,300 downwards.
AACGAAAGACCAAACCGGAGGAACGATGTTTTAGTCAGTTACCGTTCATCTAACGTGGGACAAAAAGCTCTCTCAGCTTCTGGAGCTTTTTTGTGGAACAAGCTTCCCCAGCATATCAAAAACTCTAAAACTGGAAAAGAATTTAGAGTAAATGTGTCATGTCATTTTGCATCTCTGTCATAGGGCCTGCAGCATCTCGGTGTGAACTTCCCATCTATCAGAAATTTTAATTTTTTCTGAAATTTCTGTTAGAAATTTAGAAACTATTTCATTTTACGTTTGCTAAGCGATTCCTATATTCATCTTACTTATTTCTGTCGACAACAATGAGCACCACAGCCGTCAGTTCAGTGCAGCAGAACGAACGTTCTTTCCATAATTAGGAGTATTTCCTCATCTTTATTTTGTTATTTCTTTCTCTTTTCTGTATTAATATTTAACGTCCGTATCGTATGACAAATATACCATAAAATACATTTTGTGTGTACACCAATAAACAGGTTTATAGATGTGAGGGTTGTGCAAAGTTTATAATGAATTAAATTTTTGGCTAACGTTGTCTCGCTATTTCAAAATCATTCTCGAAGATGTTTTCAATCGATTTTCGGCTGAGCTGGGGAAAGGGGTAATTTAAGCATTGCATTTAGTCTTTTTATTTATTTTTTTTTCGTGCGTTCAGCGCACACTAGCACTGAACTTTCAAACCGGAAAAAACTCTAAATTTCTGTAATCAAAATTATCATTTTGGATCAAGGCCTAATCTTCCTATATGTGCCAATTTTGTGAATATTCTCCACTCAGATGTGATATCCGGCCACAATGTTACTCCATTTTATCCCACGTACACATGTCCGTATAATGCTGAAGAGTTGTGTTGCTTCTTGACTATAACCTGATTTTTCTCAAAAATTTCTGTGAAGAAATTAAAAAACAGCTCATTTTTATGTTTTTCGAAGTCTTCTCTTCCTTTTAGTTATTTTTTGCGAAAAGTTTCTTAGGATTACAGTGAGCTCAGCTGTCATTTTCTGTGTAGTAGATGGTAGGTTGCTTCTATATTTTATCTTATATGTGTATTTTTTTTCTAATATTTTATTTTCAATAAGTATATATATTAATATGTGTGTGTACGTGTGTAGGTATATATATATGTATCTACATAAATAGATATACATGTTTCTATTTCATTTCTTTACGTAAAAACCATTCGGTTAATAAATTTTATTGCAATAGCGAAATGATTCAAAAATAGTGAATCGGCTTGTGTCAAGAGTATAGTGTAGATGTTTAACCACGTCTTCCCCCTTACTGCAAAAAGATATACTTGCTGTTGTCATTATGATATTGAAACTCGCTCATCAAATACTTCGTGAGAGCGCACGGCAGATTATCCGGCGTTTTTCGCCGGCAATACTTGGTTCGGAGCTAGTAGAGCCTAGTATATTACAACAAATGGCTGACTAATCTACCCGCTCAACCAGGACAACTTGCTTTTTCACATCGTGGAATTATTCTAAAGTCTGAACCCATAAATAGTGACTCATCCACACGTCACGGGTGGAATTGATATTCTGTCAGTCGCTAACATTAAACAGACTGTGAACCTCCACAAACACACTCACTTACACCTGGCCAACGTCATCGCTCGCCGGACCTCGCTTGCACGGAGTTTCCCATCTAAGAGAAGATCGTCCGAAGTCAAGCACGCCATCGGTCATCACGGCTTCCTTCAATAAAAACATCCAAGCTGAGTTTTCCCATAAAGTGTCTTATTATCCCTCTCTTGCAACTTCGAAAAACACTATCGAGAAAACGTTTAAGATTGGATGTTAATAACTACCTAAGTTGAACCATTTCCACCGTCGTACCCTAGCACTCTGGAGTGCACTTCGGCACTACATAGAGCAGGGTCAATTTGGGAAAGAAGTTCAGAATTATTGGATTTCCATTTGCGTAACGGAAACCCACTTTCCTCAAATGCACTGTTGGCTCTGCGAAAAGTGCACAACGCCAGTTCAGGACTCTCAGTAGTGAACACTAAATTATCGACGTACAGCTTATTCGCCATAACGTCTCTAACTGTCAAATCAGTAATAGTTTGCGTGTGCAATTTGAGCAGATAGTTAAGAATATAAGGCGATGCAACAAACCCGAACAACAGATTGGGGAACGGCAATACAAAAAATTGCCATCCTTGAAAAGGATGAAGCTAAACTGATTGTGGTCAAAATCACAAGCAAGTTTCACCTGCAAGAAAGCTTTAACAATGTCAGAAAGAACCACTACGGTATTTGCACGGAAATAGACCAAAAGTTCTAACAAATTATTCATCAGATTAGGACCCACATAAGAGGCTTCGTTCAGACTGGGTAAACCACCGACCTTTAAAGAGCAATTAAACACAGGACGAATTTAAGAAGTTTCTACATGTGTACGTATTACAGGCCTATGCGGGATCCATTTGTGAGCTCGCACATCTATCTTTTTGACGGAAATGGGTTCAATTATGCCCAATTCAAGCTGCTCAAGGAATACGTCATTATTGGCCTGTTCAGTCCCCTTTAGGGCATTATCAGTCGCTACTTTTCGAGCAAGATATCTTGCTAATACGAAATTGTTAGGCACTCTAGCCAAAAGTTGGCGATTCCAGGGCAACTGGACAGAATATTTACCTTCTTCAAGTTTAACACTATCTTTAAAATCTTCCAATTCCTTATCATTCTCCTTCAAGGGTATACCAATAAGCTCAAGGTCAAGCAGCTGATCAAGTCCAGTCTGAACTACGCACTGCTCAGAAACGTCTAATAATGATGTACATACCTTAGGAGTTTCAAAGAAACTATTCAAAATATTAAGGTAACGATTTTCGTTCAACTTACATTTGGAAACTTTCCTTTAAGTTTGCGTTTTAGTTTCATTGTCAGAAGACAGAGAAGGTTTACATTATTTAACATTGATATTTCTTTCAAGGGAAGTTTTAAGATCATTAGTTAGCTTCTTAGTTTTAGAAGCAACAAAAGAAGATAAAGAGGAGTTGTAACATTTTAACTCCCCAAAGGGTAGAAACCCGTTAGAAATGCGCATGGCCTTATTGCCATTTACGTGCTGTAACTCCAGAACTTTAAAAGCTTGATGAGCATCTACACCCAAAATTCCGCGAATTTGGATGCTATCATTTATAACTTCCGGATAGGAAGTCGACAAAGGAAGATTAGTTTTTAAAATTTCGAGTTTAGCCTTCAAATCTCTCATATCCATCTGGAGGTTTAAATTTATCATAGCGAAAACATCAAGCTCATGCTTCTCACTGTCCGGAAGCACGAGTTCAATGCTGATTTGCTCACCAATTAAAGGAACAGAAGCACCCACTGTGTTAATAGTTAGCTCCTGCAAGTCTACATCAGAATAGTCGGAGCCCACAGTCTCCAAATCAATAAGTGAAGACTGACTGCCACTATCAATTAGAAAATTAACACGCTTAGTTACCCCACCATACTTGGTGGCAAGAGCAACAAGAGGGCACATCCTTAGACGTGCCTTTAACCGTCATGAGGAGGTTGCAACAAAGGCACTGGATTCAATAAATTTAGGACACAAAGGGCTAACATGATTGTTAGCTTTACACAAAGAGCACAAGAACGGGAGACCATTAACTTTGGAGGGACACGCACTAGACAAATGCTCACTACTTAAACAGGCAGAACATAATTTTAATTCACCAGCCCGTTTCACACGCTTGTCGTGCGAATTAAATCGCCGGCATGCAAACGAAGCGTGGTTTGTCTGGTTACAGAAGCGACATACCTTAACATCGGGCGACTTATTAGGTTTAGGTAAATGTGGCGTTTTGTCCCTCACCTCAATCCGGGTCACCAGTTCTGTGTCCTTACTACGGAATACATAAGACGGTTTGGATTTACTTCTGGTTTCGAGAAGAGAAAGCACATTATGAGCATTCTCAAAAATCTCCAATGAAAAGAAACTCGCTTTAAAATAGCAAAGGAGTTCCAATAGGAAAAATTCAGGATGTTTAGTTTTAATTACAGCAGAAAACAGAAGGTTACCCGACTTCTCATTAGAGAAATCCAAGCCCAACTTGAAAAGCTCAGGAAGGCGAAATTTAACCCTAGAGAGGAAAGAATTTATTTCAGATAGACTCTGTACACTGGGACAGCTCAGGATCTCATCATGAGCTAATGAGATTAATTTATCAGCGTTAAGAAAATCTTTCTTAAGCAATGCCCAAGCAGATAGAAAACTAGTTTCTTCGTTAGGAAGTCCCTCTATAAGACTGAGAGCTCTTCCTTGAAGCTGATTTTTGAGGAAGATAAATTTTTGTTTCTCACTCATGTTAGGATAAGCCTGAAGGGCATTAGAAAAGGACTCTTGAAAGTGAAGGAAGTTGAAAGGGCACCCCTCATTGTCACTGAATTTTTTCAGTGTCAACTGAGGAGCTTTAAAGATATTCAAAGGAACATCAGAAGAAGAAACCTTAGACACAGAAGGTTCACCGGTAGCACTAGAGTTTAGCACCGGAGAAGTGGGAATGAGTTTTTCAAGTTCAACAATAAGTTCTATGACCTGAACCTTGTACTCCGACCTCCTAACCAGCTCCTCCTCAGAAGCCTCCCTAACATCTGAAGGAATAGTAACGGACAGAATTCGAAAGGACTGTAACAGCCCACTTAAATGAGGAACAGCTTCAATAAGAAAGGCCGAATCAAAGTTAGGAGAAAGAGCTTTTTTTTAAGAGATGTAATGCTACACTTTATGCCCCGCAATTTAATGCTTAAGGCTAAGGCAGTACACTTTTCCGTTTCCATAATTAAATAATCAAATTTCTATTTCAAGGCCTAACTAATAATCTAATAATCTAATCTTCTATTTCAAGGCTTATTAGAAAAAAGTTCAGCTAACTAGAGTCACGTCTACACTTTTAAAGAGGACAAGTTATATCCCAACAAAAGACATGGAAAATTAATAATGAAGAAGAAAGACACAAAAAAGGTACATTTTCCCCACCACTTACTTTCACTTTCACAACATTTCTATTTTTAAAGTTTACACTCAAATTGAGTTAAAGAATATTTTCATATATAAATAAAAGAACCTAATAAAAGTTAGACGAGGCTCAAAAAGGCCAGAACCTGTAAAAAACGTAAGGTTCTTAAGCAACACAACAAGGAACCTCGCCTAAAATACAACACAGGTTGCACTCGACTTACACCTAAGGAGACTGAAAATCGACTCTCGCCACGCCGGACAGCGGCGCTAAGACGCAATTAAAAATTGACACGATAAATTTCTTCTTATTTTTTTTGAAGAGAAAAGAAAAAGAATTCAAGATGAGAATAGATAGATACCAGGATTTAACCTGCCGAATTCCAGGAAAGCTATACCATTAACTAGATGGCGCTGAGATCTAGCCGGCTTAATTGCCGTTAAGGCAAAACTGCACAAAAGTAGCACGGCTTAGAACATTTTATTTCTTTAAGAGGTATCTCTTTATGAAGAAAAATTGTAAGACATTATCTTTCGAATAGAAATTTCGAAAATGATAGTTGAGATTTTGAAGGAAAATTGTTTTCGAATAAAAATTTGTGCGCAGCCACCTTAACAAGTGGACTCAACTCCCCGAATTAACGGGCCCTACGGCACACAAATTTACCGGGAACCCATCTGGGGCCGGTAACGCTGAAATTTAAGATAATTAAGGACAAGCGGAGCGTCATTAGCGGGAGTCTCACCTGAAGATCTTCGAAAACAATGTTCAGGCGAACACTCTTCACTGTAGCCGGCTGTCAAGGACCCAAGAAGTCCCTGGTAGCGAGGGCAGAATGCAGAGTCCCGCGGAGCACACGAGAAGAAGGTGCGCTCGCGTTCACGGCTGGTTTCAGTCTGAGTTGGCCAACTTCTGTCGCCACGCTCCTTAGCTTGCTCGAATCCGTCGCGATGGCTTAGGACTCGAACAAGAAGATCAGACGAACGTTTTAGTATTTAAATTTACATTTGTCGCCGTAGACGTGAGGAACCCCCGCCATTGCTCCGCTTAGTCGTAAAATTATCAGCGTTATTAATTTTAGGCTGATTAGAAGGAGCACAGCCTTCGCCCTTTATTGCGGAAAGCCTTTTTGTGCTTTATAAAGTCCGCAAAGGACCTCAGCGTTCGAGTAATGACTGGAATCTCGACACGTTCATGAATGTTTCTGGCGGCCGGCGAACCACCTACATAGAGTCAGACTAGCCGTCGTGATGCTGTGATTATTCTAGTGCTTTCTCTAGACAGTAGGCTGTATTGCGATGCTAGGAATTCAACGGCTCAGATTGTGAAATAACAGTATTTCAGCAGGCTCACTGAATGTGTAAATTTTAGAGACTTATTCATTGATTTTAACTCTGAATTTGAGCTGGGTATTGAACTTCAGTTTAACTAATCACATGTGACGTGTTCTAGCATAAAAACGTGGGATGAAAATTAGCAAATAACAGAGACTAGCAATTTGCAAATTAACCATGCATAATTCAAATTTCACTAATAAAAAATAAAATACTTTGGTCAATATTTGTTGGCTTCTCACCCACGAGCTGTGCTAGACAAGTTGCGCCAGTCAGTTAGGTAGAAGCCTAGAGTTGGGACATTTCAAAAGTAGACTGGGAATATATCCAGAAATTTATGCGACCACTTGCCCATGTGATTTGTGTTTTCAGGGCGACGTTGGTCAATGTGTACATGTTGCCCTAGGGACAGTTCACCTGTGTTTAGATTAAGCGAGTCACCTCAAACCCTCTCAGGATTAGGCTGGTCAATGAGATAACCGTTTTTATTGTGAGAATAGGATTTTTTTGACAATGGCTGATCTGCTGTAACTTAAGTTCTGATTATTCTGCGGCTGGATAGGCTGTAGTACTAGTCCGCTGTTACTATTTCAGCTTGCTCCTGCATCAGAGACCTAATCTTTTGTACATTTCCCTTTCCACAGGTAGAGTAAAGAAAAAACAAAGTAGTCATTTCTTATGTATGTTGAAATAGGCTATTCCAAGTTTTCTAACGTGAGGGACCTTCCCCCATCGTCTGTAAGTATTTAGGGTGTTGTCAGGTTGTTCTATCAAGGTTGCAACCAGTGGTATTGTAGCATTTGATCATGTAAACAGTCAGAGAAGGCCGAGTACTCAAAATTAAAATTAGTGTGTGAATATGCTGTCCTCCTCTGACCACAGTGCACATATTTAATATCCTAAAAATTATAACGAGGTGACAAGTAAAAACTTCCATGTGTGATTTTATAAAATTAGACTTGCATTGTTGTGTACTCCATGTAAAGAATGAAATGTGTTTCTTATCTTGAAAATCTGAAAATTTTTAATATGCTGACTCAGACGCTAAAATAGTTGTAATCAATGTGTGCGTGAGTAGGCTGTCCTCCTTTGGTCCTATGTGTGCATTACAAATGTGTATCCGCCAATGTGTTCTTTAGTTGGAGAGACTTATTTTCTTCTCAGTCAATGCAACAGAATTGTGTTATGAATTGTGTCATTGTGTTATGTCGTTGGCAGGACAATGAATCCCCTTTCATGTGTTGCTATTCTCCCATGGCAATGTCTCATTGCTATTCTCTTATCGCTCTTCTGTCATTAGAATATCATACCTAGTTCTAGCATTATTTAGTTGCTCTTCGTGTCTTAGTCAGCTACTTCTCATATACCTTCGAGGTATGAATACCCTTTCTTATTATGCGGTACTATATACCTTAATTGGTCAGTCGTCTATGATCTTAAGCTGGGAGTTTTCTTACCATGCGCCGAATCTGAATTATACATGTTTGTGCAGTTTACGGCATCATCGGGATAAGAAATAAAAACCGAAGAAACCTCGTGTTCTTTTGGCGTCCCTATGAAGTCCGTTCAATTGCGTGCCAAAGCAAAGATCGAATGCCGCTTGGGCACCCAATACAAGCAGTATCCAGAGAGTAATTGCCGCCGTCGTACATGGAGAGGAGTTAGATCTGCCTCAGCTTCGAGTTTTATTGTCGGAGTACAGTGCAGAGCCCCAAACATCACCCTTGCCGCGGCGTATTGCACTCGATCGAGGCGTGCCAAGTGTGATGGCGCAGCAGTGGAGAAAAGAAAAGAGCCATAATCAAGTTTGGAGCGGATCAGTGTTGTAGAGTTGGCGGAGAGTGAAAAAATCAGCGCCCCACCTCCTGGCTGCAATGATGGAGAGAAGGCGGAGGTCGCTTTGGGTTCGAGAGACAAGACTAGAAATGTGCACGCCCCATGTGAGGTGGGAGTCGAGGGTCATTCCGAGAAATTTTACTGTTTTCACATACGAGAGAGGAGTGTTATTCAACAAAAGTGGGGGTATAGAGTTAGGACGGTTCAGAGTGAAGACGATGGCTGTCGTTTTAGTAGGGGATATAGAAAGTCCCCACTTGTTGCTCCACTCTTCGATCTTGTGCAGAGCCTGCTGCATTTGCGCAACTGCGTTTGGTAGAGAGTAACTGGTCACCCACATAGCGCCATTATCTGCAAACAGCGAGTGCTCCATGCCTCGGGGAGCATTTGAGAAGAGGTCATTGATGAGCATTAGAAAAAGTGTTGGGCTTATCACAGATCCCTGCGGGACACCAGCGTACAGCGGATGGGACGAGGATAGCCCATCTTCTTTGCGGACTCTCAAAGTTCTCAGTTTCAGGAAGTCGGCTATAAAACAAGCTATGTTGCCATCGATGCCCATAGTATGAAGCTTCAGAAGGATGTCATGATGCCACACAGAGTCAGAGGCTTTGGATATATCGAGGAAGACCGCCACACAAAAGTTCCCACGGAAGAAGGACTCGCTAATTGAAGTCTCGAGCTTTACTAGTGCATCTGCAGTGCTGCGCCCGGCTCTGAAGCCACTCTGGCACGGATCGTAGAAAGATATTTGTTCTTGGAGTGCTTGCAGGTGCCAGTTGACCATTTTTTCCATCACCTTGCACAGGCAGTTTGTGAGGGTGATTGGGCGGTAAGATGTGGCCAACGTTGCTACTTTGCCAGGTTTGAGAATCGGAATGATTATTGATTCTCTCCATTGGTGAAGGAAACCGGTGTCGTAGAGGTAGTTGTAGAAGTTGAGCAGACCCTGTGTTTGGTGGTCGCTGAGGTGTTGTAGAAACGAGAAAGGGATTCTGTCTGCGCCGGGAGCCTTGGATGTGGAGGTGGAAATTGCTCGTTTTAGTTCGTGCATTTCAAAGCCTGAGTTATACCAAGGAGTAGGTCTGCGCGTAAAAGTAGGGAGCGAGGCTGCAACTGTGTTCTGGTGTGCTTCGAATGCTGCATTTTGAGTTCTGCCGTTGCTTTGCCTGGCGAAGTGAGTAGCTAGCTCGTTTGAGACTGCGTTTGGGTCAGTTGTGGTGGAGTTATTTATTTGCAGTACGATTGATTTCACCGGAGCTTTGTTGGACAAGGCACGAATCTTCCGCCATACAGTGGTGCTGTTTGTGCTCTTGTTCATTGTGGTCAGAAAAGTGCTCCAGATACTTTTACGCGCCTCGAGGACTGTGGATCGGAAAACAGCTCTGGCGCGTTTGAATGCGTTCCAGAGTGGCATGTTTCCTAAGTGGTTTTTGTATCTTGTCAGTGCTCTGTTTTTGGCTCGGCGTGCAGCAGCGCGCATTCCGGAGTTCACCAATTGGCTGAAGGGTGTTTGGTTCTGGTGGTCGTAGGGACATGTTCCAGGACAGACTTCATTATGGCTGTCGTAATAGCACCGCAAGCAAGTGTTGGTGAGAGAAATTCGGTGGGGAGAGCGAGATTCGATCGGTACGCTGTCCAGTTGGCTTTTCTCAGCTGCCATCTCGGGAGTTCCGTCTGGGGAGTTGGGAGGGCAGTTGTTATTATTATGGGTATGTGGTCACTCGTATTGGGGCTGCTATGGGGTTGCCATGTCAGCAGTGGTGCCACCTCTGGGGTGGCAATAGACAGGTCAATGTGGGTATATATACCAGATGGGCTTAGATATGTTGGTTCGCTGTTGTTCAAGAGACATATGTGGTTGTCGGTTAGCCATTGATTGATGAAGTCCCCTCTGGAGTCAGCCTGTGGGAATCCCCATGATGGATGATGGGCGTTTGCGTCAACACATATAAGAAATGGGCGTGGCAATAGTTGCAGGTGTAGGGGAAGTTCAGCTTGTAGGACAGTGAGAGGTAGTGAGGGGGGGGAGGTAGAGTGAACAGACAGTAATAGTGAAGTTAGGAAGAAAAACTCGTGCGGCGCATGCCTCCAGGGATGTGGTTATGGTGAGGATAATGTGCGGTTGCTTGTTTTTGACGAGCACCATCACACCACCGCCTCCCCCACACACCCGCCCACAACTAGCAGCGGGTTGAGTGTAACCATTAAGAGAGAAGCGAACGCCAGGAGCGAGGTGGGTCTCTTGAAGGCATATAATGTCTGGATACTGCTCTGAGGTTAGTTTTACGAGGTGTGCGCTCTTGCAAAGAATAACCTGACGTTCCATTGCATAAGAGTTAGGCTTAGCATCTTTGAAATAGAGATGAATGGCCTAGTTGAGCTATGGATTCGCTTACGATTGAGTCCGCTTTCAGGAGTTGACCTATCTGCGTGAAGCATTCTACTTTTTCGCTAATTTGTGTGGAGAGGAAGAGACGTATGATTATTGGCAGAAGTTGGATGATGAGTTGGTTAATTAATTGGAGGCATGTAGCTTTGAAGAGACTGAGAGTGGTGCGTGTTGAGTGAGGGCGAGTGAGGCTGTGGCGAGTGAGGCTGAGACGAGTGAGGCTGAGACGTGTGAAGCTGGGATGAGTGAAGCCGGGATGAGCGTGGCTGAGATGAGCGTGGTTGGGATGATTGGGACTGGGATGAGTGCGATTGGGGAGGGTGAGAATGGGAGGAGAAAGGCGGAGATGAGTCAGTTGGGGATGAGTCAGGTGGGGATGAGTGAATTTGGTATGGATGGGGATGGGATGAGTGAAGCTAGGATGAGGGATACTGAGTGTTTGCGTTGGATTGAGAAACAAGTGACTGGGCATGGGCTGAGAGATTAGTGGCATGGGGGTTAGGTAAAAGTAGAGGCTGGCTCAAGTTGAGGTTTACCTCGGAAGTGCGAAGAGAGCCGGTGTTTGGGCGGCTTTGTTGCTCTTGAGTTATCCAAGGAGAGTTGGTCGATTCTCGACTGTTGTACGAGGGGGCCGCTGTGGTGTTGAAGCAGTTTCCAGGGGTAGGGGGAAGATCATCATTACATTGCATGAGCTGAGTGAGTGTGGGAAATGCTTGGATGGAAGTTGTATCTAGAGGGGATGTTGGTTGATTTGAAGCATTTTTTGAACGAATTGTGCTTGTGATATTTGCGTTTCCTTCGTCTCTGGCCTTCGCTCTGGCATCTGCAAAGCTTAGGCCTTTATCAGTAGTGAGTTGGCATGCTCTGCTTTCAGTTTCATATGCTGGACATGATCGAGAGATGGCTGAGTGGTTGCCTTTGCAGTTGGCGCATACGGGGGGTCATTTGGTGATGAGAATTCTTCATAGGTATGACCTCGTTGACTGCAATGGCTGCAGCTTTGTTCCTTTTGTGAGCATCTCACTTTGGAGTGCCCATAACGGCAGCATTGTCCACAGCGGAGGGGGCTGGGGTAGTACTTGTCGATTGCGTAATCTACATATCCTATTCGGAGTTTGTCCGGAGGAGTTGGGCTTAGGAACGTTAGTACGTACACGGGAACTGCGGCCCTCTTGGGATCTGCGAAGAGCTTTCGGATTCCGACAAGTTTGTTTTCTTTAAGTATAGTCAGGAGGAATGAAGGGGATTCTTGTTGCAGTTCTGGGGCAAAGAGTTTGCCGTATGAGAAGTGCGTTGACCAGGCTATAGTGGTGGAGATTGGAGTTGTAGAGCCGTTCATCGTGATGGTGGTGGCTTCTAGGTGAGTGTGGACTTGGGTTAGGGTTTCGGTTGTGATTAGTAGCGCTCCCGTTTTTTATGAGTTACTTTTCCCACTGGGCCACATAGTTTATCGATGGATTTAGCTAGATGAAAAGGATTTATCTTGGCAAGGCAAATTTTGGGATCAATGGTTGTTATTAACACATTTCGAGTTGAGCTTGGAATTTTATCTGAATTTTCTTCGGCGTTTAGGTTCAGTCGAGCACTTTTGGGGTTTTGGGCGGTAATCTTGACTTATACCGTTGCTGGGTTAGGTTGCCCCGAAGTGAGGCTTTCGCACGAGTCTGATAGTATACCACTCATAACTGAGCGGTCACTGTCTTCAGCAACAGTGTGTTTTTTGAAGACACTGATGTTGGAGGAGGAGAAGTAGATTGTCGCTTGCGAGAATGACTCTCAGGTTTCGTTGTATCTTTTGCGAGGTAAGGTTTCGTTCTTTTTTTGGTTTATCTTGTAGTACCGCCTTTGCGGTCACCACCTGGGCCAGGGCCCATGATATCTCTGGCTTCTGTTCCAGGTGCGAAAGTACTGGTGCTTAACTTGACCGGTTTTTATAACAGATCACTCACAAATAACACACTGCGCAAACGCAATTTTGGGCAATACAGTTGGATCGTATAACAACACCGCGACGTGTTTACACTTCACGACCGATGGAGCAACTGTCTCACCTCTCACGCAACAAAAGAACTACTCTCACGAGCTCTCCATACACTCTCACGAGCTCTCCTGCTTAATATACTGTGAGATAGGAAATGCTGCATCTTTTTTTTTGTTAGACATACGTATGAGTTAAGGACTTTCAACCTAAACTCGTTTATTTTGGAGGGACATATGTATTATGTTGACATTTCTCAGGCGAATACTTTCTTCAGCTGCACCCCAATTATACATTATTTATATTGACATAGTTTGAGGGGTTACCAATATTTATTTTGCTAACGTCGTTCGAAATCAACAAATCCCTTTTAATGAAGTTGTTATTAAAAACCTCATCCCAGTTGTAACAGAATATCTTAATGTATGAATTCTGAATGTCTCAGCTTGAAATTCTAAATTCAGTTATTTACGAGTGGTAAAATATAAGCGAGGAAAGCAAAATACATTTTTGTGAGGTGATCTTGTCGATTTGCTGATATTCTCAAACACGATCCGTTTCATTTACCTCTCATTTGTATGAAAAGTTTTATAACTGCCAAAAGTTAGGTTTAGGAATTTTGGTAAAGCATAATTTCGTTTATAAAAATGTAAAAATCTTTAAAACGTACCAAAATTTGTCATTTTAGGCTACCGTCGTACCAAACGTACAACAAAGTGCCATTTGGAGCAGATCGTACCAAATTTGTACGAACGTACCAATTTCGGCAGCCCTGCCAGGCACCCCTTCGCACCTCATAACCAGGGCTCCCACGAGTGCGGAAGTTCCTACCCTAAAAGTTTGTTCAAGATTACTCTAAAAATGCATAAATTGTCCTAAAATGTCAAATAAGCTCATTGCTGGTATTACATCAAAATATTCAATGTTTCTATGTTTATATGTGTAGAAATGATACGACATCAGGGTCATGCGGATATAAGAAAATGAAATCCTCTGACTTTACGGAGCCATATGTGTCACGATACGTGCAACATTTAATATTGCTTTCACTATAGATTATCTTCTTTGTATAGGTACCTAGTTGCAAACTTTATTCAATGAGCGTAAAGTTTGAGGCCAGGCGATCCATTCCTGACTATCAGAGAGAACCAAAGACATAGTAAGAGGAAATTAACGACAAAGTAGAACTCGAAACATTTATTTATGGAACACAACACAAACACAGTTTCAAAATTTTGCGCAGAAAGATTAAGAGGAATTTAGTTGTGAAATAAGTTCATAAAAACACTAATTCTCGGTGCAATTGCAAAGAACGGGGCAAAGAATCTAATGCACTGAATGAAGAATTTCGACTTCACCAAAATTTTCGCGATCAGTATACTTAATTGGCTTAAATTAAGCTACGTATAGAGATAATTTAAGTTGAGTTAGACGAAACAGATGTTGCTCAAGGCTTAAAGTTAGCCCAATTGAATTACAAAAACGGACCGCCTAACAATTATTGTCGCGTCTTACCAGACGCGAATTTTGAGAAAAATTTTTGCGGCAACATTTTGCGGATCCGTACTGGTCCGCAAGACTGACGCAGCGTTCTATTTGACTGAAGTGCTCGTGGAAACAACTTCTTCCCGGATAATTTTAAGTTTCTGTGTCCTTTGGTGATGTGATTATGTGTCAGAACTTATTAATTCAAAACGTGTTCTCGAACTAGCTATACTGTCGATTCGCCACCATGTATCGTGTGTTTGATAGCGGTGAACAGCTGGTTTCTAGAGCATTCAAGGATGCTTCTGGCAGCCGGCGAACCACCCACATTGAGTCAGCCTAGCCGTTGTGATATTGTGAAGTCTAGTGTTTCCTATAGCCAGTATGCTGCAATGTAATGCTAGGAATAACAGTTCAGACTCTAAAGTGAGGTATTTGGCAGACCCATTGAATGTGTGATTTTACAAATTTACTAAATGGTTTTGACTCTGAATTTGTGCCGAATATTGAACTTCAGTTTAACCCATCACAACTTGACCATGCATAGCTCAAATTTTATTAAGAAACAAAAATATTTGTTCTCTCAATTTCTTGTTGGTTCCTCACCCATGAGCTGTGCTGGGCAAGTTGCGCCAGTCAGTAGGGTAGAAGCCTAGAGTTAAAGCACTTCAAAAGTAGACTGGAAGTTTACCCGGGAATTTATGCGACCACTCTATGAAATTCAAGGCTAGTCGGGTGGCCGAATAATTCAATTTCAACTGAATAATTACTTTACAATCAGTTTTAATTTCTGGGTCACCAGTTTGATGTTCGCCCAAAGTTGGGGAACTCAATTTAAATTACGTGAAGCTTGAAGAGCAGAAAAATTAAAGAGGTCACCAGCGCGAGGGGACGCGCATTGAATTTAATGATTAGCAAACTCAGAAGGAGTTGAGTACAGTGTTCGGATGTTCTCGGCATCAATTTAATCAAATTAACACTAGACTTTACCACGGACTAGACCACAAGGAAGGGTAAGGATAATATGGGTTTGTTTTTCCTGGCCTTTATTTGGTGAGAAGGCTTATCAGCCCCGTAGGTAGCTTCAGGATGGACCGTTCCTGGTCCGATCTTGAGTAGAGGTGCAACCGGCTCGTAGCTGTGGTGGTGAGATGACGGGTGTATGGTTGTGTAAGGCTGGTGTGCAAGGTTCCCAGTGTCTGGTGGAACGACTCAGTGTCAAGTGGATTAGACACTGGCCAGGTAATGGATCGACTCAGTGTCAAGTGGATTAGACACTGGCCAGGTAATGGATCGACTCAGTGTCAGGTGGGTTAGACACTGGCCAGGTAATTAAAGGAGGCGAAGAGGAAGGACCGAGAAGGAGGCAGCTCTCGTTTGTTACGTACTCTACCGGGTTATGGCCTCTCTACGTGTGAACTAAGATGGCAGGTAGGTGACTGTAACAGTGGAGTGTCTCGTGGCTTCCTGTATGGGACGACAGAACTGGGTTAATTTGCACACGGTATTAGGGCGAGCCATATCTTAACACATGCCAGGCTGTAACTTCTGCGATTTACAACTGCCTCAAAGCGAGGAGCTTCTACGAAATAATATCAACACAAACTCTAGCACCTGAGCAGGGCCGACATTTGATTTCGCAATATGTGAATATAAAGACTAAAAATTATACTAATTCCACAACTGTTGTCAGTTGGGTGGTTCTTAGGATTGAAACATATACTATAACTGCCTTATTCAGCATGCTGCTGGGACTTGACTTACAAGGGTCCCCAATGGGAACTAATTCCCAAGCCAAGACACAACTGAGTATGTAATCTCAATGAACTAACAGGTAGAAGTAAAATAGCTACAGCACTGAGATAATGCAAAAATAAGGAATTTCAAACACCACGTATGAGAAAGGTGAGGCCTCTATCTCTCTAAAATTCCTGTGAGCAAGACTACAACTACTCCAGCTTAACACCTAACTACTTTTAATGATTCGAAAATACGACCTAGTAGGCAGCATGATTCTGAAGTATTAACACTAAAAAATGGGTTTTTATTTACGAGGATGCACGATGTAGAGATCTCAATCTCAGTGAAAACAATAGAGCTGTGATTGCTTAATTCTGGCTTTTAAGAAATAATTTGCTTCTTCAACACATCAGGTAATTTAGTTGCCAAATAATAATTGAATACAAGGAACTGAAAAGTGGCAGGATAATTATTGAGAATGGAATAACTAGAAATTACATATGAGAATGGTAAACTAGTAAAAACAAAATAAAGATGGGACCAAAGTTAAAATGATATAGCAAAGGTCAGCATAAGCTCAATTAAATTCAGGGAAAAACCATCCTGAGTCAATCCTAACTGAACTTGTGAACAACAAAGTGTCTTAGAAAACACTATGGCTCAGCACTGATAAAATACCTGACAAGCTAATGTCAAACATCGGAATAATTGAGAGCACAATAAGGACTAATCAAAGGCTGGCAAAACAGAAAGGGAAAACAACAATGACAAAATGGTGCAGTAAGCTTGAACAACTAGTGCTCGCCTAAGCGCTTGCACAGAACAAAACAAAAGAGGAGATGTTCCTAAGTTAATTTCATGCATTGAGTTCTACAGAACGTTACATAGGCACAATGAAACACTTAACATTAAACACTTGTTACTTACATATGCCCATCTGGGGCCCAAGAACTACACTCGGAAGAATATATTACGTGAATGGCGACTCTGCCTGGATGGCTGGCTATCGGAAACTTGCGAAATGGTTCTGCGTGAAAACGCGATGAAAGCTGATGCTCGAAAAATGTTTAAATATTTCTGGTCAAATTTTAATTGATTTCGGGGTAATGTTGAATGAGAATAGTGATCTAAAATGGTAAGAATACTTGCGTTACCCTTATTTAATTTTTAGAAGCTAGTTTTGCTAATTTATGAAATTTAGACTGAAGTGCGGCTGAGGGCGTTCACTACAACTCGCCCATGTGATTTTGTGTTTTCAGGGCGACGTTGGTCTATGTGTACTTGTTGCCCTAGGGACAGTTCACCTGTATTTAAATTAAGTAATTCAAAATTGGCGAGTCATTTCAAACCCTTTCAATATTAGGCTGATCAATGTGATAGCCGTTTTTTGACAATAGGATTTTTTGACAATAGCTGATCTGCTGTAACTCAAGTTCTGATTATTCTGGGGCTGGATAGGCTGTAATACTAGTCCGCTGTTACTATTTTAGCGTGCCCCTGCATCAGAGACCTAACCCTTTGAACGTTCTCCCCTTCCATAGGTAGAGTAAAGGAAAAACAATATAGTCATTTTTTTCTGTATGTTGAAATAGGCTATTCCAACGTGTGAGGGACCTTCCCCCATCGTTTGTAAGTACTCAAGGGTGTTGTCAGGTTGTTCTACCAAGGTTGCAACCAGTGCTATTGTAGCATTTGATTATGTAAACAGTCAGAAATAACTGAAGGCCGAGTACCTGAAATTCAAATAATTGTGCTAGTGTACCGTCCTCCTCTGACCACAGTGCACATATTTAATAGCCCAAAATAATAATGGGAAGATGAGGAAAAACTTCCATGTGTATGTTTATAAAATTTGATTTTGCATTGTTGTGTGCTCAATACAAAGTATAAAAATGTATTTCTTATTTGTAAAATCAAAAATTCTTTATTATTCTGCCTTGGATATTACCATAGTTGTCTAATTGTGTTATGCTTTGGCCTGACAATTATTGATCCCTTCCATGCATTGCTATTCTCCTATTGCAATTTCTCATTGCTAATCTCTTATTGACATTCTCTTATTGACATTCTCCTATTGCTATTCTCTGGAACCCAGACGCTCGAGACTGGCGAGGATAGTTCTTTGTCATTAGGATATCATACTTAGTTCTAGCATTATTTAGTCGCTCTTCGTACCTTAGTCGGCTACTTCTCACCCATAATCGAACTAGGAGTTCTCATCATGCGGTGTTATATACCTTAATTGGTCAATCGTCTATGTTTTCTTGTGCCGAACCTGAGATGTACTTGTTAGTGCAGTTCACGTAGTCAGCGGGGCTTGAAATAAACTGAAGAAACCTCGTATTCTTTGGCGTCTCCTTGAAGTCCGTTAATCCGCGTTGCTGTAGTGAAGATCAAAATCCGCAAAGTTACGCGACATGTAGTACTTGAGAGCAAACTTGATATTGGTAATGAAAACTGGCCATTACCCTACAATTTTGCTGCGCTACCTTGACAGAAGTCGAATATCCTAAAAATCATGGAATTTTGCTTTACCCTAAACTCTAACCTAGACAACACCTGATTACCCTAAAATTGGGTATTTTACCCTAAAGTGGAAGCACTGCTCATAACTTTAGAGATCAGTCTGTCCGACCGACGCATACCATTATCCGCTTTGAATAATCACTAAAATAATAATCATCTAGAGGAGGTATCAATTCTAAGCGTTAATATTTATGAGTGTTGAGTAAATTACCAAATGAAGCAATGAATTTGAACAACTTGCAGGGATTGATATAAAAGTGCAAAACTTATGTTTTATATTTCTAATTATTTGTAAATAATACAATAACCAATGGCAGGCCTCAGCCGAGACGGTTCAAGAAACGGTTTGTGAGTCTTCCCAGGTAGCAAAATTTATTGACCTAATATTGAGCCAATATACAGTCTCAATATTGACTGGATATTCAAAATGAACATTGGGGCAATACTTTATTTTTGAAAATTCGGTTGATATTAAAAAAATATATTGGTCCAATAACAATATTATCATCAACCCAATATCAGCTAATTATTGTGTCAATATTGACTTGATAATGAAGTGTTCCCTACAATTAATAACATTGGCTTAGTACTCAATTCTTGAAAAATATGGCCCCGATAATGATAATTTCACTAACCCAATATTAGCTACTTATTCTATCACTATTGACTTGATGTTGAACAGTTCTAGAGAAAAATATTAACCTTTCAGGCCTGGAGATGTTGCTGCTTTAGCAACTGAGATCCGCTTACGGCGAGGGAAGCAACGACCGTTGTAAAGTAATCGTACTTCTCCTACAGGTAGTTCGAGTTTTTTCTTCTGGAGGTTTAACCACTTGCCTCCGGGATAACTTTACATTTACACGTATAAGTAATACTGAACACAAATGGACCAGAACTGAGTTTGAGGGGTAACTAAGGAAGGGTACTACAGGCCCAATACTTATTTTCTGACATCAAGTGGATATTGGTAGAATATAGTGTCCCAATAATAATTTATTTTTAACCCAGTATCAGCTAATTACTGTGTCACTATTGACTTGATATTGAGGTGTTTCCTTAAACAAATAACTCCGTATTATTGGCGTACAATATCAATCCAATATTTGGGCAATAATTATTTATATGCTAACAAAGTTTATTAAATTGTGAGATTTTTAATTATTATGAGATAGTTTCCACTCATATGAATATGGTACAAATATATATACACTGTTAGTTTAATATTAGAAATAATACTATTTACTACATTGTCTCAATAACAAGTTGATATCATAAATAAATACATCTTATTTCGATATTGCCTTGTTATTAGCCTATTATTGTAATCCAAGATTCTAATATCAGGTCAATAAATAATTATCAACCTAATATTGGCCTAATAATTTCTTGCTACCTGGGTTGAGTCTTGAGTTTCGGTACCCAGCCTACAGGGGCATAGGGGCCTTGATCACAGCAGATTTTGAGGAATGTTTAAATCAATTCGGTAGCGCCGATGTCTTGCAAGAACCCAATCAACAACTTTGGATTGTAGTTATCTGCTAGCAGGGATTGTAGAGTAGGCACCGTTTCTAGATCTGCACACGCTTGAAGCAAAGATCTGTGGGCAGTATCGAGTTTCGGACACTTCAGTAGCAACTGGCCTATTGTCCATATTTTTGAGCATGTGGAGCACATCGCCGGCGCAGTTCGGTTGAACAGGTGTTGGTGTGTCAGTCGGCATACACCCAGATGGAGACGCGAAAGGGTCACTTGCTCCCGCCGTGGCAGAGATAGGTAGGGTGCAGTCCCTAATTTTGGTTTGTGCGACCAGCTGCTTGCTGCAGAGGCAGTCCATTCGGACTGCCATTTAGATTGGTAGTGATTGAGAAGAAGGCTTCTACTTTCTTTGATGGACATACCTACTGGGGTGATATAAGTAATTTTGACTGCTGCTTTGGCTAACTCATCGGCCTTTTCATTTCCTCTTATGCCCACATGTGAGGGGACCCATACTATGATGAATTTGTTTGGATATTTTAAGAGAGAGTTTGATATGAGCAGAGTAAGAAAGTGGGAGGAGCTGTGTAGATTTGGCAGAGCATGGATGGAGCTTAGAGAGTCAGTGAAGGTAATGTATTGTCCTTTATGTTTTGAGAAGACAGAGATGGCAGCATATATTGCATAAAGTTCTGTTGTTAATACAGAAGAATGGTTTGGAAGGTGGGCTAGAAGACTATAAGGGTCACACCAGGCTGCTGCACCACTCAGGTCTTCCGCTCCGGACCCATCACAGAAGACAGCTGTGCGCGAATTGTGCCTTGCGCGAAGTTCCGAATACAGCTGCCTCCACGAGTCGTCTGGTATGGAGAGCTTCGAGTGTTTGTGAAGAGAGTCATGAACTTCCGCTGGAGGAAAGCAGAAGATATTGCTTCTGTTTATGACTGGAATGTCTGAGATCTTTATTCCAATTTCTTGGAATTGCCTGTGCAAGATTGCTGTTATTGGAAGTGGCCGGCATTGGATAGAGTGAAAGTTAAAGAGATAGTAAGTACAGATTTCCTCTCGGACCGGACGGTTGTTGTTGGTAAGAACCCGGGTGCCATATTTTGCTAGCAGCAACTGCCTACGAAACCTCAGGGGGAGCAGGTCTGCTTCTGCTTCCAGCAGAAGAACTGGGGTGCATCTCAGGGCCCACAGCATTATTCTTGCTCCGGCGTATTGGATGCGATCAAGGATTTTAAGGGTGGAGTCTGCCACCGAATGAAAGAGAAAAGAGCCATAATCTAACTTGCGGAGTATGAGAGAAGAGTATAAGGATCTGAGAGTGAGGAAGCCTGCGCCCCATTTGTTTGCTGCTACTATTTGGAGGAGGCGTAAGTCCTTCTTATAGCGGTTTTGCAAGTTGTGGTGGTTCCATCTAGCTGTGCGCGCTCACCACCACACAAGCTCAAGAGCGCCACCCCACAGCCTCAAAGCGCTCTTACTGGCCGACCAACCAGCGCTCGAATTCGGCGCTGGGGGGGGGGGGGGGGGGGGCGGTGGTGACAATAGGAAAGAAGAGAAGAGAATTAGAGTTTGGCACAGAGTGTGCCAGAAGAGAAAAGGGAGGAGAGAAAAGGAAAAGGATAGTAGAAGACGAAAAAGGCCCTTAACGCATAATTAGGTGATCTTGTGCATATTGTTCAATTTGTACTGCTAATTAGTTAATATAATAAGGGAAAGTACCCGTCAGGGCTTTTTATGCTAAAAGTGATTCATGTTTTGTATTATGCCGCGTCTACTCTGCTCTATTGTATTATTATATCCACGGTAGAGGGCGACGTGAGCAATCCGTGCACGGAGTGAATTTAAATTTAAGCTTAGGCAATTTTATGCTCGTCTACAAGTCCCTATATACGTACACTATATATACATATACTATATACTACCCTATACATATATTTTTTTTTATTTTTTATTTATTTTTTTATTTATTTTTCATTTTTTCTTACATACATATGCATGTATACAAATTTTACATACATATACACACACACATACCCGACACGTGCACTCATACTTTTTCCAAAATTACGCACACACACGATACACAGGCATACATATGAGTATATAAAATATTTGTTTTATCATACATATATATACATTACCACCCATACACACGACACATGAGCACACAATGGTTATATACGTTTCCATACCCTTACACGGACAAACCTTCACACACACGCACACGATTCGCATGCACACCACTATGCATATATACATTTTATTTATTTTTTTTATTTTAGATTTTTTCTTTAATGTTTTTTTTTATTTATTATTTTTTTTACACTACCTACATTACATCCAAGCTATCTAAGCAATTACACGTATCTTACCTACACAGTAAGCAATACCTAAAATTTCATTCCTTGTTACTGAACTATGGCTTAGGCCTATCTAGTTATTGAACTACGAGTATATACAATATAATATCTACACATGTACATCATCTAGCGCCTATAATTAGAGAATAAGTTTTTACTTATACACTATCTTATTTACGAATGTTGTCTATTCTCTTCAATACACGAGCACATTATGTTTCGCTACTTTCGACCTACCATATATATCTACATATATATATATATATATATATATATATATACATTTCAAGTTACTTGTTTTTCTCTACCTATTTACAATTATAGCGTCTGTGCACATCATTCATTATATATACCTAGATACAGTTTTGCAGACATGCACTTTACACTACGTACATTTATACAAATAGGCTATTGAGTAATTGGAGGTGTAAGTAAACAGGAATTTAAGAACTTTTAAAGTAATGAAAAAAATTTAATAAAAAAAGTTTTTGTGTATGTCCGTGCAACTGAAATGAAGTTAAAAGTCTGGGGTTTTGGCTTCCCACCCATGGGGGGAAGACCGTCCTACCACTCGCCAAAACCCCAGAAAACAAAAAATAAAAAAAATATTAATGAAATTAGTTTGGTCTTCCCCCACGTCCTCCTAAAAGGACTAGAAATTGTCTTAGTAGGTGTGCCTGGCAAGGTTGTTGGTTCATGTATATTTTGGAGGTGGAGGGGGGGCCATTGCAAGTTGTCTAGAGCTTTTAAATCGGGAATGTTGATTGGGGATGAGCTCCGGAGGAAAACTTAATTTTGTATACAGGTCAGGATCGAATTGCTGCATGTTGTGCCAGATCCTGTTTGCACGCTCGTGCAACAGTATGTTTATGGGAGGGACATTTAGATGATTGTGCAGGTGTTTGGATGGTACTGCTTCTATTAAACTTGTGCCGGTAATAAATTTAAGTGCTTTGTTTTGAACTCTTTGTAATTTGGATATTGCTGTTGCTGATGCTGTGTGTAAAGGTATGACAGGGTATATTAATGCTGATCTTACAAAGGCCATATATAATTTCAGTTTGATTTCCGTAGGGAGGTGAGTAAAACGGTACATTTTTTCTAGATTTTTGTAGGCTATTGCTTGTCTAATGGAGGCTTGTGATGATACACCATGTGTAGTTATGTTCAAACCCAGGACTTTTCCTTTATTTGTGTATGGTATTGATTTGTCGTTTATGGTAACTTCAAATGTTTTCCTTCTATTTATGGGGATTATTGCAAATTTACTACTGTTGGTTAATATTTTCCATTTACTTTCAAACGTGTTTATTTGTTCTATTGCTCTTTTGGTGTTGGCTGTTGCGTATTTTGGTGAATATTTTCCGGCTGTTATTTGTGTGATGTCATCTGCAAAGCATATGTAATCTGTTTTAGGTAGCGGCGGTGGTAAATCATGGGTATAAAAGCTAAAAAGTGTAGGGGATAGGCATGCTCCTTGGGGTACACCTGTGCACAGTGAGAATCGCGGCCCTATGTAATTGGATATTCTTATTGAGGCTGTCCTGCCATTAAGGTAACTACTCAGGGTCCGGAGAAATATAGGGTGAAGCTTGATTTGCGAAAGTTTGAAGATGAGACCAGAGTGCCATACCTTATCAAATGCTTTTTTAACATCTCTTAGGCAAATGTCTATTGTGAATTTTTGAGCTAATTGGATGGAAGTTGATTCGTGAATGGTTGCCAGTGCGGTGTGTGTGCTTCTATTATATCTGAATCCGTGTTGTCTGCTGTTAAAATGATTATGAATTGTAAGGAAATTTGTTAACCTATTATTTAAAATTTCATCTAGTAATTTGCCGTGTACATCTAGGAGGGAAATTGGTCTGTAATTTTGAACTGATTTTGGGGATGTGTTCGGTTTTGGTAGGAAAATCATTATGGCATGTTTTAGACTGTACGGGAAGTTACCAGCTGATATGGACGTATTGAAAATGTAAATCGGAAAGTGAATCATGTTTTTGGTAAGTTTTTGATTTGTAAAGTGGTTATTTCCGTTGTCCCCTGTGCTTTCTGTTTGAACGTTCTCAGTGCTTGTAATAGTTCTTCGAATGTCATAGGGGGAAAATGTATAGTGTCCAGTCTGTTGATATTTCCCATTCGGAATGGTTTGATTGTATTTGCTAAGTTGTTCATTTGTTCTTGTACTATTGCAATGTGTTTCGTGTCGAAATGGGGTTCGTCCTGTTCAGTAAATATTTCCTTTCAGTGTGCTTTGAAGACGGGTTCTTTTTTTTGAGGAGTATGTAACTGTTCTTTATTATGTTCTATGTATGGTATTTGTTGTTTAGTGTTGCCGCCCATCATCCTCTTGCAGGAGGACCAAAATATTTTCGGATCCGCCTGCAGTTTAAGACTATGAATTAATTCCTCCCAGGTTTTCTGATATTTGCCTTTGTATATATCTTGTATTCGGATTCTTATTGCGTTCAAATGTCGGTTCAAATCTATAGATGGCCCATATCTGGAGATGTATTGGGTTGTCTGTCGGTATTGTACTTGTAATGTCAAAGTTTCGTGAGTTGGTTTGATCCCGGGATTATTCTGTGATTTATCAGTGGGACTGCTGTATTTGTGGCATCCTGTACGTGTTTGTTCCATGTGTCTAGGTACTTGTTTATTTCGTTTATAGTTGGATCCGGTTGTGAAGGGGGTGTGACAGGTGATAGTAACTGCTTGTATAAATTCCAATTTGCTTCATGAAAGTGTATTCGCGGTTTGATGGGAATTTGTATTGGGTTGGCTGTGATGGTAGCGATTATTGGAATGTGATCCGATGGTGTGATGGGGCCAGGCTTCAAGAAAATATTATGAAATGCATGCTTGTTTTGTAAAACTACATCGGGTGAGGTGGTGCTATTGTAAGTTATTAGGGTGGGAAAAAAGGGTCCAATGTGTGTGCATTTCTGTTTTGAAATTAGGTAGAAAAGATGGTTTCCTCTATTGTTCCTATGTGCTAGTATCCAGTTATGCTATGTGCGGCGTTTATGTCACCTAGAAAATAGGTTGGGTGCGGTCTATTGAAAAGCATGTGGAAGTCTTTGAAATTCAGTTAGTCTGTTCTTGGGGGTGTATATGTAGTACCTATGGTGATTGGTCCCTGAAGCGTATCTATTGTTACTGCTATCATGTCTGTGTGGAAATCATCGTGAAGTCTGTACGAAATGCTTTTCCTGAGTGCTATTGCAGTGCCTGCGTGATTTTCGTTTAGCTTATTTGAATAAAACGTATTGTAATTGAAGATCTTAAGGGGTTGGTTATTTATGAGGCAGTGACTATTGATAAGTATTATGTCTGGGTCTAGTGTGTTGTATATGTTGGATAGTGTGATTCTATTGGTATTCCAAGGTTGCACGTTGTGTTGAATTATTGTTATTTTCTTCAGGTTCATTTTTGAACAATTAATTTTTTTGCTTTTTTTGGTGGCTGCTATTAGTGATTGGTGTCTTGGAAGATTTATGAAGTCCTCGTGGGGGATTATGTTTATTTTTGTTCATGTGAATTGGACCCTGTTGCTCTTAACGTAATCCAGTAATGCTTGTGATCTCATGTCTTGAACAGTGAATTTTAATCCTTTATCATTTTCTTTTCTGCTGAGTTCCTGGATGTACCATTCTGTCGGGCGATTTTCTGGGATTGGTGAATTGTCTATGAAGTTTCTGTACAGTTTTATATGAAAGTTGTGTTTGTTATCTAATACTATGCTTGAATTACCCAAATCATCACTTATCCTGCGCTTAGTTCTAGCCTCCGTGTCCATAGCCTCCTCCATATGCTCCTGTTCACATTCCAGAGAGACATCCACCGTTTTTTCCTGTTCCGTTTCCGTCTCCTGTGGTATCGTTTCTGATTTGTAGTAAAAATTGAAAATTGCGGCTGAATCACGATCTGGGAGAGCGGTATCAATATTGAAGTTCAGTTTTAAAGATTGTTAAAGAAGGTCGCCAAATTTCTGTGTTCTATTCAGTGCTGCTATGTGTGCTTCCAAGATGAGTGCTGTCAGTTTACTATGTGTTTGTGATGTTAGGGTGAGGGTGTGTTCTGGGGGTTTTGTTTGTAATATTGCGTGCTTTGCAATTTCAGCATAGGTGTTTTGAGTTTGTTGGTGATGCTCCTGTTTTTCATTTTCGATTTTTTGTTTGATTACATTTTTTCTATACGGGCAACTTGATGCTAATGTTCTGTGTGGTCCATTACAATTGAGGCATTGTTTAAGTGTGCTTGTGCATTGTTGGTAAGAATGTTCTTTTGAGGAGCATTCTGAGCAATATTGTGTTGTTTGGGTGCATTTGGATGTTGGGTGGTCTTCATATTTGTAGCACTTGTAACAGATGAGGATGTTTGTGTATTTTTCTTGTTCACATTGATAGGGTGTAATTTTTGTATGTTACATAAAAAACCCATCTCGGAGGATCCTTTGTGCAGTGGTGGTGTCGGAAGTTATAATTTTAATTAGATGAGTATATTGCTATATTTTAACTATTTCTGTGACTGATAACCATGAATTTTGCTGTTGGATTTCTGCTTTGATTTCATCGGCAGGTCTTGCACCTATTTCATTATCAATTTGTCTGACAAAAATGGATCTTTTTTCTCTTAGGTCGGGGGGAATAACTGGTATTATATTCAATTTTTGGAATGCGTTGATTGCTTTACTGGAAGTTAGTTTATCAACTGAAGTGACATCGTCTGTTACTGCATAGAAACCTGTACTGGTGGAAGTCAGTCTAATAAGAGGAGCATTTAGGTCTTTGAAGGTTGTTTAAAAAATTTTTCTCTTGTCCACTGGCTTAGCTGTATCGATAAACTTGAGTTGTACTCTATATGTTGATGATTTTATTCTAGGTGCTGTACTGGTTGCGGCAATGTTGGGTTTTGACGTGGTAAAAGCATCGTAGGCGGAGGGATGCCAGGGTTAAGGGGAAAGGACCCGGAATTGTGTTCCTAGTTTTGGAAGCTGAACGAGGCTTTGAAGGAAGAGGGGCCCTGGAGGGGCGGGCACCCGAGCCTCCCCGCCCAGCACCAGCTCCCCTCCCCCGATCCGGGGGGGGGGGCATTACGGAAAGGGCCTAGCCTTACCCTACTATAATTACTACTCAATATTATGAAACAATATATACAGCACACAGCTGTACAAATCGCCTACTGAAGGCACACTTAAGCAACGGTGCCCCTAATTCAGGTATTAATTACCTAAACAGACGAGTTCTGGAAGATAATATCAATGTGAACTATACAATGTCAATACATTAAACCCTACAATACTAGTACATTTGACTATACAATATTATTACATTACACTACACGATACTAATATAACAGACTATACAGTACTAATACAATAGACTATACAATAATAATACAATAGGCTATACAATATCAGTACATTAAACTATACAATGTGAATGAATACAAGCTATACAGTATTAGGACATTTGAATCCGACAAGTATGCACAGGGTCACACAATTGGAAAAAAACACACAGAATTGGAAAAGCAATAGTTGAGAAACAGTGCTCACCTCTGGCCCGGAGGGGGTGCCCCTGGGCCGGTGGTCAAAAACCACACTCCGTCCTCCGACTTAACTTTCTGTTAAGCTTTCAAAAACAGAAAGGATAGAAAATAGGGAGCTGAAGAAAGTATTACTTTAATGCACTTTTATCGCACAAAGAGAGCCACTAACCATCCACGGCGCATTCACGAGGGAACCGGCGCTGGGTTGCCGGGCCGAGCCCCTACGAGCTGCGCGTTCCGAGCAGCCAGGCAACATCTGAATACACCCACTTACGATTAGCACAGCACAGACGGCGACAAACCGGCACCGCGAGTCCCTTAACCAGAGGTCTAGCTCGCTTCAGTGGGGCCGCCGCCAGCCCTATATAAAGAGCTGCGCGTTAAGCGCAGTACAGTTCACAAAGTCCGCACAGTTGGCAGAGTCGTACAGTTCACTCCGTACGCAGCAGATTTGTAGTACGTCACTGACGCCAACAATACTCAGTATCTCGTCGATACCGGCTCAGCGGTCATCTTAATTCCGCCCGACGAAAAACACCCAACCAGACCCCTGTCCTACGATCTATTAGCGGCTAACGACACTCCAATAGCCTCATATGGGACGCCGGAAAAAAAACATTCGGCTCGCCCCACAATTGCTCGTAAGCTGGGATTTTGTTGTGGCTAACGTCAGCCAACCTATTATAGGCATCGACTTCCTGTACGCAAACAAAATAAACGTCGACACAGCAAACGCAAGATTGTACAGCCTAACCTCGAAAACGGAAATTCCTTGTGAACGAGCAAACTTGAGTAGCGCAAAAATCCACCGAATTCATCAACGAGCATCATCAGAAGTCAACGATACCCTCAAGGAGGTCCCTGAGACGCTTTCTTCACACGGACGCCCTTCTCAACGAAGTCAAGAAAACCAAATATCCACTGAGGTACTCGGAAACTTGAAAAACAACAGGGGGGCACCTGTGGTGGTTCCATCTAGCTGTGCGCGCTCACCACCACACAAGCTCAAAAGCGCCACCCCACAGCATCAAAGCGCTCTTACTTGCTGACCAACCAGCGCTCGAGTTCGGCGTTGGGGTACCGGACCGAGCCCCTACGAGCTGCGCGTTCCGAGCAGCCAGGCAACATCTGAATACACCCACGTACGCTTAGCACAGCACAGACGGCGACAACCCGGCACCGCGAGTCCCTTAACCAGAGGGCTAGCTCGCTTCAGTGAGGCCGCCGCCAGCCCTATACAAAGAGCTGCGCGTTGAGCGCAGTACAGTTCACAAAGTCCGCACAGTTGGCAGAGTCGCACAGTTCACTCCGTTCGCAGCAGCTCACACAAGTCTTCCAACGAGCCTCCTCACTGCAACGGCTCACACAAGTCTTCCGACGAGCCTCTTCACAACAGCGGCTCACACAAGAATTCTCCCTGTGACTCTCCTCGCAGCAACTCTGCCATTCACTAATCTCGGCTGCTCAGCAAGCAGTAGCCTCACGGCCTCCATCGTCACCTCAACAGCGCACCGCTACGCCACGGCACGCACGACGCGACTTACCGATAACTGTCGGTCCTCCAAGTCGTCTTTGTGTTCCATACTACCTGCCTGTACTCATTTACCTCATGTGTCACACTGTCGGCGATACCTACCAATAATACGGCCTCTATTCCAGTTGTGTTTTCCTTATCCTTCTGGGTTCGTTTGCACCTCAGGCACTCACTTCGGGCATAGATATACAGAGTCTAAAGGTTTACATAGTCTGCCCAGAGTGTAAAGCAGCCTGAGGGCGGAAAAACTCCACAAAGTCCTTGATGTGGTTTTTGAAGGAGAGGTTGCTCTCCAGTCTCATGCCCAGGAATTTGTATGCTGAGACATATTCTATTGGGTCTTCATTTATTTTCAATTTTTGAGGGGAGATTTTTCTTTTTATAATAAAAATCATGCTATTTGATTTTGCAGGAGATAGGGTAAGCCCCCATTTGTTGGCCCATGCTGCTATGGAGTTTAAGGCTTTTTGAAGCACTTTGATAGCCTCATCAATGTTATGGTTTGCAACCCACAGTGCACAGTCATCTGCATATATTGAATATTGAACCTGTTATGAGCAGCTTTCAAAGATATCATTTTTTAAAATGAGGAAAAGGGTGGGGGCTTAGAACTGATCCCTGTGGTACTCCTCTTGTTATGGGGAAGGGTGAAGAAAGGGAGCCACCGTTTTTGACCTGTATTCGTTTATAAGATAAGAAGCCCTCGAAAAAGAGGAACATATTTCCCCCTATTCCCATCGATACTAGTTTATTCAGAAGAAGGGTATGATTAACGGAATCGAAGGCTTGGGAAATATAAAAGAAGACAGAGACTACACTGTCATCCTGCATAAGATCTGAGCGTATGTGTGATTCTAATCTGAAAAGACAGTCCGATGCTGAGAACTTGGGGCGAAATCCACTTTGGTTTCTATTTAGAAAATGGGAGTCTTCTAGTAATTGTAATAGTCAATGTACTAAAATTATTTCCATGGTTTTGCACAGGACGCTGGTGAGAGCTATTGGCCTATATGATGATGCTAATGATGCTGGCTTTCCGTGTTTAGGGATTGGGAGGATGTGAGCGTGTCCCCATTGTCGAGGAAGGCCGTGGGTGTAGACAAAGTTGAAGAATTTCAGTAATTTTAATAGCTGGGGCTCAGGTAAGTTGGTTAAGAATGGCAAAATTTTATCATCAGGACCTGGGGAAGAGGCTCGCATTTTTTTTAGTGCGCCCTTTAGTTCGGAGATAGTTATACTTTGATTGTAACAAATCTTGATATTTCTGTCTTCTTGAGAGGTGTCACTAGAGAGCCCAACAGGTAAATTAGAAATACTCCTGTTTGCAAATTCGTAAGCTAGAGTGTTTTCTACTTGGATTTTAGAAGTAAGAAGAACGCCCTTTTCCAACAGTGAGATGGGCACAGGCCTGGGGGTGGACTTCAGACTCCTCACCTTCCTCCACACTGTTGGAGAGTCAGAACCCACAGAAATGGAAGAGAAAAATCCTCTCCAGCCTGTTTGGCAGGCTTTGAGGATGGTATACCTCAGAAAAGCTGATTTTTGCTTGTATTCAATCCATAATATTAAATTTCCCGAGTTCCTTCTATATTTGGAAAGAGCGATTCTTTTGTTTTTAAGAGCACTTGAGCATTCTCTGCTCCACCACCAATGGGTCTCTTTTCTTTGTTTGCCTCCCCCTGAAGTTGGCACAGTCTCTGCAGTAGCTGCCTTCAGTCTGCCTTCAATGGTACTACAGGCCTCTGTTGGGGACAAAAATTGTGATGGCAGTGAAACTATTGAGCTGTATTGGTCCCAATTTGCCTTCTTAGGAATCCATCTTTTACGTTTCGGGATGGGATTTGCTCGCTGTTCCACCTCTATTTCTATTGGGAAATGTTCACTGTGGTAGTGATCTGCATATACCTTCCACTTTAGCTTTGGGGCAAATTTACTTGATGTGATGGAGAGGTCAATGTAAGTGTAGGTGCCATTTGAGCTTAGGTATGTTGGGTCTCGTGTATTTAGAACTGCAAGCTGATTTTTCTCCAGCCACTCAGCAATGATGTGTCCCCTTCGGTCTTAGTAGGTAGATCCCCAGGACTGATGGTGAGCATTGGCATCCATGCACAGGATATAGGGATTTTGCAGGTTGTGAATGATATCCTCCAGTTTTAGAGCTAGATTTTCTACATCTAGAGCCGTAGGTAAATAGATACAGCACACTGTTTGATAGCTGTCTCTGAATGCATATTTGACTGCACATGCTTCCAGAGTTGTGTGCAGCTCTATGATGATCCTTGGGACCTGTTCAAAGGAAAAAATTGCTGTACCTCGGTAGCTGCCACAAGGTCTATCAGATCTAGCTGACGCTGTCCGTCTGCCTAAGGTAAGAGGGGAAGAAGGAGGCACCCTTGTTTCCTGGAGGCACATAATAGATGGGGAGAGTTCCTCTACTGCTAACTGGAGAAAAGGACGGTTTTTGTTAAAACTTCGGATATTCCATCGAATAATTTTGCAGTTCATTGTGAGGAGAGAAAGGTGTTGCCCAACTGAGAGAGGAGAGTTGAGACCGTGGAATCCACTTGCAGGAGGGCACCTATTTCTGCGATGGATTCTATTTTTTCACTTAGAGATGTGGAGAGGAGAAGTTTGATGATCAGCGGAATGAGAGATAAAATCCATGTAGGGATTTCAGACGGAGAGGAGAGTAGAGTTTGTTGTTTTGTTGTTTGTTTTTTATATGGGGGTGTTTCCGTTTGTTCCTGTGTTGGCGAATTTGGGATTGGGCAAGGGGTCAGTGAGGGAAGGGGAGGCAGAGTAGGGTCAAAATCTTCATTCATGGTAGTTTGAGAGAAAGCAGATTTGTCTTTATGAAGTGTTGATGACATTTGCCCTGGAGTGATACACATGGATGAATAAGAGCTTCTTACCATTTCCTGTTGGGAGAGAGGGGCGTTCACACTACCATCCACCTCACCATTTGTAGCTGGTTTCCTCTTATGAGCTTGGGGTTGTGGCTTTGGGAGTGGGAGAAAATCATAGGTTGTTTGACTAAGTTGATAAAAGGAAGCTAAATTTGTTCCGGAACTTCTTGTTGGTTGTGATTGCACGCGATCAGAGTGAGACTTTTCTATTTGCTTTCTATCTGCTATAAATGATACATTTTGTTCCACTGAGATTTGGCAGATCTGTACTTCCTTGGTGTATACGGGGCAGTTTTTGGATAATGCATCGTGCTGATCACTGCAGTTAATGCATCTTTCTGGTTCTTTGCAGACCAGACCGCTGTGTCCGTTTTGGCCACATCGGCTACAGCGTTGTGCGCTGTGACAAAAAGCTGAACCGTGCCCCCAGCGGCAGCATCTATAGCAGCGGAGTGGGTTAGGAATGTATGGATCTATCTTATAACGACTGCATCCTATTTTCAGGAAGGGAGGTCTAGTTAGTCCGAAAAAGTTAAGTAAAAAGAGAGGAACATGGGAACGTGCAGGATCTTTGTAGAGTTTCCTAATTGCAATCACTCTCTGCTCCTTAAGGCATTCCAGCAGTTCCCCCATGGGTTCCCCATTTAGCTCTGGAGCATACAGTTTTCCTTGCACTGATTGAGAATTTAGAGCAATAGA
The DNA here is from genome assembly GCA_030386875.1 of Morinoia aosen. Taxonomy (NCBI): domain Eukaryota; kingdom Metazoa; phylum Arthropoda; class Malacostraca; order Amphipoda; family Talitridae; genus Morinoia; species Morinoia aosen. The sequence continues at coordinate 21,407,473 of CM059578.1, read as the reverse complement.
TACCTGAATGGGAATTTCATTTGATGGATCAACTCGAATTTTTTTAGCAGAGAGTAGTGAGAGCAGCTGAGTTCGAGACTTGCAGGTAATAAATAGAGCCCCTCATTTTAGGTGCTGCACCCCCCTCCACCTCACCCCACATCAGATCAATAGCCTTGGCTAGCTTGAAAGGGTTTATTTGAGAGAGTTTCCTGTTTGGATCTAGGCATTTTATGTGTGCTGTCTTGGTGGAGTTTGGGATATTTTCCAGGAAGGCCGGGTCAGACAAGTTCATTTGGGCAGACTGAGGTTCTTGGGTATTCCTTTTGTTTTGTTTCGTCTGATCTTGCGTTGAGCCCCTTGGTGCACTCTCCTGATTTTCTACCTGATTTATACCAGGTTCTTCTGTTTCTGATAGTATACCTGGTGGTGAGGAGTCTATTGAGATTAGGCTATCGTTGCTATCTTGCCTATTGCTGGGTTGAATTTTTGCATCATTTGTTAGTCCTCTTTTTGATGAGGAACTCGGAGGAGGAGAAGTACGCTTTCGCTTCTGTTGAAACTTCGATAAAACTGGGGCCGAGTTAGGTATTTCCAAGTGAGGTTGAGCCTTGCCTCCTTCCTTTTTGTGGAGACTGCTGGGAGCTGGTTGGCTATTTGATTTTGCTGGCCGAGAGGCTGACGAGCCTCCCGGCTTTTTTACACCTTTGCTCATTTGTCTCAATCAACTATTTTCTTTTATTATAGAAACATGTATGAAAAAGGTTTGAATATTTATCTGTCAATCACTTTTTTGCACCTTTAGACGCCCGTCACCACACCTTCACGCACCGAACTTCGAAACTTAGCAACAACCCACGTTCGAATAACAAACCACATCGGCGGAACACCAATCAGACAACGGTTTGTGAAAAGTACAGAAATTTCTTGAGAATTTCTTGAGTCCACCTCGCGCGATTTTAGACTTAAGTTTTCCACTCGTAGCTTTTGAAAGAATGCACCAATTGCCTTCAAATTACTCTCAAACAAAAGAGCAAAACATTTTCTATCTTCCTTTTATAAACAAAACCCTAGCGGTTGTCTAAAAGTTATAAAAATTTCTCGATAAACCTTGCCCACTCGCGCGCAGTCAAAACACTTAAGCTTTCCACTCGTAACTTTTGAGAGAATGCACCTATTGCCTTCAAATTGCTCTCAAACGAAAGAGCGAAACATTTTCTATCATTGGTGTGATTTTATACCTGATGTGTTTCATCTATGTGAATTAGCTTTAAGATATTTTAAAAACCAATGATAGTACTTTTGTGCCATCATTTTGTACAAATGACAGTACTTTTGTACCACCTCTATTGGAAATAAAGTGATTTTCTTTTTTTCTTTCCATTTATTTTCAGAATGACATAATTTTAAGAAGAATACATTAGCCTGTACGAAAAACTTACTGCGGAAATCGCGGAGGAGGCAGATGCATCAACGTCAAATGATCTGTTTCGCATGAGAAAGAGTCAGAAAAGACATGCCTTTCAAATTTGCAACACTGACATAATTTTATGATAAATTGTTGATAGTAAATATCAATAATTATAATATGAGAATTGGTGCAAAACCAACCGAAGTGGATGAATAACCATTTCAATGGTTGAACATACAAATGAAAAAAATAAGAAAAGCAAGGTAACACAAAAACCACTCTAATATCGCATCTCGATGTAATTATATGTTTGCAAATTTAGATTAAACTATAATCGTAATAGTGCGAGAATCACTCTTGCAAAATCTAAGTCCGATCCCAAGCCCAGCCTTAACAGAAAAAAAACAAATAAAACGAAAGAAGAAAAAAATGAACAACAGTTTATTTCCAATAAAGTACAAGAAAAGAAAAACCGTTTATTTCCAAGTTGCCACATGAGATACATGCCAACATATGGGTTTTTAAAAGTTTATTAATATAGGATGTCGTGAAACAAAAGTTTCATACGAGGAATGCTAATTGAGTACTAATTGTACTAATTGAGTACTAATTGTACACAACAAAAAAGAAAAATTGATACATTGGTTTTTGAAATAACTTAACATTAACATCCTTAACCAATAATAACACATTGGTATCGTAATACTGATGTAAAATGTCAAAACAACAAGTGACTGACAGAAAAGCACAACAAAATGAGTTCCTTTCGTTTCGTAATCTGATTTCGATAGTGAATTTAAATAAAAGTAACTAAGAAAACATAATCTTCGTAACGCTTAGTTGAAAACATTCTCGTAAGTAGATTATTAGATTAGATTATTAGTTAGTTTAAGCCTCCCTATCCGCAACAGAGGCTATCCAAAGAGAGGAAGGAAGAAGGCACCATTTAGTATGGAGTTAAGGAAACGCGGAATTTATGCAGAAATAGCACAAAAACAGAAAGCTAAGGAAGAAGATCATAAAACAAGAAAAAGTTGAAGAAGAAAGTAGTAGGTGCTGAAAAACAGGACAGCAGTGAACCGAAAAAGGATGGTCCGTAACAAAACAAAAACCTATTCTATTTTAACAAAAAGAAAGCCTACCTAACCTTTAGCTCAGGCCCATACATAGTACCCTGGGAGCGCTAATTCCCATAGAAACAATAGTTATATCCCCCTGAGGGGTTCTCTTTAGTACGCGCATGCATTGAAGTAAAAGCGAAAAAAGCATTCAAATACCTTTACCTTGAGATCCTCAATTGCTATTCATACATGGTTATCGTAATACACACGATAATTGTCGAAACATAATTCGGAGAAAAGCACAAAAAAAACCGTTTCTCTTTGTTGCGGTCATTTATACAAGCGACTAAGAAAACATATCTCATGTGACGCATTGCTAAAAACCCTCTCGTTAGTGCGTACTCGAATTGAAATATGAGAATAAGAACATAGGAACTAGAGATACGAGCGTGAGGGATTGATATTAAGGGTAAAATGGGGAGATTTGATTTGTTTTGCGTCTAGAACTATGAGGTCGACAGTCGGGATTTGGGACACTTTTTCACACTGACGTATCATCTAATTTGCTAAGTGGTGAGCTCGGAAAGAATATAATATTCATTTTAGCAAAACAAAAAAATTTTATGCTATTTTTTATTTACGCTAATAGTCCTGGCGCAAAGAGTTCATCTGAGTCAAAGACGTGAAAAGGATGTGCACAACAAAGCCGTCAGCTCTACGTAGCAGGACGAAATTCGTTTTTATCATCACTTATATTTGCTACTTTCTGTATTTATATGTACCATCCGTACTTGAAAAAGTTTTGAAATTCATTTTTGCGTGTATATTAGTCTATATGTTCCTAGATGCGAATGTTGTGCTATATTTCTTATAAATGATTTTTGGAAAACGTTCTCTCACTACTTTGAAATCATTTACGACGGTGTTTCAGTCGAGTTCGGATAGAGCGTATTCGTGTCTTTTCTTCTTTCATTTTGTTCACTTATAGTGGAGGACTTCCGAGGCATTCGTTTTCTTGTAGTTTTTATGAGTTCTAAATAAACTTACCAAGCATGAAATATCCCAGATAATAAATTACTTTGGTGCCTCTTAGTGACATAATTAACCCCTGACAGTTCCATTGTAAGCCTCGTTTGGTTTGTACTCCTGTATTCCTCGTATGGGGGAAATATGCAATTTTTTATTCTTTAATCCTTTGCGAAATGTTAGCTCTGAACTTACTATCAGAAATAACTCTAAACTTTAGTAAATGAAATTATCATACTAGGCCACTGTTCCCTTCACTCCTAAATGCAAATACTTTGTGCATATTTGCTACTCATATGTGATATTACAGTATCTTCAATTTGTTCCATGTACCCATGTACGTATAATGTTGAAGAGAACACCGAAAGCATGTGAAGCCTATGGTTTTTGTTGTTTTTCCTAGACTGTAACTTGATTTCCCTTCAAATTTCCGTAGAAAATAAAAAGCTAGTTCATTTTTCCGTTTTTCGAAGACATTTCCGTTTTCCTTACTTTTTCTCGGGTATTTTCAAACGATTATACCTAGCTCGACTGTTATTTTCGAGGCAGCAAAGGAACGGTTTAAGTTTTATTTTCACTAGTCCAACCCCTTTATATGAAATTAAAAGAAGGGCGAAATGAGAGAAAGGCCGTAAGAAATTAAAAACTACAATCTCTCTAGAGTTGATGAGGCCGCGTGAACACCGTGGAGGGAGTATATATGGAGGGAGCATAGCCGTCTGTGAAGAGAACCAGTTTTTGAGATTTCTCCTATGTTTGTGATAACCAATAGCCAGTGCTTCCACTCCTAGGGTAATTACCCTAGTCTAGGGTAATCATACCCCTCCTAGGGTACAGTCTAGGGTAAAGGAAAAAATGCAAAATCTAGGGTAAAATCGATATTCCAAATCTAGTTTATACAAATCCTGAAAAAAACATTAATGATTGACAATAACTTCAGTTTAATAGCCCAAATGAGAATTAATTTAGCAGAAGACATTAATTCAAAGGTAGAAAGTATCAACATTTTATTCGTAAATAGAGCACAACTTAAAATTTCCTTACAGGTACTGAACAAGTTGCAGTTCTTTTCGCAATGTGTGGCGTGTAGTTTCTTCATAAGCTTGTGTACAGCGATTGCTGGGGCAGTGCAATGTACTAACACTTTACTTTATCGAGTTGTCGTTTAGCGAACCAACTCAGGAAAATGACGTGATAGCAAATGCTTTAAACAACAAGCTAACGCGCGCTTATTTGGAGTTCATGGATTATAATTTTGGGAAATTAAACACATTTAATACCTTCTTTCAGACTGACCTTCCGAATATCTTCAATCGGAGATAAAAAATTTGTAGCCTAATTAGAAGCTTTTGTTCAGATTTTATGCTTGATGCTTTTGTGAAGAATGCGACCATTTCTTTGCTGAATCCCTCCTATCCAACATTCACTTGTGTTTTTGTGCCAGTAGGTGATATATACATTAGAATGACAGCAACTGAAACAATACCAGAGATAACTGGCATAACGTCACAAGAGAAAGAGATTTTGTTACTAAATGTAAATGCTTCTGGTTAAAGCAGCTTCACAAATCCAAAAAAGTTTTTTAATCGAGGATCCTGTACATGACATCGTACTCTGATCTGCGTAATGCTTCAACTAGGGGATCCCGGGATCCTGGATAATTTGGGGCTGAAATTTCCCGGTCTGGGAAATCCTTTTTTTCCAGAAATTCCCGGGAATCTAAATAGTATATGTTTTTCAAGATATGGGTAGGAAAATAACTTAAAATCTTGCTGTTTAATATGATTCATCAATTAGAGAGCTCAGGATAGAATTTTAGTGTAATAATATTGTTGCAATTTACATCACTACACCAGTGTAGTCTGTACTATTTCCTGGTATAGTTCAACTATTGCATCAGAATATATTTTGTGATTTAGGTTTGCAGGTAATAAATAATAGACTGTAATAGGTACGACGGCAACGGTCGATGTAGTAGAAACTGAAGTCTTTGTGCGGCGATATTATGGTAAAGATGCAACTGGAGAAAGTGTGAAGTGTATGAAGTGCGGCAAGAGTTTACTTTGCAAAGGCTGGTCTACCACCAGTTTGTTACGTCATCTAAAGAGTAAACACAACATAGTGAAGCCTGAAAATGTAGACGCAGATGCGTCAACTAGTAGCTCAGACGACAGAATTCGTACTGGAACAAAGCACCCTCATGCAAGGGAGAGCAGTAGGAAAAGCGTTAAACCTAAACGAACAGAAATAACAACTTTTGTAAAGGTACATAAAAGTACTCCGGAGGAGCAAGTGACCAAGCTTGTAGCAGTTGATGGCCTGCCAGTAAATACAGTTACAAAGAGTGAATTCATAAGAGAATCGTACTCAGATAAGGGTTTGCGCTTCCTAAATCATCAAATACTGTAATGGGGGTCGGCAACCAATTACAATGGCATAAATGTAAAAATATGAAGAAATCCCGGAATCCCGAGAATTCCCGGGATTGTCTTCCTGGAATCCCGGGATTCCCGGATTTTCATTTTGTCCCAAGATTGCGAACCCTAGCTTCAACTCCAAAATCTTAGTCATTTATTTGACGAAATTCCTCAAATGAAAAAGTTTGTCGATGAGAAATTTCTTACGGTAGAGTGGCAAAAATATTACTGGGATGAAGAATTGACATCAGACGTGTCAGCTGTTAATTTCTTGGAAACAGTGTACTACCCTAAAAATGCCAGTGGGCTGGCATGTTATCCACATCTTACAATTATAGTTTCAACGCTGTTACCCCTCCCATTTCCACGTGCTTTCGTTTAACGTTTCTTTAGCCAATTAAATTTGACCAAAACTTTACGAATAACCAGTTCGAAGAATGAAACCGTGCGTAGTTTGATCCATGTAGTGGATAACCTAGAGTAGTCTGGCTCCATGGCATCTAATTTTCCAAATAATACTATTTTATTTGAGGCTATTATAATGAGGTAAAAGTTATGATACGCATGTAAAATCTTCAGCGACGCAAATGCCTTAGAAATATAAAATACGGAAAGCGTGATAGCGTTTTTATAATGTTGTAGATTGTAGTTTTGTGCAATGTATTCCCAGAACTTAATTTTTTTATGTGAGAAGTAAAGTTTCTTGAAGCTAAAAAATTTTTTGTATTAAGATAGGCTTTCTCTAATTTTGAACAAATTTATCTCAGGCTATACCTAACACCGCGCATAGAGTTTATTCATTTTGTATATGTTTTGGATCGGTCAAAAAACTCAATACCACGAGCCGGAAAAATATTCCATAGGTCTGTATTTTCCATCCAAAATTTTTTGCTTAGTTTCTGTAATTATTATTATTTATGCATTGTGAGTACTAATTACGTAAACCTGGATTTCAATTTTGTCGACCACAGTGCTTCGTGTGTTTTTTGAGTTGTTTAACGATCCACATTTGGAAATGTCGTTTGAAATTTTAATGGAAGGATGTCATTTCATTCACGTTTCCATTATAAAGGTGTTCAGATCATTCATTAATTAATTAACGAATCCTCAGAAACTTTAAAAATGTTGTCAGTTTGACGTTATTAAGGACAAAGCCAATAGCATCATTAAAGTCTATACGGTAATTTTAAAATCGCCTTCATTTACATTATCTAGGGTAATGAAGGTCATTCTAGGGTAAAATACAGGCCAGCCTAGGGTACAAAAATTGACGAGCGGGGAAGGCCTGCCAATAGCCGTCTCGCAAGTGTGACGTCAGCACGGACGTCAGTTACCTACTGGCTACGCTAGAGTGTGCACACGCTCGCTGAATGCTCTTCCAGCTGTTGAGTTAATCGTCAATCATTAATTTGGGATTCTAAGACTCCGAAAGATGATAAATTGTGTTTCCTCACTTGAGGACACTGTGGTGGTATGAACACACACCACCCCACAAGCTTAAAAGCGCCACCTCACAGCCTCAAAGCGCCAGTGCTAAACGACCAATAATTAATCAGAGCTCAAGTTTGGAGCTGGGGTGCCGGACCGAGCTTTATAAGCAGCCTGCCTCGAACAGTCAGGCAACGTCGATAGAAACCTCCGTAAGTAAAGCACAAGCCTAGACGGCGAAAAGCGGGTACCCCCGTCTTGACCAATCGGAGACCTTTACGGCCAGAGTCAGGCTCCAGCAAGGCCTATATAAACAGCCGCGCAGCCTCAGTACACTCTGAGCGTCCCTGATATTCACACTAAGTCTCGACGCTCCGCCAGCACCTCACCCGTCGCCTTCACCGCCGCCTCGACTGCCAGCCGCCACGTCGTGTTGCTTGCTAGACGCACCAGTTCCCTGCTAGCGCCCCTGGTACTCCTTGGTCGGAGACATCTCGGCCAGCAGCAGCCTCACCGGCCTGCTCTCGTCCTTCAACCATGCAGCGTCTCCCCGGCAACCGTCGGTCCCCCAAGACGTCATCGGTCACTGTATTACTCGACTGTAATATTCCCTTGTGCCATTATTGTCGGCGATCTTCATAATAATACGACGTTTATTCCAGTTGTGTTTTCCTTACCTTGCCGGGTTCGTTTGCACCTCAGGCACTCACTTCGGGCAAAGATATTTCACAAGTCTATCGATATTCACAAGTCTCTAGATATTCACAAGTCTGCCCGGAGTGTAAAGCAGCCTGAGGGAGAACACCACACTGATGACCCCAGAGTGACCCGGTAGGTGGAAGCATGGCTGGGAGAGATGTCCGGTTACCCGCCTTCAGTGGTGACATCAGGGGATGGCACCTTCACTGCGATGTTTTTCTAGCACAAATCCCGAACCTGGACGACGCTTCGAAGTTCGGGGCGCTCCTAGGAGGACTACCCACGCACATTGTATCCGGAGTACAAGAGATACTACTGAACCCCCCGGCAAACGGTAAATACGACGCATTAAAGGCAGCGTTGACGCAACGTTTCGTGCGTCACTACGAAGAAACTAACTACAACGCCATTGTTAAAATAACGCTGGGAGACAATACGCCTTCCGAGTTGCTCCTGGAAATGACGCGTCTCAACAACTGTAGACAAGCTCCGCTACCCCCGTCAGTCATCCGCTCGATGCACCTTTCAAAATTGCCAATGGAAGCGCAGCCCCTGATTGAAGCGTTAGGAAGAGGAAAAACGGACGAAGAGTACAGGGAGATTGCCGATCAAGTCACAGCAAGGCAATCCGCGTGTCGGTCCTCAACTGCCGAGCCTCTCACCGTAAACGCTGTCAAGCCATCACCGGCTCCGACAGTGTCGAGAGCCGAATTCGACGCAGCTATGAAGGAGATAGCAGAACTCAAAGAAATGTTAGGAAGGGCGTTACGCCAGCAAGAAAATGTCCACCAAGCAGACAATTGGCGGAATCAAGCCCCGGCGTCCAGAAACATCCAAAACGCTAACAAAGGTAGCAGGCTCGAATAAGTTTACTGCTACTACCACCGTACCTTTGGCGATCGTGCAAGAAAGTGCACGCAACCGAGCAGCTTTGCGGGAAACGACGGCCGCGGAGGATGGTAGGCGCCCCATCTTTCGCGCAGGCAAGAGCAGGCGAGCTGTTGTGCGTTAAAGACGCGAACAACGTCCGATATCTGGTCGATACTGGCTCGGCGGTCAGCCTAATCCCGCCCGACGGAAAAAGTTCTACCAGACCCCCGTCCTACGATCTGCTAGCAGCCAACAATACTCCAATAGCTTCATACGGGACGGCAGGAAGGAACATCCAGCTCGCCTCTCAATTGTTCGCGAGATGGGATTTTGTAGTGGCTGACGTCGGTCAACCTATTATAGGCATTGATTTCCTACACGCGAATAAAATCAACGTCGACGCAGCAAATGCAAGATTATACATCCGAACCACACAAACTGAAATTCCCTGTGAGCGAGCAAACTTGAGTAGCGCTAAAATTCACAGGATCGATCATCAAGCATCGCCGGAGTTCAACGACATTTTAAAGGAGTTTCCCGAGATACTGGCGTCACACGAACGCACTCCTCAGGCAGGAAGAAAAGATGTAGAGCATCACATCGAAACGGTCGGCCCCCCGGTGTATGCGAGACCTCGGAGACTCCATCCAGAAAAACTCGAAGCAGCACGAGACGAGTTCAAAAAGATGTTAGATCAAGGCATCATCAGACCATCAAAAAGCGCGTGGGCGTCTCCTATGCATATGGTCCCTAAGTCGTCCGAACCCGGGGCTTGGAGAATTTGCGGGGACTACAGGCGACTAAATGCAGTTACGAAGCCCGATCGTTACCCCATTCCACACTGCCAAGACTTCCAAAACAAGCTGCACAAGAAGACAGTTTTCTCAAAAATTGACCTCGTAAAGGCCTATCACCAGATACCGGTGAAAGCCGAAGACATCCAGAAAACGGCCATCACCTCGCCGTTCGGCTTGTTCGAGTACACTGTAGTGTCTTTCGGACTCCGAAATGCTGCTCAAACGTTCCAGCGTTACATCGATGCAATCACCAGAGACATGGATTTTGTCACGGCGTATATAGCTGACGTGCTGATAGCATCCTCGTCCGCCAAGGAGCATAAAAATCACTTAAGGCAACTGTTCCGTCGTCTGCGAGAAGAGGGACTACAAGTGCACCCAGCAAAATGCATTTTTGGAGTGCCCGAACTAGACTTCCTCGGGCATAGAGTGTCAGCTCGGGGGATCTCGTCGCTTCCACAGAAAATCGAAGCTATCTGCAACTTCCCACGACCATCGACGATAAAAAAACTAAGACAGTTTCTGGGAATCGTCAATTACTATCATCGATTTATCCCAGCTGCGGCTGAAAAAATGCAATCCCCCACTGAACTCACGAAAGGCTACTCACAGAACTCGAAGAAAATCATCAATTGGACTCCGGAACAAGATGCAGCTTTTGTGAGATTGAAGAACGAGATTTCCCAGCTCACCATGTTAGCGCACCCGGCTCCAGAAGGCAAGACAATCCTAGTTACGGACGCCTCTGCCACCGCGGTGGGGGCCGTATTGCAACAGGAAATCGAAGGAGAGCAACTACCAGTAGCCTTCTTTTCAAAGAGGTTGGACGACACGCAACGCAAATACAGCACCTACGACCGGGAGTTAATGGCTATCTTCTTAGCAGTCCAACACTTTGAACATTTCTTGGAGGGCCGGAGTTTTGAGATCAAAACGGATCACCGACCACTCTGCTTCGCTCTTCACAAATCTACGGAGGGCGGCAATCCACGCGTGGCCAGGCAACTGTCGTATCTTTCGCAGTTCGACTGTGAGATCAACAACATCAGTGGCACCAACAACACTGTAGCAGACGCGCTATCGCGTATGGTGTCAGCAATCCTACCAAAAGAACCTTCAATCGACTACGAGGAAATAATAAAGGAACAGAATGAGGATCCAGAATTAGATGAGCTTCTGAATCCAGCATCGAAGAGTGCTCTGAAGATACGACCTATCAATACACACGGCAGCAAAACACCCCTGTGGTGCGACGTGTCCACCGGCCAGGAGAGGCCGTACATTCCCAAGAGTTGCCGAAAAACAATATTCACGCATTTTCACGGAGCGAGTCATCCTGGAATTCAAGCTACGCGAGATCTTCTGAGACAACGGGTAATCTGGCCCGGCCTCAACAAAGATGTCGGCAAGTGGACACGAGAATGTATTCCGTGCCAATCGAGCAAGATTACGAAGCACGTCAAAAGTCCACTTGGAAAAATGCCAGTTCCAAATGAACGATTCCAAACCATACACGTGGACATCGTCGGACCGCTGCCCGTATCGCAGAATTACCGGTACCTTCTTACGTGCATCAATCGTTTCACAAGATGGTGCACGGCTATACCAATGATGGATTGTACGGCAGAAACGTCAGCCCGTGCTTTTCTCCAGGGCTGGGTGTCTTCGTTTGGAGTTCCGACGACGATCATTACGGACCAAGGTGTACAGTTCGAATCGTCTCTGTGGAGGAACCTCCTAGCAGCTTTGGGCACAAAGCGACACCGGACTACAGCCTACCATCCACAAAGCAATGGCTTGGTGGAAAGACTACATCGACGACTGAAAGAAGCCCTGAAAGCTACTGTGACTGACGCGAACTGGGTGGACGCCTTGCCTCTAATACTTCTTAACATCAGAGCCACACCACATTCAGATGCTAACATTTCTCCGGCCGAAATGGTGTACGGGCAGACGCTACGCCTCACCGGAGAACTACGCGCATTGAAGAACGAAACTCTACCAGCGGGAGAATTCCTGCAATGGCTACAAGAGACAATGACACGATTACAGCCAGTACTCCCAAGACAGCAAGAGCCTACAAATATCAATGTCCCAGACGCCTTGCTAAAGGCGACCAACGTTTTCGTTAAACATGGAGGGGTCAGAAAACCACTGCAAAGATCGTACGATGGCCCTTTTTGCGTTCTAGAAAGGACCCAGAAGTACTTCACCTTAGACATACGAGGAAAACCTACCAATATAACGATTGACAGGGTGAAAGCAGCGCACGTACCCGACAGCAGCGAAACAAAAACGTAGCTCGTGGAACCAACAAGCGCAAAAGTACACGATGTCTACGAAGGAGTTCCCTTCCCCCAGGCAGTGGTGGCTCCTGAACTAGGAACCATAACTAAATACGGAAGAAGAATCAAACCTCCACTGAGATACTCGGAAACTTGAAAAAAAAAAACAACGGGGAGGCACATGTGGTGGTATGAACACACCACCACACAAGCTTAAAAGCGCCACCTCACAGCCTCAAAGCGCCAGTGCTAAACGACCAATAATCAGAGCTCAAGTTTGGAGCTGGGGTGCCGGACCGAGCTTTATAAGCAGCCTGCCTCGAACAGTCAGGCAACGTCGATAGAAACCTCCGTAAGTATAGCACAAGCCTAGACGGCGAAAAGCGGGCACCCCCGTCTTGACCAATCGGAGACCTGGACGGCCAGAGTCAGGCTCCAGCGAGGCCTATATAAACAGCCGCGCAGCCTCAGTACACTCTGAGCGTCCCTGATACTCACACTAAGTCTCCACGCTCCGCCAGCACCTCACCCGTCGCCTTCACCGCCGCCTCGACTGCCAGCTGCCCCGTCTTGTTGCTTGCTAGACGCACCAGTTCCCTGCTAGCGCCCCTGGTACTCCTTGGTCGGAGACATCTCGGCCAGCAGCAGCCTCACCGGTCTGCTCTCGTCCTTCAACCACGCAGCGTCTCCCCGGCAACCGTCGGTCTGCCAAGACGTCATCGGTCACTGTATTACTCGACTGTAATATTCCCTTGTGCCATTATTGTCGGCGATCTTCATAATAATACGGCGTTTATTCCAGGTGTGTTTTGCTTACCTTGCCGGGTTCGTTTGCACCTCAGGCACTCACTTCGGGCAAAGATATTTCACAAGTCTATCGATATTCACAAGTCTCTAGATATTCACAAGTCTGCCCTGAGTGTAAAGCAGCCTGAGGGAGAACACCACAACACTTAATAATATCAAAATTACTAGCAACGATACATTAGGAGTTTGAAACTATAAAGATTACAGGCCCTTGATTATAACAAATTAGAGCGACTTGCACGCACACCTCACCCTCTGACTTGTGGTGAGGTACTAATCTTGGTCACAGTACAATGAAAGGAAGTACGACAACTTGAAAGCGTACATACGCTGCACTCGTGAACCAATCAGGGCTCGAGAATTCGATGACGTTCGAAATTGCACAAATTTTCTTTTCTTAACAGTAAAAAATTTATGCAAGGGCAACTTTAGTATTTTCTTTTGTCAACAGTAGAAAACTTAAGCAAGGGTAACTGAAGTATTTTCACCTGATCAACATGTATACGCGTTATAATCTTGCTACATCATTTTTGGGTAAATTAATAATCTTTGCTCACAAATGACGATTGTCCAACAAAGAAGGATATAAACACACAAGGATAAAGAACATTTTTTTTACGTAGGAATTAATCAAAATATCCAACAGACACCTTTTGACTAGTAATTTTCTACGCATCATATTCGGTTTTGCCTTCTTTTGGCGTAGAGTCTACAATAAATCATGCGTTCTTCTTGAATCAGAGGTTCTAGCGTCACATAAGTAATATAGTACAAATTGCATAAGGTATAGTGTCATTAACATGGAGAAACCTTGCATATTATTAAGCTTAAAAAAGACTTGAAAATTTATCATAATGACAAATAAGGATATTAAGACATTATTACGAAAATTAAATTTATGCATCCTACAAAAAATGAGGAGGAGGGGGTGAGTCAGATCATTACTTAGTAGCTAAAGTGAGAGTGAATGGTAATTGTTGCGGTTTTAGGAGAGGCAGGAGTTGTGTAGACCAGATATTTACAGTGCGACAGCTGTATGAGATAATTGGAAAAAGGTAAGGAATTGTTCTGGGAATTTACGGATCCTGAGAAGGTGTATGACAGATGACCGGAAGGCGATGTGGGAAGTGTGGAAGGTGTACGGAGTAGGCGGTAAGTTGTTTGAGACTGTGAATAGTTTTTACTTTCGTAGTAGAGCTTGTGAGAGAGTAGGAAACGTAGAAGGAAGCTAATCGAGCACAAAAGATAGACATCTCGAAGGCTGAGGATTCCTAGTAACTACACTTGTGGTCGCAACTCTACATAACACAAGATGGCAAACTTAACTTATAGCCTATCTTAAGCTTTATAAGTTAAGAGAGGGACCATCTAGCATGGAACGATCAAAAAAGTTGAAGTTTTCAAACAGTTGAAGTTTTTGTGTTTCATTTCATACTGTACATTATGAATCGGTCGAGTGCACAAAATTCACTTTTTAAGCATGAATGAGCTTTTGGACCTTGTCACTACATTTTGAGGTAGACTGTATTTTTTTGTTCATTTCTTTTACAGCTTGAAAAGTTCGGCACTTGACAAAGAATCGCTCTAAAAACTGTGTTATCTTAGAGGAACAGAGAAATGGTTGAGAGTAGCGTTTGGAAATGACATTGATAACGCCGGTTGAAAAATTAGGCATGTGGCTGAAATGTTTGAAAAAGTCCAAAAAACTCTCTCGTACTGGGAAATAATGTCAATAAAATCTGAAGAACAGTACTTCAAACCCTTTGATGAGTCGACGGTTCCTTGGTATTCTTTAAACGAAACAAATAGGTGCAGGTTGAAGTCTTGGGTAGTGAGGATTGATGAGCACTTCGAACAATTCATTAGCGTCACACCATCCATCCGCTGATGATAGGAGTTCATTTTGTGCCCTAGGTAGCCGCTGAAATAGCCTGTTGCTCCTTCTGAAACGATACACTTCGCGGCACCGCCAATGGTCGTTTGTCCATCAAAAGTCAGAGCTGCTTCAATGAGAGCTTCATCAAGCTCAAATTTCGATGCCCGTTCAGTCTGAAGCTTCTTTTTCTAAGGGGAAAAGAATTGAAAAATATTCATCACATTAGAAGTAAATCTTAAAACTGCTTTTTTTAATAAATTGTACATAAACAATTTTCCAAAGCGCTTGGAATGCTTTCCCGGTTAATGACACAAAGAAAATCGCCTCTATAATTATGGTCTTAGGCGATAACTTCAACAAAAAAGAAAAAATGTGCACAAAGGTTAGTTTACTTCGTCAAGGTGTTTTGTGTATAAAACGTGCTATTCAGTGGCAAACTTAAACAAACTACTACGAAATACGGGAATGGAGTTATGTCTAAGGTTTCTTATATGCATTAAGTGGTATTGCTTACATTGAAGACATATCCGGTGATTTCTTCTCCTTCATTCCCGTCAGTCTCGCAGTTCCCAGACACTGAATGTCCAATGAGTGACGAAACACATAACTGGGAGTAGTTGTCGATGAATTGCTTGCCATTAGGAAATTTTTGAATTAATCGGATTTTGCAGAAAAAGTTTTCCAAGCTGTCTTGACACAAGTTCCTAGTAGCAAGGTAAGGAAGTGACATTTTATCTAATTTATTCCTCAAACTTTGGAGAACATTGAAGGACTGCACCTAACCACGAATGAAAAGAGGTCGACGATCATGATTGGCTTCGTCGAGTTTTTTCAACCAAGCAACGTAGGATGGTATCTTCTTCAATGAAGAACTGCTCGAGTTGATCGGACGCCGAAGAGGAACTACGGACTTCGAAGACGAAGAGTTCAAAACATCAAACATATCGTTGAATTTCTTGCAATATGTGCTAGTGCTCAGACGATCAGATCCTATCCGACAATTTGCTACGGGATAGTCGATAGCACAAGAACTACTGTTGGACAAGACTTGAGTTGCCAGCTTCACTTTCATTTTGTTTTGAAAGTGCAAATGTGACAGATGTTTTCGACTAAGCCTAGGTAATAATCTCATGCTTTTCATTTCATTGATGCTGAACATCTCCAGGAGATGTTCCCATTTGGCTGAGGGTCCGGATGAAGGCATTTTAACTTCTTTTTTCAGAAGGAAATTTCTCGCACTCTTAATTAGATGGGGTGGGTCACGGAAAATGTAGCAAGTCTCCCCATCAATACAAACATGTGGTCTATCAACAGAACAGCCTAAGTCCCTGAATGCCTTCTCAAAATTTGAACCCTGGTCAGTCGTTATACCAAAAACAAGAAAACCCTCCGACTTCATAGCACGAACAGCCTCTTCGATGACTTTGATAACCAGGGGGTATTTCATGGGTCCTTTGGTGAGAAAATACCCTATTGGCTGTTTCCAAGTTTTTATCACGCCGACGGCCATTACACATAGAGCAGAGTTTGCAAGCAGAGGAGAACGCTTCTGCCCATCACCTTCATACCCAACAACCCTGTCCTCCTTCGGGTCGAGCACTAATCCTTTGCGGAGAGACATTTCATCGAGGAGCAAAAAACAGAGCTTATCTTTCTCATCAACGATGTCTACTTTTGGTTTGATCATTTCAGCGCTCAAGGAGTTTATTCCTGGCTTCTTCTAGGAATCTTGCAAATGTTTCTTCAACGTGGATTGTGAAGGCAATGGCAGAAATTTTCTATTGATTTCGTAAGCTTTTCGGCCCCCCATGAGCATGTTTAATGCTATCCATTTTTGTTCAACAGTGTACCTGGATTTTCGACGAAGTTTCAGACGGATAAATTCAGGCAAGTAATTGCCTAAACGAGGATGAACGTCCTTTAAAAAATCATCCACATTGACACGTTTTCGTCGGCATTTTGAAGCATTTGTTTTAGTTTTCACTCTTCTCCGATGAACCTTTTTCTCAGCTTTCAACCTTCTGAACTGTATATCAGTGAAAGTATTTGAGGGATAACCTTCTCCAAATAGATTGCGCCTACATTTGGGCGGTGACTTACAATCTGGTACAGAAACCGCAATGGGAAGGTTTTTTTTCCGATACTTCAACTGTAGATCGGTCATAATTTAGTAATTTTGGAGGAGCAGACTGAAAAAAACAGGTAATCATCAATGTTTCGTAGGTCCAACATTGAAAAACGGAATACTATCACAGTATCAAAAACTAAACAAGCGCAAGAGAAATCGGATACAAAATTGATTTTCGATGCTCAAAAATATAAACGTATAAATGCATAGGCATGACTTTTGTCTATCCACAAAGAAGAGGTAGCTACAACAAGCACAGCAAATCAAATATTTGCAAGAAACCTAATTGTTGTACATTGAATATAATGAAAGAAAACGTCTACACTTATACATTCATACTCAACTCACAATCGCATGTAAACTTGGTATTTCATGCACATACTGTCAGAAGCCAGGCCTGACAGAGCACGATGGTTCCCTCGACCGCATCATAAAAAGCGCGGGAGACCCAGAACTTGTCGGCTTGACTCGCATTCATAGTGACAAACTAAAATGTAACAAAATTGATTTGCACTTCTCTTTTTTTTGCGTACGCACAGTTGCCTTATCCATTGACATTCCTCTCGCATCCACAGCTTTCTTCACCCCATTCCTCCATCCAAATTTTAGTTTGCCTCTAGCTATCATTCCATTTTTATTATAATCGCATTATTTTCTTCACGAACAGATCTCCCCGTATGCGCTGTCCATGTGCCAAACCATCTTAACTCGCTTCAATCAACTCTTTCTGCAATTTCTTTGTATGAACCTAGAAACAACAACTGATTTATTTCATACTCTCGGTCAATTGTATCCACAATTTCTAGTCCTCTACTCAGCACTCTCGCATTCACCACCACCCCCTCCCCCATCCATATACATATGAAACGAACGAGTATATGTGATAAAAGGTAAAGTTATGAAGTGCTCAAGAGATGGAATGGTTGAAGAAATAGGAGTGACGCTGAATGGGGAGTTACTTGAAGAAGTGAGCTGCTTCAAATACTTAGGTGCCAGTCTGACAGCAAATGATGAGTTGGGTGAGGGGGTGAGAACGCGGGTACGAAGGGATATCAAGCGTGGGGTGGAATTGAAGGCGATCGTTAGGAATAGATTAGTAGGTATGAGAGCTAACAGCAAACTGTGAAAGTGTGGTTGTGCCAACAGTGATGTATGGGCCGAAACATGTGGGCTGGGACTAAGTGAAAGAAGACGAGTTCAATGTAGTTGAAATGAGATGTTCGAGAAACATGGCGGGGGTGACTGGTAGATAGCTGGTGAAATGATGAAGTGCAGAGAACGACTGGAGGTCAAAGAAATGGCAGAACGAGTTGAGTGCAACGTGTTAAAATGATATGGTCACAAGAGAATATTGAAGATCGTCTAGCGGAAAGTGATGAGTTCACAGGTAAATAAAAGGGAGTGATAGAGGTAGGCAAAAATTTGGAGTGAGAATGGGGCGAAGAGATATGAGTGACAAAGGTATGACAGGCCCGACAGCTAACGCTGGTTTACCCCAGCCGCATCTTAGTGGAACGCGGAGGCCTCGAGGCCGTCTACGCGACTCACTTTCATACAACATTTTTTTCTTGTAAAGGTCGCGTAAAACATGCACGGGCCCATGCCCTTCCTGCCGCGTCAAAATCAGGCATTCATAATTGCTTTCCGTTCCTCTATTTCTGCGCACGCACCGCTGCCTCTCCATTGACACGCCCCTAGTATTCACAGCTCTTTTCACCCCATCCCACCACCTGAATTTCAGTCTGCCTCAAGCACCATTTCCATTCACTCTGGATCTCATCACTTTCTTCACGAGTCGACCTTCACTCATTCTTTCCATGTGGCCAATTTCAATGTGACGATAACAAAAATGCAGAGAATCTTACACTTACCCGAGGTCCCTTGAAACTTGCATGTTCGTTTAAATTAGATGATTTCATTCTTTTGGGATCACTTGAAGCGGAGAGAGCGCCGAATGTGCGCTTACAGGAACAAGAAGCCTAAAAAGGTTCAATTCATGAATACATCCAAGAAAAACTAAAACTTGTCTAACAATTTAGTCTTTTCATAATAATAAAATAGAAATTAAATATCAGCGTCCAAGAACCTAACCGCAGCCATTTTTGTCATTCTAAAGCGGAATGAGAAGGAACGAATTAGTTTGGAATGTGCAGACTTAGTAATTCTGCACATTCCCTGCACGTGAAATCAGCAAGATAAAAAAGTAGAGGAAATGGAGTTCAAGGATAGTCAAGCAAAAAGGTGAAAAGATACAAGAAGCTAGGGGTGAAGAACAGTAGTCCCCAAGCCCTAACTAGAGCTCAGTTCACCTAATTCCCCCTTGAGGTCGCCAATGCTAGTAACATAAGCTGGGTAAGCTTAGTTAATCGAACCTAATTGCCCTACTTGCCTTTGTATTATAATCGAACGTCTCCTGGGAGAAAGCTTAGTAAATAATTTTCACTACACTCTGTCTTCGAGTTTCTCAATTCAAAGGTATCACAAATTCATTATGAACCTCACATGTTTACATTGGAACGCAAAGGCTCTATTACTTATAAATGCCTTGAAACCCCAATACGTTGCTTGTCATTCCTTTTCTAACTTTTGACCTATTCGCACAACTTAACACAATTGGCACCCGCATACTGGCACCCGCATACTGAAAAATCAATTTTCAAGCATCTTCAGATTTAGCGCCACTTCGAGTCTTAGAAGCATTACATATTTCAAATAATTCAAGACTCGACTCGTATTACAAGTATAATTCTTTATCGACACACTCTGTTGCAATGCATATATATATTCATTCCACGTACATAAGTAAATACCTCATAATCAAATGTATGTATGTATATGCGAGAGCTTTCTCCCTCCACAAGGGAAGGGTAGCTAAAACAAGTGCAGAAAACCAAAAATTTTTATTAAAACATAGATAAAAGAAAATTTTTCAACGTTCACACATCTCCATCTAATCACAATCGGACACCCTTTGCACTCCAGGCATATATATTCATGTCACGATACAATGCTGGTCAAGCACGTAACGTAGGAGGACTTGCAACCTCCACAAATAAATATAATGTACACCTTTGTGCTCGCACGTTACCCACATAAATAAGCATGGAGACTAATGAGCATTAAAGATTAAGCACCTTTATTGTTAAACTGAACACGTGGATTATGACACAGGGAAACATATATCGCCACAACAATTGCACACCAATGCCCTCAGGCAAGATGCGCAAGATCTGCGAACCAACACTTCCATCCGTTGCATAGAATTTCTTGGCAACTAACAAACAACGAATTTCGCACAATAAAAAAAATTAGACACATGAAATGAATATTCTAGTTAGCGCATACATAAAATGAATAGTTATGTCAAACATAGATTAGAACCTTGACTCACAGCAAGGTGTCGGTTTGCCACTCAGATTTCAAGTTTCCCGCCTTTATCTCGGTTTCATATTTTCTCTGCCATCAAACTTCACGAGCTGCCTAATTCATATTACACACTGCGCGCCAAAAATGGATTTGCACTGTTTCAGCGTGCCTTTCATCTTTGCCTTCTCCACAATCACTACTTGCGAGCGCTCCCTAGTTAATTCACTGTCGGCGGCCTGTTGAGGCACGAAGCCTAGCATCCATGGTTCCCTCTAGTGCTGAATACCAGGCTGGTGGGGAACCCCTGCGAGATTGAGAACGCCCGGCATCAGCTACTGCACCACGGTTGTGTAGAGCAACCCCGGTCGCGGCGCTACGACCCACCCGCCTGTGAACAATGCACAATTATCTATTCCCTCAGATATGATCGTTATTAATTCCCCTTTAAGAATTGACATGAAGCTTCCACCGACAATATGGCTATTCCCGACACGATGAATTAACTTTCTCCCATTCAGTATGAATCCCCTTTTGCGAGATAATAACCCCTCTTGAATTTTACCCACCAAACATCTTGATTTCACTACGTTAACCACAGAATACTATTCAAAATGAATTCCATGAGAGGTAATTTTTCCTTTATCTTTCACAAGAAACAAATTACAAAGCGTCCTGTTTGAGAACAAACTCGAATGAGTAAATAAAAATGCAAAAACTAATGGGCAATATAATCCCCGCCTGAGAATAATCTACAAGTGCCAACCCTGTGAGAAGTCATAGCACGTGAACAATTCAAGAATGATCTGAAAATAAAACCCACAGAACTAATTTGTACCCGAATTTTAACTATAAAAATGAAATCATCCCACCTAAGCCAATAAAGCTTACACGCCCCGGTTGTAATATGGTATTTGAACAAATACAAAGACGCTCCTAGCACAGAACACAAAATATCATCTCACCTCCCAGATTGGCACACGCAGGCCTACATCTTCACTTAGTCAGGAGCACGCAGAAATAGACCGGGTACCCGCGTTGCTATGCTTATATACCCCCGCCGCACAAAGGACGCCTATCGTGGGTGGTGCGGGATGCCCGCTAAAATTGTTAGTGACGTGGCATCTCGCGATTGGGGTGCTTCTCACGCGTCACCTCTGACGTGTTCCCTGCGTCACAAAACTTGGTATTGCTACGCGCATTTCCCTCTAACATATTCTTCTGAGGTGCATATTTTCCATAGTTCCCCTACTCGTTGGTAATTACTTTTAACCTATTGTTTTTCTATGCTACACAATCAAGTTGCCCTCGAGTGATACTATGTATAGTTTTCGCGCTAGCTTTTTCACAGCTACCCCCTACGTACTCCCTTCTCCTCCTATCCTGCCTTTCCACGCTTCCTCGGCCCGCACAACGTCCTTCCGGTTGCCGGCTGCGTCGTGCCTGTGCTGCTTATATATGCCTAATATCAATTATTTCCTAACACATCCCCATGCGCTCCACAAAAATTTGAGCCAAAGGTTTAAATTTTCTATCACAATATCAAATTTTTATAAGATTTCAGAGACGCGCTACTCGTAAACTTCCGTCCGTACTTTGCATACCCGCAGAAAGGAACATAACTCTCACGTTATTATATTATTGACGCACCCTGACGTTAATAAAACATAGACGTATGACCTTAATCAAGTACACATCGCATTGGGTTATTATGACATCCTAACCTCCAAAAATCACGTCGAAAAGAAAACATTCTAGGACTCGAGAGAAAAAACACAGCTAACATAACACACATTTCGGGCACATGGGCACAAGAATATTGAAACACACACATGACATTTAATATTGAAACACACACATGACATTTATCTTATTTGTCGGCTTGCCTTCGGTAACACCAACGACATTAGAGATTATTTAACAGGCGTGTTCATTACAAGGCAATACATTATTTCAGCATACGCGCTCATAAGCCACCTAACTACATATCTCAAAAGTGAGGCAATATTTCAACCTTCAATTATTTTCTTATCAATCCTCAGCTCTTTCTCCTTTCGAGCAGTGGTGCATCATTATTATTATCATCCTCAACATCATTATCAGCATCATTATCAAAATTTCTCGGCAAACGTTATCATCAAAGAGGGCCCTCTGGGTAATCAGGGTTTGTAACATACTAATATTTCATTGTCGATTTATTCGATGTACTCCATCCTTGCGTCACGCTATCTGCGCGGAAAAGTGTTCGTTGACATCATCCTTGCGTCGCGGTTTACGCGTCAATTAGACATCGCGTTTTCGCGGAAAAATCTGTAGATTCCATCGACGGCGGTTGTCAGCTCTAGATCATTTCTGATGATAAACATACTTTCAGAGGTCAACTTCATGAGTAACGCTTTTTACGCCTAACTTTGTCACTTTGGTGATCGATAGACTGCGTACTGTTTGGCTGCTCTACTTGATAATTGCTTTCTCGCATTTGCTTCAAGCCTGCTCAGATTGGGGCAGAAGTGAGGTCACACAAGAATTTCAAGTTAAATTAATGGTGTCTTATAACCAACTATAGACGAAAGTCGAAAAATTCATCCGACGGTACCACTGACGGTACCCTCCTAAAAATGGACACAAATAAAATAATATATGCACAACGAGAGATTTACCAAGTCGGCCGATATCCCGTGTGCTCTTATTCAAAAGAAAATAAAGTGTTAACATTTCATCAGACTTACGCCACTCTGCCATACACTGCAGTTTTAGGCGATCCAATTACTCGTCAACACCCACAAAATCATGAGAAAATTACAATCACATCCTAATCCACCTGATTTACCCAGCCTTTGAGACAGTTTAACCTTTATTTAGCTTGTGTAATTCCACTCGAAGAGACGTCGTTGAACTTTCGCGACATTATCAATGTATTTACATAACTCGGGAGCCTGCAGTCTATTTTTTGCCGTTCAATGACGGAAACAGTGTTGTTTCAGCTTAACATAACTATTCTACTAAGAAATGAAATTAGCATATCCGTGGTTGTTGGAGTACAAACAGTGTGAGTGCCTGCAACATCCCTATGCGAAGAAAACAGTGAAAACTTCCACACATGAATGCCGCGACAACTCACACCTGCTTGCCTCCTAAGTTAGTGTCCAAGTTCATGAGTCACATTCTTTTAACATTGCTATCACGCAAAAATCAGAAAATAGGATATGCTTCATTTCTTCAGCTGCGCCACTGCAAATGTAGGTCAAAATCCGCAAACACTTCCTATCCTGTCTTACATTTACATGGGGTCACCAGGGTTAGAAAACAGCGAAAAGATCCCCCGGCGGCACACACACATGGAAACGTGGAGAAATTCGGAAATATTTATTAATACTAACTCTAAATCAACGAATACCAGTTTTGCAGTGCAGAGGTTACGGGATCTCACCAGCACGAAAGCCAAAAGCACCCAGCGGACGCACACACAACCTCAGGCAGCTTATGAAACTCTTCATTTCTATAGAACTTAATTACCAATGTGTATCTTGTTTAATGTACAATTCTTCTGCAGTGAACCCTTAGCTTACACATTTATTATCCGTCTTTCTTGTCAAGCCCACCTAGAGTCTGACCTTCTAGTTGACAGTGACATAGGAAACGATTTGTTACTCGCTCTGCTACTTTCATTAAGCTGATAAAGGAATGCACATGGTACTTTTCTATAACTGTACAACTCGTAAATACAGAGCACAGAAAACGAGCTATGCAATTTTGTCGAAAAATTCCCTGCCATTTGCAGTACAACGTACCTTTAGATATCAATCGTAATATTTCCAAATATTTACTTCCCATTGTTACTTCCTACTTCCTTACACTCACGTAATACCACACTCGAGCACTCAAAAGATGAGACTCGACGAACGAGAATTTTATTACCCTGGGAACAACACAGTAATAAAACCTACACACGTCTCCTCTGCTTCGCAGCCTCCATCCCTAGCACACGCAATAACACAAAATTCACGTTTATTCATTACAGTTCCTGTCCTTGCAACCATCATTCATCATTAAATTTTCTTAACAAAATCAAAGCTTCACTTCAAATATAGTTCATTTCTTTGTAGAAAATAACATATCCCAATGAGCTCAATTTATTCAATACAGTCATGTGGACACATTCTCGATTTAACATCGCAATTCTCTTGGAATTACGGACGAAACTGCTACCATCATTATATTTTTTAAAAAAATATGAAGATTCAAATAATGCTCCCTACGGAACATGAAATTCACACATAGAGCATTGCTGACGAATGCATAAATCATCAATTTGACATCGTAACTCGTGATTTTTATTACGGCCGAGTGAATAAACGCACCGAGGGGCGTAGATTCTGTCACCAACAAAATCCTGTTTCACACTCAAAAATAATCCGAAGGTTTCTTTAATCACCCCACTTGCAGACGTAGCAAAAATAGAATCTTGAATTCAATGTACGATTCAGTTGATAAATGAAAATTTCTTCCTCGCTTATATGCACCTACTTAGTCAAAAGAAATTGGCATTGGCCACTCCACGTGTTCATTCTAAAACTAAGTGCACTTAAAATAATATTCCTTCCCAACTAGAGGAAGCTGAGATTGAATTACCTTTAAATTAATACGCCTAACACGGTCGACATTTTCAAAATTATATTTTTCCATGAATTTGTATGACCTGGAGCATGACACAGCAAAGATTTTGTGCCCCCAAGAAATTTGAGAAAGCCCCAAACAGAAACACACTTAATTAGAACTTAGGTTCGTCGCTGCATCAATTATTCATCCCTCACATAAACAATGTGGCACCATATAATGGATGAATTCAGCTATCACTTATTAACACAAAATCCAAATTCTCAATCTTCAAGTCTGGAGTTTAGCATCATGCTGTTGTGAACGGAGAAATCATGACAAAGGGGGTTACTTCAACTGACACATGTATAGGCGTTATTCATCAGTTTTAAGTAAGTAACTAAACTATGTCAAGAAATAGTTGCACAGCACCTCGGAAGACACCACACACATTCTTAAAAAAAAGATCCACCACACTAAATTATTGATAATCCTACATTCCGTCACTTACTCAGTTTCAATTCGACACTGGCTTGCAAAATTTAATTTACTCTGCATTTGACAGCAAGGAACAAAATTTCTTTTTAACATTATCCCATAGTTATTTGGAAGAAGATATCAACCATTATACTTTATTTGCTCTCACATTAAAGAAAATGATTTGTGCTCCTGAGCTTGCTAGAGATGAATTACACCGATTTAGATTCACACTGAAGCTCAACAAAATTCTATACTCATCTGTTTAATCGAGGCGACATGATAAATTAAACTTGCTCAGTCATTTAATATTTCTGATCACTATAAAACGTAACATTTGTTTCAAATTTTCAAGTGATGTAAGGCGGTTTCAACTAAAAATAAAGGCATATATCCGGGGCCATCGTTCTAAGCATAAAATCAATGTAAATTAAAAGGTGATGAATCCTGGAAACCTTCAATAAAAACAGCACACTGGGAATTCTTATTGAACACATATTCAAGACAAGGCTCATCACGAGTACTCTCTTACCAAATGCATCGGATTCCACTAATTCAATTCATGCTGACCATATTCTCATTACAATGGCACTCAAATATTAATTTCAAGCTGCAAAATCAAAGAACATAGGAAATTAATTGCGAGTGCAGCACTTCAGAACTCGAAAATTCCCGTTGGCTTAACAAACTGTATTTTAAGTCAAGTTCACTTCAATGAGCTATTCAGAAAGGTCCAGCTGCAGCAATGAGAACTTCAGTTTTATGACTCTACAAGCCGGCTCGCACGGTCTTACACAGCGGCATGAGCCTTTATGCAGGAATTTTACTTCAAATATTAAACTGCACTCAAAAGGACCCCGGAAACCAGCACACATAGAAACATTCATTGAACTACTCTGTATTGTACAGCAAGAAAAATTTGATTTGAAGGAAAATTCTATCAGCGTGGGTCAGAAAATATAAATTGTAGAATTTTAGTTCTCAAATGTCATTAACAAAGGTATGCATCACGTTGCTAAGGCTTGTTAGAATATTACTATGAAAACCAATTCACACGACAGCGCACAAAATTTTCTACCAATTATTTTAATTTGATGCATACGGGATGGTAAATTTCGAGTTGATTAATTACCAGAAATTCCTAAACACTGCAAAATATCAAATTGGTTTCAAAGCTTCAACTGAGACAATCAGGTTTTATTAAAATTAAGGCATAAAATCCGGAGCCATCGCTACAAACTCAATCTCAGGTATATACTATAAGTGGATAAATCCAAGTAAATGCAGCTCATAGAAAGTTCTTATCCAACACATGAACAAGAGTTCATAAAAGAAAAGAGAAAAATTCTAGAGCCAGTCCCTGCGCAACAAAGTGTTACTGCTTTTATCTTTCAATGCACTCAGACAAAATTTTAACAACACTGCACTCTCAATTGCAAAAAAAAAGGTACAGGAAGAAATGTCTGTTTAATATCGAGTATTTGTTAGATTGATTTTAATGATCAATGATTTTCACGAAGTATTATGGCATAAACAAAATTTTAAGCACTAGAAATGTTTTAAAAAAATTCCATGTTAATATGCAGGTATCATGCTCGCACAGTGCACCTTCATTTTCGCTGTCACGATTCAATGCTGGTCAAGCACGTAACGTAGGAGGACTTGCAACCTCCACAAATAAATATAATGTACACCTTTGTGCTCGCACGTTACCCACATAAATAAGCATGGAGACTAATGAGCATTAAAGATTAAGCACCTTTATTGTTAAACTGAACACGTGGATTATGACACAGGGAAACATATATCGCCACAAAAATTGCACACCAATGCCCTCAGGCAAGATGCGCAAGATCTGCGAACCAACACTTCCGTCCGTTGCATAGAATTTCTTGGCAACTAACAAACAACGAATTTCGCACAATAAAAAAAAATTAGACACATGAAATTAATATTCTAGTTAGCGCATACACAAAATGAATGGTTATGTCAAACATAGGTTAGAACCTGGACTCACAGCAAGGTGTCGGTTTGCAACGCAGATTTCAAGTTTCCCGCTTTTATCTCGGTTTCAAATTTTCTCTGCCATCAGACTTCACGAGCTGCCTAATTCATATTACACACTGCGCGCCAAAAATGGATTTGCACTGTTTCAGCGTGCCTTTCATCTTTGCCTTCTCCACAATCACTACTTGCGAGCGCTCCCTAGTTAATTCACTGTCGGCGGCCTGTTGAGGCACGAAGCCTAGCATCCATGGTTCCCTCTAGTGCTGAATACCAGGCTGGTGGGGAACCGCTGCGAGATTGAGAACGCCCGGCATCAGCTATTGCACCACGGTTGTGTAGAGCAACCCCGGTCGCGGCGCTACGACCCACCAGCCTGTGAACAATGCACAATTATCTATTCCCTGAGATATGATCGTTATGAATTCCCCTTTAAGAATTGACATGAAGCTTCCACCGACAATATGGCTATTCCCGACACGATGAATTAACTTTCTCCCATTCTGTATGAATCCCCTTTTGCGAGGTAATAACCCCTCTTGAATTTTACCCACCAAACATCTTGATTTCACTACGTTAACCACAGAATACTATTCAAAATGAATTCCATGAGAGATAATTTTTCCTTTATCTTTTACAAGAAACAAATTACAAAGCGTCCTGTTTGAGAACAAGCTCGAAGGAGTAAATAAATTGCAAAGAACTAATGGGCAATATAATCCCCGCCTGAGAATAATCTACAAGTGCCAACCCTGTGAGAAGTCATAGCACGTGAACAATTCGAGAATGATCCGAAAATAAAACCCACTGAACTAATTTGCACCCGAATTTTAACTATAAAAATGAAATCACCCCGCCTAAACCAATAAAGCTTACACGCCCCGGTTGTAATATGGTATTTGAACAAATACAAAGACGCTCCTAGCACAGAACACAGAATATCATCTCACCTCCCAGATTGGCACACGCAGGCCTACATCTCCACTTAGTTAGGAGCACCCAGAAATAGACCGGGTACCCGCGTTGCTAAGCTTATATACCCCCGCCGCACAAAGGACGCCTATCGTGGGTGGTGCGGGATGCCCGCTAAAATTGTTAGTGACGTGGCATCTCGCGATTGGGGTGCTTCTTACGCGTCACCTCTGACGTGTTCCCTGCGTCACAAAACTTGGTATTGCTACGCGCATTTCCCTCTAACATATTCTTCTGAGATGCATATTTTCCATAGTTCCCCTACTCGTTGGTAATTACTTTTAACCTATTGTTTTTCTATGCTACACAATCAAGTTGCCCTCGAGTGATACTATGTATAGTTTTCGCCCTAGCTTTTTCACACCTGCTAACCCCTACGTACTCCCTTCTCCTCCTATCCTGCCTTTCCACGCTCCCTCGGCCTGCACAGCGTCCTTCCGGTTGCCGGCTGCGTCGTGCCTGTGCTGCTTATATATGCCTATTATCAATTATTTCCTAACATTCAGCAGCCAGGCCCGACAGCTACCGCTGGTTTACCCCGGCCGCATCATGAGTGGCGCGGGGGCCCCCGAACTTTTCGACGTGACCATCATTCATTCTAATTTCTTTTATTAATTAAATTTTTATTTTTTATTTTAAATATTCTCTGTAATAATTTTCCCGAGAGGCAGCAGGCCAATGAAGGGGGTGAGAGAGGTCGAAAGACCACTCAAACCCTAGTACTAGGATCTTTGAATGTAAGGGGGTGTGGGAGTAAAGCAACTGAGAGTAAGAAGGAGGAGATTGGAAGAATGATGGTAAACCGGAAGTTGGATGTATTGGCCTTGAGTGAGACGAAATTGAACGGTAGTGGTGAGTTGATGTTTGGGAGTGTGGGAGGGAGAGTGTCTGGAGTACGTGGGGGACATGCAAGAGAGGGTGTGGCTATATTATTGAGTGTAAGAATCAGAGAGAAAGTAGTTGAATGGGGTGAGGTGTGATCAAGAATAATGTGGGTGCGAGTGAAATGGGGGGAAGAGTCATGGGTGTTTGTGAGCGCGTACGGACCGGGATCGGAGAGGAGTGGGGAAGAGAGAGAGGAGTTTTGGGAGAAATTGTCCGAGTGTGTGGCTAGAGTGGGGAGTGGTTGTAGAGTTGTGGTGATGGGGGACATGAATGCAAGAGTAGGTGATGAGGTGGTGGATGGTGTTGTCGGTAAGTACGGAGTAGCTGGGGTGAATGAGAGTGGGGATTTCTTGGTGGGGTTATGTGTGGAGAGTGAGTTAGTGGTTGGGAATAGTTTGTTTCAGAAAAAAAGTATAAACAAGTATACATATGTGAGGACGAATGGAGGTGTGATAGAGGAGAGAGCATTGATGGATTATATTTTGGTTAGCAGGGGAGTGATGGGTCGTTTGCTCGATGTGCATGTGTTCCGTGGTGAGATGAATGGGATTTCGGATCATTATTTGGTGGAAGGAAAGCTGAGAGTTAGTGGAATATGGGGAGGTGTAAAAAGGAGGAGTGGAAGGGAGGTGTTAAATGTAAGCAAGTTACATGATTCTGAGCGTGAGTGTGAGTATCAGGAGAAGATGAAAGTGGAGTATGGGAGGGTGAAGGAAAGTGAGGTGGGTGGAGTGGAAGGGGAATGGAAGTTGTTTAATGATGCGGTGGAAAAATGTGCAAGGGAAGTGTGTGGGGTAAGGAAGTTTGGAGGGGGGATTAGAAAAGGGAGTGAATGGTGGAACGGAGAAGTAGGAGCGGCTGTGAAAAGAAAGCGGGGAGCGTTCGAAAGGTGGTTGCAACGAGGCAACCAGCAAAATTTTGAAGAGTATAAGGAGAGGAAGAAAGAAGTACAAAGAATGGTAAGGAGAGCGAAGAGGGCGGCGGATGAGGAATGGGGGAGGAAGTTGGGAGGGGATTTCATGGAGAGAAGGAAGGTTTTCTGGAAGGAAGTGAAGAGAATTAGGAAGGGTCAGGTGGAGAATGAGGCAAGAGTGAAGGATACAAATGGTAGGCTGCTAGTGGAGAGTTGTGATGTGAGAAAGAGATGGGCGGAGTATTTTGAGGAACTGCTAAACGTGAGGGATGATAGGATTGCGAGAGTAGTAGCTGTTGGAAGTGATGTTACAATACCTGTGTTTGGTGAAGTGAATAGAAGTCGAATAAGAAGTGCAGAGGTGAGATGTGCGTTGGATGAAATGAAAAATGGGAAAGCTCCAGGTTTGGATGGCTGCACGGTTGAATGTCTAAAGAAAGGAGGAAATGTGGTTATAGAATGGTTGGTGCGTTTATTAAATGTGTGTTTCGAGGCTAGTAAAGTGCCGGTTGATTGGAGTAGCGCGTGCGTAGTTCCGTTGTACAAGGGGAAAGGTGACAGGTATGAGTGCAGTAATTCTAGGGGTATAAGTCTACTGAGTGTCGTTGGGAAGTTGTATGGAAGAGTGTTAATTGGAAGAGTGAGAGTGTTGACGGATCGTGTGCTTGCTGAAGAACAGTGTGGTTTTAGGTGTGGTAGAGGTTGTGTGGATCAAATGTTTGCTGTGAGGTAGGTCAATGAAAAATACTTATTAAAGGGAAAGGATGTATATTGGGCATTTATGGATCTAGAGAAGGCGTATGACAGAGTGGATCGCGAGGCTTTATGGCAAGTGGTAAGTTTGTATGGAGTGGGTGGGAGACTGTTGAATGCGATCAAGAGTTTCTACATTGATAGCAGAGCATGTGTGAGAGTAGGGAATGTGGTGAGTGAATGGTTCCCAGTTGTGACAGGTGTGAGACAGGGATGTGTGATGTCGCCGTGGTTGTTTAATTTGTTTATGGATGGTGTGGTGAGAGAAGTGAATGCCAGAGTGTTGGGAAGAGGTGCGCAGTTGGTGGGACGAAATGGTATGTATTGGGAAGTGTGTCAGCTGTTGTTTGCAGATGATACAGCGCTTGTGGCTGATTCAGAGGAAAAACTGAGGAGACTGGTTACAGAGTTTGGTAGAGTGTGCGAAAGGCGGAAATTGAGGATAAATGTGAATAAAAGTAAGGTGATGAGATGTTCAAGAGGTGGAGTGTTTGGAACTTTGGATGTGAGGTTGAATGGGGAAGTTTTAGAGGAGGTAGAGCATTTTAGGTACCTCGGGTCGGATGTGACTGTTAAGGATAGTATGGAAGTAGAAGTGAAGCATCGAGTGAGTGAAGGGTGTAAGACATTGGGTGCAATGAGGAAAGTTTTTGAATGCAGGAGTCTGAGTATGAATGTTAAGAGGGGACTGTATGAAAGTTTGATTGTGCCAGTTTTGTTGTATGGAGCAGAGTCCTCGGGGTTGAGAGCAGCTGAGAGGAGGAAGTTGGATGTGTTTGAGATGAAGTGTTTGAGGAGCATGTATGGAGTAACTAGAAGAGATAGGATCAGGAATGAGTTGGTTAGGGAGCAGACGGGTGTTATCAAAAAGTTGAGTAGGCGCGTGGATGAAAGAGTGCTTGGATGGTTTGGGCATGTAGAAAGAATGAATGTTGAGCGGCTGGTGAAAAAGATATATATGTCGGAAGTGAGTGGTCTTCGAGCGCGAGGTAGACCACGGATGAGTTGGATGGATGGGGTGCGACGTGCTTTGTATGAGAGGGGTCTGACTGTGGACGTGGCGAGAGGGATGGCTGCGGACAGAAGTGAGTGGGGGCAGTGTATAAGGAGGTAATTTTTATTTTTGACGCGTTACTGGAAGCTGCCAGCGTGTGATGGGGTTGACCTGTCATGTGCGGAGGAGGGGCTGCATGAAGCGGTCGGGGTAACCAGCTGTTGCTGTCGGGCCTGACTGTGGAAGGTGGTTGTGCTGGGCTGCTGCTGATCCTGGCAGTTCAGGTGCGGCCAGTGCTGCCTCTCTCGCCTCCTAGTGACCAAGTGTGGTGATTGTGGCCTGCTGTCGGCTACCCTCCCATGGGGAGGATAAGCCCGGTATATGTATGTATGTATGTATTTTAAATATTTCTAAAAGTCACGCCTCAATATAAACGGGCACCTCCGCGCCATGCCCTTCATGCTGCGTCAAAGTCAAACATTCACAATTACCCTCCACTCCTCTTTTAATGCATTATTTTTGGATCTACAGATGCAACTAAAAAAACTTCAGATCTTACTCTTGCAGTTGGAAATGATAAAATTATTGCATCAGAAAAAGTTAAAAATCTAGGTATCTGGTTCGATAGAAACATGTCCTTCAAATCTCATGTTGAGAATACTTGCAACAAAATTTATGGAATTTTGATGTTTTTTCATCGCTTAAAGAGTATGCTAGACGAAAAGTCCAGATTATTAGCCATTCAATCGCTGGTGTTATCGCGCATTGACTACTGCAACCTAGTATGGGGAGACCTACCTCAATACCTACGAAGGGACTTACAAAAGTGCATGAACTTTGCGGCTAAGGTGGTATGCAACGGTAATTTAAAAAAAAGTGATCACGTAACCCCTCTCCTCAATAAACTCGGCTGGATTCCTATCCAAAAAAGGCTCCTCATGCAGAAGACCCAATACGTGTTCTCCTCGTTATATCTTCCTCAGAGCAATGCTGAGATAGTGCGTTTCCATCCACCCACTGTAACCAATCAAAAACCGAACAGAAACAATAATGTCTTAGTCAACTATCGTTCATCTCACTTAGGGCAGAAAGCTCTGTCCATATCAGGCGCCTTACTGTGGAACAAACTTCCACTGAGTATTAATATCCCTCAAAGACCGAGAGAATTTAAAGCCAAAATAACTCGTCATCTTGTGTCTCAATAATAATTCTTAGTTACAGAACATACTGAATAAGTATTGATGAATCTCATTTGCCTGGTATCTCCATTGCTGAACAATCTCCCCAGATCATTGTCATGAAATTCAAGACATCACACAACAGTTTTGAAGTATGCGTAGGTATTATGATTTGATTGCCTAAACGCTGCCATTTGCAAACATGCTTACTTGTATATGTGTGTATGTACACTTGTGTGCACTAGAGTTGATAAACCAGTCGAAGGCTCCATTCTATGTCATCCCTCTCCGTTTCTTTGCAAGCATTAAACTAGACCGTCATGGTACCTATTTGTGTGTGTATTTATTAATTGCAGACATTCTGCACCATATTACAAAGATAATGTGATTTTTTCCTAACATGAAATTGTAAAGCATCCATGTAAAAATAAAACAATAAATTCGTTGTGTGATCATCCATTTATACTGCAGTAATATGCTTATAGTGCTTATAGTTATATGCTTATAATAATGTGATGCCCATGTACATCCGTATGTTTATCAATTGCCGACAATTTGCGCCATATTTCGAAGATAATGTGATTTTTTTTTCAAATATGAAACCCTTATAGGACATTAATTTTTTCTTTCTTATTCACGTCCCACAATCGTTATCATGTTTCTGAATTAGGTAGACTGTTTTGTGCCACTAATTTCAGTACGGAAATTTGATAAAATTCATGCCATAATAAAAGATATTTTTTCAGTTTCCCCCGATTGGAATGCTGGTTTATACTGATTAGATTACGCTGATATTTGCGCACATGCTTACTTGGGTATATGTGTATGGTGTATATGTGTACGTGTGCACGCTATGCGTATGACACTTTATAGAATGCGTATGTATTGTAATTGCCTTGATGAATAGAAATGCATTTGTGTATGCTTACGAGTTTAGTGTGAGTGTGTGCGTGGGTATGTGTGTGCATGTGTATATATTTACATGTATATGTGCACATATGTGTGTACTAGACTGACAACTAGCATTTTAATAGAGATAATGTTTTTTTCTGTTTGCTCTCAACTTGTAACATTACCTAACTCGTCATCTCTTCGTTATTGTAAAGCATTAATGTATAAACTATACATTTGTTGTGCGATCATGCAGTTATATTTAAATAAAATACTTATTAACCAACGACCGTTATGTTAAAATTGTTGAATTAGAAATACAAAACTTATAATCTTCTTGGTCCTCATGCTTATGTGTACATATATGTTTGTATATATATATATATATATATATATATGTGTGTGTGTGTATATATATATATATAAACAAACGATTCATATATTATTTCCTGGCATCAATAATTGCGAAGTTTTATGTCATTTACATGTATACTGTCAATAGTGTTTTCACCCCACAATGAGAATGCATCGTCCAAGAAATTGTGTTATCTCTTATAATTATCATTACATGTATTATCAAATGTAGATTAAGCAAGATTAGGAGTACATTGCCCTCAATCATTTCTTTTCGACTAGTGACATGGGTATTACAAGACTCATGTGTGTGTATCGTCTAAGTGTATTAACTTTAAGATATTTAAAAACCAATGATTGTAATATTGTACAATCTCTATTGGAAATAAAGTTTTTTCTTTTTTTTTCTTTCTATTCTGCGCACAAACAGATGCCTCTTCCATCGATATACCTCTGGCACTCAAAGCTCTCAACACTCCGTTTTTCCATCCTAACTTTGGTCTTCTTCTAGCACTCCTTATAATCAAATACCTATCATATACACCTCATAATCTAAATCATGTGTGTATACACAAAACATCTTTGAAAACCTAGCTGTGACATGAAAGTAAAGTAAAGAAAACCAGACCTTGAACGTAGTAAGATCAGTCTTGTGACCCGCCATGAGAGAATTGGCTTGCTCTTTCTCCTTCTCCAGACGACTTATGGCCAGTTGAGCTGCTGAGTGTCGGGTCTGCAGAGTGGCAGTTTCAACTGTCTTGACGTTTGCCTGCAAAAACATGTATACTTGAGACCCTATAACAATAGTGCCCTTCATACCAAATACTGTCAAATGTATTACAATACATCCCTGAAGGTTATCAATCAGGTTATCAAAATGTAAAAACAACACAAAGATAAACATAAGATAGAGCTCAAAGAGCAATCATGTAAGATGTATGTATTGGTTGTATTTCTGCAAAAGGGATTACAGAAATATTATTTCAGAGCCCACAGTACCATAATTATGAAAAGTATGCAACACTCTTTAGAAATAAGGTACACAATATGGTTAGCCACGCTGAATGTATTCTCTCACGATTCAGTACATTAATCACCAAATTCATATCCTTTCAAACTAAAATGTTCGAAAGCTATAATTAGTGTTATTGTTTACTCTTCAGTTAATTCAAAGGGTTGTGCAATTCCGGTTAATAGGTTCAAAACAAAAATTGATATATCATACTATGATTGACTATTTGAATACAAGGCTTAACATCCATATTGAAAATATCATGAAAAAACAAAGCTATAAAACTAATTTATCAACTTCGAGGTATGAAAGCAATAAAGTAGTCATTATCTAATATTCAGTTATCCATACCTGACGGATTTTGAAAATAAAGTGCTTGAAGAAGATAATTGTCTACGTTGCAAGGCGAAACTATCATGAAAAAGACTCAAGTGTACATATGACTCAAGATGAAAAAGAAGAAAGATATGGAATGAAAGTCGGAAGTGTAGCAGTAAAAAGCTGCAAATGGCAACTGATAGAAGAATGATGTACGAGGAATAGTTGTAAAAAAGTGAATCTAAGTTGCATTACCATTACAAGGAGAAAAGAAGGGCAGCAAAGAGAAACCTGACTTGCAAAAAGAGTGCTTCTTGCTGCCGATTGGCGGCAAGAAATATCTTGAAGTTGACTTTCAAGTAAAATGAAAAGTATTCTGAAAGGAGGAAAAGGTTACAGACAACTAATGAAAGAAAAGATCACAAACTGAATGTTGAAAAATAAAATATATTATTGCCTGAAAATGGGGTTGCAAAGAGGCAATGGGCAGAATTTAAATTATATTTTTAAAAATGTCAAAGCAGATAACAAAGCTGGGATTATCACAAGTACTGTGGAAAAGAGAAATATGCAGTTGCTAGGTAAATGGAATGAATAATGGATGGCAATGGAAGAAGTGAAGAATCAATGGGAAAGATACGGTATCGTCAGGCGCCTGGTTTTGATAGATATTCTGCTGAATATACATAAAATCACTCTTTATAACACAAGATATGCAAACTTAACTAGCCCAAACTTACTACCTATCTTATCTTTTTGTGGAGATATAGCCATATACATATGCATTATAAATATAGATACGCATGTTTATACTAACATATGTACATACATACTATTTTACAGATATATTGATATACAGGTATATGGGTAAAAATAGGAAGATATCTTAGCATGAGGTTATATTTTGTCAGAAAATAAATTAAACCACACTGTTATTGTAGTCTCAATTCATTCCATTGGATTTTTGTTCACTTATTATATTGCATGCATTCTGCCAACAATACTAAAAAGACATATACCTACTGCTCAAATTGCTACAATGGTATGCATATATATACACACACAGCAATAAAACAGATTGGTCATGTATATGCACAATTATATTTTCTGCTTTAAACTATGGATTGTGGATAACTCAGTAATTATTATGGGTGTATTAGGGTAAACAGACCTTTGCGTTTCTTTTTCGTGATGATAAAAGAAAACCGGGTGAGCTTCCTGTAATGATTGGAGCTTCATCAACAGAGGTTGCAGTGCATTGGGAATGAGATGCTACTGATGCGGAGCTTCCCACATGAACCAGCTCATCGCTAGGTGGAGACTCATCAACAAAGGACCCTGCAACTGTAATATTTAAGTTATGTTGGATAATGTGGATATAACTGAGAGAAGGAATTACAGGGAAATACATGGTATTATTTCTCTAAAGAAACAGGCATGGATTTCCAACTTGAACAATCCATACAAATGTACGGACATACATACAAAGATCTAGTTTATGGCTACAGAAAAAGCTTACACCTAAATTTTCATGAAAAACACTCTCTCAAGACATCAAATACAGCAAGCTGTATACTACATTTCTCCATCTCATATCCCATAAATTTTAACTACATATATCAATGACATGGAAGAGTTCTAAAATACAATATTTACCACCACACATGTGTAATTTATCAGTAAAGATGTCCTATAGGTATATGAATTGAATAGACGAGTTGAAGCCTTTTTAGCCAGAGCAGTTATACCATTGTAAAGAGTGGATGGAATGAGAAGGACTAATGTGAATCACTTGCAAAGGCAATGTACACACATTTAGAGTGCATCAAAACAAAAAATTGGAGAAAGAAGACGAAACGACAAGGAAAACTGAGCAAAGAAGGCTCAAAGTTAAAAAAAAGCAAAATGGGCACCAAAGATAGATGTCCCAGAAGCTTGAATAAGGCTGGGATCCCTGGCAATTCTTCCTCAGGTTGCCACTTCCCACAACACAAATATAACCAACTTTATTGCCTATCTTGTGACCTGAAAGGTTACCCATGCATACATATGAAACAATTCTTCACCACAGCAGAAGTTAAAGTATTCCCTAATAACCAGCAATATTTGTTTGAATAACATTAAAATTATAATTATTATTATCTGATATTTTCATTCCTCTTCAGGCACGGAGTCATTCAAAGATCACTAAGAGTGAATCTAGGATGTTATGCTGGAGAAAACCTATAAACTATCACCATTTCTCCAGGATTCAAAATCTAATTATTAGCTTTTAAGGGCACCATCCCAGGCCCTTGCCAGATGCTGTCGATTCCATGGTCATTTTTCATGTTTTTGTTGTAAAAGGACCCTTAGGTGGTAGACTATTCGTTCCTAAAATTTTATGGCGCTACGGAAAATAATTTCCCCCCCCCGGGGGGGGGGGGGGGGGTAAGGCGACCAAACTTTTTCATTTTTTCGATTTTGACCCCACATAAAAAGAGAACAAATAGGAAATGGAAAAAAAGCTCATAGTGAGTTTGTTAAAAATGTTCCAAGGATTCTAAAACTGTCTTTGCTTTTGTTCTAGCATCAAAACTGAAGGAGGAGTTACATTTTGAAATATCAATATAAATGAAAAGCACCAAAAAATTTTAATTTTTTTCCCGATTTTGACCCCATATAAAAAGAGAACAAATAGGAAATGGAAAAAAGCTCAATGTGAGTTTGTTAGAAATGTTCCAAGGATTCTAAAACTGTCTTTGCTTTTGTTCTAGCATCAAAACTGAAGGAGGAGTCCCATTTTGAAATATCAATACCTAAAAACCAATATGTCAAATTTTTGCAAAATCTAAGGCCTGAATCAAAAAAATGAATTGAATCAATTGTGTTTATTTTCAAAGGTTACATATCATAGTCAAATTTTATAAGAATCAGACTGAAAATAAAAAAAATCATTTTGTTGAAAAAAAATGATAATTTTTTTTTTCGAAATCACAATTCACACTTCGAATATGAAGTAATGTATGGAAATTATCATAATAAAAATTAAAACTGCATTCAATTACATAAATTGTTCATTATATTACACTTCAACACAAAATTTTATTTTTCGCTTATACCCAACACTTTGAATTTTCAACATTCATCCTGGGACTAGTTCTCGAGTTTTGATGCTAGAACAAATCCAAAGACAGTTTTAGAATCCTTGAAGCATTTCTAACAAACGCTCGTTCGGTTTTTTTCAAATTCGAATTCTTTGAAAAAATATATAGCTCTAAACCCAAACAATTGTTGCTGATTTTTGAAATTTTAAAATTTTTTGAAAAAATAGAAAAAATTTGAATTTGAAAAAAACTGAACGAGCGTTTGTTAGAAATGTTCCAAGGGTTCTAAAACTGTCTTTGTTTTTGTTCTAGCATCAAAACTGAAGGAGGAGTTACAATCTGAAATTTAAAAAAAAAATATACCAAAAACACATTTTTCGTCAAAAAAAAAGTAAGGCCTAAATCGAAAAAATGACAGAAGTAAAAAAGGTTTACTTTTACAAAATACATATACTGGCCAACTTTCAAACGAATCGGACTAAAAAAGTTGAAAAAGTGGGATGGTTTCCTTAATCATGCTCTACATAATCAGCATGTGAAGAGAAATTGAATTTCACACAGACGTATCACACTGCCTACATAGTTCCAGCAGCAAGTGACATTCTACACAGATTAATGAGACAAAACCATCTACGAGTAGTGTGGACTAGACAAAAAAAAAGATCCAAGGCTAATGCAGTATTGCTGCCTTTCTTACACAGGAAAACAGCACGTAAAATGAGAAGAGTAAGATGAGGAAGTTTAACATGATACAAAGAAAGATGGAAGCCCAGTTGGTATGGAAGAGAGAAGTCCTGAAGACATATTTAAGGCTATGGGTTCCAAGAAATAATTCTTGGGATAGTCATTCCACTTAGCATATGAGAGGCAAACCTAACTATCCTAACCTTACTGCTTTTTATGCCCCCAGGGGGTAAATTATATTTCAATAATCTGTATATAGGCAAAAAAGTTGACAATGATTATCAAGTATGAAGATAACACATGGAAACAGCAAAAGGATTTTATAGATATACATCTTCAAAAATTCATGCTGCAAAATTGAAATAATGTAAAACAATTGTAATAAAAAAGTCAAGCCCAATTAATGTATTTACTTCAGGAACACAGCCAATGAGATTTTTTCATTATGTATATTGAGTAAATTGAGTTATTTTCCCCTGTGGGAAGAGGGGAAAAGAATACTTCCACCGTACTCCCTGTGAATCGTAACAGGCCATGAAAAGTCACGAGCCAAGAGGAATTAAAATCCCCTCTTCTTGTATCACCTTCCTACAAACCAACAAGCATAAAGAAAAGGTGGAGAGTGATGCTCTACCTGCGAATTTCTGTGTTTGTTGTAGCTACCCCTCCCTTGTGGGGGCAAAATAATTTTGCCTATACATTCCATGTTGAGTAAAATTTTCTGGCACAGATGAACTAGTGAATGATAGATATAGGTATTCAAGTTATAAAAATCATCAAAGTCCTTATTGCGATAAACATATAACCACAGTAATTAATATTTTCAATCAACTTCGTAGAAATTCAAACTATTTGGAAAATATACTTATATATTTCTATCATTTCTATCAGGATACTTTGATTGTGGCAAAGTCTTACAGTCTTATCTACCATTGAATCTTTCATGACAATTTTAAGAATAGGCAAGTATAATATGCAGATTGTTTGAATTGATAAAAATTCATTCAAGTGACCGTTAATATTTTGCACTCATTTGTATATCTTCGATAATATAAACTAATATGTATGTATGCATATGAAAAACCTTCCTCCCTCCAAAAAGGAGGAGTAGCTACAACAAGCACAGAAAGAGTAAAGTCTACAAAACAGGAACAAGAAGGAAAAATAAAAGAGAGTAAAAAGAAATATGCATTTCATTCTTCATAAATTTCCCAGTCCACTCACAAACACACAACTTTGCGTTCCGGACATTTGTTTCAGCATCCAGGCCCAACAGCTACTGCTGGTTTACCCCGGCCGCATCATAGTGGCATGCGGGGGCCCCAAGACCGTCTATGCGACTCACTTTCATACGTTTATTTCATTTTTTTTATTAAAGGTCGTTAAGTTTTTACAATCATACAATATGTATATCATAAAACAGAATTGAATGAAGTACAATGCCCATTTGTTTACCATTATTTCAGCACTAAAGCAAGCTGCATGCCATTTCCTTCTAGATTCATTAGCTTATGTTCAGGTTCACCAGAGTGTGGTCCAGTCCCACTCTCAGCTCCAAGATAGGAGCGGCTGATCATATTGGCAAAATGTTATTGTTGTTTTGTGTTTGAGCATCTTTGTTTTCGAGCCTCTTACCAGTGATGGTAAGTTATCAGCATGTGTTTGTGTTGTAAGGGCACAACCCTATGGGTACACTCAAACACTAAAGGTCCAATCTGTCAAATGGTCAAATCAAGAAGAAGAACCAAACAAAAATATAAATAAAAAATACTGTATTTCTAACAAAATAATAAAAATGATGAAATAAATTATTAGTTGGTTAACACCCAATAGTACACAGTTGATGGCAAATGAGATAAATGGATGATGTGAAAACAAAGTCCGTAAACCATAAATCACACAGTTTTTAACAGAACAAAATATTGTCTCAACCAATAACACAGGATAAACCAAATAAAATGACAAGAAAGGCAGCTCGGTAACTGAAATAACTGGGATATTTTGTAATTGTCAGAGGAAGCACAACTCAGAAATAGATCAGTGAGGCTGATGCGAAACAAAATGTAGGTAGGTGCAAGGCACAGCAAAGCCAGAAGCAGAGAGCAAAGTAGGAATGAGAGAAGACCCCAAGTTCCATTGAAGAAAAAGGATTTCTATACACAGAGTATGATCATCACCCTCTTATGGCACAAGATAGGTAACCTATCTAATCAAACCTAACCCTATTGCCCATCCATGCTCTAGGAAGGGCTCGCATTCTTAGTTTTCACATTTTTGTTCATTTGAATACAATTCTTCAAATGTTGATAAATTTCTATACAGAATTATATTTCATTCTGACCCGAAGAAGTTTAATATAAATCAAGGGATATATAAACATTATCATAATTTCAAGTAAAAATGTTTCAATTTTTTATGCTCCACATATGTTATGAAACTTTTGATAAGCAATTCCTTGAATAGGTCAGTATTCAGGATATGGAATTGAGTATACAAGTCTCCGAATCATTCAAATAAGTAAATACATGTTGAACATTATGAAAGAAGAGTAGGGGATCAGTGTCATCAAAAAGGACTGCAAATTTATAATATCAACACAATATGAATAACATAAATTGATCTACCTACCTGAAATCCAATAATATTTGCAATAGCTTTAAATACATATTTAGTATGTGTAACAAATAACATTGGACATCACAAAGTGGACCTATGCACTTGAAGTGAACTCATACAGTACCCTGCCAAAGTTGGCATCCGGGGTAGGGACTCTATGTATAATACATATTTTAAATACAGACAAATTTTTGCTTATCATCAAGATAACTGCTCAAGAAAAATTAAAAATATTCAAAAAAGTCATCAATCATAACACACATGAAAGCCCCTGAATTGTTGAATACCGCTTTTGGAGACTAATTGTGTGATATATTTATTACAGTAATTATTGGAAATATTAATCAAAAATTTTTTCATTTCATTTCATAAAATGATGCATTTGAAATAACCAAAGGCATAAGGATTTCTAAAGAAAATGAGTTCTGTAGAAAGTTTTTCAGGACACTGGTTCATTAGAATGTAACAGTTTCAAAGCCTCACACTACTACATTAGAAGCCTACCTCAGAGAAAATAGCCAAAATTTGCAAGACATCTAATAAACTCTGGAGCATTGAGCTTGTCTTAAACTCTGACACTGTCAAGACTCTGCAGTGTAATTATGTATCACCCATAGGCCCTGATTCACCATTGATTTTAATTTAAGTGAAGGCAATAAAATAATTCCTGTAATCAAATTTTGAACAAGGTTTGATCTGTTTAGGCATTTACATAGACTTCATGGAAGTTTTCCATTCTGTCATTCACAGCAAGCTGATGAAGGTCAACTCATTTTGAAATCTAGGAAAGGTCCATCAATGACTAGCAGAATTTATGATGAGCAGATCCCAGCGAGTGGTATTCACTTTTCCTAAATTCTTACTTGTCCACCCTCCTTACTGTCTTTTTCCCCCAATACAACCATACTATCATTAGCTGTGCTCATCATGCCTGTAAAGCTTTTTGCCTATAATGGTCAACAAACTCTGAATTGAAAAACTGACATGTTGAAACTTCAACCATTGCAAGTATTCAGTAGGAAAACAGTAAGAAAAATCCTGCCATTGGAAAATCTCAAGATTTTGGGTACTTTTGAGAGGGTCATGGCATTATATATTGCCTAAGGGTCCTAATAACCCTTACTCAAATGATGCATTCTAAGTAGCTAAAACTAGAAAAATATGTTTCACATTTGATTGAATTTTCTTATGAGATCAGAACAAAAAATACATTTAACCAAAATAGGATTAGGCAAATTTAAGCCTAATCTAACACTACAAACCCAAGGAAAGCATAACTAGTTAGACATACACTACCAATCATGTGTTGGCTAAGCATAGCAAATGACAAAGTTAATACTGAGTAAAGGCCTAATTAGATCCAGTTTTGTGTCAGAAGCTGAAGTTTATAAAAATAAATGTTACATTAGATGTTTAAATGTAAAGATAACCTAACTTCCTAGCAATCATCTCAAAAAAACTAACATTTTCTTTCCTAATCATGAATCCTGAGTACTAGCTTCTAATTGCACTGATTTTACAGGTTTTTATTAGCAATATCTTACCAGCAGCTTGAGAAAGTTCTTTTTTAGTATTAGGTACTTCACCTCGTTTTAAAAATCGTCTGAAAGGTGACAAAATACGTCGATATTGATCCCTTCGAAAATGATCTTCGCACACAAAATGATGCGTTAAAAGTGTTTCCAATTTCACGTCCAATAACTTTTGGTTTTCACACAAAACTATCCATTCTTTATAATTGGCTCTGGAAATCGGTGAAATATCACGTTA
Source organism: Morinoia aosen (assembly GCA_030386875.1). Taxonomy (NCBI): domain Eukaryota; kingdom Metazoa; phylum Arthropoda; class Malacostraca; order Amphipoda; family Talitridae; genus Morinoia; species Morinoia aosen. Next base: position 21,363,823 of record CM059578.1, on the reverse strand, counting down.
CTATTTTCTGAAGTATTCATACAATCACGAAAATCGCAACGCTTGGTTCTCGCGTACGACGCCATGATGAAACTGCATCAGAAATATTTCAAACTTTTATCTGGCAGCATCCAGTCGTTCGGTGATTGGTCCGACGGTGTGATGACGTTAATGATCCACATCTCCCTTTAATTTGACTGTAATTACTATACTTCTGCTCATTGTACTGTGTCTTGCTTTGGAAAATGAGGTGGGGTTGTAGGGAAGGTAGGTGGAGCCAACTTCAGCCAAGCGTCTGTGGTTGGCTCAGAATTCTGACGTGTCGGGCATTGAGAGTGCCCGAGTCTTTCAACTTTTGCAGCCAAATTGAGCCCGATCGGAGTGCGCTATGCTCCCTCCATATATCCTAGCTCCATGGTGAACACGGCCCGTCAAAATATATAGGGCTGGAGCTTGTATCACAGATACGCTCATCACGCACTTTCGGCTGGCTTCGGACAGACAGACCACAGAACATTTACATAATAACTAGTATATGATCTGTGGACAGACTGACCGACGGACAGGGCTGCCACTTTTGTCAGACAAAAATAATCTAGTTTGACCTCAAAAAACATCTAGAAACATCTAGATATAAAATCAAAACATCCAAAAATATATCTAAACACATAAATAAAAAATTTAACAATAAATTATCAAACAATAGTAACTAGGCTTATTTATATAATTATTTACCTCATATTAGACATAGAAGAAGCTTTCTCCTTCCTCATCTTCAGTCTCCATTTCTTCTGTTGCAGTTGATGTTGAGGCTTCCGGGGTTGTCTGGATGAAACTTTTGTAGGCTTGTGCTGTTCCTATGGTCTTTACAACAGAATCGGGTAGCTGACAAGACATGCAGCACTGTTTTTTTCTAATTAACCCAAATCTTATCACTAGAATTGCATTCAGCAAATCAGTCTTCATGCTATTTCTAAGTTTATTTTTAACACAGTTCATTGCGCTGAAAATTCTTTCTATATCAGCATTTGAATGTGGTAATATCATTACTTGTTTAGCACACTCATAAAGTTCTGGGAATGGACTTTCTCCTGAGGCGTTCTTAAAATCTCTTACCTCCGCCCAAAACTCTTCTGTTTCTGTGTTATTGTTCCATTTTATCAGATTAATATTTTGCAGCTGACTCTCTGCTCTGCCAATAAGGTTTTTAGGTATACCGAAATATTCCATGACTTTACAGAAATTTCCTAAATCTTTCACTGGCTGTAGAATATTACTTAGAGAAAACAAAGATACATTCTTCAAGACATTTAGGTTTTCCAGAAGTCTCTGTTTCAATTGCTGGTATAGAGCCAGAAGAAATTTTTGGCATCGTTGCCTCAAATTGTTCTCTTCAGTTTGAGATATTTGAGATAAAAGTTTCTTAGATTTGATTTCAGCAATTTTTGACTCAAACTGATATCCGAAGTAGGGCTTGGGATCCAAATATTCTTCAATTCTACAAGTGAGAGGATCAGCGTTACAAGTAGGCAGGGTTAATTTAGTGAAAACTGACTTGAGCAGCATAAGCAAGTCATCCAACAATTTCATCTTGTCTACATTTTTAGATTCAAATAACTTATTAGTTCTTTGTACCTCTGTTAAGATTAGTTGCAAAAAAAGTAAAAGAGCAAGATTTTTCTCATCAGAATACATTTCGAATAAAACTTCAGCAGTATAGCATTTTTCACTATGCCTAGCAATTTCAAAATGTGTTCGTAATTCTAGCCATTGAGCAACAATCTTTTCAACAGCAGGCTGAATAGACAACCATCGAGTTTTGCAGTCAGACGGAATTTTCAATGGATGTGAACCATCATTGATTGCTTCGTAGAGTTGATTGTATTGGCATTGTCTAATTGAAAATTTTGCAAACCAATTGTGAGTTTCAGCAATCAAAAATTCCAAGTTTCTTGGTAAAGATTCAGCAGAAGCATAAGACATGGCAAGTTGGAGTGAGTGGCATACACATCTCATCAATATCAAATGTGGATTTTCTTCCTTGAGCTTCGCATAGACTCCATTATTGATGCCGACCATGACTCTTGCATTGTCAGTCCCTAATGCAACACAATCACCAATTTTCAGATTCTTACTGATTAATAATTATTTCAATGCTGTCACAATGCTACTTGCATCACATTGGACTAATTTTGCAATTCCTAAGTAAGTTAATACCACTTTGTTTAATGCATTGCTGTAGTATATTACTGATACGCCAAGTAGTTTTGTGACTGAAATATCATTGCTTTCGTCCAATAACAAACTGAACTTGTTGTTGCCGATATCATTTGTAAGTTCTTCTTCGAAATGAGGACACAATACATCCTTGATAATGTTTGTGCATTTTGTTCGGTGCATTTTAACATCATCAACAGTTTTGCAATTGGAGATGTTGTGCTTAAGCATCTCAACCATATGATCGCAATTAGAAATTGCACTGTGGCAGCACAAAAACATTGCAATGGATCCTTCAAAAGCATGAGCGTCAGGATTCTTCTCTTTACTGAGAAAAGATGTTATTGGAATAGCGTTAAATGGTAAAGATTTTTTGTGCTTGTTAGTAAGTGCATGAATTTTCAAATCTTGATACTTAGCATCTATTTCACACCTGCAGAACTTACAATAGGCCTTGTTTTCATCCTCTGTAGCCGCAATCCATTCCTTGAAGGGTGATTCCTTGAGCCATTCTTTTCTAAATTTTTGCTGGTATTGTTTAAACTTCGGCATTTTGAAGGGTTAGTGATTGCGAAAACAAATAATTTCAATCAAACACAAATTCTGGGATTTACAACTAAGATGAAGCACCGAAAATTGACTCAACAACTTCACACCAAAACCAAGACTGCGCACCGAGTGACTGTGAGTCACCCGCACCGACGCCGTCTCGGTCTTGTTCATAATCGGAACAAACACGTTTGAACGTTGTTAGTTCGTCGTTCAAATAATTTGGTCAAGCGAATTAAGAATGTAACATGAATGAAGTAGTAAACATTATAGCGAATTTCTAATGCAAATTTAAAGTGATATGTAATATGCATCACCAAATTCTAATTCCCGCTAGATAATATCTAGGACTCTGAAAAAACTATCTAGATTTTATAGCTAATATCTAGGTTCCAAATTTTACATCTAGGCTTCAGCAAAACTATCTAGATCTAGCTATAAAATATCTAGAGTGGCAGCCCTGCCGACGGACGGACGCGGCTCTTATTATAGTATAGATAGATTAATTTTAATGAAAAATGAACGCTTTAAGTTCCAGATTTTAACGGAAATATTTTCTATTGGGAAAAGCGTTTTGGAATAGGATAATCTAATATCAAAATACATACGACTGAAGGGAGTACCTAATGACTTTTGCAAATTCATTGTAAGTGTTTACACGTATAGTAAACTCCAGATGCGATAATTAAGTGGTCTTATACTCACTTAAAGGTGACACAAGCTAAGGACCTCCTACCGGAAGAGTTCGTTGCAGGAATATTTTCACGATGAAAACGTCGCAGCATCTAGGGGGAAATGCGCAAAGGTGAATTCTTCTAATCAATTATCACTTATCTAAAAAAAGTGAGGAAAAGGGTTTTCGGCAAATTATTTTCGAGCGAAATTAGCGCAGTAAATGGAAAGAAAAAAAGATTCTCTCGATTATTTGGCGACCATATATTGTCAATATTATTTCTTTCTCATGCTCTTTTCCAACTTCTCAACTCTACGAAATATTTCAATTTCTTCACGTTTTCAAATACAAAGGAAAAATCTCACAATTTTTTTCCTGCACTATGTCAATCGTTAAAATTTTATACCTCCACCATGCTATAAAAATCAACGGTTCGATGAAACTATTATATTCAGGCTGAAAAAAGCAAATAGATCACATTTTTATACACACATCGATAAAAATGTCAATTAGTTGTTCAACGAGGCCCACAGAAGAGAACGACCGACTGAACTTCATGGCTACACACACTCGACGTCTTTCAGGTATTCTCTTATTGGGATTAGTTAGTTCGTTGATGACTTTGAAAGTAAAGTGGAGGCAAATGGGAGCTGTGCCCCTCCCCGCGGTAAGTGCATGGAAAAATTTTTCTAACAGCTTGTTCGCTGGTCCAACTGTAATTTTAATGTAGAATGATAGCTCACCGTAGCGCATCTTATCTCAAAATTAAGAGCTAACAAAAGCAGCGCCCCGGTTGTCTGTGAATAATGAAGTATATTGGCATAAACGATTGTCCTTAAAAAATTTCAATATTTTGTTTGAGAGCAATTTGAAGGCAATTGGTGCATTCTTTCAAAAGTTACGAGTGGAAAACTTAAGTGTTTTGACTGCGCGTGAGTGGGCATGGTTTATCGAGAAATTTTTATAACTTTTAGACAACCGCTAGGATTTTGTTTATAACAGGAAGATGAAAAATGTATTACTCTTTTGTTTGAGAGTAATTTGAAGGCAATTGGTGCATTATTTTAAAAGTTACGAGTGGAAAACTTAAGTCTAAAATCGCGCGAGGTGGACTCAAGAAATTCTCAAGAAATTTCTGTACTTTTCACAAACCGTTTCTTGAACCGTCTCGGCTGCGGCCTGCCGGTACAATAACCTGTAAAAAAGCGCGCATTTCAGAAGAAAAGTGAGCAAAAAACACAATATTTTCCTCATAGTCTCGCTGCTAACTCAATTTTATACATGCATGTTATTTGGAGTATTCAGCCATAGTGTTCATGGCATTTTGCATACACTTTAATTTCATGAAAAGAATAGAGACATCCCTTTTCGCTAAGGCCGAGTAGCTAGAATATTATTTTCCTCTTGTACCGGTGACAGTACTAATGAGTGTAAAAAAAGTTGTATAACCTCACTGTTTGAAGTATATTGAAAATGAAGGTATCATTGTGATAGAAATAAAAAATTTTTGCGGTCACACAAAAGATCTAGAAGGTTAAATTCAAAAGGTTGTGCATCCTGTATTGCAGGTAGTTATTACATACGCATAACCGAAACATGATTGTTCAGAAAGATATGCTATTTGATTATATTTTCCACCAATTAAAATTTCTACGTGCTCTGTCAAACTATGCGAGCATCCATTGCTTTCAGTTTTGATGGACTCGGCACACAAATCTTCAATTATTTCTGTAAAGTCACAAAAGTCTTCGAACATGATTTAGTTGGACGAACGTGTAACGTATGCTAAAAAGTATCCCGCTTTCAACATGAATTTTCATTTATTCATATGTATACCAAATGAAATTGGAATGCTTCATTTGAAAAAAGTTATTTACGATCTTAAAAAACAAAAAATGGGTAAAAGAAAATGTTATTTACAGGCTATTACCCCCAAGGCACTATTCTATTTTCGTAATTTGTGAACATAATGTACGACAGAAAAATTGTTATGAGCAGTTTGTTTTCAAAAAATTGTACAAAACGATCATTTGTTTTTGAAATATCATGCAATAAAGATACTTAGTAGATAAGCATGCTTGGTATCTTAATACTCATTCCAATTGTCGAAACAAATTATTGAGAGAAAAGAGTAAAAAAGCTTTAGCTTTCATGCAGTAGTCGAGGTTTCATAATTCGTATATATACAAATTAAAATAATATAATATCAGTGACGATGAATTGTTGACAACATTTTTATTAGAGCGCACTTACGTTGAAATATGAGCTTAGGAACTTGCGATATCAGGGATTAATAGTAAAAATAAAATATCGATTTAAAAACTCTGCGTTTATGGGTATGAGGTCGTCATTCGTCATCTTCTATTCCTACGTATCAAACTTGTATATAAACGATTTGGAAAAATGAAATAGCCTAGCTACGGATTTTTCGTGGAAGTGTATCAAGTGGCTTTAGTTAAAATATGTTTGTCAAATCAAATAATTTAAAATTTATGGCAAATCAAGATTTTTTTAATGTAAAACATCATGTGAACTTATTCTTTTATATCTAATGAATGAATATCCAGCCAAAATTTTCTAATAGGTAGTCGTATTTATCAAGAAATTATTATTACACTATATTAGACTTCATCTTAAGTGGATGCAGTAGGCCGTGGAATATATAGCATTTATGACCTAATTGTTTGTTTTTGTGTTCTTGTCACTAGAAAATTATAGTATTTTATTCACAAATGTAAGCGGTGGAATTAAATGATTCTTCTTTTGTTTTAGAGACTTTTGTAGCAATTTTAGATGAATGAATCACGAATCGAACTTTTTACATTTCTCTTCCCGATGAATAATGTTAAAACAAAGTCATTTATTTGGCCGACAAAATCTTGATCATAATTAACTTGATATAACGAATTTTTATTCATAAGTAAACATTCTCAATCTTAGCACTTCAATGCAAAGAAATATATTATGTAATTTTACAAACAATATAAGGGAAAAACTAGATTTACATTTCAACTATTTCTCACCACGTTCATGGGATTAAAATTTTAAATATCTCATTACATTGCAATACATCGTTATATCCTTAATTTAACATCAGTTCATTACACCGCATAGACACTGCCAAATTGTTACTGCAGGATAGAAACATCGGAATGATGTCAAAGGAACTTCTCCGCATTCCGTAGTTCATTTACATTCTGCAAGTGATTTTTATGCCTGAACCTAGATCGCAAGGCTAATTTCTTCCTTTGAAAAGACTGGAGTTTATTCTGTCTGCTACGGTGTGCGGGGAACAATAACGAATAAAAGTACCTAGGGTAATTCATCAAATATCGAACAGAAACCACTTGTGTCTAGAAAAAACCTTCATAAATCGGTAACTTTTGCTCTGAATAACTGTTGCGGGCCTCGAGATTATTCTTGAACAGTTGCTTTCTTGTTCTGTGATGTCGCTTTAAAGACAACGTAGATTGTTGGAATTTATTTATTGTTTTGAAAATCGAATTCTTCAATAACATAATTTCATCAATATCGAACATGAATCGAACAAGAACTTTGATTCGAACAGGATGGTTTGTCAATTAGTTCTCCTCGTATGGAACATTTGTTACACTATTAGCACGCCACGTATGGTTTGTCTATTAGTACGCCTCGTATATTTTGTCCATTAATATGCCTCGTATGGTCTATCTATTTGTACACCTCTGATAGTTTGTCTATTAGTACACCTCGTATAGTTTGTCAATTATTATGCCTCATATGGCTTTTCTATTTGTACACCTCTGATGGTTTGTCAATTAGTACTCCTCGCATGGAACTTTTGTTTTAGGACGTCCTATATTAAGAAACTTTTTAAAACCCAATATATTGACATGTATCTCATGTAGCCACTTGGAAAATAAACGTTTTTCTATCATTCTTTTTTTTCTTTGGTGCACTGGATTTTCTTGGAAATGCTCGCGGTGGCACAGCGGTTAAGGGATCGGACTTGTATGTTGGAGTCGCGGGTTCGTATCCCGGCGCTGGCGCTGCGATTTTCCCCGTTGGGTATAAGGGAAAGCTCAAGCACAATACCCCACTCGACCCAGGTGTCGGAAATGGGTACCGGCTTTACGGGGGAACCGTCATGGTGTCCTATATATAGTGTTAGTTATAAGACATTTGAAAAACCAATGCTTAAGATCATTTTTATCAGGCTTGATTGGAAATAAAGCATCCCAAAGATGCCGATGTTTGTTTTGTTTGTTTGTTTGAAATAACTGTCTCATTACTTATTTTCAAGATGCATTTGAATGGAGAGTTATCAAAATTTGAATATGATGTCGAAGTTTCATTTGCAGTGTTTGTTGAACCATCATTGTGATCATCAACCTGTGTGACCTTTTTTGGAGTAGAGTGTAAAGCACTCGTCAATGAATTATTATTGATACTTGCATCAATTTTCTTGGCAAGGGATTGATCATCAGTAAATGTAGCCAGACGAATCATTGATGATCTTGAGGGCCTTGGAACACCAGCAGCTGATTGAGAGCCCCTCACCAGAATTCCCATCTTCAACTATTCAATGTTATTATCAAGCGTTAATACAATATTTTAATGAAATAAAACAGGCGTTCAATAGATCGATTCAGTTGTTTAAAAGAATTAAGAATCGAAAAGCCTTGTTCGAGGCATAAATTCATGATTTTTAAGGAATTTTGATTCGAACACCTTTGTTCAGTATTTAGTACTGACATGAAAAAGGAACTGAATGTCGAACATGGAATAATTATCAAGTTTTTTGCGGAAAAGAAAAAAATACAGTAACAGAACATCATATGACAACACTACTCTTTAGTTATGACGGGAGGTTGACGGTGACCCAACAACAATTAAACCGTCGGAATTTTCCCGAGGTGCGTAAGATTTTTCGAGTGAAAAAATTCGACCAATTTGTAAGGGTCGTACAGAAAATGCGTTCGCAACCGCTGGTAGCAGTTTGCAGCTCACAGAAATGACTTTTTATCACTAAAATAGGAGTTTTAGATGTAAGATCACTGGCACTGAGCAAGTTTGGATGCTTACTAAATTTATTACGCGCATATTTCCAAAGTTGTTCGATAATCAGTTCAGTTCGATATTTGATGAATTACCCTATAAATATTTTTTTCCATAAAAAATTACCTCTTTGTAAAGCTGAAAGTTTTCTCTTTCCAATGACATTAGTATACGTCCAAATACTAGAAGAATTATGGTGTAAAATTATATTTAAATTCGATGCGTAATCATTTGAACGAACGTAAGTTCCTTTCACGTTCCTTTTGACGATACAGCAGTGTTTCCAAGAGCAGGGTAATTACCCTAGTTTAGGGTAATCAGGGGTACCCTAGGGTAATATTTAGGGTAATGAAAAATATGGGCAAATCTAGGGCAATCAGAGCTCCGTGAAGGAAGTGACCGCCTAATCTACGAAAAATAGAAAATTGAAAGCCAATATGCAAGCACCCTACTGGTTGCCTCTTGAACGAAATGTAATGAAACAGGTCAGAATTTAGTGTTCACAAAACTGCACTGCTTCTGTGATTAGTGTCGCTTATTCGAATATCATCAGGTATCGCTTACGAAAGACAGCGTCAAGATACAAAGCCAAAATATCTCTTGTCCACTTCGTTTTGACACATGATTCTGTGTTGCATTTCGCTAATAAAAAACTCGATCGGTGTCAGCAACAGCCAGTCCACGAAAGCCACTGTCCTATTCTGATTGCGCTAGTGGTTATAAGCTTCAACAGAATATTGACAGGTATGTTTGTTAAATACCACAGCTAATATATTTCATTGTAGAAATAATTAATAGGTTCAATCTTGTGATAGTCATTGAATTAACAGCAGAGTTACCTCACAGCGCCGTTATTTTGCCAGCTAATTAGATGGAAGGCGTCCTATTTCTAAGCCATGTTGCACGCCAAAGAAGCATGTTATTGTAGCGATGCAAACAAAAAAATTTAGACAGGGTTCTTTGACAATTCGTGTAACAAAAGGTACTAAAAGCGAAAGGAAGAAGCTTTAAAATTAGTTACAAAAATTCATATAAACCGAAGAATACAGTTATCGACTTAAAACTTGCAATCTATGTTTGTTTTCTCACTGTCTTTCTTAGGCGCAGTAGCACGGACGTAAAATTTGATATAGCTGCGATCATGCCTAGAATTCCGTCAACCAAAATTGAAGCACTATGGGTATCAAGCATCTGAGTGTTGAGGTAAGTTTATGTATATTAATAAAGGCCAGGTATTTTTTTTCAAAAAACCTCTGAATTTCCTCACCCGCCTTTCAGGAAATGATGAAATTTGATAACTTTACGATCAACTTTATGGGTTGATGAGTGAATGTGATTGCAACGAAGTCTCTGAGAAGCATATGTGGTGTAACAAGATTGGATAAAATCCGTTGTGAAAAGATATGACGAAGGTCATGTGTGAGGGAAGCCAGAAAGCCTTCAGAGAGAGTGGATCAAAGTGTTAGGTTAGATTGAGCATGTGGAAAGAATGGCTGAAGTACGTGAATGGATGAAAAATTAAAAATAAATAATTGTACTAGGGATAGGTACACATATTATTGCATTTCTTGCAGCATAGCAAATTATCGAGCACAGAGTGAGGAAGAGCCACCGGCACCACTTCGAAACAAGGAAAGCTCCACTTGAAAGCTAGAAACTACCAGCAGAAATTTAAAGATTCGTTGACATTGGAACCTGAGTTTGAGGGATGGTTAGCCAAGTTCTCAAAATCAACAGAGCAAAAGGATGTGGAATATTGCAAGGTTTTTCGAATCTATATTACTTGTGAGAAATCGGAGATCAAGCGCCACATGCTCTCAGCGACACAAACAACGATCCATGGTGGCTAGAAACATCAATTGCCAGCTACGTGCTATCCAATGATCCTCTCGAAAATCATGCTCGTAAAGTGGAACTGCAAGTTAGTGCATTTTTAGCTAAGCACCACTTATCTCATTGTGTGAGCCTCTTTTAGTTTGATGAAAACAATGTTCTCAGATCAGGAGTCGCAGAAAAAAAAGGGTGCCTTGGAAAACAGCGGACATCAAAATTAATTCGACAGGTTTTTGGCAAATATCTTGTACGTGATATCGTCTGGATATCAAACCAGCATTCTAACGTCGTTCGACTGGATTTCCGTCCACACGCTCATGCAGTATGTAACACAGGGCTTATTCATACTGACGTAGCTCTGGAAACCAGTCCATTTTCCTTTTAGTTAATTAATAGATCATAGGTCAGGATTAGCTGTTTTAGGGCAATCTGGGGTAATCAACACCCTTCAGCTAGGGTAATTAGAGTCGCCTCGCGTGGAAACCCTTCGTCACAGGCCACAGTACAGAGAAGAGAAGTAACTTCATATCCAGAGTCGGCTGTTGTGACGTCATAAAAATTGTGACGTCACAGCGACAATCATCCACTCAGAGCACGGATGTGAATGACGTGACCTTCTGTATGAATCGTGAGGGCTTTCGCCACGGTTGTCGTTTAACAATATTCGTGATGGCTATTCGTAAAAAAAAGTGTTCTTACCAGAATTGTTCAAGTAACAGCAAAGACGACTCAGAGCTTAGGTTTTTCAACTTCCCTAAAAAATTATACCTAGAATGGATTGCTGCATCTGGAAATGAAATGTTGAAAAGTTTATCTCTGAGTTGTTTGAGAACACATCGATTTATTTGTGCTAACCACTTCCACCAGTCTGATTTTGCAAGAACATTATCACCTTTAAAGGCTAAGAGTTGGCTGAATGAGGGTGCAATACCACAAAAATATGTTGACATTCATAAGTCTGATGAAGGTAAGTGTTTATATGGGTACATTAGCCTGACCTAAGAAAGTTTGCTACCGTTTTCAGCATACTAAAATCTTCTCATTTGTAATTTATTGTACTTTGAAATTCGTCTACATTTTGGTGGGGTTTTACTTATTCCTTTTGTGGATTATTCGTTGGCTTTCATAACATATCAGTCACTTTATAGTATGGTGTCATACTAATTTCCCAATGAATTGCACTTTTATAACACTTTTATTTATATTTTGCATTCCTTTGATATTCTCCAAAGTTTTTAATGTATGTGCTAATGTATTGGTCACCACCAAAGTGTTAAGTAGTTGGTTCTCAGTTCTTTTCAATTGAAAATAAAAATTTATTCCATTTAGAAAGAGTACACTACTTTACTATTATAAGTTCTGGAAATTTCAGTTCTCAAATATTACACTTCTTAATCAATGAAGAAGGACAGTTCAAGATCTTGAGTTTGATTATTAATTTTAGTGTAGAAAGTCCAACATTGTTGGTGAACCTTTGTTTCCTTGCACTCACATTTGGATAATAAATGTACTTCTGCCTGAAATTTTGCTGATACTTTGATTTAACATTTTTTCTGATAATATGTGTTCTTAAATATCCTGCTATTTTTTGAAAACGGTCATGAATTTATTAATTTGCTGTTCAACTACCAATTTTGTCGATATTGACATCAGAAATACCTATACCTAACTATGATTCTCAAATCAAGGGTCATTGAAGTAAAAATCACAAGTGCTAATATAACATAAAGAATTGTAAACCCATTGTTAGCTGTATTTCATGTTTAATTTTATAGAAGCAAAGTTCATTTTTCAATAAGGAGGATGAGACTTTGTCAGATATATAAACTAACACACAGTTGCTATAGTTGGTCAGAGCTTTGGGTTTTTGTCCAAACCTCACACTTGTGCCCAAAAAAATATAGTCCAAAAACTGCAAATCTTTTTTAGCTTTTATCAAGGACAAGGTCAGTATTAAAAAACTCACAAGACAGAGTTAACAAATGAAAATACCCCTTGAACTTTATCCTAGATCTGAACTCATACATTTGCAAACAATAAAGTGATATAACCATGTAAATACATGTCATTGTTGCTTCAAATATGCTGGATACAAATATTTACAACTCAATCACAAATATGCATTTTGTTCAGTGATATATGAGATGCAGAATAATACTCCTTAATGAATTTTGAAAACAGTTACTTCTTGAACAACAAAAGTTATAACAATTATGCAATATGAGCTTACATTGTTGTATTAAGTTCATTTTTCATCATTTTACCATATTTTGTAAAATATCACTGAGTTGCTCAACATGTGAGGATGACTAATTACCTAATGGTTCTTTTAGTATAAAAGGCAAGGGATATGAGAAGCTGAAAATATTCTAGCTCTGTTTTTATTATCTGCACTCATATATGTTTCTATTAAAGTAGCAGTATATTTATACAACTGTCATATTGGTTACAATGTTTTGAAAAGTTTTCATGTTAGCTATGCTTAGAAGGCACTGTGTAACAGTGATGGATGTGTTTTGTTCTTGAAGTATTCAGGCTCAAATTTGATACCCTGATTCCTTATAACTCCTATTAAATGATAAAATTGCAAATATTTATATATTAATTGTCAGTCCTGTAAGAAAAAATGGAAAAAATTCCCAACGAATAAAATACTGGAATGAAATAAAAACCACTCGAAGAAATAAATATTACTGGAAAAACATGATAACCTCTAAATGAAATTGGATTTAAAGAAATGAATTTTGGCCAACCTGATTGAAAGAGTTGTGTGTATCATTTATTTCTCATTGATTGTTATTTAAATATACTCGTTGTTCATACTTTTTTTAATTCTGAACAATGGGGTATTTAGGTTTTAATTTTGCCAAACAATATTCAATTAGGGCAAAAGAGATTTTAGCCAACCCTGTGACAACCTCTCAGGTTTTAACAGAAGGAGAATGATTTTGCTGCGAAGAGCTAACTATGGGTTCTTCGTTCCTCACAGCTAATGCTCAGCTCATGTTCCCTGCAAAGAGAGTTTCTCCATCAACCTCTGACGAGTCTCCGTTAAAAAAATGAGGACTACAATCGGAACACCTCTCAGAGCCCTAGCAAGAACGCCTGTTAGGAACCTTGTCAGAAGCCTGCCCCACAACCCAAATCAGCTTCCAATCAGCACCCCTGGACTCCCAGCCAGCACTTCAGGAGCAGTCCCTGTGATTACCCCAACAAAGATTTCAGTTAGAAGTCCCATGAGGACTCCCATTAGAATCCCCCTCAGATCTTCTGTGGCAACCCAAGTCAAAGCCAGAGTCACAAGTCCTGCCACAGTTTTGTCAAAGGCCTCCATCAATGCTGTAAGTAGTAGCACTCCAGTGATGGTTGTTGGTGTCAAGAGTGGTAATTATCCTTGCCTAATAAGTGAGCCTTTAGTGAAGGAGTAATGTATTTATGTATCCGAATTTTTTTATTATTTAAATTTTTAAAGTGGTCTTAGACTTTTGATCAGCAGTGTACATGTTTCCCATGTAGTTTCAAAAGATTGTAGTTCGATTAATGACTGCCCAAGGTCAATTCTAACAATTGTGTTACATTTGAAAAGTTTTTTTATGTTCGGATGGCTTCTTGTCTTAATAGTAGCTCAAACTTGTTCATAACATAAAATCAGGACCTTTGTTTTTCATAATGATTTATTCTTCGTGTGCTGAGCCTTCAACAACTGTTGTGTGGTTTGTGTGATCATGATTGTTGATGTGTTCTAGCATTCTGGAGGTAACAATATAATTGAATCACAGAAGATGTGAGGAAAAAAGGTTGTTGGGTCTCATAATGTGTAATGTATGAGACTTACGAGGTATGCCAATTATCAGCTCTACTTATATATTCTGTATTAAATTTTGTTCCTGTTAAAATAAAAGTACACCGCTGTAAGCTTCTTCGTGGGCATTACGTTTTAGAAAGTTCTTTGTTGCTTAAGCTCAGCAGGCACCAGGGTCCTACTGGCGTGTTTAGTGTTTGTGAAGTATTTATGCTCTGTGTATATATATGCCTTAAAGCATGGTTTTATCTTATATTTCAGGTTCCAAACATCTATGTGTAAAGGATCTTACATATAACCAGTCATTTAGCTGATTCTCAGCTCAAGAAATAAAGAGGTCTAATAAAACTCAAGAAATACCTAGGACAGCCGGTTATTGTTATTTTTGAATTATAGAAATAAATTTTTTACTCCCTTGGTTTCTAATTATTAAATTATTCTATGAAGATTCTGTTCGATTTTCTATTAATTTCGTGTCATTCCAAAGTAGATTCCATAACTAATGAATTTCGCAATACACATTTATTCCTGTGCATGTGATTTAATAGAGTGTGTATGTTTCATTTCAGGTACCTAACCCAACTTGTGTATCACAGTCTCAACAAATTGCTACTCCTTCAAATTTGGGTTCAACTGAGAAAGTTGAAAAAGATTCCTTCAACTGGACAGTGAGTATTGCTTGTTTTATACTGTCTTCATTACCATTCAAATTTTTTATATTCGTGTAGAACATTTATTAAAATCACACATTAACTTTCCTCATTCTCCTATCTCTCTTTCTTCTCTTTCCCTCTCTTTTATCCCCAACTCACCTTACCATTCTCCTCCACTTTCCCATTCCTCTCGCTCAGGGATGGAAAAAACCATGGGATTTTAAAAAAAACAACCCACATGGTTTTTTTGGGTTAAATTTTTTTGGGGGGTTTTATTGTTTTTTGGGCTTTATTGGGTTTTTTGTAATACCTGTTTTTGTTTAAAAGAGTTATTCACACAGCTCCAGTTGCCTCTTTTCCACATATAAATACATATATACACTTATTGAGTAAATATTGTTATTTGATTACTTAATTTCCAACATTATATTACATTATTATATGAATGATTACATTATATGAACTACATATGAATTACGTTTGTCCATCATAATCACCGTTTACCAATTACCATATGCATAGGGACATAGCCCTGCAGTCTGTAAAGATATAAGATGTGCAAAGAGAATTGCAGTGCTTATCAATTCATAGTGAGTTGTTTTAGCAGCAGACAGACGCAAGTCATGTGAGAGGGTAGCACCATGCAGATCATAAGTAACCACCACAAGCAACTTGAAGCAAGACAGCTGCACATCACTTAACAGCCATGCTGTTAACAACTTAACATGTGTATTGTGTGAGCTGGAGTGCTTAGCAACGCAAGCCAAGTCAGTCAACCACACTGTTACATGTTACAACATGTAGTGACATGCCAAAAATTTTTTGCTAAAAAATCACTTTTTGCAGTTCAGGATAGCAACAAACACTAAAATGATAAGAAATAAATGCTCTAACAGATTCCATCGTCAAGTTTGTTCCAGTGCAGCTTGAATGCTCACCATAGGCCAGTCGTTTTTTACTTTCTTACCCCATGATGGCTGCGGTCGTGTCTTACCCCATCTGACTATAATTGTTAGACTTATTTCAGGCAAAGCTCTCACAGGAGACAGATATTGAAGAGTGGTTGGCTGAATACAATCCGGAGTTCATCAGCGCGTTTTATTTGTATAAATTGAAGGGCTCAAACATCTTCCCAAAACACTTGTTCAACAAGAATATCACTAAGACAATGACTCCTCGTTGATGGTGGGATATTCAAGACATGAAACAGCAGAAAGTACAGATTCCTGAAAAACACTGACAGAGAGTTTCTGCAAGTTTATAAGCAATCTTCATTCTTGCCCGCAAGTTCAGGATCCATTGAGAGAATTTTCTCAACATTTGGAACTGTGTGGAATAAATTGAGAAATAGATTAGGATCGTAACGCTCACAGAAATTGGTCTCATTATATCGCCACCTCACAAATGATCATGATGTGGATGACAATGATGAAATGGCAGTGGATGTAGAAAGAGAAACACAGTAGTACTGTAGTAGCAGTCTAGTCTAGAAGACAGAGGAAGAATTCAGAAGTCTCTATACTCTCAAATAGTCAAACTGCATTTGTTTCTTAGTTTTTGTTTTTTACCTTGGAAATGGAACTCATGGAAGTATAATAGTCCCTCGAGTTGTTTTTGTGATTCGGGTTTTTCTTATTTTATTTTTATAGTGGTGTTTTTCGTTTTTCAATATTTATTGTCATGGTCATGCAAATGCCCTAGACAAATTTTTGACTATATAAATATTTAGCTCATTTTGATTCTATAAGCTTGAAAACAAGTGAAATTTAAATAGCACTAATATAACCCAAAAAAGCCCCAAAAAACACTGTTTAGTGTTTTTTACGTGGGTTTTTTTGGGCTTTTTTGGGTGTTTTTTCTTCTGGGGGGGGGGGGTTTATGTGCCTACGTTACTTATTTTTGTTAGCGCTCAACCTCTTTTCATCTAAATTTTCCCTCCATTGCCTTTTTGTTTATTTGTTCGTTTCTTCCAGGAAAAGGCCTGTATGACGAAAGATGAAGCAACTCTGACCTGTAAGAAGAAATTGTTTGATCAACCTTCTGTACTAGTAACGACCAATCGTTCGTCTACATTTTTAAAACCCAAAAGCAAGGGGGCTTCTCTCATGAGAAAGAGAGTTAGGGGACCTATCATCAATCGTCGGTATAACCTGCAGAACATAGTACAACAGTTTCATCCATCATTTGGTCCGTACATCACGGAACTTGTCAAATTTAAACTGAAAGGAAAGCGACGCTACACATCGTTTCATAAGTGGATGGCAGTTAACATGCTAGTGAGTTGCAGCATATCCGGGTACAACTTGTTGAGGAGAATGCTACCACTACCATCGCCTTCTACAATTCTTCGTGTCCTGAAGGCCCACAAAATGAACCCCGGTTGCAATAAGCAGAACATATCAATGTTAAAACTCAAAGTTAATCCCCAAAGTGAACACGATAAGCTAATTTTCATCCTTATGGATGAAATGTCATTAACAAGAGGCCTGTCGTACAGTCCCGTCAAGAAGAAAATATTTGGGTACGCTGACGATGGTTTTCAGAGAAAAAAGAACTTGGTGTCATCAGCATTGTGCGTTATGGCGTGTGGGGTGAAGAAACACTGGCAATTTCCAATTGGATATTATTTAACATCGGGTGCTGTCCAATCTACCAGTCTTATTGAAATTCTTCAGACCGTTATAAAATCCCTTGAAGCCGAGGGCTTTGTAGTGCTTGGAATAACTTCTGACCAAGGTTCAAATTATGAAAAAGCTTTCAAATCCCTGGGTTGCTCACATACAAACCCAACTATTGAGCTAGGAACGAAGTCCTACTTTGTCTACAAAGACCCTCTCCATCTACTGAAAACTCTAGAAATCTCTTGCTCAGAAGTGGCGTTCCTGTGCCAGGCTTTAAGCACGCTGCAAGCTGGGATCACATCGTCACACTGTTTGAAAAAGAGAAAATGCACAGCTTGAAAATGGTTCCAAAGCTGTCTGATAGGCATGTGCACAGTTTGAGGTTTTCATCAAAAATGAAAGTGAAACTTGCAGCTCAGGTGTTGTCGAATTCCACTGTTGCAGCTCTAGATGCCGGTATTGCGCAAACAGTGAATAATGTGTCAGTTGCAGCTACTAGTTCTTACTGCAAGAAGATAAACGACCTATTTGACGTCTTGAATTCCGTCACATCAAGTTGTTCAGTACCTTTACGAAGACCCATATGTACTAATTCGGACCAGTTCAAGTTTCTTCGTGAGTCTGTGCTTTGGTTGCAAGAGTTACAAGATCTCAATGATAGGAAACGATGTAGCTTTATCAATGGATGGATTCAGTCCATTAATGTGATCCTGCAGCTTCGGCAACGCTTGGACGAGTATAAACTACCCTACTTGTCTACGAGGAATATATGTCAAGACGGGCTCGAGTGTTTCTTTGGCAAGATTCGATTCCTTCAGAAATTTCCGGACGCCAGAACATTTGCCGACAGCTACTCAAAAATCGCTACTGCGTCATTCATGCGAGCGCCATTGTCTGCTTTGCAAGACTGTGGATGACCAGCTGGACGCGACTTTGGTTCACTTTTCGAAGGTAAGTGGTGATATTCATATAACCCTTGAAGTGATATTCAACATAAGGATCAAATACGCGTCTTGACGTCACGGTTGTAAAGTGTCGAGAAACTTTAATTGTTCGCGTTGGAAGAATATATTTTGAGTTATGAAATTCGATTCAAATGTTCCGTTTGGTAATTGTTTTTTATTCTCGAAGGGAAAAAATAGTACATGGTCACTTTAGATGAATAGTCACAGAAAGTGACCATGGTCACCTTATAATCCCTATACTAAGAATGACCGTCGTGTGTTTATATATTGATTTATTTATATGTTTCGTGTTTGCCTCTTAAGAATAGATAGGAAGAAATTAAGACTGGCGGTCTTGGTTTTAGTTCACTGGTAAATTAATGCTCTCATTTTCGCTGTACAAGTGCACTATAATATAAGTCACTTTCAAAACATTATAGAGATCCAGAGCCTTATATACCCGAGTCCGTATCCTGTGTACTGAGGTCGGCGGGGTTTTGCATATAACGCTACAATTTACGTACTGAAGCTCACAGTTGCTTTCATTAATTCTGGATTTCTGTATCTAGGATATGACTCGAATGGCTATAACTACTTCCATTGTAATATATAAATCACGAGGATTATTTGAGAAATTCGATGTTTTGTCTTTCCATCTGAGGGATTAAAATAGGGGGAATTTGATAGCCAGTGAAGCCTGTATCACAGAAACGCGCATCACACACTTTTAGTTTTTCAAGTATTACTCCTACTACTCATACTAGTAGTCGTACTACTACTACTCCTACTACTCATACTAGTAGTCGTACTACTACTACTCCTACTACTACTCCTACTATTAGTAGTACTACTAGTACTAGCACCACTACTAGTACTAGTACCACTACCACCACCACCAGTACCACTACCACCATCCTACCACAACCACCATCCTACCACTACCACCATCCTACCACTACCACTATCCTACCACTACTCCTACCACTACCCTACCACTACTCCTACCACTACTCCTACCACTACTCCTACCACTACTCCTACCACTACTTCACTACCACCACCACAACTACCACCACCACAACTACCACCACCACAACTACCACCACCACAACTACCACCACCACAACTACCACCACCACAACTACCACCATCACAACTACCACCACCGCAACTACCACCACCACAACTACCACCACCACAACTACCACCACCACAACTACCACCACCACAACTACCACCACCACAACTACCACCACCACAACTACCACCACCACCACAACTACCACCACCACCACAACTACCACCACCACTACTACCACCACTGCTACTACTACTTTTTATTATTTAAATATGGAAGTCGGCATGTGTAAATATTAAACTGTTTTCCTCCTCTGATTCAGCGACCAGAAGATGAGGATTTGTCTCCGCCGCCGGTTGTACTCAACGACGAAGACATGACTACCGCGAAGCACTTCGATGGCAACGAATCGGTTGGAACTCTATTTGAGTCGGCCGATTTCAACAATGCAGCAGCTTACTTGAGTGGGTATGCTGCTATGAAAGTTGATAGATATCACCGAAGTAAGAAAGGTTCAACGTTACAAGACTGCTCTGCGTGTTTGTTAATTCTTGCGCCTGAAGACCTAAACACGCACCTCTTCGTGTCATTCAAAGAATATGTACGAAGCAGTGATCCGCAACGAAGCCTCCATTACTGCAGCAAATCATTCATTGAAACAATTATGAACTACGAGAGAGTATTTTTGTTCTGTTTTGATAAGTTCAGTCATGTTCAAGGTTTCTGTGAACTAGCTCAGAAGGTCATTGATGAAGCGTGCTCTCCGCCTATATTGTGCGCTGCTGATGTGAAGGAGTTCTTCATCAAATTTTATGTGACTTGTAGGACATATCAAACCATTAAGCACATCAATAAAGCCTTAGAGAGCAGTAATCCTAGTGATAAAATAAAGAAAATTACACATCAATGAAATGTTACAATCAGACTTGGTTTTGGAAAAATATAGCTTCATTTCTTTTCGTTGCTCGTTATTTATTTCTTTGTAATGAACAGCATTGGTGCACGATTGTATACATGTCCGTATTGCTCTTTCTTGAGAATTGTGTATTAAATTTATCCTAATTTGTCAGCTAATTACGTAATTCATTTTCGCTTTACTTTCGTTCCACCGTATTGTATTGAATTGAGCGCAGCGATATTCATGTTACAAAGTATCTGCGGTCGTGTAAAAAGCCTGTCAATTTGTTGCATATGATGCTGAATAGTGTCAATGATAAGATTGTCCGCATGGACGGAAGGAGGAAACTCAATCAGAATTAAATACAAGTATGTAAATTTGCTTAGAGGAAGGACGGAATAATTTACCGCACACTTGTGGTATTTCTCCTAATTGTAGAAGTCTGATTGACTAAGAAAGAAACAAGCAGGTTAACATTGAAGTTATTGCTGGGGTTATTATTGGTTCTTTCTATTATTGGCAGTTCGTTTATTCTTAATCTATTCGCTGACTTATTACAATTCTTTTGCAATGTCTGTGTTTGAACAAATAGTAATTCCATATTAGTGATCATAATGTATATTTTGTGATTCATTATTTACGATCTGCTGAACATATTATCATTGTATATGTTGCCCCAGAAGTAACAGATCCTTTTAATTTGCTGATAAAAAAAATACTATGAATGCTAGGATTTTGAAACTAATTTTATTCTAAAGATAAACAACATATGGTTTATTAAAGCTACGTTTTGAAAACAGGACTCTTTAAGTGATAGCCACGGCCGTTTTTACAATTTGAACTTTATTCTTTATCGTTTCACTAACGCTCCATCGCGCATTACACGAGAGTTAAGCTATTTCATGAAAAGTTTATTAAGTTAGTGTAAATTTGTTGATTTTGTTACATAACTCGTGACGAGTCCCCCAAGAAAACCTCGCTTAGGGAGCAAATTTGGAGAACGAGGGGTCAAGTGAAGCATAATAAATTGTGGGTTTGGAACCGAAGCAAAGCGAGAGTTGCTTTCTAGTTGCTGAGTTAATAAAGTACCACGTTATATCTAAGCATAAACATATTTTTTATTCGAATAAATAAGTATTTACATGATAGTGTTCATAGCCCTACTTTCATCAACCAATCAAAAGGTCAATTAATTATGGGCCGCCCTCATTTTACTTTCTCTCGCTATGGACAATGTTTCATTTAATTTTCTGGTGTCAATTTTCGTCACAGAAATCCCCGTTAGCTCTCATCGATAACCGACGCCTTTATTTCCTGGTGTAAGTAGCCAACTATTGAATCTGTGGGAATTAGCTCTGATATAGGGAAAGATGTAAATGTATGTTTGATTTTGTTACGGACCATCTTTTTTTCGGTACACTGGTGTCTTTTTTCAACATCTGTTACTTCCTTTCGCCACTTTTATCATATTTCAATAACATTCTTCAATCTTGCTGTTTCTGTGCGTGATGTGTGTGGACGTATCTCGTCTTTTGATTCCCCATTCCCTTAATTGCACACTAAATGGCTTCTTCTGCTGTCCTTTCTTGGGACCACCTTTCACGTGGTATGAGAGGTGTAAACTAACTCAGTATGTAATCGTCGTGGTGTAATATATTACGCATTCTTCAAAGATGCGTATTATATGAGAATTATATTGACTACTCATGTTACATGGAGATGTTTGTTTACTTTTGTCTAGTGTTACTATTTGTTTTCGATGAGTTGCGGAACGTAGCTTGCTATAGGAAATAATAAGTACTTACTGTTTAGTACTTTCTTTTAGGAGCAATCAACTAAGTTGAACTGCTGTTCTTCTATTGGAGAAAGAATAGTATTTATTAGCAAACTAAACTTGAACTATGTCCATATATTTAGTTTCATGATAAAGCGTTACTGCCATCCATTAGTAGAAAATATAGAGTGCACTGTTACCATCCTAAATGTAAATATTTCATTCAATCTGCGTCGGAATTTTGTTACCGAAAATATGTGTCATGTCGATGACCCTAACTCACGAGTCTCTAATTCACCAAAGCTCGTGTTGACGAATATTGTTGGTTTGGAATCATGGACATTAATTCACGAATTTGTGGATCAAAACATTGAAATACTATACCCTCAAACAACACGTAAATGATAGCTTTTGTAAATTATGCAGGTACGGGTGTAAAAATGTCTTTTTGAATGCTCGTTAAAATATGATCCAGAGCAAAGAAACTTATTACGATGGAGTATTCATTGAATAAATAATACAGCCCCAGCGTTTTAGTTTTACTTACATTTCTATTCCAATCGTATTTGACTAGGTAAAAGTTATGAGCAAACAAAGAACAGCTGGGAACGCCAGAAGCAGCGCAGTCGAGGTATTGTACGTCTGGCAGAAAGTGTACACGAAATAGACCAATCAGCGGCCGGCTATTGTGACGTCACGCTTAGCCAAAGCATGACGTCACACGCTGCCGAAAGCGGTCGTGCCAACCCCGCTATTTGAAACTACTTCTCTTCTCTGTACTGTAGGCTCCTTCCGTACCCTTTCATACTCATCATCACAAGCAGGCCTTCTTAAGCTCATTTTACACCTACGGTGTGGAGCGACGGTGGACTTGCTATAGCTCCGCCCACGAGAGGACTGAACGTCAGTGCACACCGACTTGCTTTTACATTGCCGCTCAACACAACGCTCCTTCCCGAGAGACAGAAATCGCCACGCAGGGCTCCCCCTCCTGGGCTGTCCACCGAGATCTTGTTTTTTCGATCCCTCCTGGGTTGCTATGTTTAATTAATTTTTAATCTATTTCTTAATATGTTTTTTTTTCAAGTCAGACAGTAACTTCATCATTAACTGAAGTAAATTTAAAAATGCAGTTAAGAATTATTGTTTCAACACCGTATGCAAATGAATATCTGATTCAAAACCACGCCTATCGGATGGGGAAGAACGTGTTCAATCTGTTCCTCGACCTTAAAAACGCGTAACGAACGAGTATCTTACGAACTTGCAAGCCAGGGATAGCCGGCGCTCCACTTCTGTTGCTTCGATTTGCTTGGCACGTTGCAGTGAGGTGACGCGCATTTTGATCGTAAAACTGGTTGTGCATTCTTTTAAATGAATGCCTAAAAATTAATTATTTTAAACATTCAAATTTTCATATTTTTGCCGTACAAGTATTCAAAATGGGTAGCCATCCGAAAACGATGTCTAAAAAGTGGTAAATGCAATCTTTCAATGGAGAATGATTAATGGAAAGAATGAAAAACCTGTCACGGTTGGAAGCCTAAGCTGAAATCGGTACGAGATGTCATCAACAGAGTATGTCACCAGCGTAATGAAAAACGCCTTGCACGACAAAAAAGTCGACTTAATATTGAAATTTGCGCTGAAGAAGAGAATTAGGAGGAAATACAGGAATAAAATCAGTATCACCATCATTGTTTCTACTGACGTATGTTAACTTTTACTTTTTTCTTATTAAAACTACACTTCTATATTTATTTTTAACGAATCTAGGTTTTTTTCATGTTCAATCTAGGTTTATCTAAACATTTTCAGTGGGAGCCGTGATCGTCAGTATTGCTCTTGCAATACTGACAGAATACTTGGCAGAACAATTTGCAGAATATTTACAGAATATTTTGCAGAAGTAAAAAGCTAATATCCTAAAAAACTTTAATACTACCCAAATACCTTCAAAAAATACTAAAAATAGAAAGAAAAAATAAATACGAATTACTAATTGTAGGTGTATTTTTTTACTTCTCCTTTAATTTCAATAATCTTCTAACGACACCTGCCGAATGTTTTTCGTCTACTTGAAGTACTTTTCCTGAGAGCAATGCACACTGTACAATTTTAATTGCACTGTAATTAATTTTACGTTCACATACGCTGTGTATGCTTGTTTGATTTCTTGAATAGTGAGAGCTGTTTCCTTTCTTGGCCTCTCAGTGTTTGAATTTTCATTTTAACCATTGAAATCTTATAATTGTGGAAGTGAGATGCTATACTTTTAGAAGCATCTTCTCTGGACACTCTGTTTTTATGCTCTGCGAGCTTAACGTTTCATAAACATGAAAATTCTTTACATTTTTCGGTCGGAGTTTTAATTTCATCTTTGCTCCATAATATATAAGCCATGACTACACATGCTCTGTATGGTCTCAAGAGCAACTGAATGCTGTTGACCGGCAGTGCACACCGCCAATATTTGGCATGCAGAATGTTGCCGCTCCTTACCGTGAGCGTGGCAATAAGGGTCATTTTGCTCTGCTGTGGGCGGAGCTTATTTGGCTGGCGGGATGGAGCGACGGTGTGGAGCGCGAAGACACCGTCAGTGTAAAAGGGCCTTTAGGAGGCTAGTCACCGCCACTCTAACATTCTTCTTCCGTGCCCTTTCAACAACTTTCATAATTGCATTCAGCGTACGTTCTCTCCCACATTCAAGCAAACGATTGCCACCTCCTTGCAGTACAACCATTCCTTCATCCATTCCATCTATCACTCTCTCAGCATGCCTACAAATCTCCTCCACTACTTTCCCTCTCATGTTCGTACATCCGCTACTGTCACTCATACATATGAACCTATCAACATTCTTCACCATGCTATCCCCACATATTCTAATCATAGGTCTCACTCGCCCTTTAATGCTACTCTTTCGCTCAATTCTTTCACTCAGATCATTCTTTCCATTCATCTTCCTTTCATTCGCTTCCACTACAGGCTCCTGCACCTTATGTGGCACATCAACAGGTCGCTCATTCACTCTCTTTCCATTTGTATCTCTTTCACCATGCTCATTCATCCTTCTACTCTCAACTGTCACATTTGCACCATTATTTACTGCATTCACACTCCTTGCACCATCATTTGCCTCATCATCCACTTCATTTACACCATCATTTGCCTGATCTTCCATTGCATTTGCACTCCTTGCATCATCATTTACCTCATCATTCACTGCATTCGCACCATTCTCATTCTTTCCATTGTTCAGCTTCCTTTCATCCTTCAAGTCAGCCTCTAAAGCAACCATCAGAACTGTCAATCTCTAAACCTCCTCTTTCAACTTCTTACTCTCATCATTCAAATATTTCCAGCACGTAAACACAAGATCACTCAACTTTCTCCGACTCGTCTTTCTCAAGCCTTTGCATGCATCTATATCTACCCACTCTTTACAAGTCATGCACTCAATCTCCTCATCCATTCCACTTGCACCTCCCTTCCTACGACCAGTCCTATTTTTGCCATTCTTAAACACAGACTTCTATCTCAGTACTAATTTCACAGGCAGAAGAAGCCTTCACTCACCAAATCTACTGAAAATCAAGTTTTCAAACAGAAAGAAACAAAAACGTTACCTCCTAGGCCTAATCTCACAGTCACTCTCTACAATGTCACGCACCATACTATTTATAAGCAACAAAAGCTCACCAGTCAAATATTGCAAGTCACCACACCAATGCCCAGTCTCAACTCTCACGCAACAAAAAAAAACTACTCTCAACAGCACTCCATACAACGTCACACACTGTACTCACGTGAATATACAAACTATACCAGTTTTTCAGCAACTTTACTTCAATTCACCACAATTTTCGTCGGAGGATCATAAACACACGTGCACACCGTATCGTATCTACTCGTACCTACGTACCATGGTACTATCGTACCACGGTACGTAGGATTGCACCATGGCTGGAACTGCTGGGTTTCCGCACATACGTATGGAAAAAATTTAAAATAGTCTGGAAACTTTGATACTGAAAAATGATGATTATCTCGTATGCAATGCTTAATAGCCCCGTAACGATTAAATTTTGTGTGAATACTAAGCAAAAATTTCATATTCATCAATACAAAGCTCTGTTTCTGATTAGCACCTCATTTCAATTCTCAAATTCAAATGTTGCTTTTCGAGTGATTAAAAGGATAACTTAAATGAAAGTCCACATTATGTTACTGTATATTTCTGAATAAACACCGCGTTCATACTTTGTGAACGAAAATTTATCCTGCATAAACTACAGGATGAAATTACGCTGGCAAACACTGCTTTCCGCTTCAAGAAACTCTTCAATTCTGATAGAGAACTGGTTCAACTATATATCATAGTAGGCAGGATTAGTGTGTATGGCCATGATGTTGTTGCTTCTGTCGTTGAGTTCCGATTTGAGGCGAGTGAAGCAGCGGCCTTACTTTTATACTTCTCCGGTTGTACTACCGTTGTAGGTATTAGTGATACGCGGCGGAGAAGTGGGAACTTCTTCTTGATTAAATTTACATTGGGATATATTAAGGTTACTGAACACAAATATGACTAGAATCGAGGTTTGAGGGGTAACTAAGGTAGGGCACTACAAGTCCTTTTACAATATCCACCCTCTTTTTAATTAAGGACATTAATTTTACTCTTTCCCTTTCTCTCTTTCCCTCCCTCGATATATATATATATATATATATATATATAGAGGCTAAAATTAATATCCTTGAAAGAGAGTGGATATTGTAAAATGTAAAATCTATATTATATAGTCCTTGTATAAATGGTAAAAATAGGCTCCCGGAGTACTAATCTTCTGTACAAATATTTATCTTGAATTTTTTTCGTAATCGGTTGTGCTCTCTAATCTTACCTACCGATTTGTTCAGACGGTTTTTGAGTAATCACCGCTACATCAGATTGCGTTTTAAACAATGTGTTATAAAGATTAGTTACCTTTCAAATTTCCCTATATACACGATCGACGTTTAAATAATTGAAAATATGAATAACGAGCAACATTGAACTAAAAGTGTAGCTGCTGAAGTGGCTACAGGAATATTGGCAGTATTGCTGTTGTCATTCAAGCAGCTACACTTTTCTCAATAAAAATCCCTCAATACAGGAAAATACGCATTTGGATTAAGTTTTATTACATTGACAAAAGTAGCCTTGCATCCTTATTCATTTGATGAAAACATTAGTGCAGCAATTTATCATTGTTCAACACTACGTCCTTTTATTATTATACACAAAGTGTTCTATAATTCGATGCACATACTTCATCCATATGCAGAAAAACGTAAAATAAAACGATTTTCATGAGTGACAAAAACCTGAAAACGCCTCCGTTTTTGAAAAATGATGACCTGAACTAGTTTTCGGAATAGCCTCAAGCGCGAATAGCCTCAAGAAGGAATAGCCTCAAGCGCGCGCCAACAACCTGCCTAAGAAGTTCGATTTTACTCGTTGGCTGCAGGGCAAACCTAATACAACGGGAATCAAAAATTATTTCAGGTAATAATTCTTCGAAAACGAAGGAGTTTCGAGATTTTTGTCACTAATGAAAATCGTTTCATTTTGCGTTTTTCTGTACATGTTGAAAATATGTGCATCGAATTACAAATCAAAATTACAATTTGACACAAAAAA
Organism: Morinoia aosen; assembly: GCA_030386875.1. Lineage (NCBI taxonomy): Eukaryota > Metazoa > Arthropoda > Malacostraca > Amphipoda > Talitridae > Morinoia > Morinoia aosen. Next base: position 21,336,082 of record CM059578.1, on the reverse strand, counting down.
TTAACCTTTGTTCAATAGTTCTCAGTTTGTTGTCCGCTCTATTGTTCCATTCCTGTTGCCACAGACGTCTCACAGCAGCACTGATCCCGGGATAGTAGTCCCTAAAGGGTTCAATTTGATTTACAGCTTCCTGATCACTGTCCCCAACTCGCCTCGCCTCCTGGTCAGCTCTCTGTGACAAAAAAACATTTAATTTCAACAAAGAAAGCCTACCTAACTCTCACCTCGGGACCTCACATATTCCCATATTAGATAATTTCCTTTGATACATTAGTTGTCTCGCCCTGAGGATAATATATATATTGGGTCCTAAGCCCCTTACCTCCAATTAGTGATTTGAACCGCTTCAAGTCATGGTAGCTTAATAATCGCATAGTAGAATTCTAAGAACAATTTGCTCCTCTTCATTTCAACAGAAGTGCTCCGTGTTTTTCATCATTCAAAATTGAAAGTTATAGTAAGATACACATTTGTAAAACTCTGCAATTCACCGCTGTACCACAGAATACTTGGAAAATATGCGAATTAAATTCAACTTAATCTAGTAAACGCAGTAAATTCTATTTTGTTCAACGCTCATGTAGCGCTGCAGGACTGTTAATGAAACACAAGTCATATCGGTGTTATCAAAATGGGACACTGTCGGGACCAAGTTTCACCAATGGAAGAAACTTAATTGTTTGTTATTTTGTCCCCTTTTTTCTTTCACATATGTCTTCCATAATGATGTACTCTGATTGGTTGTAAAGTTCTAAACTTCACAAAAAACTTGATGAGGAAGAACGTTATCTGCGGGTGTTTGAAGTGTTAGGCTCGGGACAGTTTGAATCGATTACTTCCGAGTGTTAGGCTCGGGACAGTTTGAATCGATTACTTCACGACCTGTCTTGCAGAAGCTAGGCAAATGACGGATTTTGCCGAACGAAACCAAGGACTGAATCAATCCGTCAAAAAATATTCCATTAAAAAAAGGGCTTCCTAAATGTCAGCTCGCGATCTCACATGCTCCCTATAGGAGCACTAATTCCCACAGATAAAATACTTGTAACCCCCGATGGGTGCTTTTAAGTTGAATCGGTTATGGTAACAACTGAACGTTGAAGAAGTCTTCCTCTCAGTATCAAATATATATATATTTATAAACACGTACGGCCGTTTTACTTTTTCTGGTTCGAAAATTTATCGTTCCTCCATACTTCTCTTGTACATTTACAGCCATTTCCTCTTCTTTTCCTTATTTTTCTTGTTAATGGATTGAGGGTCAACTTTCTTCTGTTCCAGAACATGAAAGGAAAAGAAAAACTAGCAAACTCGCAACAAAACAACATTTCTGTGATGTAGGTGCAATTCATGGTCACAGTGAGAGAAGTTAGAACTTGCAAGAGATGTGTGTGTGATGAAAGGAGACTTGTGCTAAGATCGAGATGAAGAGGATGGCCATGAGTCATTGCAAACCGTGAAATGGTGAGTAAGACCAAAAGTGTTCACCAGGAAATGCATATGAATCCGAATACCCCTGAAAGCAAACAGGAGGAAGGATTTGAATAAAAGGGATTAGCGTAGATTATTAGTTATTTGAAACCTCCCTATCCGCAGCAACAAATGCAATCAAAAGAGATGAAGGATGAAGGCACCATTTAGTATGGAGTTGAAGGAATGCTGAATCTATGCAGAAAGGGTTTAGGAATAATAATTTGAGAAAGAAGTTAATGAAACACGATCAAAGGTGAAGTAGAAAGTAGTAAGTGATGAAAAACAGGACTACAGTGGACCGAAAAATAGATGGTCCTTCAACATAACCAAACATTTAATTTCAACAAAAAGAAGGCCTACCTAATTCTAAACTTGGGTCCTCACATTGGCCCCCTGGGAGCGCTAATTCCCATAGATACAAAAGGTGATCCCCCTGAGGGGCCCCAAAAAATTAAAGGAGCAAACGAAAAACAAGGCGGCAGTGAACTTGAAAAATATGGTCCAGAAAAAAAAAAAACATTTTCTCTGAACAAAAAAAAAAGGATTAAGTAATTCTCAGCTAGGGATCTCACATTTTCCCCTAATTCCCATAGAAACAACAGTTGTATCCCCTTAAGAAGTTATGGTACTGTAAAAATCCCCTGTGAACAGTGCGAACTTCTTTCCATACATACTTTTCAGAAACAAATCAAACAGAGACCTGTTGTGTTTAGACGATATTCGACATACCTCTGGATCACACCACGTCCATCTCTGCCTACCTAGACAAACTTTCCCTCCATGAGCACCCACCCACACGCAAAGGAACTGAAGGTGGTGAAGGTGAGAGCAGAGCCCGTTTCGTTAAACATTCCTCCCTTCACTTTTTTATCAGCTAGATTTGATAGCAGAACAACTCTGCATTTAGTAGAATTAGCGTTGCGTCTGAATACTGCGTTATGCGCAAGAAAAGAATAAGCATTTAATATGCGTGTTTTGGGCCATTCCTAGGCCGAATGCGGTGAAAATCACGTCGTTTGCTGTTTCCCGTGGCGTAGGTGTAGAAGTTGCAGACGAGTCGTCTACCTGCTGCTGAAAGGCTTGAGAATTTGTGCACACTTGCTGCAAGCGAAATTGATAATTAGCGAAAACCTCTCTACTGGTTTCAATTAAGCAGCGTGAAGGGGATGAAGGGTGTGCGGCGACGGTAGCTGAGAGGGCTCCCTTCCGAGCAAGCGAAACTCACAGCACTAGCTTTGCGGCTGTCGGTCCTGAAAACAGAGAATTTCTATATTTTCCATTGCTTTTGACGCTAACGCCATCAATTTTGTGATGACTGATGAGTATGGTGACAATGGTGCCCATCTATAGCACGGCAGCGAGATAGATTTAGCTGAAAAATTTATCAGCCTACAAACAATGCCAAAATATAAAGCAAAGATGATCGGTAAGAATATTTTGAAAGAAGCCGCGTGCGTCCGTGCGTCCGTGTGTGACACCCACCAGCCGAAAGTGTGAAATGAGCGTTTCTTGTTATACAAGCTTCATCAACTCCACAATTTGCGGTGTCTTAACCCAGCTGATTCAGAGTCGGAATGAATATCACGTGTAATGGTAGGTTAGATTAGGTTGTATAGATTATCAGCAGTTGAGACTTTGCGAAGTATGGAAAAGCCATAGAAAAGCATCGGAAATCATGGGAAAGCCATGTTGAAGCTCAGTTGATTTGTCGCTCTGTCACGCTGTTTAGGATGCTTAATTACTATTTTTGATAGAAGTTTCCCCAGTGCACTGGATTAAGAATATTTTAATCGGAAGTACTGTGGGGTTGGATATATTTGTTTTTAATCCACATCTGAAATATTTTTTCGGAAATTACCGATTCCCGTCATTTTTGACAGGTCACGCACACCAAAAAACCCTTCACCTCGACCTTCTCGCAGCGCCAGCAGCTAACAACCTCCCCTCTTCTCAAAAAAGGGGGTGTACCAGTAGTTATAAAATAATGGAAGAAAATTTCCATGATAATACACATTGGCTGAGCTGATTCCCTTGATTATTTGGCACGCCACCAAGTAAGTAAAAAATGTAATGAGTAATTCGATTTTACATGATCTGCAGTAAATTTCTGCCAATGTATTTATGAAAGAAAAACAGCTCAAGTATGCTTCATTAATACATTTATGAACTATAATGCTTCATATCTGTTCATTATTGTTATATTCAGTTTCCTGAACTCTGAAATTAGCGTCCGCTTGAAAGTAGCTAGAATTTGACCAACATGATTAAATAGAAGTACCAATACATAAACAAAGATAGTTTCAAAATTCTATAACACAATTTCAAAATTACACATAATATAAACGAGAAATAACACTTCTAAAACTGCATGACATGACATAAATGAATTAAGTCTGGTAAATAAAGAAGGCTTAACACCAACCTAATACAAAAAGAACGTAAAGTTCAAAAATGTCGAATTTGCATCAGTGTTTCGAATGTTCTAATAAGAACGGGCTTAGAAAATCCAAACCGAACTGTGATATGATATACGCAGGTAATCCATGGATCATTGATACACTCATTCTTCCAAAAACAAAAACTGCACGAAATTAACCTCAATAATAACTGATATAATTACGTAGTCTTGTATGCAAAAACCATGTATACTGAGCAACTCTCTAAACAAGACAAGCTGTGCAGAGAGAATCGGGGGAAATACTCCCTAAACAACGAGCGCAGCGCACCTATCTTTGGCAGCTCCACCGTCTCTGTTGTATAATAGTAGTCTTTGGTCCAGCTGATCTTGACCATCTTGCATAGCTCCAGCAGCAACGACGTGATGTTGAGCTCCATGCTGTCCTCTGCCTTCAGTTGCACGGACAGCGGCGATATGCACGTCGCTTCATCCAAGATCTTAAGCCATGACACCGAGCACCTGACGGACATACAAAATACCTTCTCAGATAATGCATTTCGTCAATTGAATTTACGGGCCCCAGGTATTGTTATATCAGTTAATTACTGGGTTTCAGGCTTTTCTGCATTACCAGTTGAGTAATTGAGTTTTAGATAATGTTAATTTATCAATATTGAATCAAGTTGTTACTGGTTCTCACTTATGATTAATTTTTTCTAGCATAAAATGTAGTTCACGAGTCTCAAGCAGTCATTGTTTAAATCAACGCTGTTCAATTCAAAGATTTAACTTGAGATTCACCTAATTACACACCTAATAGCTACGGCGTTTGTAAATGAAATTTAGTATTTTGGGGTTAAACAAGTGAGAGCAGGAAGAGCAGTAAAAACAACATAAACAACAGAAAATGCATGTCTAGACAACCAAGAGAGCAAGACGAAAACAACAGGCACATCAGCGCACCTCCAGGGCTCCACCAGAGGCTCCCAGCCAGACAGGAAGCGGTTGTAGTATGAGTAGTTGATGGACAGCGTGCAGAGCGCCACACCGCTCTACACGCGGTCCTGCTCGGTTCACATCTCGTGTTCATATTAAGCACTTTGCGTTGGTTCTTCTCAGATCAAGAACAGGGTATCAGTGTACCAAAAGAAATCAATACATAAAATTTTTAATTCAAGGTATCTTTTTATTCAAGTACAAAATATATGGACTAGCTGTGGAAATGACATTCGAGAAATTTTTTGAGTAGCACAGGCATGTCATGGGGACAGAATTACGTACAAGCACGAATGTAAACCTAAAATATGAGGCGTTTAAAAGTCACAAGCTCCCTTCTAAAAGAAAGTCTCACTTCCTTTTCAAGTCACACCCACCCTCCTTTATTTGCCCTACTCTCCCCTGTCAGAAAAATGGAAGACATGATGCTCACCATAAAGGAGGGTAAGAGGGAGGAGACACGGAAAGATAAAAGGAAATGTAAGATAATATACATACATCTTTCTAGCTAACACTCTAGCAAGTTCACAGTAGCTATGTTACATAAAGCTTTTCATTAACAAAAAATTAACATATCATAAATAATAAAACAGTTCTCTCAAAGCGAGTCTAGAATTTGAAAAATAATTAATGTAACATCTCATATGTAAACTGAACATAATTCGCCTGGAATTCTAAATCACAAGCCATCAACTGAACCATGTTGACTATCATTGTGCCATTTATTTTTCCATTCTGACTAGAGTTCAATCATCTTACCTCCCAAAGAAGTCCAAGCTGTTTTCCTGAGCTGCTGATCAGCGAGTCTTGCAATTGCAGGCCTAAAGGGTACAGATGAGAAACTCCACGGGCGTCTTCATTTATCTCAAGGTGAAGACGAGCATCTTGGAGTTTCTGCAGTAGACAAACCTTGTAGTAATTGCTAAAGCTTCCATTTCGCACTTTGCAATGCCGGTATCCATTACTGCCAATCATGAATTAATATAATAAATATTGTCAAAAAGGGTCCCAGCTTTGGATATATTTGATATAATGTTGAAATGTTTATACAGAACAGGTGTTCTTTCCATTTTAACAGCTTTTTTCTTCCATTGCATCTTTTTGCTGCCCTTTTTGCCTTGATGGGGCAAGAAAATAATTTCCTTCAACAAGAGGGGTCATAAAATGCCTTGATATTTTCTGCCAATAAACATTGATCAAAATTCAGATCTGGTTGACCCAGGGTTCTTGAAAGCTTCTATTAGTTCCAGATTGGGAAGTTAGAGATGCTTTCAAAAGTTGTTTGAGGGGTAAAAAATCATGTTGAAGTGTCTGTTATAACGACTGAAGTTCTTCTAGTTACAGTTTCAGGAGTTACAGTAGTGAGGATGTCATAGTAACATCATAAACAGTCTGACAAGCTCCTATGTATCCCAATTCATGAGATAGAGTAGCTCTCTTCCAAGCTGCTTGGGGAATTGAGCATGCCTACTTAGTGACTGCCCGAGCAAAAGAATGTTTTTGACACCTTGTGAATTAGCTAGCTTAGTTAACCATTCTTTGAACAGGCAGTGTACTTAATGTCCAACTGAAGTAGGTAGATATCATTATGCAGCATTCATTGAAGGTGAAACATTCCCAAGGCAGTGACTGGCAAGTAGCAAACATTAATTTCATACACTACTCCAGTTGGAAAATGAGAAAAACTGAGAAAAGGTACAGACAGTGGTAGAATTATCAATCATGACTAATGTTATTTGCTCCGACAGCAGTAATAACAAAATTTTGATACAACTGATACAAGAACTTCGTATAAGAATAAAATGAACTGATATATAACTATAAACATACTAAAATAAAAAGATTTAATATTTGATCTGAACACGCCTCTTGATTGAAGCATTTCTGTTTCAGTTATGAAATTTATTTCTCCCTACTGTAAATTGTAAGCAAGGATGGCTGAGATTAGTTGAAAACTTTGCACAAGTGTTACAAATCTTTTTCATTCACATAAATAGTAAAATATAACCTCATGACCCATAAGATTGGTTTCCAGTGCCTCAATCACTCAATCCATTACTAAATTCTTCCGAACTTGTCATTTCCTCTCGAGAGTTTTATAATAAACTACTCATATTCTCCAATTTTCCTTTGCCCTAATTATATTTCAGAACATACATCTGAGTGTCAATGTAAATCTGATCTTGCTCCATATATTCTGTTTCATTATTCTCTCTTGTTTCAATCGTCTATATAAGATAGTCAATTGGTCTTTCCAACCCCTTTTTCTTGTATATCAGCTCAATATAGACAATCACAATTGATGATTTCAAATAATTGTCCCACTTATATCAATCACCGTATACATATTGCCTTCAAGCATCTTAGCATAACTACATTACAATTTATACCATTAGACACCTCTACAAGCCAGCTATATTGTTGCATTCAAACAAACTTGCATTTAAAATCTTCTTCATATGTCAAAAGCTGGTTAGATTGGATATTAATAACATTTCCATTAATAGGCTAACACATTTCAGTATTTCTTATTAGCAAAACATCCCCGCAACCTGGTTTATTCTTTCTACAAATCTCGAGCAATTGATAGTTAAGATCAATACAACAAACTAAAAATTTGGCACTTGTTCTACTCATAATGTAGTTGTAAAGTTACCTTTATAATGAAAATTATAATTGAAAATCTATGGCACATGCTATCTGCATAGAATTGTCATTTATTTGAATAATTAGTTTTTTATCAACACTTCTGGTTTTGGTCAATTTTTACTTTAATGTTGTCAACGATTTTCATAATTTCGTTGCCAATAACCAATAAAGGAACACATTTAAAAACTTTTCCCACGAATGACATTCTGGTCGCTGATGCGTTAATTTCGAATTATTCAACTTTGAAGTTGGCTTGTACGCGTCAGGGAAGCAAGCGTGCCAAGCGTAATTTAATTAACAACGGAAGCCAACCCCCTATTACAAACGTAAAGAGGTTGGGTTGTGAGGGATAGCCACAGTTCTTCTAGTGAAAATTATAAATAAAGGTTTCTACTGACGTCCGTTTACATCATCTCCAATGACGGGCACCTGGTACCCAAGATGGCGGCCACCATCTTGGAGCCAATGTAGACGGAAGTCACTAGAAACCTTATTTATAATTTTCACTAGAAGAACTGTGGCTACCCCTCACGACCCAACCTCTTTACGTTTGGAATAGAGGGTTAGCTTCCGTTTTAACTCTAAAATTGCGCAAAAAAAGCCATTCAGGAGCGCCGCTCGTATAACTTCAAACTTAAGTAAATCGAAAACTAAGCATTTGCGAGCACATTGTCACTCATGTAAAACGTCTTAAAATCAACTATGTTACCTATCTATGGCAACGAAATTATGAAAATCGTTGACAACATTAAAAAAATTGACCCTGGTTATTGCCAAAATCTGCATTCAAGATTAGTACAATCTAATCCAGTATAATTGTTGCAAAATTATTTCATAGACTACATTTTGCAATTTGTGGTGTGATACATGTCTTTCTGTATAAATTGAATCTGATTATTTTATTATTACTGCTACAAATCTACAAATTCAGCATTACATTTGGAACTACAATTTGAAAGAATGTTATAATCAAGTCTTGTAATGCATATGTGGAATTATTATTGACCAATTTTTCATAGTCTTTTCATCTTTGCCAGGTATTAGCTCATGATCAATGATTATAATTTAACTATTAAACAATTTCGGTTAAAATAATTGATTAATCACTCAATGAAGTAAAATTTTAAAGACATTCAAAATAGACAGACATTTATGATCATTAAATTCAAGCAAACTGGCATGCCAGTTGTCTAAAATATTATCTTCAACCACCTTTTTAATTAGCATGGAAAATTACAATTTACAAATAAATGTTTCACAGCATTATTAATTGAGCACATCTATTAAAAATCTGCCCGGGATTATTTCTTCCATTATAGCATAGCAACGTGTTCAGAAAAACTTTTAACTAAATTTTACTACCATAAATCCACTAACAATTTGAAACGCCCCCACAAATTTCCATAAATTCACACATAACGAACTGGTAATAAAAAATTTTCAATTTCACACCTTCCACGTTCAAGCTCCAGTGAATAATTAAAAGGCAATTACCTCGCACCAAGCTCCAGATATACTTAGATTTTGTTTTTAAATCTAGTCGCCATTGCATTCGATTCAATGGCCGCCAAAGTGGTACTGTTGTTGTCTAACTTGTCGTACAGCTGACTCGATACTGTCAAATATTGTCGCCAGGTGGCGTATCTCTCTTTAGCTGGGTTGCTATTCGTTCTGGGCCCGTGACGTCACCGCACCCAGGGCTCTTTTAAGAAAAGACTTGAATACTCCTACCTTCTTATGTGTACCACAGATCATATACTAGAAGATCCTCAACTTATCACTAAGTGAGTTTCAGCCCTGTCGACAATGACGTAGGTGCCAATTGGCCAATGACGGAGCCGATAAATTGTTACGTGCCTCATGTTTGAATCTAAAGTCGTTAGTCGGCTGTGAGCCTGCTACAGAGGTGCATCGAAAATTGCAGCAGAAACGGCTCCTTACGTACGGTTGAAAAAATGCTTAATGGAAAATTGTGCTACTTATTTTTAGCAGTTTTAATATCTCTCAAAGATCTTAATTTCTTCATTATCGTATTGTTTCGCCTAATATGAGAATCTGGTATTTAATGGTTTAAAAAGGTGATGAACTTTATCCGAAAAACTTAATATACGGCACCGACGTTTTATCACATTTAGAACCTGAGTCTAATTCAAATACATCTTAGTTTCTAAATATAAATTATTTAAATGCATCTTAGTTTTTAAATATAAATTGCAAATACATATGTTCATGAATGCACATTCACGTTTATGTATAGTGAAGGACAATATAAAAAAGTGTTTTCAATATAATCGAAATGTACTACTTCGGCTTTCACTATCCTTATTACGCCAAGAAACATTTCATAACTTTTGAATAAAAACTTGAGTTCCAATCCTAACGGGTAACATAGTAAAGCCTGGATACGCAGCCAATTGAAAGCCTTGGCAACAATGACGTCAGCCGCGAGTCATGGCTCCTGGAAGCTGATTGGTTAGCGTGCGTGCGTACGTTTGTCTAGAGCGGGTTTGCGGTCCACCGTAGTTTTGCAGTTCTTTTTACGTAAGTGTTCTGTGTGTGTACCGTGGTCAGTGTCGTGGAGGGAGTATATATGGAGGGAGCATAGCCGTCTGTGAAGAGAACCAGTTTTTGAGATTTCTCCTATGTTTGTGGTACCCAATAGCCGTCTAGCAAGTGTGACGTCAGCACGGAAGTCAGTTACCTACTAACTACGCTAGGGTGCGCACATGCTCGCTGATTGCTCTTCCAGCTGTTGAGTTTATCGTAATCATTAATTTGGGATTCTAAGACTCCGAAAGATAATAAATTGTGTTTCCTCACTCGAGGACACTTAATAATATCAAAATTACTAGCAAAGATACATTAAGAGTTGAAAACTGTAAAGATTACAGGCCCTTGAATATAACAAATTAGAGAGCGACTTGCACGCGCACCTCATCCTTCGATTTGTGGAGCGGTACTAATCTTGCTTTGGCAAATGAACGAGTTGTAGAGGAGGCGAGGAGGAGACAACTTCAGCCAAGCGTCTGTGGTTGGCTCACGTGTGGGGCCTTGCCAAGGTCCCAGTCTCCCAACTTTTGCAGCTAATTTGAACCCGATTGGAATCGGCTATGCTCCCTCCATATATCCTAGCTCCATGGTCAGTGTGTAGTTGGTAGTCATGAAGTAAGGTAGCGCCTCTCGCTCATCCGTTATGGCTGACTCAACACTGCCGCGAGAAACTACACTGATTTTAATTGTAATGTACTAAGCCCATCAATGCCTTTGGCAGACTAAAAGCTGCGAATATAAGGAGGCTGCTTCCATTATATTTTAATGAAAATGAACGAATATAGTAACATTTCGCTCATGCAAATTAAAAGAGATTACGTAGCTTACGATGCAGCAACAATATTCACACAAGCTCGTCTACAGCAATTCATATTTCAGAGCAGCAGGCCACACTGACTGGTTTTGTGCTGCATGGCTGCAACTTTTGTTTGACCAAAAAATCTAGTGTGACCTCGAAAAATATCTAGAAAAATCTAGATTTAAAAATAAAACATACAAAAATATGTCTAGAAATAAATTAATTATCTACTATAATAAATTAGTTGAACAATAGCATGTAAGAATATTTATATCATAAATTGCTTGTATTAGGCAATTTATCTTTATATAAATTATCTAGTATTCTGATATTTACCCTAATAAAGCTTGGTATCCAAATATTCTTCAATTTCACACGTAGAAAGGTCAGTCTCTATTGCATTGCAATTATCAATGCTCAGATTCCTACTTATCAACCAGGGTTGCGGAGTCGGAGTCGGAGTCAGGAGTCGGAGTCGCCGGAGTCGCATGTTTTAGGGTGGAGTCGGAGTCGGAGTTGGAGTCGCTTCTCTGAAGTGTGGTGGAGTCGGAGTCGGAGTCGGAGTCGCTTTTCCGAGTGTGGTGGAGTCGGAGTCGGAGTTGGAGTCATTCATTCGGATGGGGTGGAGTCGAAGTTGGAGTCGCTATTTTTTGCTGTCTTCGATTCTAATTTTTACTAAAAATTATTTATAATTGTTTAAAACCGAAAGTAAACAAAACAGAGTTAGAATACTTTGCTGAAAATCTAAAAATACGCAATGTTTTTGTTGATATTTTGTTTTAAGTTCGAAACAGCGTATTTATACCTATCACCTAATACCGTCATTGTTGTCTAGTCATTGTGGGTTTGCATTCCTATATATGATAAATACAAGAAAGAAGTATAATTGTACTATAGTAATAATGAATATTTGGCAGTTATTTAAGCAAGAATTAGTAATTTGAAGCATTAAAAATTTGTTCTGTATATTTATGTTTCGTTCATTTTCCCTTCAATTAGTACACAGGAAGTAGAAAATAGTACTAAATGTGTTGCAAGTTACTCGTAGTACATTTCAGCTGATGCAATACATGTACTCAAGTAAGGAATGGTAACTATGTACGCTCTTAATGATGCATTGATTGATAATGACTAGTCTTTGCAGAAACTTAAAGTTATGTTGTGATCATAAACATTTTTAGTCTTTATGTTATGATTCCTTGCCAATGAGTAGTCTTTGCCAAAACCTGAAGCTATGGTCTGGTACATAAAGACTTCTAGTTCTCAGGTTATGTTATCAAAATTGACATGGCTTTCTTGTCTCTAGGTCAAGTTAACATGTATTATTATTATCAATTTCTGCTCATTTCTAAAGTTATTTCTTGAATGTTGTTTGGTTCTTTCAGAGTTATATTGTATTTCGATATATCATTATCATGTTGAATTTTTATCTTCGGTATCACTCCCCAGTTTTTAAGCATACGCTGAAATGAAGAATTTTATATTATGCTTCTACAATTTTAAACACTGAAATATTATACGTTTTGCAGCATTACATAATTAATTACTTCTTCTTATGGAAGATTTGGAAATGTTGTAAGGTAATCAATATCGGCATTGAGACACATAAAAAATTAAAATACAATGTAAACGAGCTGCAATGAAAATAATAACACACTAGCAAAAACTTCACTTAGTCACACACATATTGTAACTGAAAGCAATGCACTATTTCAGCTGCAATGGTTGTTACATTTATGCGATAGTGCAAATTTTCTTACTGGAGACGTTTCAAATCGCTCCAAAATACATGAAATTAGAAGAACATGGGCGTTTATTAAAATAAGAAAGTGTCAAACATAAAGAAAAAAGTTAAACGAGAACAAGAGGTAGTATCATATTACACGCACAGATGCTAAAAGTGACTTTTATTCGTAAACAAAACGTTCCGAAAACTTCAGTCCCCTGCGACGAAAGCAAAACAACTTTTGCCTATTATAGCCGAGATATAAAATAGTGTTCAGCAATAATATGACACCTTTTCTGCATTGTTACCCTGCATAGTGTAGACACACAGAATAGGCAGTTTGCAAATCTTGCCTACTTTATCTACATGCATATCATTTTGTGGATTTTAAGCATAGTCATTGAATTAACTATTATAATTTCACTGAATGAGTGTTTACTTAGTAATAAAAAAAAACTGTGGATAAATATCTATGCTTCTCAGTGTAGGCAGTGACTACTTTACCTACTCAGAAGACACTTGTCAGTAATTTACAGGGTGTTTCAGAATAAGAGGCAAAAAGTTGCCCACCAAGTAGAAGATGTCCGAATAAAAACTTTTTCTTCTATGAAATTTTCCGAAGAAAGAGACATTGAGATATTAGCCGTTTATTGTTTTAAAGGATGAAATTTAATGACTGAATTACTCACAATATTTATTTGAATTTTCGTTGATCGAGTGAAATCTTTTAGTTGCATGACCTCCTAGATCTCCTTACATGACTCCATTCGATTTCATTTTTTGGGAACACGTGAAGAGCCTTGTCTATGCCCTTGACTCAATGAGTCTGAGGAAGATCTTGTGACCAGAATTGCAGTGGCTGCTGGCGAGATACCTAAATGCCAGACGTGTTTCTTAATATCCGGCAGTCGTTAAGGCTAACATTCGAAAAGTGCATTGATGTATGTGGAACACATTTTGAACAAATTTGAAAAGTAAATTCAAAATAAATATTGCGAGTAATTGTGCCATTAAGTTTCATTATTTAAAACAATAAACAGCTAATATCTCACGACCCCGATTTTGGGGGAAAATTTAATGGAATTAAAAGTGTTTATTTAGCCATTTTCTACTTGGTGTGCAATTTTGTACCTCGTGTTCTGAAACACTCAGGATACAAAACTGTGTACTCGACCCGTGATAGATGATGGGATTTAATATTGACTAAATACGAATTCTCCACATGTGGATCATAAAGAAATATATCCAACCTAATAGTCCCAGCGATTAAAATATTCTAGTACTAGTGCACTGGTGAAACTCGCATCACAGATACAGTCATTACACATCTTTTAGAGCGTGAAAAGGAGACAGACCAACCAACAAAGACGGACAGCCAATTTTATTTGGTCAATGAAATATCCTGTTGAAAACCTTCCGTATTTCTGGTGGCGGCTTTGTGGAAGAAAAGTTTCCTTCAGATGGCCTGTCATAGTTGACAGACAGGAAATAGAAACTGTTGAAATTAGTTCTTTCTTTTCTTCGTCTTTTTGTTTTGCAGCTACATCTTTTCTTTTCGTTTTTTGTTTAAATTTAACTTTCTATTATTAAGCATGTTTGAGCTTCTACCAGACCTGCATTAACCTAAAATCCCTTAAATTAACATTACTCGTGACGCACTGGCTTTCACTAATTAAATTATATTTGAGCTTACTCTGCTTGGGCAGCATGTCGCCCTTTTAATAAAAGTCGGTCTGGTACCTCTAACTTATTTCTCTTGCGTAAAAAGCAGTCTCTTTCTGCGACTTTAACTCCTTGACCCGGTAAACAGGCACTTATTATTCAAGGTAATTAATTGTCAATTAATTGTTAAAACCTTAGTGCTATATGCAATCTTGCAATAAGATACGATATTCAGCTAGTCGGCGTCCAGACATCTTAAAACTCTGTTTCTATCTACTCAGAACGCCACTAAAACTTCCTACCGGAATACCGTGCTGATGACCGGCCACGTCCATTGGTTGTCTTCTATTTTTAAGGAGTTTCGTTTTTAAAACTAACATTTCGTTAAAGAAAATCTTCGGTCTCCGTTTTAAAGGAATTTAATAATAAAAAAAGTACAGAGGACGCTGCTGTGCGTACTGATGGAATCCTCAAGATACGCCTAATTTGGGTGCTGTTTCCCTTTTTGCGCATCTCGGGAAATGACTTGCCGTTGTTCCCTTGAAGTTATTCTGTATTTGAAATAAATGTTCGGACAGTAGCCCTTAAGTTTTAAATCCTAAAATTCCATTTCAATAACATAGGAGAGGTTACGCACAGGAAATACCTAAACCAATTTATTCATTTGTTTAAGGGGACACTTGCCTTTTATTGTATAAGAACAATCAACGCTATGCCGGGTGCCCCACATAAATGTCCTCGACTTTTTAATTGATTATATCTCCGCTTTAAATTAACATATTTAAATTGTCTGTGTTTCACGTTGTAGTAAATTTCATTCCTTTTTAAAATAATTTAAGCTTTTGAAAATCAGTTGAATAACCACTTTACAATGATCTATTTACTGAAAAGGGTAGAAAAACTAATTGTTCAAAGGGAAAGTTTTAAAAGCAACACTGGTGTCCTTCTTCATTTCTCAATACCTACTGTTAAGAATAATTTCATAATGATGTATCCTACATACCACCAAGTAATTAAACCCTCTGAGCGTTTTCAAGTGTTTTCAATAACAGTGTTTCAAGCACTGAAAGAAAACGGTGAAATAATCTGTAAAACTCTTCGTTCAATGGCGGCCAGAAGTAATACTTGCCATGAGAGAAATGGAAAATATGTCGAAGGATACTGAATTACTTTATTTGTTTGAACGTTATTTATGGTAATGATTTGTTACTTTTTTATACTTTTGTTTGTTCATTTTTTTGGAAAGTAGAAAATAAGGAAGAGTATCAATTTGGCTTTAAAAAACTTTTCCATTGAACAATTAGTTTTTCTACCCCTTCCAGTAAATTTATCATTGTAAAGTGTTTATTCAACTGATTTTCAAAAACTTAAATTAATCGAAAAGGAAACAAAATTTATTACATTGTGAATAGAAGACAATTCAAATATTTTAATCTAAAGCGGAGATATAATTAATTGAAAAATCGGGGCCATTTTTTGGGACACCCGGTATAACAAAAACCCAGGTGTCCGTCAATTTGTAAATAAATATATGTTCTCGTGCGTAATTTCTCCTGCTTGCTTTGACAGTATCATGAATACCATTAAAATATGAAAAACCTGGCATCTGCTCACTTTGGTTTATAAATAAAAAACATTGCGTCAAAATCGAATCTATTGTCACGAAAATGCGGCTAATCGCAGTAAAAAGGTATGGCAATTTTTTTCAAAACTTCTTGCCGAATAATAATATAAATTATAATACAGTGTTGTTGCTTGCTTGGTTGGTGTGTGTGTCTGCGACATTCTTAAAGATGCTTAATGACCGTAACTGTGATAAAAGTTTTACCAGTACACAAGTACGAGAATACTGTATTTTAATCGCGGGTACTATTAGGGTGGGTACATTTGTTTGTCATCTTTATCTTGATATTTTTTTAAAACGATACCATCGAATCCCGTCATTTTTCGCCAATCATGTACTCTAGTAATTTGTCAATTAACATTCTGCAGTCAATTTAAAAGTCGTTCGTTAATAAAGAATATAGTGAACATATATACAGGTTTCAACATCTGCAACCGTCTACTACTAAGAATGACAGTCGTGTGTTTATTTATACGTTTCGTGTCACGCTCTTAAGAATCGATGGAAAAAAATTAGCACTGGCGGTCTTGGTTTCAGTTCACAGTCAATTAATACACTCATTCTCGTACAAGTGCTCTAGCTACAATGCCACTTTCAAAACCATTGAGAGATCCAGAGCCTTATATACCAGAGTTCTTATCGTGGATACCGAGTTCGGCGGGGTATTGTATATTACAATGTACTGTATTACAATACACTCTATTGCATATTACAATATGCATGCACAAGCTCGCAGTTGCTTCCAGTAATGTTGAATTTCTGTATCTAGGATACGACACGAATGGCTATAACTACTTCTCTTGCGGCTCAAAAATACTGTGTTCCAAGTGTTTATTACTTTAATAAGAAAAATAAGTTACCCTTGGAATAATTTTAAGCATGGAAACTCCACTCGAGCGAAAATTTGTTGAAGAAAGGTATTGAATCCTGTCATTTTTGACGGACCGTGTACGCTAGTTAAGAAATAAAATATTCATCTTATAAATTATGAATAGGTAGAGTTGGAGTCCCAAAATTGCTAATGGGCGGAGTCGGTGTTGGAGTCGCCAAAGTTTGGAAAGGTGGAGTCGGAGTCGGAGTCGGAGTTGCCAAATTCTGAAAAGGTGGAGTCGGAGTCGGAGTCGAAGTCGCCAAATTCTGGAAAGGTGGAGTCGGAGTCGGAGTCGGAGTCGCCAAATTCTGGAAAGGTGGAGTCGGAGTCGGAGTCGGAGTCGCAAATTTATTCCTCCGACTCCGCAACCCTGTTATCAACAATTGTTTTAAGGCTTTCACACCGCTATCTTCATCACCGGCTAGCCATTTTAGAGAACCCATCTACGATCCTTCGCAAATTACCCTGACAAAAAGGGTAATTTCTAAACTATAAGACGTACAATCTTGAAATTAGTACCAAATTAATGGGCGTGACGAGTACAACATATTTATGTAATTGAAAATTTTTTTACGCCCCTGTGGGGGGCAGGAAGAGGGCCTCTCGTGGCCCGTCAATGGTCGGCCGATTTTCTCTATTTGGCTCATTTTGAAAACGTTATAATTCCTGAACTACTGCACCTAAAAACTTGAAGTTGGGTTCATTTTAAGCGTCAATTCATCCTCCAAAGGTGAGTGTACAATATAACTCTCATAAGCTTCCTGGCAAGGCATGGATAGAAGTTTTTCTACGCTCTCAATAGCCGGCCGATTTCCTCTATAAGGCTCATTTTGACAACGTTATAAATCCTGAACTATTGCACCTAAAAATTTGAAATTGGGTTCATTTTAAGCGTCAATTCATCTTCCAAAGGTGAGTGTATAATAAAACTGTCATACGCTCCCTGGGGGATGACAGAGAGCAAGGTTTCTCCACCTTCTCCTAGCCCGGTAATCCGCGCTGCCGAAGGCCGCGCTCACCTAAGTTATGACGTGCTGTTTAAATTCTGGTCCATAGCCTTTTCGTTCTAGGCACACTCCCCACATCGTGGCTCTTCGAAACCCAGAGGTGACGATTTTTTTTCTCAGTTGTAAAATAATCATTTTCATGTGTCTTACTCATGTAGACTTTTGTTGGACAATATTATAAGTAGAGCTGTGCAATTGCATAACTTGCATGTATGCACTCTGAGAGATATGCAGAATGTTTTATGCATTACAAAAAATTATCTTGTGCATGTGCAAAATCTCATATGCAATTAATTACGCATGTACACTATAACAGATGTAATATGCAAAGTGCTTTAAGCATATGCACAATATCATTGAATATATCCTGTAAGGCGAGTGGTGTAATTTGATTGTCCTGTTTTTAAGGGAAAACTGTAAATTTGTTCCTTACTCCAGAAATTTTGCACATTTATGGGAACTCTCGCATACATATTCTCTCTTGCAAGCAACCTCACAAGTTTTACCCGGTGCACTGTCGTCAGTACCTGATCCCCAGGTTACCTTTTTGACCTGATCTTCAGTTGTTAAGTATGGTTCATCAATAAAATACAACAGAGGTGAACGAACTGAATTTAATGAAGTTTGAAGTATTTCAGGATTGCAAAGTGTGATAGTTTTTGTACATCTAGTGATAGTTTTCTTGTTCTCTTCTACACATAGGCCTACCTATACTTACGAAAGTGTTCAAGTGAAAATATAACTGAAATTTGTATAAATTTTCGAAACATATGCAATTAGTGAATTAATAATAAATACCTCTGTTGTGCTCTGCCTGTTCATTAAAAATAAGAAAGAACTTACCAAACCCACTTTTGGTGCTCGCATGACCAAGTTCCCTTCCGTGAAGTTGTCACGGGTTCAAATCCCATCGCTGCGCATGACTTTTTGCATGACTATCCATCGTTATCACATACGTTAAGCCTTGTTTTACTTTGGAATCCAGTGAATATTTTCATGTTTCTAATATTTTCATGTTTCAGTGAATATTTTCTTGTTTCTTCATTATCAGCAAATGCATGATATTTTAAATATTGAAGACTATTGTAAAGAATATTTACTTTACGGTTCAATGTTTGAAATATCGCACAAGTTCCAACTAACTGAAGTCCTTCATTCAGCAGTCGCATATTGCTTGCATATAAATGAGAGTACAGCAGGCAGGCAGGGAGATCGGCCAATAAGTCTCATTTTACGCTGAGTCGAATTTCTAAACTATTGCACTTTCGAACTTCAAATAGCACGGGTCATCGACACGAAATTATAATTTCTTCCTTCAACATCCGAGACGAGTTGATCGCATGTCCGTTTTCATATCTGCCGCTCGTTTCCGATGCTCGTCGTTGTAACTGTTTAAAATCCAGTTTTCTTCTCGTGTAGTGAGTAGGCTTTATTTCTAGCCCAACTATATAGGCAAACTAGCACAAATCAGCTGGCCGTAATAGTGAGGCTAAAATTTGGGCCGCACTCTGCCATTATTATCACAAACAAAGTAGATTCATTCCATGCTTAAGAATAGAAAGTTGCAATTCTCTATGGTTCCTCAGATTCTGGCACGTAAACATGTTTGGAGACGAACTACCCCATATTTATTAAGGGCCAGTATTTTATGAAATTCTACAATCTTTCTAAAACAATTATGTCACAAAACGCTACTAGAATACTGAGAAACAAGCTTAGCCAAAAATGAGTTATACTAAACGTGGCCCAACGCGCACATAAAGATACAAGTACGCACTTGAGCCTGCACAATGAATTTCACAGCTTGCTCATCTTATAGATGGCAATAAAATTTGTTTCCAGAAACGTATGCTAAGCTTGCATACTGCTCATTCTTTTCTTTTCAGTCATGTGAAACAGAAACATGACCGAAAGTCATATATAAAAACACAAGCAAAGAAAATTGGATAAAAATCGCAATAACGCAAATGGCAGTCGCCCTGCTATATCGAAGTGACGGTTTTGTAGCTCATAGTGGTCGACAGAAATAATTTTGTTATAAATTTTAATGACTTAGGGAACGTGAAATTGAGTTCATTGCTAATCTTCGAACAGGATTTTCATGAAAATCAAGCTACAGTTTCAGAACAACAACTCCTTCATCCTCGCAGGATTCGCATTAATAAATAACAGCCAGACATGGGTACGTGGGAGCAAATACAGGCACCGTAATAAATTGATATGACAACAACAAATAGGTAAAAAGATTCTACGTCCTCCATCATCTCAGGGGATTATGAACTTAATTATTGTTTCATAATCAACTGCACATTGCAGCAAAGGAACAGAGATTTGCGATCTGAAGTGAAATATTTTTTTTTATTACATTCTCTAGCAGTTTTGGTTTCTTATATGCTCGGGAAGCGGCTTGTATTCACGAGACACTGATGGATGAACTTGCAACTTAAGACATTTGATATTCCTTCGCCATAAATATAAATTAGGATTCATAATTTGACTAATCTCGCTCATTTGAAGAAATCTCATAAGTAAGTTATAATAGCCGCACGAAATAACCTACGCTATTGGAGACATCCAAGTTATTATTCTAGGCTAATTGTTCGACGGGTAATAACTTCGGGTCCGTGCAGTCCGATTGTTTTTCCCCCTTTTATCGTGAAATATTTCGCTTTTTTTTTATCAACGAAGGGAAGGGTGTTATAGAGTGTGCTTCAAGACAATATATGATATGGGAACGCATTTCCTCCTTCACATAAGTAACGAGGCACGGGTTTTCTACAATTACCACGGACGTCAAAAATGCCAGTGAGAATGGACCGCAACTCGCTCCATCCCTTTGGTGTTGTACTCCTAGACACTCTATCAGAATGTGTCTTATGTTCTTCACGTTCGCGTATAAATTTTTCAAGTAGATTATCACATCACGACTGGGATTACCATTCAAAGAGCACAGGTACTGGACGCGCGCTACGCCTTCTTCAGCTCGGTCGCGACACAGTGCGTTAGTCACGACGACCCAATGACTTCCGGTGTCACTAGCTTTTGTAACCTTCTTCACGGACCTTTACCGCACATTGCAAATACGAGGTATTTAATATTTAGACAAACAGCCCTGCGTGACAACTCAGCGGCTTCGGTTCGAAAACCGTCAGGAGGGAGTGAAGCCTGTATTGTTGGTTCTCCCTGCGAATAAGAGTACAAAAGGCATCAATCTCGTCACTGGAAAGCGAACTCGTTGCTTGAATGATATTTTATTTGTTTTTAGTTTCCAGGTTCAAATCTTTGAGCCACCAAATTTTGCTTGATGTACTTCTGTCGTCCGATTCACAAGTCCCAACACACAGGAGGTCTTTTGTATTTCTTTCTTGCTAATGATCCGTATAGGATTCACACTTAATGCTAGATGTTTTTCCTTCATTTTGTTTCGCATTAGGAAGCTCGGAGATGAGATCAACTGTAATTATTTCCTGCTGAGTGCTAAGACAGGTATCAGAACCTTGTTTTTCTGTAATGCATTTACTTCGATTGCCAAGAGAGAATACAGGGGCCAGGTTTTGTACAATGCTTTCGTGTTGCGTGTCATTGGTGAATTTCACTTTTTTTGTGCAGTATTTTTTTGGGGAGAAATCGAAAGCGTTCTACTAACACGGATTTTTTGAAGTTTCAAAATTGAATGGACATTTTTTAATTTCGTTTCGCTCGTCTTAGTACCATCTTGGGGTCGACCCTGCAGAAGTTGATTGAATTTCTCCCGAGCTTTCTCAGTGAAAGATTGTGGCCGAGATCCCTTTCCCCCCCAGCGCTCTTCATACTCGTCTTCGCCTTCATTCACCGCCTTCTTCTTGTGTTCCTTGTAAACGAGCGATGTTTCTTTCGCTCTACCCTCCGCTTGTGTCTGCATAGTACGAATGAACTCTGCTAGTGTATTTCGATTTCCTCGTAGTATATCCTGCTTCACAATTTTGTGCCAGCCTTCTACTAATCCATTTGTCTTAGTTCCACCATGCACTCCATACCAGAGTGGAGTGAATGGCATGGAAAACGTCCTCCAGCATCTCAGGGGAATACAAAGGATTAGGGATTGTTCCTTCAATAGTCATGTTTTTTTAACGTCTGCCGCGATAGCCACGAATTTCTTACCCACTGCACACTTATCGCGGTATCTCCCGGTGTCTTCTACTATCATTGCGTTAGTAGGCTCGACATCGTCAGGGCCAATGTCGATGGAAACATCACGACTCATGAGAGGTTCAATTCCCTCTCCAGGAAAGGAGTGAGCAGTAGTAGGCATAAATTCCTAACGATTGCGTAGAAATGGTGTTTTGAAAGAGCTTGCGCCATATCGGCAAAATACTGCTTCATTAAACTGCGTTCCTGAGGCTTCAGTTTTGGGAAGAACTTCTTAGATTTCTCAGTAATGGTCTTCATAAAATGCGCGAGGCAAAGTTTGACCTGTGTAAAATTGAGCTCCGCCTCATCGGGACTCATCCACAGGCGGTCAAGATATGATGGTAGGTCGCCCAATTTTAGGGCAGCCACAATGGCATGTAAGTATGCGAAACTATGGTCGACTACTATGCACTTCGGTATTTGTAGGTGAAATATCAATATATTACGGTGCCTGTATTTAATCCCACGTACCATGTCTGACTGTTGTTTATTAAAGCGAATCCTGCGAGGATGAAGGAGTTGTTGTTCTGAAACTGTAGCTTGATTTTCATGAAAATCCTGTTCGAAGATTAGCAATGAACTCATTTTCACGTTCCCTAAGTCATTAAAATTTATGACAAACTTATTTCTGTTAACTATTATGAGCTACAAAACCGTCACTTCGATATAGCAGGGCGACTGCCATTTGCGTTATTGCGATTTTTATCCAATTTTGTTTGCTTGTGTTTTTATATATGATTTTTGGTCATGTTTCTGTTTCACATGACTGAAAAGAGAAGAATGAGCAGTATGCAAGCTTAGCATACGTTTCTGGAAATAAATTTTATTGCCATCTATAAGATGAGCAGGCTGTGAAATTCATTGTGCAGGCTTAAGTGTGTACTTGTATCTTTATGTGCGCTTTGGGCTACGTTTAGTATAACTCATTTTTAGCTAAGCTTGTTTCTAAGTATTCTAGTAGCGTTTTGTGACAATTTTTTTAGAAAGATTGTAGAATTTCATACAATACTGGCCCTTAATAAATATGGGGTAATTCGTCTCCAAACATGTTTACGTGCCAGGATCTGAGGAACCATAGAGAATTGCAACTTTCTATTCTTAAGCATGGAATGAATCTACTTTGTTTGTGATAATAATGGCAGAGTGCGGCCCAAATTTTAGCCTCACTATTACGGCCAGCTGATTTGTGCTTGTTTGCCTATATAGTGGGGCTAGAAATAAAGCCTACTCACTACACGAGAAGAAAACTGGATTTTAAACAGTTGCAACGACGAGCATCGGAAAACGAGCGGCAGATATGAAAACGGACACGCGATCAACTCGTATCGGATGTTGAAGGAAGAAATTATAATTTTGTGTCGATGACCCGTACTATTTGAGGTTCGAAGGTGCAATAGTTTAGAAATTCGACTCAGCGGAAAATGAGACTTATTGGCCGATCTCCCTGCCTGCCTGCTGTACTCTCATTTATATGCAAGCAATATGCGACTGCTGAATGAAGGACTTCAGTTAGTTGGAACTTGTGCGATATTTCCAATATTGAACCGTAAAGAATTTATTCTTTACAACAGTCTTCAAAATTTAAAATATCATGCATTTGCTGATAATGAAGAAACAAGAAAATAGTCACTGAAACATGAAAATATTAGACACATGAAAATATTCACTGGATTCTAAAGTAAAACAAGGCTTAACGTATGTGATAACGATGGATAGTCATGCAAAAAGTCATGCGCAGCGATGGGATTTGAACCCGTGACACCTTCACGGAAGGGAACTTGGTCATGCGAGCACCAAAGTAGGTTTGGTAGGTTCTTTCTTATTTTTTAATGAACAGGCAGAGCACAACAGAGGTTTTCAATATTAATTCACTAAATGCATTTGTTTCGGAAATTGATACAAATTTCACAGTTGTATTTTCACGTGAACACTTTTGTAGGTATAGGTAGGCTATGTGTAGAAGAGAACAAGAAAACTATCACTAGATGTACGAAAACAATCACACTATGCAATCCTGAAATACTTCAAACTTCATTAAATTCAGTTCGGACACCTCTATTGTATTTTATTGATGAACCATACTTAACAACTGAAGAACAGGTCAAAAAGGTAACCTGGGGTCAGGTACTGACGACAGTGCACCGGGTAAAACTTGTGAGTTTGCTTGCAAGTGAGAGTATGTATGCGAGAGTTTCCATAAATGTGCAAAATTTCTGGAGTAAGGAACAAATTTACATTTTTCCCTTAAAAACAGGCAATCAAATTACACCACTCGCCTTACAGGATATATTCAATGATATTGTGCATATGCTTAAAGCACTTTGCACATTACATCTGTTATAGTGTACATGCGTAAATAATTGCATATAAGATTTTGCACATGCACAAGATAATTTTTTGTAATGCATAAAAAATTCTGCATATCTCTCAGAGTGCATACATGCAAGTTATGCAATTGCACAGCTCTACTTATAATATTGTCTAACAAAAGTCTACATGAGTAAGACACATGAAAATGATTATTTTACAACTGAGATGAAAAAATCGTCACATCCGGGATTCGAAGAGCCATGATGTGGGTGGGGAGTGTGCCTAGAACGACAAGGCTATGGACCAGAATTCAAACAGCACGTCATAACTTAGGTGAGCGCGGCCTTCGGCAGCGCGGATTACCAGGCTAAGAGAAGGTGAGAAACCTTGCTCTCTGTCATCCCCCAGGGAGCGCAAGACAGTTTTATTATACACTCACCTTTGGAAGATGAATTGACGCTTAAAATGAACCCAATTTCAAGTTTTTAGGTGCAATAGTTCAGGATTTATAACGTTGTCAAAATGAGCCTTGTAGAGGAACTCGGCCGGCTATTGAGAGCGTAGAAAAATTTCTATCCATGCCTCGCCAGGAAGCTTTTGAGAGTTATATTATACACTCACCTTTGGAAGATGAATTGACGCTTAAAATGAACCCAATTTCAAGTTTTTAGGTGCATTAGTTCAGGAATTATAAAGTTTTCAAAATGAGCCTTATAGAGAAAATCGGCCGACCATTGACGGGCCACGAGGGGCCCTCTTCCTGCCCCCCACAGGGGCGTAAAAAATTTTTTAATTACATAAATATGTTTTACTCGTCACGCCCATTAATTTGGTACTAATTTCAAGATTGTACGTCTTATAGTTTAGAAATTACCCTTTTTGTCAGGGTAATTCGCGAAGGATCTTAGATGGGTTCTCTAAAATGGCTAGCCGGTATCTTCAACACTTTTAATAATTTTGCAATTACTAAGTAGGTTGATTCTACTTTATTAGATGCATTACTTTAGTATATAACTGATACACCCAGAAGTTTCATGATAGAAATATCATTGCTTCCATCCAACAATGAACTTAACTCATTGTTATCAATATCATTGGTCAGTCTTTCGTCAAAATGAGGCCACAATACATTCTTGACAATGAATGTGCACTTTAGTGTGCTTTAGCTTATGAACCGTGAAATAGCCGTCTTGGTGTCGTTCATAATCTGAACATAACATGATCAGAATATGGTTGCTTCACTATTCAGACAATTTGCCTAAGTAAATTAACAAATATAATAAGAATGAAGTAGTAACCAACCATTATGGTGAATTCCTAATTCGAATTTACAGTAATCTATCATATCCATAACTTAATTGTAATTCCAGCTAGAAAATTTCTAGCACGCTGAAAAAACTATATAGATTGTATAGCTAACATCTAGGTTCAAAATTTTACATCTAGGCTTCAGCAAAAAAATCTAGATCTAGCTATATAATATCTAGAGTGGCAGCCCTGTTGAGCAGCGCGCGCTCCATGGCTCGCTCCATTGGTGTCTAGTCTAAACGCACATAGCTCTTGTGAAGCTCCACACGAGGCGTCTACAAGTGAGGCTGCAGCAAAATGTAGACCAGTGTAAACGGCCCTTTAGGCTTCCATGGTCAGGTCACACGTCAGCGGGCGAAGAGGCGAACTCTGCTCCCTTAAGGAGTGACAAATTCTCTCCACACTTCACCACGGTCTTCCGGTGCCAAACTTCAGCAGTACCTACAGGCCCTCTTGCCGTCAACCAGAAAGCTCCGCACAATACGCAGCCCTCGACGACGGCCACGCTGACCAGGATTGCAGAACAGCTGATCCAGTGACACAGTGCGAAGCGAAATCTGGGGCGAGACTGCAGAGGGTTGCATGGCGGGTGATTAAAGTAGACATGTTTATGTCGTAGTCACCCGACCAGAACAATTCACTATTAACGCTCAAATCGTGACTGATCAACTCGACGAATAAAATTCCTTTGAGAGGTAACCTTATTAATAAGGTGACCTATATGGATTTCCGCACAAATCTTGTTACATCACATATGCTACTCAGAGACTTCGTTGCAATCACATTCACTCATCAACTCATGAAGTTGATCGTAAAGTAATCAAATTTATTCATTGGCTAAAGGGCGGGGGAGGAAATTCGGAGGTTCTTGAAAAAAAATACTTTTCCTTTATTAATATGTATAATCAATCAAGTCTTTGTCGGGTGCGGAGGTGAACTGACGCTCCGCGTAAACGCGGCCTCAAACATTTCAAAATGTAAGGGAACGAAACTTTCCCAAAACCCCAAACTCGAACTGAGAATCTGTGAATGTGCTTTCTACCTCGTTGAATCGCGAAAGTGAAAAACAGTAATTAAATACATTCAGTTGTGATCAATTTTATTGTGCAAAACAGACTGGTGCTTTCTGTAAACTTTGTCTCCACTCGAAGTCTGTGTAGCGACCCTCGGTGTAGCCTCCCTCCCTGGTCAACCGCAACACCTGCTTCTCCCTCTTCCGCATATAGAACAAACGTACCACGAATACCGCAAAGGAAACAAAAAAAGTCCGATGCAGCAGCAAATTTGATTTCGACCTTTAATCCTCAAAATTGTGTTCAAATTACTTCACCAGTAAGTAACTCTGTCCTTTTATTGAGAACTCTTTGTGAAACAGTGACGTAAAAAGTGATTTAGAGAAAATGAATTTTTTAAATGTTTAAGGTCTCAAAATGAGTTAATAAAATGTGACACCCTGAAACAATAGACCTCTATGAGGGCCCAGCTACCCCAAGTCTGCGCCCGCACCCCTTCCTCCCCCCCCCCAGCCTACCCTCTCCTTGGAAAAATTGCCACGCTGTAATAGTGGCTAACTTAAATCTGTGTTCACTGCTAGAACATAATTCCACAACGTGAGGCGAATTTTCAGCAATATGACGTCTGTTGGATAGCTCACCATGGCAATCTTCACACGGAAAAATTGTATTGTTTTCTTCACAAGCAGACGAACGAGAAACGCCAAGCTGGATCACCGCAAGCATCCTGCTCCCCAGTACACCCGTCTCTGTCTACTCTACCTTCTCTTTTCCTCAACCCTCCCCCTCTTGCTTACGGGCGGCTTCTCTTTAATGCCATTAAAAGGCAGTCTTTTTCGTTTTCAAATGTGAACGAGACACTCAATCCCTCATCCGCAAACATTTCAATGATGGCTATTTTTCTTGTTCAAAGTTAATCACCCAATTTTTCAACCTCCTCTGAATAAAAAAAAATTTACTTTTCTTTTGGTGAAATAGTGACCCACCAGTTAGCTATGGTGAATACTGAATAGTGACATAAAAAGAAAATGAGGGATTACAAATTTTGTAATTATGAAACGTTGAGAAACTGAATGAGTAAAATGTGTCAACCTGAAAAAGTCTGCACGTCATCGTCGTCATTCTTCACGGCCGACCAACACTCTCCCAGTTCCTCGCCTCCTTTCTCCTTTCGCCTCGCCTCGCAACCCTATCTTCTTATGTTTTTAGTGATGTTTTTAGGTGATGTTTTTATGGCAATATTTTTGGGTGTTTCAAATTCTAAATGAAAAGATAGCCCTCATTCATGTGTAAACGATTACCCTTCTACATAACACGATCGTTACTCATTCCTTAACAGCTACACAGTGAACAAAATTTTGAATTATTTTCACCTTTATTCACTCATCCAATACAACTTCACAATGTCTCATTACGAAACTCGCTCAGCTACTCGGAAAGCAGCTTTATCTGGAGACATAACATCCCTCACAACAGCGCCGCATGAAAACTCAAACCCCAAAAAGCGGAATATACCTGAACCGTTCAGAAAACGAAAATAAACACCACCAAAATTCTCGCGTGTAAAATCACTCCTTCAAAAGCCTAAGCCGCTCACAATGACTACAAAAACTCCGACAGAGAAACAGTATGACGTCAACGAAAGCACCGCAACTCCCAAAACATCACCAGTGCCAACCGACAGAGAATCGACGGAGATGTCCCCTACAGAGAGTCGAGCAGCAGAGTCGCCCGTCTCTGACGAAAATTTCCCAAGCGCTGCTTGTACTTCATCACTGGTGGGAGCTGCCACAGCACCACCGCCAACCGCCAGCTCCTCCTCCTTCGTCTCGTCCCAACGATTGCGTCATGGCCACATCTCCCTTGACCTGCGTCACTGAGAAAGCTCAAAATTGTTCACCAACGATGACGACACCAACACCAACGTCAACGTTGGAACGCGATGAAAATTTCGATGTGAGCAACCAGTCAGAAAGTAAAAGGGGTAATTTTAATTATAATTTTATTGATAAATTGTGTGTAGGCATTTCAGGCCGTGGAGTTAGGTTTGAAAACGCATGCGCGGCAGCTGGCGCTGGCAGTAAAGTACTTCAGAGTGTAAACTGCGAGGATAACTTAAGATTTTCAGTGGAGAACAATACAAACAGACCTATTAACGCTTTTGATGGGTACTTACATCCTCTCCAAATGACTGGTTCCCAAACTATTCACGAAATAAATGACATGCTGTCTCTTACAGCTGCATTTCTCAATAAAGCTTTGAGACAAAATTGCCCCCCAAGCCCAGCGTCGATTTTTTCCACTGTATCAAGTATTCAAATGATTACAGAACAGCTTTTTGCTTTAAATTATTGTACCAGCGCTCATGAATTTACGCCGGTGGTAGCTGCGAGTAGCCATCCTTATGCGAAATCCCCTCTAGACACTTTTCTCGTTGGAGACAATAGTCGCACAAAAATCAACAGAGATGACATTGATAGCCATGGAGGATTCAGACCATAACTTCGGAACGTCTAAATGATCTCTATGATGTGATTGAACGCGCACCTCCTTTCAGGAACTAATAATTAGTTTCAAAGGTTTAAGCCTCTCATCTCATAACCTTACTAAGTTAAAAAATCTGATCATGACATAGAATCTTTTTTCTCATATTTATGTGGTGAGTGTCTGCAGTGGTCAGCCATTGTACATGGCATCGAGCCTGTGAAGAAAAATTGGTCTTGAACTGATTTCGCTGCGAGCAAATGTAAAAACCGTTACTGTTAATGAAGCTTACAACAATGCCCGCACTTGGCATGTTACGCGAGAAGATACGCATCATTTTCTTCAACAAATTGCTTTAAGATCACATTTGAGACTAACTTCACATTTTATCTCCTGTGTCAGAAACTCCCATGACCTGAATGAAGAAATTGAATATTCTAATGATTATGCAAAACAGCAGAATGAGTTGAATGATTATTCTCAGTTGACCGCATGTCCACGTGAAGCCTCCAGCAGCATAAACCGATGTTTGCCTTCATCTAACAAACCATCTCCTCCCCTCTCCTCCCGATGTTTGCCCTTATATAACAAACCCTCTCCTCCCTCTGCCACAAACAATTGCAGAAGCCTACAAAAAATAGGTTTTCATTGCTATCCAATGCTGATACAGAGGATGAAAAGCCTCTCTTAGACACGAGTATAAATCAACATCCAATCACATACTCGGAAGCAGTGAAATCAACAGGAAGAGAGAAATCGCTGCAAAATTGCAGTCGAAAATCGATGGAAAATCCACTACCCATCAGCATGCACAATCATCACCAGAAAAATAGAAATGACGTGTGCGTTTCTTAGTTCTCTGTAAATCCCCATACAAGAAATCACACAGCTGGCCCATTCAGAGCCAGAAAAACGTAAATTCCTCGCACCTCTCAGATACCTCTTAATGATGTAAAAAGTACGAAAAACAAAGTCTCCGGCCCCATTTGTGAACGCATGAATTCCACAATGGATGAATTGAAACGATCATGGAAAATAGAGCTGATTCCCACCAAAGCCGATGGACACTGTCTCCTCCATGCGGTAGCTCATGTATTTACAAAACAACCAGCATCAAAATGGAACTACAATTCCTTAAAGGCTGCAATCAAAACAGAGAGTAAAGCAAAAACAGCACATACGCTAAGTTTGTTGACAAGAACAGTGGAGACATGCAAAACCTCATAGATGATTACATTGACTACAAACGATTTGATCATGCTGCTGTAGACCTTATACCACTGATCATTTGAAATGTGACAGGCCAAAAACTTCTCGTCATGGATGAACAGGATCTTTGTGTTTTGAAAATATCAGTCGATCCCTTTTCAGAGTTATCAAAAAATACCCCTCCTCTACTGCTCCATCGTAAAAACGATCACTACAGTGCTCTTGTCACACAAGGCAAAAATCAGACCGGGGTTATCTCTCATCTTGACAGGCTGCCGCTGCCCAACCAAATAGTAGACTTTCTTACATAGCAGATGCTGGGCCAAACACCCCGGGCAACGTAGACAAAATCGATAAATCCCCTGAACGATCCCATCGAGATAGTAACTTTGCTACCTTCAAAAAGAGTGTAAATATAGGTAAAATCAAAATCAAGCATATGAATGCTCAACGCCTGAATGGTAAATTGGATGAAATCAGAGTAATGTTGGTCACTGAAAAAATTAAAATTTTGTGTGTTTCAGAAACACGGTTTGATTCACGAACCCAAAGTTCATTTTTTAACATTCCTGATTACGTGCTGTACCGCTTCGATGGCGCTCAAACCAGCCGAGGTAGTGGATCTTGTATTTTTGTGAAAGAAATATACTCAACCTCTTCACTTCTAGCGAATAAATTTTGCGAAGGCATTGAAATGGTTTGGTTAGATGGGCAAATAAATAAACACAAATCAATAATCATTGGCAGCCTTTACCGGCACCCATCGTCTCCCCTAAATCTAACACTAGATTTAGTTGAGGAAACCTTCAAAGAAATCCTTCAGGCAAAAACGTAATTCTTGGCTTTCGGAGATTTTAATGTTGACCTAACGGACAAAAACAATCAGCTAAGCAAACTATTGTATGAACTAAGCTTATCACAAATGGTCAAAGAACCGACTCGCATCACTTAAGTCTCTGCAACTCTCCTCGATCTAGCAATCACAAATAATCCCACCGCAATACTTAGTACTGTAATATCACCGTCAATTTCCGATCACCACTCTATAGCATGGGAAATTAATGTTGATAGGGAAAGACAAAAATACCGCTTAATGACTTATCGCTCGAAAAGGCACTACTCAGAAGAACTATTTTTAGAAAATCTACTCGATAGGTCCACCGAATTCCAGAAAATGATGCAATCTGACGATGTTGACATTCAAGTGTCCATCTTCAACGAGAACTCCAGAGCAGCTCTCGACGAATGTGAACCTTACGTCACCAAAAAAACCAAGCCAAAACGGACTGTTTAATTACTGACTGTTTGGATTACTACCCCCTGCACCCTCGAAGACTGATGTTAAGTAGAGACCACGCCCTGTCGATTTACCGGAGTTACGAAATATCTTATACTCACTAAAAAACACAAACGCAGTTGGACATGATGGTATCAGTCTTCAATATATCAAAGACAGTTTCCCTGTTACCGCACCATGGATTCGTCTGATAATTAATGCATCAATAGTAACCAACAAGTTTCCAAGCCAATGGAAACACTCCATTATTAGACCGTTGCATAAAAGTGGTGACCTAAATATTGCATCAAACTACAGGCCCATCAGTCATTTGCCTGTCATGTCCAAACTATTGGAGAAAGTGGTGACAAATCAACTCTCATTTCACCTGGACGAGTCAAATCTACTCCACCAAAATCAATGAGCCTGTAAAAAAATACTAGGACTCAAGACGCTCTGCTCAATATCTCTGAAAAATATACAGTGACATCGATCAAAAGAATGTAACACTCTTGCTGCTGCTCGATCTCTCTAAGGCGTTCGATAGCGTCAAATATAATAGACTTCTACGTAAAATACTGAACTTGGGAATAGACACGCAATGGTTTGAAAGTTACTTGTCAAATCGATCTCATGCAGTCCGCATAGAAAACGAATTGTCCCCATTCATTCAAAACAATTTTGGCGTTCCCCCAGGATCCATTCTTGTTCCGCTACTGTTTTCTATTTTCATTAATAATTTTCCTCCAACGCCTTCTAACACACGGATCTCAATGTATGCAGATGATGTTCAAATTGCAATAACAAGTTCTGTATCGGAAATACAACAGACGCAAATTAAAGCCGAAGCTTTACTGACTAGCCTGAAATCATGGTACGACCGAAATGGTCTCAAATTAAATGCTAATAAAACACAATGCATTATTTTTGGATCCAAAAATGCAATTAAAAAAACTTCAGATCTTACTCTTGCAGTTGGAAAGGATAAAATTAATGCACCAGAAAAAGTTAAAAATCTAGGTATCTGGTTCGATAGAAACATGTCCTTCAAATCTCATGTTGAGAATACTTGCAACAAAATTATTGGAACTTTGACGTTTTTATCATCGCATAAAGAGTATGCTAGACGAAAAGCCCAGATTATTAGCCATTCAATCGCTGGTGTTATCGCGCATTGACTACTGCAACCTTGTATGGGGAGACCTACCTCAATACCTTCAAAGGGACTTACAAAAGTGCATGAACTTTGCGACTAAGGTGGTATGCAGCGGTAATTTCAAAAGAAGTGATCACGTAACCCCTCTCCTCAATAAACTCGGCTGGATTCCTATCCAAGAAAGGCTCCCCATGCAGAAGGCCCAATACGTATTCTCTTCGTTATATCTTCCTCAGAGCAATGCTGAGATAGTGCGTTTCCATCCAACCACTGTAACCAATCAAAAACCGAACAGAAACAATAATGTCTTAGTCAACTATCGATCATCTCACTCAGGGTAGAAAGCTCTGTCCATATCAGGCGCCTTACTGTGAAACAAACTTCCACTGAGTATTAAAATCCCTCAAAGACCTAGAGAATTTAAAGCCAAAATAACTCGTCATCTTGTGTCTCAAAAAAAATTCTTAGTTACAGAACATACTGAATAAGTATTGACGAATCTCATTTGCCTGATATCTCCATTGCTGAACAATCTCCCCGATCATTGTCTTGAAATTCAAGACATCTCACAACAGTTTTGAAGTATGCGTAGGTATTATGATTTGATTGCAAATACGCTGCCATTTTGCCATTTGCAAACATGCTTACTTGTATATGTGTGTATGTACACCTGTGTGCACTAGAGCAGATAAACCAGTCGAATGTTGCATTTTATGTCATCCCTCTCCGTTTCTGAGCAAGCATTAATTAAACTAGACCGCCATGGTACCTATATGTGTGTGTGTTTATCAATTGCAGACATTCTGCACCATATTACAAAGATAATGTGATTTTTTATTTAATATGAAATTATAAAGCATGCGTGTAAAAATAAAACAATAAATTCGTTGTGTGATCATCCATTTATGGTACAGTAATATGCTTATAATGCTTATAGTTATATGCTTATAATAATATAATACCCATGTACATCTGTATGTTTATCAATTGCCGACAATTTGCGCCATATTTCAAAGATAGTGTGATTTTTTCTAATATGAAACCCTTATAGGACATTAACGTTTTCTTTCTTATTCACGTCCCACAATCGTTTTCATGTTTCTGACTTAGGTAGACTGTTTTGTGCCACTTATTTCAGTACGGAAATTTTATAAAATTCATGCCATAATAAAAGATAATTTTTCCGTTTCCCCCGATTGGAATGCTTGTTTATACTGATTAGATTACGCTGATATTTGCGCACATGCTTACTTGTGTATATGTGTACGTGTGCACGCTATGCCTATGACACTTTATAGAATGTGTATGTATTTTAATTGCCTTGATGCATAGAAATGCATTTGTGTATGCCTACGAGTTTGGTGTAAGTATGTGCGTGGGTTTGTGTGTGCATGTATATGTGTATATATTTACATGTATATGTGCACATATGTGCGTACTAGACTGACAACAAGGATTTTACTAGAGATAATGGTCTTTTTCTGTTCGCTCTCAACTTGCAACATTACCTAACTCGTCATCTCTTTATAATTGTAAAGCATTCATGTACAAACTATACATTTGTTGTGCGATCATCCATTTATATTTAAATAAAATGCTTATTAACTAACTACCGCTATGGTAAAATTGTTGAATTAGATAGACAAAACGTATAATCTTCTTGGTTTTCATGCTTATATGTACATATATGTCTATATGTTTGTTTGTATGTATGTATGGTGTGCATGTATATATATGTATATATACATGTATATGCATATATACGTATATATATATGTGTATATGGGTATGTATATATATTTTTTCATGGTTCCTTAAAATGACACTTATGAACATTAGCGGAAACAAGCGATTCATATATTATTTCCTGGCATCAATAATTGCGAAGTTTTACGTCATGTACATGTAAACTGTCAAAAGTGTTTTCACCCCACAATGAAAATGCATCGTCCATGAAATTGTGTTATCTCTTATAATTATCATTACATGTATTATCAAATGTAGATTGAGCAAGATTAGGAGTACACTGCCCTCAATCATTTCTTTCGACTAGTGACATGGGTATTACAAGACTCATGTGTGTGTATCATCTAAGTGTATAAACTTTAAGACATTTAAAAACCAACGTTTGTAATATTGTACAATCTCTATTGGAAATAAAGTTTTTTTCTAAACTTTCATCAACACTCAGTTGTTGGATGCCCTATTGCTTCAATTTCGGTTGACGGAATTCTAGGCATGATCGCAGCTATGTGAAATTATACGTCCGTGTTACAGCGCCTATGAAAGGCAGTGAGAATACAAGCATATATTGCAAATTTTAATTCAATAACTGTACTTTTTTTGTTTAAATGAATTTTTGTAACTAATTTTATAGCTTCTTTCTTTCGCTTTTAGCACCTTTTGTAATTCGAAGTGTCAAAGAACCCTGTCTAAATCTTTTTATTTGCATCGCTACAATAACATGCTTAGTTGGCGGGCAACATGGCTAAGAAATAGGACGCCTTTCGTCTAATAAGCTGGCAAAATACCGGCACTGAGGTAACTCTGCTGTTAATTCAATGACTATCACAAGAATGAACCAATTAATAATTTCTACTATGAAAGATATTAGCTGTGGTATTTAAAAATACAACAAACATACCTGTCAATATTCTGTTGAAGCATGTAAGCATACGCGCAATCAGAACAGGACAGTGACTTTCGTCGACTGGCTGTTGCTGACACTGATCGAGTTTTTTATTAGCGAATTTCAACTCAGAATCATTTGTCAAAACGAAGTGGACAAAAGATGTTACGGCTTCGTAGTCTTTCGTAGTCTTTTTATAAATATAGTTGTGTGCAGTGCACATCGGCGTACGTCGGGATGACGTCACGCAGTATTTACACAAGAATAGCAGAACACCGCGGTAGGAGCCACCGTACCGGGAATTACTTGCACATCCTCCTCATTCAGCCGTACGCAACCATGCTGAACAGTGCAATATAGTAGTTCGTGAGGAAGATTTTAAAGTCATTGATAGCGCTCCCAATGAGTTTGGTCTACGAATTTTAGAATCCTTTCATATTTTTGAAGGAAAACATTCCTTAAATAATATGCTTAGTTCCTATCCCCTTCAAATAGTAAATTCATAGTGTGTATTTTTTTCGTTACTTTTTTGCTAGTTTTTAGGCATAGTTTGACATTTATTTATCCTTTTGTTGATACAATTTTGTTCGTTTTACTTTTTTGTATTGCTTGTATTCTTCGGAATGTTTGTACGTTTTGCACTTTTTTGAATTCTTTGTATTTTACAGAACTGAAGGTGGAGCTGGACTCCGAAGCGTTTTCGATTTTGTAAATTCTATTTTATTTAAACACATGAAGAACTGAAAATATTTCGTAGAGTTGAGCAGTCGAAAAAGCAATTGTAACTAAATTAATGATAAATAATGATAGCATGTTTCACATATGCAAATAAATATTACTATATGCAGTTGTCTTTCATTTACAATATATTTTTCGTTACTTACATGAAAAGTTTTGAAAAAGACATTTAATATCGTCCAATATGTTAAAGTTGTTACGTAAAGACACGAAAAATAACTAACTTGGTATCATTAAATAGTGTGATCACGAGTATTTATATTCATTTGAAAACTATCTCATTATCGCTAGGGCAATTGGAAAAAATAGGCATTGATGAAGCATCAAATCTGTATGCCATATATGACAGGGGATGAGGGTGCACCGATTTCCTGAAGAAAATTATAAAGGTCCAACCCCGCTGATATCAAATATTATTAACCAGTCTCTCTTACTAGGCACTTTCTCGAACTCCCTCGAAGTTGCTAGAGTAACCCCTATCTTTAAAAGTAGTAAAAAATTCTGTGTAAACAATTATCGACCTATCTACGTACTACCAATTATTAGCAAAGTATTCGAAAAGATTGTGTATAAAAAAGTGTACTCTTATTTTGAACAAAAATCTTTTCTTTACGATAAACAATACGGCTTTCGCTCCAAAAAATCAACAACACAGGCTATATTAAATCATTTACAATTCATCTATTCTAATATAGATGAAAGAAAGCCTGTCTTCTCTGTATTTCTTGACTTTCGAAAAGCATTCGATTGTGTGGACCATAAAATACTACTCTCGAAACTACACTGTTATGGCATTCGAGGGATTGCCCATGATTGGTTCAGATCATACCTAACAAATCGGAAGCAATATGTTGTCATTGACGACGCAAAATCAGACCCACAGACAATTAGCCTTGGAGTTCCACAAGGATCTGTTCTTGGGCCTCTCCTGTTTCTGAATTTTATCAATGATATTGTAAAATCTACATCATTCTTCAAATTCATTCTTTTTGCCGATGACAGTACGCTTTCTGCGGTCCTTCCGAACCAAAATCCTGCTATGATTGTGGAGAGTATAAATAATGAACTTCATAAGGTTTCATCGTGGCTCAAAGCTAATAAAATAAGCCTTAATATTGATAAAACAATGTATATTACATTCTCATACAAGAAAGATGTATCTCTCCCATACATTAAAATTGGCGATGGTGAAATCGAAGAAACCAACTCATGTAAGTTTCTGGGCATCATAATAGATAAACATCTGACCTTCAAAGAGCACATCACTCATATTAGTTCTAAATTATCGAAATCCATCGGAATCCCAAATAAAGTTAAAAATTTTCTGCCTGAAACAGCCTTACAAATGCTCTACCGAACGCTCATTTCTCCAGACTTGCAATACGGAATAGAAGCATGGCACGGAACTGATAAAAATAAAACCAACAAAATTTTTACTCTGCAGAAAAGAGCTGTCAGAGCGGTAAAGAACCTAGAATATAATGCTCACACAAATGATTCTTTCAAAAATTTACAAATACTTAAACTTTCGGATCTCTACAAAATCTCCATCTGTAATTTCATTCACAAAACATTAAGAAAGGATGGCGACAATAGCCTAAGACAATTATTGACTGCGCAAACTGGTCATCACGACCATTTAACCCGAAATAGAAGTAAATTCATGCTTCCTTATTATTCAAAGGCCCGGTCGCAACACAGTATCCTCTTCGTCGGAACCAAAACTTGGAACTCTATTCCTGCGGAGATCCATAAATGTAATTCGTACAAAGTATTCAAAAGACATCTTGAGTCTCACTTCCTATCAGAATACTAGTCGTGTAAGATCACCATGTCAAATCTTGTCTCCTACATGTAACTAATGGTTATGTAATAATGTAACTTGCCTTGGGTAACATAACCGATCTTCAGTCTGCTCTTGAATCGTTGTATCGAACATACTGTTAAATATAGCCGATTTGACCTATATTGTAAAATACAGCATAAAATATCGAGTTAATTATCTCGATAAAATACAGCATCAGTCTAATGCGAAACTAGGTTAAGTGAACTAGGTTAAACATTATTGTACACCTTAGAATAACGTGATGATAGGATGCCCTAGAAGTCGCTGAACTTGTTCGGGCCCACAGGTAGCTATACTCAAATTTGACCATTGTACTAGCCTTAAGAAACATTCTATCTCTGTATCACCTGTGGTAAATAAATTGTTTAAAATTGTTTAAATTGTTTAACATATGTGATGAAATTTATAACATTCATTACTTGGTGTGTTAGCGTCAAGCTTTGTTTTTCACTCATGAGAGCATAGAAGTTCCATTATTTTTTACTTTACGACCAAAAAAGTATGATATTAAACGAGAGGGAAGTGACAACAGAATATACTATTACGAGCTCATAAAATTTCTCACTAAAATTTCACAAGTAAAAGCATCTTACAGAACTCTTCGGCACTTGAATACTTTAATGTAATTCACATTATAAAGAACCTGTTTGAACAATTTTTTAAACTTGATATTATGAAGAATCTGTTAATTTGCTCGAATTCACTACGTATTTATAATATAGACTAAAGAGATTTGCACTTTTATCTACACATCGTGACATACGAACAATACAACGTGACATACGAACAAAACATTATGACATACAGTAGAATCGCAGTAATTGTGCTGTTATGTTTTTTGGTCTAACGCATTATATAATATGTGTCGTTTAAGATGGATGTGACTTATAAGTGTGAAGTGGAACATAGAATATTTTATTCCATTATCAAATGATACTTCTATGGCAAAGCTATACCATAATACATGGTTGCAATACAATTATATCACGCAGCGACGTATGGTAGCTGATTAAGTGGTCGTGGTTCTTGGTGACAGTGACTAGCCATGCTCGTACACAGACTCGAACACGCACACTAAAAGGAGCAACTTTGACGTGGGTGCGCCCGGCACAACACTGTATACTAGTGTATAGTACGTAGATGTCAGGTAAACGAAAGTCACGGGCGTTTCATTCAGCTCACCTTGCTCCTTGGGAAGACATATTATTCGCGAGTACCTGACACTATTTCATTTTCCCTACATGATCAGTTCATGTGTCATCAGTTCCCCGTCACATGCTTAGTTCGGTCTTTGGTTTAGGAAACGTTCACGGCGGTGCTAACTAGAAGCGTGTCAGTGAATTCGTAACCGAACACACAACACAACTGCTAAAAAGCAGTGTGTTCCAGAAATTTTCCGAGCGATTAGGAACAAGTGTTTCTTTCGTTCCACGATATCATTCATAGTTTTTCCCTCAACTCAAATTTTGCTTCTCAAGTTCCTTTGTCTCGGGCATGAATGAAAAAGTTTAGTTGTTTCATGTCTTTAGTGTTGTGTTCCAGGCTCTCCAACGGTCGTTCCGGATGCGTTTCTGCCAGGTGCAAATTTGCCGTTTTTCCATTGCGTCAGCACGATTCAAGTTGTTCTTCCGCTTCGTGTTCTCAGGACTCGGAAGCAGATTGTGCTGTGTGTTGCAGAACAGTTGGTTGTGAGTGCTTTAATGCAATATGTTTCGCGGGCTCTGAATAAATTTGTTACTTAAGTGTTCCAGAATTCCCGAAACACGTGTTTCACTCGTTCCACACACATCTTTCAAGCCCCTAAAAACTATTTCCGTGCTCAAGCTGCGTTCCACCATATCAACCCACCGTTCCGACGCACCATTCTGCGACAGTATCGTGTTCTACGTGTTCTGCTACGTGCTCGTCTTAGCCGAGTGGTTAGAGAAC
Organism: Morinoia aosen; assembly: GCA_030386875.1. Classification (NCBI taxonomy): domain Eukaryota; kingdom Metazoa; phylum Arthropoda; class Malacostraca; order Amphipoda; family Talitridae; genus Morinoia; species Morinoia aosen. The sequence continues at coordinate 21,296,259 of CM059578.1, read as the reverse complement.
CCGCCCTTCCGTGAAGGTGTCGAGGGTTTGAATCCTGGCGCTGTGTTTCATTGTGTCGGACAGAAATTTAAACAATTTTAAATAATTTATTTACCACAGGAGATACAGAGATAAAATATTTCTTAAGTCTAGTACAATGGTCAAATTTGAGTATAGCTACCTGTGGGCCCGAATAAGTTCAGTGACTTCTAGGGCATCCTACCATCAAGGTTAGTCTTAGGAGTACAATAATGTTTAACCTAATTCACTTAAACTAGAGACGCATTAGACTGATCAATGAGATAAGTAACTCGAAATTAGACACTTCATTTCACAATATAGTTCATATGGACTAGATTTAACAGTATATTCGACAAACGATTCAAGAACAGACTGAAGATCGGCGAAATTAATCAAGGCGAATTACATTATTAGGACCAGTTATGTAGGGGACAAGGTTTGACTCTGTGATCTTACACGACTAGTAATCTGATAGGAAGTGAGACTCAAGACTTTTTTTGAATACCTTATAAGAATTACTTTCACGGATCTCCGCAGGTATTGAGTTCCAAGTTTTAGTTCCAACGAAGAGGATACTGTGTTGTGACCGAGCCTTTGAGTAATAAGGAAGCATGAATTTACTTCTATTTCGGGTTAAATGGTCGTGATGAAATGGAAGAAGCTTCATTGTTCAATGTTTTAGAATTTTTTTCCGGGTGCGGCATGTTCCGGATCCGGAACAGCGTTGTTCGGTGGTTCCGAGTACTCCGGGGCGTTTGGTTCTGATGTAGAGCAGTTTTCGAGTGTTCCGGAAAAGTTTGCTCTATGTGTTCCAGAAAGGTTTGTTACGTGCATTCCAGAACGGTTTGTTCTGTTTAATCAAAACCATCTGTTCTGTTTATTCCGGAACGTTATGTTCTAGGTGTTCCAGAATGGTTCGTTCCGTCTATTCCAGAGCGGTTTATTTCGTCTATTCCGGAACGGTTTGTTGTGTCTATTCCGGAACGGTTGGTTTTTTCTATTCTGAAACGGTTGGTCAATATTCCGTCTATACCAAAGCAGTTGTTCCGTCTTTTGCGGAGCGATTTTTCCCGGGTATTCCGGAACAGTTTGTTCTGAATGCTCTAAAAAATTCGTTTCAAGGTTCCCGATACGGGTTTTCCCAAGTACTCCGAAACTATTTGTTCCATGAGTTCTGGAACTATTTGTTCCATGAGTTCAGAACGATTCGTTCCAAGTGTTCCGAAATGGTTGTTTTGACTGCTCCGGAACAATTTGTTCTCTGTGTTTCGTAACTGTTTGTTCCGAGTGCTATGAAACTGTTCGTTCCAAGTGTTTCGGAACTGTTCCGGGTGCTCCGGAAGGGTTACATCCGATTGCTTGGGAACGATTCGTTCCAAGTGTCCCGGAACGGTTCATTCCGAGTGCACTGGAACGATTCGTTCCATGTGTTCCAGAACTGTTTATTTGGAGTGTTCCGCAACTGTTGGTCCTAAGTACTCCCGTACGATCCGTTCCGAGAGCTCTGGAACAATTTGTTCCAAGTATTAAGAAATTGTTTGTTCCGAGTGCTCCAGAACGGGTCGTTCCGAGTATTACGGAACGGTTCGCTCCAAATACTACGGAACGGATCGTTCCGGGTACTCCGGAGACGGTTCGTTGCGGGTATTACGGAACGGTTCGCTCCGAGTACTACGGAACGGATCGTTTCGAATGCTCCGGAACACCTGGAACTTTATTCCAGGTGTTCCGGGTGCTCCGAAACGATGGCAATCCGTAGAGTGTAATGTCAGTGTAATGACCTCCTACCTACTTGCAGAATGTGAGGCAGCAGGTGGTGTCGAGTCCAGTTTGTGTTAGTCACACATAATCTTAAGTTTTTTCTTTATGTGTTTAGTTCCCTGTACGGGGCCCAGGTCTGTTTCCCTACCCCGATGGCGCGCCTGTGCATTTACTCTAGTTAGCCCTTAAGTGTCATTTCTATTGTATTTTAATATTTCCATATTATTTTGATTTCCTAGCTGAAATAGCACTAATATTTTAAATGTAATTTTGCGTGTTGTACCATGTTATGCGGTAGCTCATGTTTGTACACACTCTTTTTGCAGAAGGAAATGAACCACTGTTCTTGCTGAAATGTATCTGTGTATGTAAGAGGCACTGCAAAGAGATTCTGCAGTAAATAGTTCACATCGTGAGGTCGAAAGAGTTTTCCTTTCTCCTTTTTGATACATGCTTTAGTCTAATACAACACCTCGCCTAAAAAGGGGCTTTAGGAACTACCTCAGGAGGACAAACTATTCCGCATAGTTTGTCATAAAGGAAGACGCTGTCACAGTGCGGCGAATCATGGAATTTCCTGAGGAGCCCTAACGGACTGATTACGGCGTAGACAGCTGCTCGTCTTCCTAACGGTACCGCGGTAGTTTGGCACAAACAGAACTTACTTTTGTTGCCCTAGCGGACTAATTACGGCGTAGGCGGTACCCACACAAACCTCACTCTCGCGGTTGCCCTAGTTCGGCACAAACAGAAATAACTTCTGTTGCCCTAGCGGACTAATTACGGCCTAGGCGTTACCCCCACGAACCTCAGGAAGGGCAGCTGAGAAAAAGGTAGCAGCACAGAAGACAGCGTCTTTTTCCCCGAACCCTCACGTCGACCGCACTGCGGTTTTGACACAGAACTTCGCCAATAAAATTATATCCGGAGAGCATTGACGGAATTCAAGACCCCGATGCATACAATTCAACTATCCTTTAAGATTTATAATGTTTTGTAACTTCGGCAGAATGCAAAGCGACAGCTAAATAGTCTTGGACAGAAGCTGCCGTTATATGAGTTTACTTACTTCCGAGTGGTGCAAAATGGTTTGTTTCGGGTGATCCAAAACGATTTGTTCCGAGTGCTTTGGAACGGATTGTTCCGGGCACTACGCAACGGAACGTTCCGGGCACTACGGAACGGAACGTTCCGGGCACTACGGAACGGAACGTTCCGGACACTCCGGAACTATATTAGGCTCATGGGGAGAAATGATCGTGCGGTGTTTATAAAGCTTAATTATTGTTTACTGGGTCAAACTGTTTCCGCGTGTTCCATCGTCACTTACCACAATTTGAAGCGAGGTTTGTGAGTTCCGTAACTGTTCCGGGCGTTCCGGATTTTAGGGCCAGTAATATCAGTTCCATGGAACGTTCCGTTCCGGGCGTTCCATCGTTCCGTACTTAAGGGATTGCCAAGGTTGGCAGTCAGAGCACATGGGCTTGCTCTTAAATTGCCGCTCAATTCGACGTTCCTTCCCCCGAGACAGGAATCGTCAGTATTGCTCTTGCAAAACTGTCAGAATAATTTGCAGAACATGGATGGAGCGATGGTGTGGAGCGCAAAGACACCGTCAATATAAAATGGCCTCAAGTAGTGTAATGTTTATATCTATGTGACATGATTTGAGAAAATTTTCAATAAGCTAGGCATGATCAAAAGTGTGATAATGTTAATGATTGTCCTAATTTTTACAGAAAAACTAAATTCATGATTAGTCACTTAAAAATAACGTTGTGATCGAAATTTCTGAAAATTCCCATAAAATCATGCATAGGCTCTGAACAGAGAGACCCGTAGCACGGCGGCAATCCCTAAAGTTTACTTGTTTACTTGTTGAGTTAGGCACCCAGCCTGCAGGGGCATCGGGGCCTTGTTCACGGAAGTTTTGATGCACTGCTAGATCATGGCCAAGAAGCCAGTGTCTTCAAGGAACTTGATTAGCAGTTTTGGAGGGAAGTCCTCTGATAACAGTGTGTTCAAAGACAGGGTCCTCCCAGTCTTGCTGCACTCCAAGATCAGTTGATGGCGCGGGACAGTCAGAGATGGGCAATCCACAAAGATATGCTTGAATGAAATCTTGCTCTTGCAGGACGAGCAGGAGGCTGGAGATGAACCTGAGAAGAGATGCTGGTGAGTGAGTCGACTGACTCCAAGTCTCACACGTGAGAGGATTACTTGCTCTCGACGTGGGAGGGAGAGATAGGAAGCGACTCCCAGAGTAGGTTTGATTTGTGTCCAGGCAGAGTGTGATGCAGATCAATGTGCTTGCCACTGCTCTTGATGGTAATTCTTGATGAGTTGCTTTATTTCCTTTGAAGAGTATTATACCAATGCGGTAGGTTGGCTTAGTGCATTCCGGGCCAGTTGGTCAACTCTTTCATTGCCAGGAATTCAAACATGGGAGCGATCCCATTCTAGCGTGAATTTGTTAGGGAATTTGTAAAGTAGGGTAGTGATACTGAAAGTTAGGAAGTGCGACTTTGGGTGCATGTTTTGAATAGCTCTGATTGAGCTGAGAGAGTCTGATAATATGAGAAATGGTCCAGCTTGCCTTGAAAAGAAGGATATTGCAATGAGGATGGCATAGAGTTCTGTAGTGTTCATAGAGTTCATAGAGTTCTGTAGTGAAATACGTGTTTTTACAGGGCTGGGATACTTATTTGTTTGATGCCGGCATTTTGAAGCTCGTTGTGCGCTATTGCAGCTAGTGGTATAGGTCTGGGTTGGATATTGTAAAAGTTGAAGGGGTAGAAGGTAGTTAGGAGTTTGTATACTGGGTGGTCTTTTATTGTGAGAATTCTAGTCACATACTGGGATAGCAGCATTTCACGCCGGAAGGAAAGGGGCATTATAAGTTAGGTTCTGGTTCCTGAGATGTTACTTGGTACATTTTAACGCACCCAGTAAAAGCCTAGCCACGGTGTATTGCATTCGATCCAGGATTATTAGTGTTGATGGTGCTGCGGCACGGAAGAGGAAAGCGCCATAGTCTAGCTCGCTGCGGATTAGCGATTTGTACAGGGTTTTGAGCGTGTCATAATCTGCTCCCCATTATTGGGCTGAAACTTTTCTTAGCAGTCTCATGTCTTTCGTGGATTTGTCTCATAGAGACTTTATGTGCTTGCAGTATGTGAGCCTACAGTCAAAGGTGATGCCTAAAAACTTGAAGTTTGAAACAAATTCCAGGGGGATTCCTTGCATTGTGAGTGGTGGGGGCTGTGATAACCTCCAGTGAGTAAAAATCATTGCTTTTCATTTGTTTGGAGCCAGAGAGAGACTCCACTTGTGAGCCCATTACAAGACATCATCTAGGGCGAGTTGTAGAGAATTTACGGCTGCAGGGATGTCAGTGGAAGTTAACCACAGTGCACAGTCATCAGCATAGAGTGAGTATTCTATGTTGGGTGGGAAAGCTTCAGAGAAATCATTTATGAAGATTTAAAAAGAATTGGACTCAGAACAGATCCTTGTGGGACACCCTGTAGGGCTGCTAAGGGGCGTGAGAGTGTGATCCCCACCTTTGTTTAGAGTTTCCTGTTTAATAGGAAGTCCCTAATAAAACAGAACATGTTGCCACTTATTCCTATGTTCAGGAGCATTTGCAAGAGCAGAGAATGATTGAAAGAGTGAAAAGCTTGTGTTACATCACTAAAGCGAGTAATTACGTTGTCATTTTGAATGAGAGCACTGCGAATGCTGGTTTCTAGGTGGAAAAGCGCGTCAAGAGTGGAGTACCCGGTTCTAAAGCCGCTTATGTGTGGATTTAATTAATGGGTGCTTTCGAGATACTTGTGGAGTCTTTTTTGTAATAATACGTTCCATGACTTTAAAAGTACATGAAAGGACGTTCCGTTCCGGAGAACTCGGAACAAATCGTTTTGGAACATTCGAAATAATAAACTCAGTTAACGACAACTTCGGTCGGGGACTATTTAGTTGTCGCTTTGGTAGGTTACCAAAGTTACTTTCGCTTCGATACAATTAAGATAACGCGTAACTTAAACCCGTGAGCTCAATAATTCTCACCATATCGCATTAAGGGTTACAAACTTCTGGAGACACCTGTCCCAGGTCTCCTTTCTAACTATTGCGGTGCATTGATCTGTTTCACGTACTTAGAAATACCATCACTATGAGAAACCGGGTTACAGTCGTCACCGACAATTGGTTTTGATGAACAGTCACAAACACTAGATACTCGATCCCTTCACTCCGATTATTTTGTTGCCTACAATGTTCCACCATAGAAGACAACACAACAGTGCCTCACCAGTACCCTCTCCTACAGTCACCATCTCCATCTTTGTCACCACAATTTTATCCACTGAGGAATTCGCGGAGACAATCACGCCGAGGCAAAACTGATCAAGCAAAGACATAAATTGGAGCATATCAAAATTTTTCTTGTTTTTGAGGATGGAAAGGGATGATCAGGGGTTTAATTTCGTTGATAGTAGCTAGAATTCCCGGGTGGGGTTCCACCTACCCGCCCTCACTATGGCCGAGCGCTGACCCATGCTGGAACCCCCTCTTGACAGAGAGTTGAGGATATCAGCACAGTGCGCTCTGCCATTTGTTCATCAAAGTTCACAACAAGTGACTCCTCAGATGAGACGCTCTACCCAACCAGAGCTGAAGAATGCCGACTCTTGGATTAAAATTCCATGATAGTGTCAATCACACCTTCACCTTTACAGATGTCCGAACACATTAATTTCCTTGAGGAACTCCAGCACTCTTCAGATGGGTCCTCCGTCCCGCAACAAGTTTTCCGTATTAACATTCTCTGTGGTTCCCGATTTAAGTATTCATTCTCTTGTTCGCTGCTGCGCGGTACATTCCTCCATGATATGTTTCTCAGTTACAATATCTGTCACACACCATCCGCAACTGGGTCACTGTCCAAGGTCCTGCGGGTCAAGGAGATAACTGTGAGTTAGGGTTGTATGATTCAGTCGCAACCTATTTATGACCACCTCTTCCTGTCGGTTCAACTTCCAGTCGGTTTTCTTTCACTTTCCGGGGCTGGTTTTTATTGCTCTCAGGTCTCTCCGTTCCTGTTGCCATTCCAGGTTCCAAATCTCATTTGTTCCTCTTCTGATTACCGGAACCCAGTTGCTGTAAGGGATCAGCAGAAATTCAGCAGGTCTGGTTGCTGCAGCCTTTGCCGCCTGGTCCGCGCGCTCATATTTGACTAGACTCACGTGGGCTGGAACCCAAATGATTGTTATCTTCTTACCATCCGATATAATTTGGAGCATTTCCGGCATTATTTTTTTAAAAAGTTCATTATTTTTGGCATAGCTGTCGATCAATTGTATAGAGCTCATTGAGTCGCTGCATATTACGAAGTTTTGGGCTTGGGTTTCCTTGATGATATTTAAGACGAACTGGATGGCATGCAGTTCGGCTGTCATAACACTTGCCACGACTGGGAGAGAGGAGCTTCTGATGATATTGCCCATCACAGCCGCTGCTCCAACTCCTGTCGGTGACTTAGATCCATCCGTGTGGATGATTTTATGCTTTTTGTACATCATCATATTATCTCTGTGCACGTTTCATTTGATGGATGTGTCTATTTCTTCTTTTTTTCATATTAGCCATGTAATGTTCCACGTCTGGTCTCCTCAAGGTCCACGAAAATGATGCAGATGTAAAGCTCGGTTGAACGGGCTGAGTTGGAATGTTATACTGAGTTAAAGCCTGACGTATTCTTTGGATTGCTGGTTCTGAGGTACACTTGCGGCTTGTAAAAACAATTCGAGGTTAATATTGTTGTCACAACAGTATGCTGGATTGAGGGAATGACATTTAAGCTTAAAGAAAAGAAAGAAAAAAGAAAAGAAAAAACGTTTATTTCCAAAAATGTTGGAACATGAGATGCAGGACAAACATATTGGCTTTTGAAAATTTCTTAATATGGGACGTCATTAGACAAACGTACTATACGAGGAGTATTAATAGACAGACTATACGTGGTCTACTAATAGACAAACCATACGAGGTGTATTAATAGAAAAATTATACGAGGTGTACTAATAGATGCGCACTAATACTAATGTATGCGTACTAATTAGTACGATGCGTACTAATAGACAAAACTATCCGAGGCGTACAAATAGGCAAACCTTACGAGGCGTACTAATACACAGGTAGCAAAATTTATTGACCTAATATTGAGCCAATATACAGTCTCAATGTTGACTGGATATTCAAAATGAACATTGGGGCAAGACCTTATTTTGGAAAATTCGGTTTATATTGGAAAAACATATTGGCCCCATAACAATATTATCATCAACCCAATATCAACTAATTATTCCATCAATATTGACTTGATATTGATGTGTTCCTTAGAAAAATATTAGCCCAATACTCATTTTTTGATATCAAGTTGATATTGGTAGAATATATTGTCCCAATAAAAATTTATTTTTAGCCCAGTATCAGCTAATTACTGTGTCACTATTGACTTGATATTGAGGTGTTTCCTTAAACCACACTTTGGCTCAATAATTAATTTCTAATATCACATCAATATTCAGAAGGGTTCAAAGACGAGAAATATATATAAGTCTGATAACCATGTTATCTGATGTACATACCTACACACCTACAAGACTATGAATTAAACTGCATTCAAAATTTATCTAAAATCCATGGTTCCATGATTACAAACCTCTTTGGCATCGTTGAGTAGAAGTCCAAATTTTGTGTTGCACGGTCGGGCAACCTGTATATGCGGTTTGATCCCGTTTCACCTGAAAATAAATCGTGTCTTCCCAAGATGTATCATTTTAGCTCAAAAATGCGCATAAGTGATGTATTTCAATTTAGTTAACTAGCTATAATTATATTAATACGAACTGAAAAAATTACTACCAGCGATGATGGCAAAAGTGGTAGCTGCTAGTTTTTTGGCGACAGTAATTCGGTTCATGGCAGTAATTCGGTTCCATGTGCAGCCCATGTTTTCTGCACATGGGGGATAAATGGGTTTTCGAAAAGTAATCCAAAGTGGTCAGACATGAATCAACCAAGCTTTGGTCCAGTTGATGCCAATATGGATACACATAAGCATAAACATAATTAGGGACCTGTTTTACCTCAGTAGGCAGTTGTGCACTGAACTTGAGTTGTAATATGGATAGTTCTGGTCGTTGTTGACTTGGAGGATAAGTAAATAAACTACCAGCCATCAGAAGAACGCTGATATATCTGAAAAATAATTATACCTTTACACATTTGTTGCACAATGTGTGATAGATGGTAGTATTACTGTAGATTTGAGCTTTTCATAGTGAAGAGGAATATAAAAACATGAATTATTGATGGTCACAGGAAAAGTTTAGCTCCAATCTACCTGCGTCTCTATTCACATGCATCTTTAAGAGGTGTGAAGAATTGAAGTGCAAAAACTATATGGTTCTTCTCATTACATTAATTAAGACAACATAAATCTCTAGAAATGAAATATTTTGACCTATTCTGGTCCCTTTGACAAGATAGGCCAACTAATTCAGATTATCCTTCACAAAACTGATTACTCATTAAAAGTAAACAAGCACAGCATTGGAACAACATAATGCAGGCAGTAATCATTCACTTGGTATCATAAAATAAGTAAATTTAAAAATGTTTAAGTTACCATCCTTGTCATTTGCGACAATCCACATCACTGTTTGAACTCGTACATGTACAACCCAGTCTAACATTTTTGTAGCCTGCATGCATGTTTTTCACAGCCCAAGTAATTAAATTGCTAAGGCAGCGAAAATTATGCATGCCCTGGCAAAAATGTTAGACTGGGTAACTTCATAGAAAGAGCAGAAGTTGAGCTCCTCGTGGATCAGTATATGTTTTCTGACTCATATTGGGATCTCTTGGGTAGATTTCTGAAGGTCAGTCCCCCCCATTTGCAAGAATTTAATTTTTACATAGAAAAGGGCTGTAAAGAGTAATATGTTCATGCAAATATGATTTATTGAACGTAAGCAAATAAAGTTCTGTCACTTGCAAATGAGTATTACGAAAGGGTTTCATGGGTGCCATAGCCCACTCATTGCGGCTGACTTCGTTAATGAATAACGGATGGTTGAAAATTTAATATGGTACCATACATGTCATTCACTAAAAGGCACCAACATTGATGCGCACTAAAATGCCGAAAGGAAAGATTAGATTATAAGTTAGCTTAGGCAGCCCTAACCACACAGCAAAAACGATCCAAAGGGAGGAATGTTGGCAATGTTGTGAGTCATTGAGTGGTGTTTCTGCTAGCTTGGATGTACATCTTTCCTTCACACTTTTGAGAAAGGCATAATAATTCTTTTTTTATTTTTGTAGTGTTTGCACAGTATTTTAATTGATATACCGTTAATCAGCTGGTCTGGACAATAAAAAAGAAAAATAGAAGTACTAATAAAAATATTGGGAATAATAGTTGATAAACATTAATATCACTTATCATCAACAATTAAGAATACATATGTACAATACATAGAGCTATTATGTCAAAAAATTATAAAAATTGAAAATACTTGTATCAATTAATGAAATAAGAAAATTAAAGGAATAATATTGAAGTTTTCTCAAATGATGTAATAGTCAAAACTCACATATGTGCGTTTAGATCACACTGCATTACTCAAAAAGCTATCACATTTTTAGTTATTTACACACATTGTAAAATTGCAAAACTTTCAATAAAATACACTTTAAATGAGAAGCCTTCCAAGCAAATACTACATATGTTTTCGTCACCCTTGTAAAACTTTTGTCATGTTGAAAAAAATCGTTTGACAAATATTTTCCATGTCTTGATAAACGATATTTATAACTTCATTTACATCAATAATTAGAAAAATAAACTTTTCAATGCTTCCCACACTTTCAATTGTACCAATCGTGTGAGGTCGCCATTGTCATCAATGCGTTCAGAAGAAGGTTTGTCACGCCTATTATTTATGCCCTTCACTGCACAGTAACACGAATTTGACGAATGCGGAATATAGATTTTTATGGACCATTAATTCATGAACAACTGAATTACAATGTGTTGTACCACAAATTATATCTACTCAATATGAGATGGGAGTATGAAAGCCGTTCATCTAAACTTACCTAGTGCAAACGAGTAATTCGGTTAAATTTGAGCCGCACGGAAGGTTTTCTTTTCGAAAATATAGTTGTTGAAACCCTAATAAAACAAAAAAGGTAACACGTTTGCTTCAGTTACTTAAATGAATTCAACATCACGTAAACTGCACTCTTGCTGTTGATAGCTAAGCAATGAATGTTCTAACCATGAAGGGCACATCATCTACTCCCCGTCACACAGTCTTAATTCAAACTAGCGCGATTCACTCCTGAGTCATGCTGCGACCGAGCTTAACATATCGCTCACAAGACGTTCGACTTCAGGGCTGCATTAGCAATAAACCGATCAGTCGTTAAAATTACCCCCCTCTAAAACATATATTTGTGTTTTTGACATTTTTAAATAGCTTTTTTCACACAACTGAATTAGTTTCGGTAAATAAAACTATACTTTCCGATTTTTTCAGTTGATTGATGTCAATACCGGATTATGTCATCAAACTTAACAACCACATACGCTACGTTTACGTTCATCTAAGCAGCATATATATATGCGTGATTGAAAAATTACACGATAGCGTTTTACTCAAAGAATGAAATGGGTTATGAAATGGTTATATGGTAGGAATAGGCCGACATTAAGTCATATATATCATCTGTATAACTGACTTTATATCATCTTAATTCAATATGTAGACATTTATTGCTATAGTAACATATGACAAACGATTTTAGCATATTTTTTGGAAAAACTAGACCTTCGGAACTCATTGGACGACTGAAAAAACAAGAACTGTGAACCTGTGATTACAGTAATTCTGAAGATACATATTATTGTAACGTATTCATATTTCTTGATATCTGTCAAATATATCTGCACTCATTAATGACTGGAATAATTATTCCATTAACTTTTTTGGTACATTTTATACAAATTACTCCGTATTATTGGCGTACGATATCAAACCCATGTTTGGGCAATAATAATTTATATTTTAATATAAATAACAAATAATGTTATTTAATGAAATTTAATAACAAATTTTATTAAATTGCGAGATTTTTAATTATTACGAGATAGTTTCCACTTATATATGAATATCGTTTGTTATTAGAAATAAAACTATTTACTACATTTTCCCAATAACAAGTTGACATCATACATAAATGTATCTTTTTCTCGATTTAGTCTTGTTATTAGCCTATTATTGTAATCCAAGATTCCAATATCAGGTCAATAAATAGTTATAAAATAATTAATTATTAAATAATTGGCCAAATAATTTCTTGCTACCTGGGTAGTCACGCAACATGTGGCGTGCAAAATAGATTAACCCTGTCATGGACTAGTTAATTCAAAAATATCATTTCTTGGATATTTTATACCCCAAGAGATGGCTGACAACTTACATATAATTTAAAACACTACTAGAGAATTCCTAAATTATTTGTTGAACCGAAAGTAAGAAAATACAAAAAACGCTATAACGAAGCCGCTCGAATCACCGTTGTAAATGACTATCAAGTATTGAGAAAAAGTTAGTCACAAAGTAATTTATAAAGAACATCATGCAACACAACACGCACATCTAGAAAAGAAACGCGTAAAAAACATACAAGTAAAAAGAAATTCATGGCTTGTTCAGCATACGTACAGAGAGCTGATTATTTTTCACGAGCGCTATTATTTCATTTTTCTGCTCATATTCTTCATTTTTTCTGTTCACAGATGCGCCCTCTGGGGTGGTGATAGATCTATTTTTGAATCATTAGGCAAGTTCAATAAATATATTTATTTCTGAAATATGGTTCAGTGTTTACTGATCGCAGAGCTTTAGGTAAAATGTAATGTGTCTTGAAGTTTCGTTCTGACCCAAAAAATATAAATAGAAAACATATATACTTATGTGTGTATATATCTGAACACGTATATGGGCGCACACACAGACATACATGTATGCGCACCCACATACACACTCATTTTCACACGCACCCACATACACACTCATATTCATATATATACGTATTGGAAATGAAAATAAGAGAAATACTAACAAACACATGAAACAATTTTGCTCGTGGTACATTTAAAATGACAGTCAAGTTCAGTGTAATCGTAAGAAATCACCTGAAGAAAAAATAGGTGTAAAATATTTCGAAAAACGTATAAATGAAATGTTTTTTTATTTAATGACAAAAATTTTAAGAAAACTTAAGTTACAGTCGAGGAACAACACCAAAAAATCTCGGGTTTCATATCCTCTCGGTATACTCTGCAGCATCAAACGGACATGGGTACCTGGGATAAAATGGAGATACAGTGTAAGCCAGATATCACTTATCAGTAGCAAATATCTATAAAATTTTGACAGAAACGCGAAAACAAACATATACTCAAAATAAAAATATTTTCTTCAACATGCGGACAGAAAGCTAATTTTTCTACGATTCATATGCTCAAATTGCGTTTATTTCATTTGTCTAATTGTATTTTTCATTTTTCCTATTCACATAAACGCTCTCTAGGGTAGTGATAGATCTATTTTTGAAATAATTTCGCAAGGGAAATTATATTATTTAACCGTATTGTTTTCAAGTTCAAAATAGAAATAGAAACATGTTTAAATATTCATGTAGATATACATATAACTAGATAGGTGTGCACAGATATATCCAAATCTCGGGTTTGTGAGAAATAATGACCTCAAGCCCGCACACAATCGAGTTAAGGAAAGAACGAGAAGTTTCGCAAAGATTTAATTTAGAACGTTTAATAAGCTGCAACGGCAGAGTAACATAATTAAATTGCGGTCAGCACCTTAACAGCGAGACCTATTAAGGTCGCAGGCAGAGTATGCCATTTAATCTTTATTAGAGAGTTACATTTAAAATTTATAAGGATACACGTTTATTGCTTTAAAATGGGCAAAATAACCCAATTAAAATTGACAGCAATGGTAGTTAACTTCCGTTCTACCACTCCGGCAAGGTCGAAGGGTAAGCCAGCTCGGAAAGGTAGGTTCGCAGCTTGAGGTCCGAAAGGCAGGTTCAGAGCGTAAGTTGAAGGATTAGGTGGGACAGTAGTAGCGTCAGAGTGGCAAGACACCGTCACGCAGGGAGATCGGCCGCAGAAGGTAGACTGCCGCGCCTTCAAAGTGATTCTCAGGAATCACTCTCGACACCAGGGAGTGGAACGGATGGGCCACCAACACTCAGCACTAGCTGGAAGACAATTCAAAATTAAATGAACGAAAAACTGAAAACAACCGATAACTCGAAAACCAAACGATACGTACTAACGAACGAGATTGAGTGCAAATTTCAACAGTAGCCTAAAAACAAATATTTCAGTTTTAATTACCTAAGTTCAATCCCTCAATGGAGCCGACTGTTGACAATCAAGGGGAAGAACCGGAGCTGCGACGATAAGAAGTACTGCAGAAAAGAATTTACTTAGTATTAGAACGAGGACTAACGACCGATTCCAAAAGCTGACGAAACAAATCGACAAGTTCAATGAATTTCACGTTATACGACTAATAAGACTGATTATGCAATAAAAAACCAACAATACACACTTGAGCTTATAAATGGCACTCAGTGTAGGAACTTTTAGGCGAAGAATTAATTGTTGAGAAATTAAGCAGAAATCAGTAGTAGGAAAGTGTCCATGACGTGAAAGATAATAAGTATAGTAAGAGGTTCAAATGCGTTAGAAATAAGGTAAATGAGTGCAGGTCGATACCAGGTCGCTTGCGCAACCTAGAAACTAGCAGAACCGCTCTCTTATAGGTCAATATTTAAGGTTACCGAAGTAACTGTAGTTAAAGGCCAACTGGCCGAGTTAATTGCCAAGGACACTTAGAAAATTTAAGCAAAAAGTAAGCAACGTAAATTAAAGAAAGAAGTCATTCACACAAACAAAAATTCAGTAAAGAGATAACAGACACAGGAAGAATTTAGAATAATGAATTGCCCCAGTTCCAGCCAAGTACAGCCTCCTCCATCATAGTCTCAAGAGGTGGAGAGCGCAGCGTATGCCACGATGCAGCCCGATGCTCCAACGTACTCCATCCAACGAAGGCCCCGAACAAGCCTCCTCCAAGCAAACATACGATCCTTACACTGGCGTCATTAAAAACTGATGTAACCTTCCACGGTAAGTACGTGAAGGGAATTGAAAGTATTCTAAGGAGTTTCAAAAGGATTGTAAGGAGTTCAAAAGCATTCCACCAAACCTCCTGCCACAACGACCCACTTCAGCTTCGACCCGACCGGAACAGCCAACCTCAGACTCGCAGAACAACGCTCCCGACAGACGCACACAAGACGTACAATTTTGAGGAATTATTTCCGATAGGTTTCACATCCTATCGCTACTCTCTTCAGCATTATACGGACATGGGTACATGGGATAAAATGGAATACTATTTTGGCTGGATATCACTTCTGAGTGTCAAATTTTTTCAA
Organism: Morinoia aosen; assembly: GCA_030386875.1. Lineage (NCBI taxonomy): Eukaryota > Metazoa > Arthropoda > Malacostraca > Amphipoda > Talitridae > Morinoia > Morinoia aosen. The sequence continues at coordinate 21,280,881 of CM059578.1, read as the reverse complement.
AATTTGGCACGTAAAAGTAGATTTAACAGTTGTCCTGAGTAATAATTTAAATTCTGAAATTTAGAATTATTTCTGATTTGAAAGTTCAGTGCTAGTGTGCGCTGAGCGCCCAGAAAAATTTAGAAAATTTAAAAATGCTCAAATGATAAATTCCCTCCTCCTCTCAGCTTAGCCGAAATCGGTTGAAACACTTTTGTGAATGTTTTCGAAATAGTGAGACAACGTTAGCCAAGAATTAGTTTATTAAAAACAAAGCACAACGCTCACATCTGTAAACCTGTATACTGATGAACGAACAAAAATGCATTTCAAAAGTTTGTTTATCACACGGATATTGAATATAAAATACACAAAATAGAAAACCAAGAAAATGAAGATGAGAAAATATGAGAGAAACTACTAATAATTACAGAGAAAAAAATGACCTTTATTCCGCTGCGCTGTATTGAGTTGACGGTTGCGTTGCTCATTATAGTCTACAGAAGTAATTAGGATCAGTATTAGAATGACTTAGCGAACATTAAAAAGAAATAATCACCAATTTTCCTACAGAAATTTCAGAAAAATTGAAATTTCAGGCAAGTGGGAAATTCACACCGAAGTGTTGCAGGCCCTATGACAGAGATGCAATATGACGTGACATATTTACTTTAAATTCTTTTACACTTGTAGGGTTTTTGATGTGCTGGGGAATCTTGTTCCACAAAAGAGCTCCAGAAACTGAGAGTGCTTTTTGTCCCACGTTAGATGAACGGTAACTGACCAAGACATCATTCCTCCGATGTTTTTTTTGTTTGGGATATTGGATGGACTAAATTTTACTACATCTGCATTGCTCTGAGGGAGGTACAGAGATGAGAACACTCGTCGAGCTTTTTGGATTATGAATCTATTCGGTATTGGGCTCCAGTCGAGTTTTCTTATAAGAGGGGTGGCTTGATCGTGTCTTTTGAAATTTCCTTTGCATACCACTTTCACTGCAACGTTAATACATTTTTGCAACTCTTTTTGACGACGGTCAAAAAGAGGTCATACCACAATTTCAGATTTCTTAGAAGGTTTTCAGCGTTGCTTCGTGCTTCTTCCACATCCGCTGTCTAACTTGTCATGGCAATTTGTACGTCATAAGCATACATTGAAATTTCTGTGTTTGCCGGCATATGGGGGAAATCATTGATGAAAATTGAAAATAGGAGCGGGCCGATGATTAAACCTTGAGGAACGCCAAAATTATTTGGTATGAATGATGACATTTTGTTATTCAAGCACACTGCATGAGAGCGGTTTAGTAGGTAGATTTCAAACCACTGAGTGTCTATTCTGAGGTTTGAAAATTTTTTAGAAGTTTTTATGCTCAGCACTATCGAAATCTTTGGAGAGATCAAGCAATGGCAGGAGAGTTATTTTTTTTTTGATCCATATCATTGTAAATTTTTTCTGTAATGTTAAGCAGGGCGTCTTGAGTACTGGTGTTTCTTCTGTAAGCATGTTGATTGCGATGAAGTAGATGTGACTCGTCTAAGTAAGACGAGAGCGGTTTTGTTATTACTTTTTCCAATATTTTAGACATAACAGGCAGGAGACTGATTGGTCTGTAGTTTGAGGCTATGTCGATAACATTAGATTTATGTAATGGCTTAATAATGGATAGTTTCCATTGATCGGGAAACTTGTTTGTGGCTATAGATGTTATTTATGATCAAACAAATCAGAGGTGCTGTGACGGGGAAGCTGTCTTTTATATATTGGAAGCTAATGCCATCATGTCCTGTTGCTTTAGCATTTTTTAGTGGGTATAAAATTTTTCGTAGCTCTGTTACGCTAACTTGCTTTGGTCTCCATTTGTTTCTAGTATTTGGGGACGAAACACCGATCAGATTTGCACCTGTAGATGTGTCTGAAACTGTCGTAGAAACTTCATTGAAAACATCTTCGCCAACTTTTGAGAAGAAGGTGTAAAAGTCATTCGCGGTTTTTGAGGGGTTGTCAAAAGTGCTCCTGCAGTCTGATTTTTTTTACTGAGCAACTTCTCTAATGGTATCCCAAGATTTTTTTGGATTTTGTTTTGCCGCCAACAGTTCATTGCGGAAGTAGTCTCGCTTTGCTTCCTTAACTTTTCTTCGTAGGATTTTCAACCTGTTTCTGTTTTTGATAGGTACTTACACCCTTTCCAAATGAATAGTTCCCAAACTATTCACGAAATAAATAACACGCTGTCTCTTACAGCTGCATGTCTCAAAAAGCTTTGAGACGAACTTGTCCCCCAAGCCCAGCGTCGATTTTTTTCACTGTATCAAATATTCATATGATAACGGAAGAGCTTTTTGCTTTAAATTTATTGTATCAGCGCTAATGATTTTACGCCGGTGGTAGGTGCGAGTATCCATCCAAATGCGAAATCCCCGCTGGACACATTTCTTGTTGGAGACAATAGTTTCACAAAAATCAACAGAGATGATATAGATAGTGCATGCAGAATACAAACTATAACTACTGAACGTCTAAATGATCTCTATGAGGTGATTGAACGCTCACCTCCTTTGAGGAACTATAAGTTTCAAAGGTTTGAGCCTTTCGTCCCATAACCGAACTAAGGTAAAAAATCTCGTCATGTCATAGAATGTTTTTTCTCATATATATGTGATAAGTGCCTGCAGTGGTCAGCAATTGTACATGGCATCATCTGTGCAGAAAAATTGGTCTTAAACTGATTCCGCTGCGAGCAAATGCAAAAACAGTTACTGTTAATGAAGCTTACCACAATGTCCGTACTTGGCCTGTTACGCGAGAAGACACTCATCATTTTCTTCAACAAATTGCTCTAAGATCACTTTTGAGATTAACTTCACATTTTGTCTCCTGTGTCAGAAACTCCCATAACTTGAATGAAGAAATTGAATACTCTAATGAATATTCAAAACAGCAAAATGAGTTGAATGACTGCTCTAAGTTGGCAGCCTTTCCATGTGAAACCTTTCCCCGTGAAACCTCCAGCAGCATTAACCGATGTTTGCCTTCACATAACAAACCTTCTCTTCCCCTCTCCTCCCGATGTTTGCCCTCATATAACAAGCCCTCTCCTGAGTCTGCCACAAACAACTGCAGAGTGCCAACAAAAAATAGGGTTTCATTGCTATCCGATGCTGATACAGCGGATGAAAAGCTCCTCTCAGACACGAGGATAAATCAACATCCAATCACATACCCAGAAGCAGTGAAATCAACTGGAAGAGAAAAATCGCTGCAAAATTGTAGTCGAAAATCGATGGAAAAACTATCCTACTACATGCACAATCATCACCAGAAAAATAGAAATGAAATGAGCATTTCTCAGTTCTCTGCAGAACCCCATACAAGAAATCACCGCAGCTGGCCTATTCAGAGCCAGAAAAATGTAATTTCCCCGCACCTCTCCGAACCTTTAAATGACGTGAAAAGGACGAAAAAAACATCTCCACTCCCATTTGTGAACGCATGAATTCCCCAATGGATTAATTGAGACGATCCTGGAAAATAGAGCTGATTCCCACCAAAGCTGATGGACACTGCCTCCTTCATGCAGTAGCTCATATACTTACGAAACAACCAGCATCAAAATGGAACTACAATTCCTTAAGGACTGCAATCAAAACGGAGAGCAAAGCAAACCAAAGCGCATTTGCTAAATTTGTTGACAAGAACAGCGCAGACATGCAAAACCTCATAAATAATTCCATTGACGACAAACGTTTTGATCAAGCTGCTGTAGACCTTATACCACTTATCATCTCGAACGTGATAGGCCAAAAACTTCTCATCTTGGATGAGCAGGATCATTGTGTCTTGAAAATATCAGTCGATCCCTCATCAGAGTTATCAAATAATAACCCTCCACTACTGCTCCATCGTAAAAACGATCGCTACAGTGCCCTTGTCACACAAGGCAAAAATCAGACTGGAGTTACCTCATCTTGACAAACTGCCGCTGCCCAGCTAAATAGTAGACTTTCTTACATAGCAGATGCTGGACAAAACACCCTGGGTAAGGTAGACAAGATCGATAAATCCTCGGAACGATCCCATCGAGATAGTAACTTTGCAACCTTCAAAAACAGTCCTAATACAAGTAAAATCAAAATAAAGCACGTAAATGCTCAAAGCCTGAATGGGAAACTCGATGACATCAGAGTAATGTTGGTCACTGAATAAATTGACAATTTGTGTGTTTCGGAAACTTGATTTGATTCACGAACCCAAAGTTCAATTTTTAACATTCCTGATTATGTGTTGTACCACTACGATGGCGCTAAAACCAGCCGAGGTAGTGGATCTTGTATTTATGTGAATGAAATGTACCTAACATCTTCACTTCTAGCGAATAAAGTTTGCGAAGGCATTGAAATGGTTTGGTTAGAAGTGCAAATAAATAAACATAAATCCATGATCATTGGCAGCCTTTACCGGCACCCATCGTCTCCACTAAGTCTAACACTAGATTTCATTGAGGAAACCTTCAAAGAAATCCTTCTGGCAAAAAATCATTCTTTGCTTTCGGAGATTTTAATGTTGACTTAACGGACAAGAACAATCAGCTGTTGTATAAACTAAGCCTATCACTAATGGTCAAAGAACCGACTCGCATCACTAAAGTCTCTGCAACTCTCCTCGATCTGGCAATTACAAATAATCCCACTGCAATACTTAGTACAGTAATATCACCTTATATTTCCGATCAACACTCTACAGAATGTGAAATGAATATTGCAATGGAAAGACAAAAATACCGCTTAATGACTTATAGCTCGAAAAGGCACTATTCTGCGGAAGTATTTCAAGAAAAACTACTCAATAGGTCCACCGAATTCTAGAATATGATGCAATCTGATGATGTTGACATTCAAGTGTCCATCTTCAACGAGAACTTCACAGCAGCTCCCGACGAATGCGCACCTTACGTCACCAAAATGACCAAGCCAAAACGTACTGTTTGGATTACAGACGGAATTAAAGAGATTAGCAGAATAAAGAAAGCTAACTTGCGATAGTACAAAAACAATAGATCAAACAGTACCTTATACAAGAGATATTAAGAACATGAAAAAATCCTTCGAAAGAAAATCACTGAAGCGAAACAAACTCACTTCCACCAGGAACTGATAACGGCTAGAAATGACCCGAAACGAACTTGGGAAATCATTAGTGAGGTAGCCCCATATAAAAATTTAGACGGTAAATGTAATTTTGAAAATCCTTTGGCAACAGCCACGGATTTCAATGCATTTTTTCAGAAGTTGGGGCTCAAGTTTTCAGTGAGGTGTGTACTTGTCCAGGTGAAACGTCAATTGAAAATTCATGCCCCACTCCATCCTCGAGGGCTGATGTCAGGTGGAGACCACGTCCTGTCGATTTACCGGAGTTAAGAAATATCTTATACTCACTAAAAAAACACAAAGGCAGTTGGACATGATGGTATCAGTCTTCAATATATCAAAGACAGTTTCCTAGTCACAGCACCATGGATTCGTCTGATAATTAATACATCAATAGCAACCAACACGTTTCCAAACCAATGGAAACACTCCATTATTAGACCGTTGCGTTTAAGTGATGACCTAAATACAGCATCAAACTACAGGCACATCAGTGTTTTACCTGTAATGTCCAAAATATTGGAGAAAGTGGTGACAAATAAACTGTCATTTCACCTGGACGAGTCAATTCTACTCAACCGAAATCAATACGTCTATAGAAGAAACACTTGCACTCAAGATGCTCTGCTCAATATCTCTGAAAAAATATACAATGACATCGATCAGAAGAATGTAACACTCTTGCTGCTATGTTCACGCACACACACGCCCCCTTTACCCTTTGCCCCTCAGAGGCTTTATAAGCGGTGAGCTCTTTAGGGCCCGCGCTCAATCGATCACGTCCCATCTGTAACCTCGTCTTCTACGGTCTACCCAATAAAGCTACCTAAGAAGTCATCCAGCGTTTTACTGCCCGCATGTAAGTGGTGGCCAGTATAAAACGGATCCACGCCGTTGAGAAAGTATAACTCAAGATCGAGAAGATAACTAAAAGTGCGGAAGTTTACGAAAAGTGCGTCTCCGAAGAGTTGCAGTGCAACGAGAGCTGAGGAAGTCAAAAGAAATAAAGAAGTCACATCGATGACCGGCAGCAACAGCGAAAATCGTATCAGACAACTACATTCATCGGTTATTATTCTCAGTTTCAAGATTCCTTTTCCGGCGCTGTTGGAAACCTACGTGTAATTGTCAGCTTGGATAGACACGAGCTCTCCTTTCCGAACGAGAGTACGTTTTTTTGACGCCGGTGAAGGTCTAGAAGGGGTTCTAGAATTAACCTTCGGTGGATCGATTTCCACGACGAGTGATCTGCATTGATTCGGCGTACTACAGTGCTCTATACAACGTGAATTCGGAATCTACGTCTGCTACATCTTTGGCGATCATCCGAGAGCACGGTACAGCGGCGTCGAGCGACTTCAGGCCCTTCAATTCGACGCTTTAAGTTAATTAAAAGCTAAGAGTAATTTCATTCGTGCTACTCTAGGCGTGCTGTTGCATTGCAGCGCGTGCGGCTTATTTTATGTAGCTTATTTTCTGCAGCTTATTTTTGCAGCTTAGCTTGTGAGTATTTTTTGCAGCTTATTTTTTGCATCGGCCCAAGGCCGCAAGTGGCTCAGTGAGCAGCGCTAGGCTATGCAAGCGCAGACATGTCAGTAATAATCGGATGCAGTGGAAGGTAGCTGGGATATTTAAAAGTGCAGAATAGCTGGCATATTTACAAGTGTGTGTTGCCTTATTTCTATTTATCATTTTCGGTTTTCGTACAAACTTTTTGTGTTCCGTGCGTTAATTAGAAGTGTGCAAAATTTATATTCACCTACCTAACGTGTATTTGTGGTGATAGGAGTGTGTAAATTTCATTTTTGAAGCTATATGTCTGAATCTTCCGATTCGGAAGCAGTTATTCGGTCTACGTCGACTAAAACAAGTCGCGCCCGTGTTAGTGTTCCTAGGTTTAGAGCTCAGAGTAATACAGCAATGACTGAATCAGCAGCAAGTGGGGCGAGTGGCCCAAATACTAGTGCTAGCGCGACAGATAGGACGCTTTTGGCGCGCGAGATTGCCGCAAACATGCCTAGGGCAGGAACCATCCTTTCTAATTCTGAAATTCCAATTTTCTGGGGACGTAAAGACGGGAGGATCCCTAGTTTCTTGAAAATAAGATTTGGCAAACCCATGCAGATAATTTGAGGGCCTATATGACCCTTTTACCAGACGTAACTTCGGATATTGCTAAAAAAGAACTCCTAGTTAGGTCAGCTAACAAACAAGTAGGTGATTTCAATTCAATTGTGACAAAATTAGTGAACTCCGATCTTCATTATTCGTTTGAAGAGGTAATTAAAATTTTGGACGATATTTACGTCACTAAGGGCGAAAAGTCCGTTCACGCGTTGGCGTGCTATTTGAATTAGTTACGTTTAGTGAGGAACGACGCGTTGGCAGGCCAGTTGGTAACTGCTTTCCCTAAATTACATAAATTGCCGGAACATCTTTTGAATTCAGTTCCAGTAGCAAGGCAGCACCACCCGTTCTTTCAAGCTAGTGCAAGTCAACCGCAGTTAAAACGGTTTGTAGGATACAGCATTGTCCTTAGCTTAGCTATCACGGTGTTAGCTCCCCTACTAGACGAATCGTTTGCAAAGAAAATTTTTGATGCCCCTTTTAGTTCATCAAAAGAATTATTGACACGTTTAGTAGCCGCTGTACGGCACCAATCTGCAACAATAAAAATTTTAGCGACTCAGTACCCGACCCAATACAATAGGGAAATCTTTGTGGCTGATGTTGCTGATGATTCAAAGGAAAATGTTGATGTGCAGGAATCCCTTCAGGAAAATGAGGTTTTCTACGAAAATTTCAGCAAGGGTCGTTTCCCGGGGAGCAAGTCGTGTCCCCGACCTTGGTTGAGAAATCCTCGAGGAAGAGTTAGAGAATTTAGTGGTTATGTTGGTGATAGGGGAATAGGTTCCCTTGAATGTAACACTTTGCGGGCAGAAAGTTCGAATCAAGCTTCAGTGCACTTTGCAGTTAGAACGAGAGGTTCTCCCTACTGCAGTTCATGCAACGTTGTAGGTCATGTTGAAGCTAATTGTAGATCTCAAAGAGGTCTGAGTAAATCGAGAGGGTTTGTCGGGCCATGTTTCGCTTGTGGCGGCCAACACTCTGTTCGGAACTGTAGAGCATCATAAAATTAGGTAAAGCAATATAAAGCGTACCTACGCAGGGACAACGCAAATAGAGGTGTTAATCAAACTCGTGGTAGACATGAGGTGCACTATGCAGATTCTGAGACAGATTCTCGGGATTTTTTAGCGAACGAATAGGATGTGCAGTAGGAGGTACTGATGGGAACGAGATTGAGCCCGAGGGTCAACACAAGAGTTTCGTTAATCCAAAAGCTGTGGTCCAAATAATTCCATACACGACTGAGATGACAAATTCTGAATCATTCATTGACCCGTTGTTTAACTGTGAAAATAGATACCAAATGTTGATTGAGAAAGAACTTGCTGAAGAAATACAACAAAATAGAGCAGTTTAGGCTTATTTTTCTACTAGTGTTGTAACGGGAAATCTTAAGAAAGAAGGGACCGAGCTAGTTGCTTTTCGAAAAGCTAGGAAACCTACGATCATATTGAGTAGAAAAGATAAATATTCGAGCTCGCTGTTAGATAGTGGCGGCGAAAAATGCCTCATTAGTTACATGCAAATAAAGTGCCTAAATGAAAAGTGAAGCCGAGTTTTTTAAGAGTGAAAGGGATTAATAGTAGATGTAATGTTAGTGGTGAAGTCGATCTGACTATCTCAATACCTGGTACTAACAAAGTGCTTAAGACTAGTGCTTTAATAGTTAAAGATGCTAAATTTAATTATGATCTAATTTTTGGAAGAGATGTGCTAAATAATGCACTGATAAATATCAAAGATGGGTCCCTCGAGTGGGAGGGTGTAAGGGTGCCTTTCAAGGAAATAGAAGCTGAACCAGCGATAAGTAGAGAAGCTGTATTTATGAGTATGGTAAACAGTGACTGTTTACTATCTGATGTAGTTGTTGCCGAGAGAAGCAACAGAGGCCCCGGGAAGGTCTGTCACCGCGAGAGGAAAAATTGAGACTGCGAGGAAGAAAAAAAGTTGTGCTCGAGCAAGCGGCAGTGAAGCCAAGGACAGAGATAAAAAAGAAGAGATCTCCTCTAGTAGTTCATTGTACTACGGTTGATGTACCTGGTAATTCAATTCAGATTATTTACGGTTTTGTAAGGAAGGCAAAATCCGATGAATATTTAGTGTCGAAACGAGGTCTCGATAATGGGGCACTAATAGCAGAGTCAATTGTTCACGTTGAAGAAGATGGAGTAGTGCCGGTAATGATATTAAACGCGCAAGATGACGCTATTCATTTAAGCGAAAACACAATGTTGTGTAACTTAGAATTAGTTGCTGATGATGAGGTTGAAAGTGAGTCTTATTTCACTATTGTAGAGGAAGCGCTGAATGACGCAAATAACGTAGACATGAGTTCTGAAGCTAAGTCAGATTCACTTAAATTTGTCTCGGATCGTGGTGGAATTTGTAAGACGTAATGAGAAAAGTCAACCCAAGGAGAAATTTGAGTTAAAGGTTGACGAACGCGGCGGAAATCGAGGTTTCCTTAATAATAAGGAACTAGGAATTGATGCACAAGTCGGACATGTGTCAAACGTACAGCAGGACTTACGTCGTCCGTTAACGAATCATGACATATCATGCCACGAAGTTGACATGGAGTTACTTTTGGTAACATTACTAAATGGAATCCTGGACGTAATCACGTTAGAGGGAGAAACGATTGGAGTTACTAATATGATGACTCATAAAATTAAATTAAAACCTGACGCACAAGTCCTTAATATTGCACCATACAGGATTCCTCATAAATATCAGCAGGAATTGGCTAAAATAACTAATGAAATGCACTCACAGAGAATAATTGAAAGCTCCATGTCTGATTACAATTTCCCAATAATCGTTGTTAAGAAAAAAATGGGGAAATTAGACCTGTCATAGATTTCAGGGCATTAAATAAGATCGTGGTGAAAGAATCGTATCCTATACCGAGGATCGATGAAATTTTTTCAACATTAGGGGGAAACACCCTGTTTTCTACGTTGGACCTTCGGTCCGCATTTCACCAGGTCGAATTAGATCAAGAGAGTCGGAAATTTACAGCCTTTAGTATAGGTTACCAAAAGTATCAGTTTCGGCGCATACCGTTCGGGTTGAGTTCTAGTCCGAGCGCGTTTCAATGTGTCATGTCCTCTGTTCTTACACCTATTCTAGGACGTCTTTGTTTGTCTTTTTGGATGACATTTTGGTATATTCAAAGACTAAGGATCAACACCTGTCTGACATTGGAAGTGTTCTGACGATGCTTCGGTCAGGAAATTTGCCGATTAAACTCGAAAAATGTCACTTCTTTAAACAAAAATTGAATATCTAGGACATGTTATTGCGGCGGATGGAATAAGGAGTAAGAACTCCGAGAAATTGCAAAATTGTAGGGCACCATTAAATGTGAAAGAATTGCAGCAATTTTTAGGTGCGGCAAATTACTGTAGAAATGTCTTGCCAAATTTTGCGGAAATTGCGCATCCACTGTACAGGCTTTTAAGGAAAAATGTTGTTTTTGAGTGGAACGATGACTGCCAAAAAGTTTTGACTATATTAAATATGCTTTGACGTCTGACACTGTTTTACGACACCCTGACTATACTAAAGCATTCCACATTTTTACGGACGCATCAAATTTTGGGATCGGAGCTGTTGTGATGCAAGCCGAGGATTCAAGCGATAAATTATTGTGTCCTGTAGCTTATTATAGTAAAAGTTTAAATTCTAGCCAAAAACGCTACAGTACTACCAAAATGGAATTCTTTGCCCTTAATTCAGCTCTTAAAGCGTTTAAGTATTTGATAACTGGGTATCCTATCCATGTTTATACAGACCACCGTCCCCTCGCTCCTCTTTTCGCTAAAAAACTCCCGAAGATACCGCGATGGCTAGGTGGTGTATAAATGTTTATTCATACGACCCTCATGTTAAATATCTACCTGGTAGGCAAAACATCGTAGCCGACTATTTAAGCAGGCTAACCAAAGGCGATAATCATATAACAATTAAAGAACTAGAAAGCTGTGAAGCTCTGCAACCTGAGCTTGAGTCGGAAGCATGCATGGTAGAGACGCGATCTAAAAAAACGACGGACGCCGACACTGTCGAGACAGCCAGACGACCTAAGTGACACGACGTTGCTGAGTGACAGGCCGGACGCTGTCTTGACACGCAACGCGACAGCTGCACCAAAATTAATTGATTATATACCGACAGAAAAAGAAATTTCCTGGACTATAAAAGAGTTCATCGACGAGCAAAAACAAGATCCTTTTTGTATTGAAGTTAGAGAACTTCATAGGCGTACGTCGACAATTCCTGATTTAGAGAGTTATTTAATTGTAAACGATATTTTGTAGCGACGGCGACGTATTGACACACGAACAAGTACTATATTAAATTCAGTGATGCCAATTTCCCTCATGGAGAAGGCAATTCTAGCTATTCATTCCCTGTATCATACGGACGCTTTGCACACTTTATTTAAATTGAAATTGAAATAATACAATAGTTTGGAAAAAACGATTGTTAGAAAGTTTGTGAAAAATTGTGAGGCTTGCAAACTTTTTAAAGCACGCCCTTCTGTGCCCATTAAAATCATAACGGCTCCTATAGCGAAAGAACCTTTTGAAGTAGTTTCTATGGATTTATTAGGTCCGCTCACGTCGACTGGTAATGAGAATAAATATATATTGGTTATAATTGATCTGTTTTCTCGATTCTGTAAATTGTACCATATCAGTAACCGTCGAACGGAAACGGTAATATCATGTTTAGGTAACTGCTTCGCGACGTTCGGATATCCGAAAACACTCATTAGTGAAAGGCCTGTAGAATTCCGATTAGTGGCAGTTGAGCAATTTTCAAACATACATGCAATCGCGAAGAAAGAAGTTCTAGCTTTTAGTCTTCATTCGAACGCTATTGTTGAAAGTAACAATAAAAAATTACTAATTTGTTAAAATTGCACATCAATTCATTGGCACACGTGGAATGGGACCAGTGTTTAGAAGTTGTTGAGAACGCATTGAACAATGCGCTAAATTATACTCTGGGGGATACTCCCAGATACATCGTGTTTGCAAGGGACACGTGCCCTTACTTTCAAGGCTAAAGTCTCAACGTAACTCACAGTTATGATGAAGAAATAGGTATGGTAAATTTTCGTGCTAAAGAGGCAGCTCGTGTTGTTGAAAACGTTAGGAACCTGATAATAAATAATACTACTGAACGGAATCTTTAGCGTAATTTAAAGCGTGAACACAAGAACTTCGTTATCGGTGATCGAATTCTTTTAAGGAAGCATTTGAAAAAAAATAAATTAGATATTAAATGGCTCGGGCCGGGTGTCATTACGAAGGTCAAGGGTCATTGGTTCGAGATAAAAATTGGACAGAAAACTCACAAAAGTAATATGAATCATGTGTTACCTTTACAGAGAGTTAAATAAAAATTCTCCATTTGACTATATTTATGACGTTCACATTGACGAATCGACAAGTTACGGTTTGCTAAGAATTATAACTGTATTACTTAATTTAGGGTATTATTTATAGGTTAAGAATTTTCATTGTGTTATTTGCTTTGCCGCATTATAATCCCGTATGCATTAATTTCAGTTGTTGTTCAGCTATTCAGCTGCACCCATTATAATTAGTTAAATTAAGTGTTGTGTTTTAATCTCGAGGTGAAAGAATGTGTTTACGTGCCTTTAAAATGTTTTCTCGGGTTGTACGGTTCGCGATTTTATTGTTAGCATTGATTATTACAATTTTTTCTCTCTCTCTTTTGTTTTGTGTTTTGCCAATGCCAGTCTAGGCGTGCATCCGTTTGGACGTTGTTGCTGAATTAAGAATTTAAATGGTAAGCGAATTCCATGGGTGCTAAATGTAATCGCTGACATTGCATCTAATTTTATGAGACGGTCGATCTCGACGCTACAGAGGAATTAATTATTTTTGAATGCTTTATCACCAACACAACAACCAAATTGATTAAATTTTTCCATTGAATGGAAATTCTTCGAACGAAAGTCTAGATGCAGCTCTTACTTAAAAGCTAGTCTTGTTGAAGAGCAACATTTGTTTATATTTTATCGGATTGAGTTGAAAAGATTTTTTTTAAATAACCGTTCATTATCAAGCTGCAGTTCACTTTAATCAAGCCTTTATGCTTGTGTTTTCACTTAGTATATCATTTAGGTTTGTTAAAGTTGTGTTTATTTTTCATTAGCCATGCTAATCGTTTTTGTTCTCGTTTCAATTTCAGTTTCGCGTGAGTGTACGAGCACAGCGAGTACGAACACGTGAAACCTGCACGCACTGTACTGTGGGTGTCCAGACGGCCTGGCGCCGGAGCTCCTGTCAACAACTGAGGTGGCCGTGACGGCAGTTAAGCCTCCGCGCGCAGTCAACAACTTAACAGCAGTCAAGCTACGCGCGCAGTTAATCCATACTAATTAGGGGTAAATCACCTTCGTGAAAGGGAAGGAGAACAATGGTGAACCATTGATGAACTCAAAAAATAACGCTCTCTGAGTACTTAATTTGGTGTTAACTTGAAAATGAGTGTTTATCTTATACAGTGTTACTTTACCATGGACGTAGTGTTGAAAACGTGGTTTAATAAATTTGAAAACTAGAAAGTAGGTGATTATAAATTCAGAGTCGTTCAAGAATTATGGACTTTGTTTAGTTTTTATTACGATTATTTAAAACGGTTTAGTGATTATTCCTCTATCTTGCAGGGTGCGAAACCCGATCTTCATTTAATCTCTAACTAATTTCATATAATTCCACACTTGATGTTCTATATAACCGTGTATTGGTGATTGTTCAATCCGATTGATTGCTTTAATAATAGTGGAAAAGTTCCGTTTTAATTTGTGCGATGTTTGGTTATAACATTATCTAACGTCTATTTTGAAGTCTACGGAAACGCAGACGACGATTGGTAATCATTATCTAACGTCAATATTTTTTTTTGGTGAAAACTTTATTGATTCTTTAATTTGATTACCATTTAGATTCATTACCATTACTGCACTCATATACGGGCAGAGGTTAGAGATAACGCTGGTTAAATGCGACGTTTACTGGTAGCGATGTTGACACAGAATGGGGTGCAGACCAAATGCGCGGGGCCTGAGGGGCTACCTGCTAATAAAGCCCCTGAGGCGCACGGGGGAAGAGGGGCATGGATGGCGCATGGCGCACATACCTCCCCCCTTACCCAATTTAGGTACTTAGCTTTAAACAATATTCGGGCAATAAACAATGTATCCAAAAACAACATTCGGGAGGAAGAAAAACAGAAACTCTAAATTTAAAAACGAAATCCGCCTTACATGAGTGTAATGCTCAGAGGTAATTCTATTAACCCGAAAGTACACTGGTACAAGAATAATTCGTTTTTCTCCACCCTTAAAAGATCATTACGAGTAAATTTGTTCAAATTTAATAACAGAACTTAGCTCAAGAAGTAACAATAATACTTAGCAACACAAGCTTGGAGTATAAAGGCGGCGGAAGCAAATAACATAATGCCCCTATTCTCAACATTGAAAAGAAATAAAAATCTAGCTGCTACAAAAAACAACAGCACAACTATTGAACTTACACTAACGTCAACAATGCGTGGCAAAGAATAGTAAGCGAAATGTCAGTTATTCTTATTAAAAAAACATCATTGGTCAAAGGAATAATTTCGACGAATAATTTCGCTTCTCTCGCAATTAAAAGTGTAATGTCGCAACAATTTTTCAATGTCGCAACAATTTTGTAAATGACAAACAATTTCGACATCAGCTAATCACATGGATAATTGCAGAAACGTGACCACAATCAATTCCTCCACTGAAACCATCACCAAATTACTTGAACACCGTTACTTAACGTTAGTGAAGTCGCGCATACACACAAATATTATTATTAAAAACAAAATAAACCTATGGATTATAGGGATTATAGGTTAACTGCAACGTGAAACACGAGTTCCTTGGCAAAACAGTTTTTAAAAATTATATAAGAATCAAATCTATTACATCGTAGGTAATGAAAAATGAGTGCAGTAACGGTAATGAATCTAAATGGTAATCAAATTAAAGAGTCATTAAAGTTTCCACCAAAAAGAAAGTATTGACGTTAGATAATGATTACAAACCGTCGTATGCGTTCCCGTAGACTTCGGAATAGACGTTAGTTTAAGTTATTGTTATTAAACGCTTATGTTATTGTTATTGATTGTTATAATGTTAAAGCCAAACATCGCACCAATTAGAACAAAACTTTTCCACTATTAGTAAAACAACCAATAAGAATAAACAGAGTGCCGTAGACTCGCAAAACTTAATTCTATCGGTAACACAATGATATAGAACGTGGAGTAAGAAAACTTGTAGTAAAATCAAACACACGCTAGTTTAAAACATCAAGTATGAATATGGAAATTGGGTTTCGCATCCTGCAAAAATAAAAGAATAATCACTAAACCGTTCAAATTATCGTAACCCAATAGTAATAAAATGTAAACAAAGTCTATAATTTTGAACGACTCAGAATTTATAATTACCTACTTTCAAGTTTCTATATATACTTAAACCACGTTGGCAACACTACGAACATGGTAAAGTAACATCGTAGAAAATAAACACTCTTTTTCATTAATCATGCTTTTTATCTTTTCAAGTTGAGTTATTTTTGTGTGTAAAGTCAATGGTTCACCGTATCAATGGTTTACCGTTCAAAGTCAATGGTTCACCGTATCAATGGTTCACCGTTGTTCTCCTTCCCTTTCACGAAGGTGAATTATCCCTAGTTAGCACGGGTAAACTGCGCGCGGAGCTTAAGTTGTTGACTGCGCGCGGAACTTAAGTTGTCGTCAAGGCCGCCTCATTTGTTGACAGGCGCTCTGCCGCCAGGCCTTGCACACCTATCGTACATTGCGTGAACCCACGCAATGCCCGTGCACCCACGCGAAGCTGAAATTGAAACGAAAACATGAGCGATTAGCATGACCAATTAAAAATAAAAATAAACACATTTTTAACAATCCTAAAAGCTAACACACAAGCATAAAAGTTTACGTAAAGTGAACTGCAGCTTGATAATGAATTGTAAAAAAAATTATTTTCAAGTCAATCTTATAAAAAAGAAACAAATGTTGCTCGTCTACTAGAATAGCTTTTAAGTAAGAGCTGCATTTAGACTTTAGTTCGGGGAGTTTCAATTCAATGAAAGACATTAACTAATTTAGTCGTTATGCTGATGATCAAGCATTCCAATCAAAAACAAAAAATAATTCTAATTTCGCTGTAGCGTCGAGATCGACCGTCTCACAAGATAAGCTGCAATTTCAGCGATTGCATATGGCAACTTTGGAATTCGCTCACCATTTAAATTGTCAATTCAGCGACAACGTCCATGAGATTTCACGCCTAGTGTTGTATGTGCACAAAAAGATTTAAATATGTGCAAAGTCGTCAATTATTGCATCAGATCCCAACAATCACGTGCGACTTTAACACAAGAACATAAGAAAATTGTTATTCTGTGATTGTTAAACTTTCATACTGTAAACGGTTACTTTACATTTCATATATCGCGTTACGTTAATCCATTAATCAAAAAGGTTAAATACTAAGGCATATACGAGGTTAACATGAAGCATAAGCAAATACAACAAAAAGACACAATTGAATACATAAGAACATACTTTTTACGGTACGTATACGAAAAGTTGTCAATGTAAAAATCAATATTGACGTTAAACACTCTAAATTTTAATCGTTCAATCAGTTGTAAACTGTCCCGTAGAAACTTTGTGAGACTCGACGATAAATTTTGCATTCTTTTACGTCTGATTAATTTCAAATTCCATAGCATAAAGCTTTACTGATCATGAAATTCGAGTAGGCTTGCAAAATGACTGTATGACGCACTAGATCGTAAACGTGCTCAAAAAACATTAAAAACAGCCACTCTCGTTTAACAAATAACTAAGAAATAAATTAAATTTTGGTCTTACTTTTAATTAGTTTGCACTAGTCAATTATTCGTGAATTATCCAAAACACATCTTATTCATGACTATTCACCAGTCATACACATGAATATTCACCTAGTCATATTCATGATCACGCTATTGTCTATCACCTGTCAACTGTTACCAGCCCAAGCCACCGGAAATACGGCGCTCACGGCCTTGCTAGAGTTCAATGCCTGCACGGTACAGCCTTAATTACTTGCGGCGTTGAGCAATGAAAAAAAAAACTGCAAAACTACTCACTCGTACTGCAAGCGCTGCAACGCCACAGCACATGAAATTATGCGTGCTGCTCTGCACACACTCTACCTTTCTGTTACTCGTTACTCCTAACTAATTACCAGACCACCACGTGTGGTCAATTAATGAGCGTCAATCGCCTCTCATTATTGCTCTCGTATGGTACTTCTGTTCGCCAGCACAATGACCGCAATCTACAATGTTAAACTCTGACCGTCATGGTATCAATGGTATTACTTCCACCACATGAAATTATGAACTGAAATCAGAGTCCCATCGAAAATCAACGGTAACAGCTTCTCCTAAAGCTTATTCATTTGTCTGCGCGCAATAATTCAATACTGTTCCTCAACAGTATCACTCGACCTCGCTGATAAATTTACCTGGTAACCTTAAACCATTTTACCATATATATATCCACAGCCTTGTCGGTATATTTTACCTCTCTTTGTTTACCTCTCTGGGTTTACCTCTTCTGGGTTTACCTCTTCTGGGTTTACCTCTTCTGGGTTTACCTCTTCTGGAATTACCATTTACACACACTAGAAGAGTTTTTCTCTTCTTTATTTTTATTCTCTCACGGACACTAACTTAGCCGCGGTATCTGCTCTTTTTGCTCTCTATTGTTCTCACATATTTCTTCTTTCATACTCAGAGCAATAACATCAGGTATCATCAGAATAATGGTATCATCAGAACAATTATTCACTTCACTCGGAAAGAGTACCTATACTCTTTCCCACTTTAATATGTATTTAATTCTCGAAATCACATTGCATTTCTCAGTACATATTTCATCATTTTAACATCATTTTACTGCATTGTACTATTTGTACATCATCTTTTAATCAATTCTTGTCCTCTTAACACAGCGAATTGTTCCTTCAATAATTGAACCTTTGATCAGTAGTTCTTCCTCGAAAACATAATGCCATGATTCTCTTGCAAACAATCATAATGCAATGATTCTCTTGCAAAAAATTCCCTCCTTATTAGCTACTGCTTGAACGATGAGTTTTGCAAAGGTCTTCAGCATTACCTTTGGGCAAATTGGAACGCACTTCCCCCCTGCAACATCCTACCAGACGCAACCAGCAAAAAAAACTCAAATATGATTTTTAAAAATGACACAATAAATGTCCAAAATATAGTCACCCCAAAAATGTCCTTCCCACCCACAAACAAGCATGGATTACTTGTAAAAAGCATGGTTTGCAACTGACCGCCTCGCTCAAATTACAGGTAGCATTACATGACCTACCTACATGTTGCACAGGCTACAGAAGGCATTTAAGGATACTTATGTCTCTTTCGCCAATATATCCACGCAAGAAAAAAAACCGTGATAGTCATTGTACTCGCTTCAGGCGCGCTGGTTACTGAAATTTCAGGCATAGTTACGTTACTAGTTTGGTGTCTAGGTATTACACAAATAACATCACTGCTCAACTGAGCTTAAAGACTGCTCAAGCGCAAATTTATACAACAGTTACTAAATCAATACAAAACTGCTCAAATCACTTATAGCAACACTCCAAGAAAATAGCGCCACTCACTTTAAAAACTCTCTTAAACTCTTAAAAAAACTCATGTCTAGGGGTTATTGAACACACTGCTTGCTTTCTGCAGGTACAGCCTATGTTTGACCTTGACGCCTGCGCGCACTGGCTAATGCAAAAAATAATGCCTGACAAAACTCTCCCACTGCTGCTGCACGCTGCCTGCCTCACGCGCAATGAATATCTAGGCTGCAACGGAACTGTAACAATTTTAACAATTAATTGTTGCTGCGTTACTTATCTTAAATTGTAGTTTTAGTTTTCGCACAATGGCGCGATCTCTGCAGCCGTTGTAGGCGATGCACCGTTACTGCTTCGTCCGCAGCACGAAAATTACGTAGCTGTAGTCGGCTGAACCACCTCGTAGATTTAGTTTTTAGGTCTTTAGCCGCCCTTTCCATAGATCTCTGAAGATCTCTGTAGACGCTGTCCTTATTCTCGGTTTCTTGTTGCTCTGACTGTCTCTGCAGATCCTCTTCTTAGAAGTTATAATTCTTGTCGTCACCAGACGATCTTCACGGTAGTTCTCTTAATTTCTCTGTAGTTATCACCCTGAGGCGCACGGGGGAAGAGGGGCATGGATGGCGCATGGCGCCCACTCGTTTTTCATAACCTACGAGGTAATAGTTTTGATTCCCACAAAATTTTCCGTAATTGCCTTGCCGAGGAGCTCGTGTTTTACTTTGCAGTTAACCTTTTTAACCGTTAGTATAATCTTATAATCCTTAGGTTTATTTTGTTTTTAGTTATAATACTTGTTTTTATGCCCGATTTTACAACCGTCAAGTAACGATGTTCAAGCAATTTGGTAATGTTTTCTGTAGAGGTGTTTACTGTGGCTGCGATTCCGAAATTATCCATGAGATTATCTGATGTCTAAATTGGGTGCTATTTATAAATTGTTGCGACGAGAGGTAACCATCTTTTGCGAAGGAAATGAATTATTTTATTGATGCGAATCGAATATCATTATCAATATGTGGCCAGTTTTGTTGATCATTGGTGTTTATTGATGAGAATATTTGGCTTTTCATTTACATTCCTTTACCATGCTTTGTTGACGTTGTTGTAAGTTCAATGGTTATGCAGACTGTTGGTAGCAGCTGGGTTTTCTTTTAAATGTTTTTTTCTTTTTAATGTTGAGACAAAAGGCATTTTATCATATCGCTTCAGCCGCCCTTATACTTCTTGCTTGCGCTGCTAAGTATTATTGATACTTCCTGGGTTAAGTAATGTTACTGAATTTGGCCAAATTCGTTTTAAAGGTAAAGAAAAACGAATTGCATTTGTACAAGTGTATTTTCGGGTAAATATAATTCTCTTTGAGTGTTATACGCATGTAAGGCGGAGACGAAATTGATTTTGTTTTTTTTAGCCCGAATATTATTTTTGTGTGCATTTATTATTGAGTATCTAACTTTAACTGGTTAATGAGGGGAGGTATGTGCACGCACACACACGCCCCCCTACCCTGTGCGCCTCAGAGGCTTCATAAGCGGTGAGCTCTTTAGGGCCCGCGCTCAATCGATCACGTCCCATTTGTAGCCTTGTCTGTTACGGTCTACCCAATAAGCAACCCAAGAAGTCATCAAGCGTTTTACTGCCCGCATAGCTACTCGATCTCTCTAAAGCGTTCGATAGCGTCGAACATGATAGACTTCTACGTAAAATACTGAACTTGGGAGTTGACACTCAATGGTTTGAAAGTTACATGTCAAATCGATCTCACGAGGCCGCATGGAAAACAAATTTTACCCATTCATTCAAAACAAATTTGGTGTTCCCCCAGGATCCATTCTTGGTCCGCTACTGTTTTCTATTTTCGTTAATGATTTCCCTCCATTGCCTTCTAACACACGGATCACAATGTATGCAGATGAGGTTCAAATTGCAATAACAAGTTCTGTATCGGAAATACCACAGACGCAAATTAATGCCGAACCTATGCTGACTAGCCTGAAATCATGGTATGACCGAAATGGTCTCAAATTAAATGCTATTGAAACACAATGCTTTATTTTCGGATCCAATGATGCTATTAAAAAAATTCAGATCTTGCTTTCGCTGTTTTTTGTTGGAAATGATAAAATTAAGGCATCAGGAAATGTTAAAAACCTAGGTATCTTGTTCGAGAAATATATGTCCTTCAAATCTTACGTTGAGACTACTTACAACAAAATCTACGGAACTTTAATGTTTTTTCATCGTATAAAAAGTATGCTAGACAAAAAATCCACATTATTAGCCATTCAATCCTTTGTGTTATCGCGCATTGACTACTGCAGCCTAGTATGGGGAGACTTACTCCAATACCTTCAAAGGGATTCACAAAAATGCGTAAACTTCGCAGCCAAGGTGGTATGCAACGGTGATTTCAAAAGAAGCGATCACGTAGCCCCTCTCCTTAATAAACTCGCCTGGATTCCTGTTCAAGAAAGGCTCCTCATGCAGAGGGCCCAATACGTATTCTTCTCGTTGTATCTTCCTCAGAGCAATGCTGAGATAGTGCGTTTCCGTCCACCCACTGTAACCAACCAAAAGCCGAACAGAAACAATTATGTCTTAGTCAACTATCGTTCATCTCACATAGGGCAGAAGGCTCTGTCAATATCATGCGCCTTACTGTGGAACAAACTTCCCCTGAGTATTAAAATCCCTCCAAGACCGAGAGACTTCAAAGCCGAAATAATTCGTCATCTTTCGTCTCAACGATAATTCTTAGTTACAGAACATACTGAACACGTAATGACGAATCTCATTTTGCATGGTATCTCCATTCCTTAATACTCTCCCTTGCTCATTTTCTTTAAAATTCAAGACATCACACAACAGTCTTGAAGTATGCGTAGGTATTATGATTTGATCGCCTATACGCTGGGATTTGCAAGCATGCTTACTTGTATATGTGTGTACGTGTACGGGTGTGAATGTGTGCACAATACACCTGTGTGCACTGGACTAGCAACTGGTATATAAACTATAAGTACCAGACTTTTTTCTCACTCCCAAATTTTAACACTACCCAACACATCATTTCGTTTTATTATTGTAAGGCAATCCAAAGCTTAAATGTCTTGTACATGTAAAATGTGGAACCTATGTATGTTTATCGATTGCAGACATTTTGCGCCATATATCAAAGATAATGTGATTTTTTCCCTAATATGACACTCCTATAGGACATTCATGTTTCTTTCTTCTTCACGTCCAAAAATGCTCTTGGTAGGCTAGTGTGCCGTATCTAAGGGTGGGTAGTGAGTAGAACGAGTAGACTTCAACGTGTACTTGACGTAGAGATACAGTAGATCCAAATGCGCTCTGAAGCGCTGAACACGGGGCATTTATACACACAAATTGCTGACTCAGCGGCGCACGGTGCCCAAGTCGCACCAGGCGTGGCACTGAACGTACGTACTAACATGTGTACGAGGTTAAGTGCGTGACCGTATTGGCACACACCTCCCCCACCATACCTGTTTTATTACTCAAATTGAAAGAAATCGCTCAGAATTTAAAATTCATAACTCCAAGAAATGCCAAGGGTATCTAAAGGCGTAAATGTCTAAGATTGAAAATTACTAATTCGTGACAAAAATAAACACATCAATGTAATTCGATTTTAGGTATGCAAAGTGAAAATTCGCAATATACCCCCACCAACAAAAAAAAAAAGGTGATAGCCGCAGGTTAGGAACATATTTCGTAAACAATACTGAAAGATATTCTCTTTTATAAGCAATAACCCGTATTGAAAACGCATTAGTACAACAACAATAATATATTTATCGAAACAGAAAAACATCCGTAAATAAAAGTAAAACGCGTCGAAGTAAAGTCGACAAAAACGCAACAGAACAATATCAGTGTACCGCAAAAATAGTGAAGACATTCAGAAATATCGTACCAAAAAAATCTACGGTACAAGCTACCAACATTTAACGATCTCTACCGTTGGAATTACCCGTAAGGAAAGTATCGAAGAAAATAAACGTTGCTACATTAACGAACAACCTCAATATCAAACTACGTAGGCATCATATGAAATGAAAAAGAACAACGAATTTCGTTAAAAAAATTTTTACAACTTTACCTTTTACTTTTTCGTTAAAAATTTAATATTCATTACGCATGAAGAAGGATAATTATTAAACATCGCATGTATTTATCTATTACATTTACATCAACATTCGCCATGAAAACACAATTACCGCAAACATTGTTTTGTGATGAACAGTTTAATTGCTAAACGCAGTAAAAATAGAAAATCGCATCTTTGAAACAACAATTAAAATACTTTTTATTCAAATATAATTAAGAAATATACAATTATACTTGCCATGAATTTGTGGTAAGAACATTACAATCGTTAAATATAAGAATAATCACGCATGAAATTTATTCCAACGCATTGTCTATGAAATTTAGTTGATCAGAAAATTCGCATTACATTTACTGAATTCGGAAACCAATTAATACATACTGAGTTATGTGAACATCATATTATTTTTGAACATCAATGCTAAAAATTAGAAGGATGTACCACAATTACAAGACTGGAATCAACGTAATACCTTACAACTAATTCCTGAGGTATATGTTAAACATAAAACTAGAATTCCGTTTTATAACGCATGAGAAAAATAGTGTCGCTTAGAAGACACGCAAAAAAATAAAGTCCGCATATTTTAACAAAAACACATGCTTCACTGACACCTAAACTTCGCTATTTGCTTGCAGGTGACGCAGCGGTTGATCAGCGTTGCTCGACCTGAGCTGCTGACGGCGGAGTAATGCATCTTCAGCGCGAAAGCGATCCGCTAACAGATGAAGTTCTCGGCGAAGGTAGAAGAAAGATACACCTAAAGCCAGAGTTAAAGGAAAAAGAAAAAGAATACCGAGGTCGGACACCCTATCCGGTAGGATGTCGACGAGCGCGTTGGCTCTCAGCCAGTCCTCCGAGACTCTACCTTGATGGCTCTCTAGGGCATTCGTTAGTGCCTCCACCGACACATGGGTCATCCTATTTCCCATCGTGGACGACAGGAACGTGAGCGTGCTCGGTCTGAAATTGAAACAAACACAGAGTTCAATTAGCATGGCCTCATAATAAAAAATTTTTGAATCAATTTTTATCACGTCAAATGAATGAAAGAAACCAATAGTGACAGCTGGTGGCAGCTGCAATGAGAAAAAAAAATAAACATCAAATCGGGAGCCAGCCTTCGCTCCCACAGCAATGAGGGGTCGCGTTTGTAAACACAGGATGTTATTGAACCGAGCAAGGCTCTCGGGCAGATGTAAACCTTGGTGGTAAAATTAATGTGTACAGACTCAATCACGCACGTAATAACACGGTACACCAAAAACGAAACGAAAATATAAGGTAAATACATACGGTTATATAAGGAAAGTTCCAGTTAAAAATATACGTAAAATTAACATCGAAAAGAATCACACAATAGAATAATGTGGACCTAGTAACATCGTCAGTCGTAAGTCGCATAGTTTTCATTCAACACTTTTTACGTAAAGGTAGTACATGATTTTTATTACTCCTAAATGTTTTATTGCCTATTTTGATTTCTACGTAATTTCGGTTAATTTTTGTTATAATACCCGGACCGTTCCAGGCTAGATCTAGCTTGTTTTTTCGCATGTGATTTCGCAATAAGACACGGTCATTGAGTTCAAAATTTTTATTTTTGCGTCGAAGGTTGTGATACATGGTTCTTTCACTGGTGTTATTTATTATTGTAGCTCTAACGTTTTCAACAATGCGGGCAGCTTCCTGAGCTCGAAATCTTATTATATCAACGTTCGTGTCGTGACTGTAATTAGGTTCGAAAGTTACAGCGCTAAAGCTCGGACACGTATCGCGATTGAAAACAATGAACGAGGGTGTATCCCCCAATGTGGTATTTAAACTATTGTTTATCGCGTTCTCTGTGCTGTTGAGACACTGATCCCATTCCGTATGCGCCAAAGAATTTATGTATAATTTTAATAGATTCGTAATTTTGCGATTATTACGTTCAACAATAGCGTTACTGTGAGGACTCCAAGGGAGGACCTCTTTTTTCGCAATACAATGAATTTGAGAAAATTTTTTAACTGCCGCAGACTTAAATTCAAGAGCTTGGTCACTTAGAAGTGTTTTAGGATAGCCAAAGGTTGAGAAGCAGCTGTCCAGACAAGAGACAACTGTATCTGCTAATCGATCTGCTGTCGCGTAAAGCTTACAGTAACGCGAAAATAAATCAATTAGGATGAGAATATTTTTATTTTGCTGATCTGTGACAGGTAGAGGACCAAGAAAGTCCATTGATACCACCTCGAACGGTTCTTTAGCGATGGGAGCGTCTAATATTTTAATAGGTACAGTACTACTGGCTTTAAGAATCTTACAGACCTCACACATTTGAACAAATTTATGTATGATACTCTTCTCTAATAAATGAAAATAACGTAACTTAAATTTAAACAACGTATGCGTGGCATCAGTATGATATAATGAATGTATACTGAGCACCGCCTTATGCATGAGCGATGTCGGTATAACCGAAGTGAGAATAGTACTTTCCCTAGAGTCTATTTGTCGTCGTCTATAAAGTATGTCGTTCAGAATTAAGTATTTTTGTAAGTCAGGGATCGTAGATTGTCTACTAGATAGTAATGCGTCCTTAACCTCAGAACAGAATGGGTCTAGTTGTTGTTCATTTCGAAATTCGTCTAAAGTCCATGATACGTCTTTTAACTGAGGTACGTAGTCGGTCAGTCGTGGTTTTTCAGTCGCCTCTGGCGCCACTTGATTAGAGGGCGTCGCGTCTGTTTCGTCTACGTCGGCGGTCAGTGCACCACGGCGTGTAGTTACTGCGAAGGCGTCAACCTCATCGAACTCTGAGCATTCTTCAAGATCAGAAATAGTTAAATGCTCGGGTAATCTACTTAGGCAATCTGCAATTAGATTCTGTTTCCCGGGGAAATATTTTACTACGGGTTCGAAAGATTGAACTGTTAGACACCATCTAGACATAGCCGAATCGTCAGGAAGCTTTTTGAAAAACAAGGGCTGTAAAGGTTTGTGATCAGTGTAGAGATAGATCGGATATCCAAGAATGAGATATTTAAATGCTTTCAGCGCGCTTACAATGGCGAAGAACTCTTTTTTCGTCGTTGAATAGCGCTTTTGTGTTGAGTTTAGACTTTTACTGTAGTAAGCAATAGCCTTCATAGATTTATTTGAGTCATTATCGTGTTGCAAAAGTACCGCACCGATACCAAAATTAGATGCATCAGTAAATACATGGAAGGGCTTACTGAAATCAGGATGCCGTAAAACGGTATCTGATGTCAAAACAGATTTTATTTTCTCAAAAGCTTTCTGACATTCAGGCGTCCAGATAAATTCAACGTTTTTTCGTAATAACTGATAAAGTGGATATGAAATTGAACCAAACATTGGGATATGCGTCCTAAAGTAGTTTGCTACACCTAAAAAACTTTGCAATTCCTTCACATTTCTTGGAATCGGAAATTTTTGAAGCTTCTCTGATTCTTTGCATCGAATTCCGTCTGCCGACACGATGTGTCCAAGATATTCAATTGAGCTTTTTAGGAAATGACATTTTTCAAGTTTAAGTGATAAATTTCCACCACGTAGCTTCTCAAAAACACTCTGTAAATCTTTCAGATGTTGGTTCATGGATTTGGAAAATACTAGTATATCATCAAGGAACACAAAACATAATTTACCGATGATATTTGTAAGAACAGAAGAAATGATTCTTTGGAAAACTGATGGACTCGAGGATAACCCGAATGGCAACCTCTTGAACTGAAATTTCTCGTAACCGATACTGAACGCGGTGAATTTACGGCATTTTTCTTCCAACTCGACCTGATGAAAGGCAGAGCGGAGGTCGAGACTTGAAAAAATGCTATTACCACCTAGAGAGTAAAGTACTTCGTCCATGCGTGGGATGGGGTAACATTCCTTGATAATTATTTTATTCAGTTCGCGGAAATCAATCACGGGACGTATCTCGCCCGACTTCTTTTTAACAACAATTAAAGGAAAATTGTATTCAGAGCTCGATGGTTCAATTATTCCTTGATTCAACATCTGTTTATTGGCTTGCAACAATTCGTTTTGATACTTATGTGGAATTCGATATGGAGGGATGTTAAGTACTGGAGCATCAGGTTTTAATTCAATAGCATGTCGCATGACATTCGTGACTGCAATATTTTCGCCTTCGAGAGTAATTACGTCTCTAAAATCGTTTAATAAATTTATCAGTAATGGTTTAGCATCATCATTTTCACAATTTACATCGTCACACGTCAGAGGACGTCTCTCGTTACTACCTCCTTCTGATACAACATCTTTGTCTGCATTAATTCCCACTTCATCAACACGATTATCGTTACCACAATGCCTCGTTTCTGCAGATACTAAACCAACGTCTTTACCAGAGATGGCATTGAAACTTCCACCATTAACACTGTCGACTTTGGGTAGATCCGCATTATCTTGGGCATCGCACAAATTTGCATCTCGCACAGCTTCGTGCACGGTAGATAGGTAAATCTCGTGTTCAATTTCCATGTCGTTAATTTCTTCAATCGTACTTAACATCGTATTGTCGCTCAAATATACCACGTCCTCCGAGACGTTCAAAAGCATTACAGGGACAAACCCATTTGACGTGATATCCACAACAGATTCGGCGACATAAATACCATTCGCGAGAATTGTCTTATTCATAATATACCTTCCGGGCTTAGCCTTTTTGACATACCCATTAATAACACGTAAACAATTTCTGGGCATTTCCACTGCTCCACAATGAACGACTATTTCTCGTTTTCTACTATATTTCAAACCTCTCGCATGTTCCTTAGTTTCTCTTATTTTCGTCGCATGCTGTTTATTTTTTACTTCCCCATTATTCTCTCGCCCTATCGTTGGGCCTTGGGTACCCTTCTCTTCTGCAGTATTTATCTCTATACTATTATTATCGCCACTTTCCTGGCTCGCAATTTTTGATTCTCTCTGCTTCAGCAGATATCTCCTTATTTTCCTCCTATTCGCAAGCATGTCCGCCATCAGACATTCTGGATTACTTACGGTGTTCCAAAATATCTCCTTCCTACTTTGCTCGTGCAATTCCTGCACATCATGAAACGGTACTTTTACGCCGTCGAGAACAATGAATCCTTTTTTGAAATTAATCACCGCATCTTGTAGAATATCCCTACCGAGGATTACATCATATTTAAATTCGGCATCTTTCAAAATCAAAGCGCTGGTATTGATTTCCTTACTATTAGGCAGCGTAATACAAAGATCGAGTTCTCCTGATACCTGGCTTTTGGAATTTACACCCCGGATACTCAAGACACTAGGCTTAATTCGCTCGTTTATACCTTTTAAATTCCGGTAACTCACTAAACATCTGTCGCTACCGCTGTCGATTAGAGCGCTCATCAGTTTGTTATCATTACGTAATATAATTGTAGGCTTCTTAGAACGCCGTACTGAAAATAATCCATCGCTTTCTTTCCTTAAACGACCTTCCTTCATTATCGTCGCTGACAGACAAACTTCTACAGGTAGTTCAGAATTTGCACCTACATCAAGTTCTTGTTCACCTAGTAATTCGAATTTATTTTTACACAAGAAAAGCGGATCCACCACAGCAGTCGACTTTATAATAGTAT
The DNA here is from genome assembly GCA_030386875.1 of Morinoia aosen. Classification (NCBI taxonomy): domain Eukaryota; kingdom Metazoa; phylum Arthropoda; class Malacostraca; order Amphipoda; family Talitridae; genus Morinoia; species Morinoia aosen. Next base: position 21,252,096 of record CM059578.1, on the reverse strand, counting down.
CTGGTTTCAACACCACATTTTTGTTGACGGGGATAGCAGCTCCAACCCCGGGCACTGGCAACTCCTTCTCTACTCCAAGACACTCTGCATTTTCCGATTTTTCTTTGTCTACTCTAAAAAATTTTCACCCTCGCAAGATGCAGCGTAGTACGCTTCACCTCGTCCTCTACTACGACCACGCGAAATACATTCACGTGCAAAATGACCCGTCTTCCCACAAGTGTAGCAAGCATGACCTCGGAAATTTGATTTGCTTTGGCCTCTTTTACTCGTGCACATACTTTGAACATGACCTGCGGTATTGCACAGTGAACAAAACGACTTAGATTTATCATTATTAGTCTGTTGTGGGTTTACCACCTGAGCCTCGTGGCACTCCAAAGAACCTAAAGGTCTATCTCCGAAGTAAGCATGCTGTCTTCCCCTTGGAAATCTAGCAGGTCTCCAATTGCTTCTGAAAAATGGTCTCCGACCTTGAAATCGTCGGCTGGTATTTTGTGATGCATAGAAGACCTCGGGGGACGATTCTTTCTCATCCCACTCTCCCTCTTCAGGCACGACCGCAAGATAAGTCTCTCTGGTTTGATACGGGTACTGGGTATTATTTTTGCGCGCAAGTATTTCTCTTCCCTCAGGGTTATTACGCACAGCGGAAACTAGACGAGCTAACAACTCTTCAGAGGTATTGAACGGTTTCGAGAAGATTTTTTTACAAAAGTTTTCTTCCAAAAGGGGACCTAGAATGGCGATAGCAAGACTGAAAACTACTAAGTCACCAGAGAATTTTTTGAGTTCGTTTTGATTTGTACTAGCAGTTACAAATGGATGTCTTTGTAATGCTACTTCATTACTATTGAGAATGTGGTCACTCAAATTTCTTATTTTCGATATTGCCATAACCAATTGAGCAGACAATCCTTCGTTTCGTAACAGCCGTAGCTGATTTAGGTCACAAGCTAAAGCATGTACAGATCGTTCACCTTTCGATACATAGATATCATCGAGAATATCGATAACCTGATCAAATGAATAATTAATAGCAGGGTCTACTAATTTTGTGACGACGCCATTAAAGTCGCCAACGCTTTTGTGTGCGCTGCGCACAAGTAACTCTTTTTTGGCGTCATCGGAAGTGACGTCGGGCAACAAACACATGTACGATTTAAGATTTGCCACATGCGTTCTAAAGGTTTTTGTTTCACAAAAAATCGGGTCTCTGACCCTCTGACGGCCCTTAAATAGAGGTAGCTCTGCACTGGACAGTATAGTACTCCCCCGTTGTAAAGTGGTTGTTACACTACCACCTGTCATCGGTCCGCTAGAGGACGTCATTGTACTAACACTTGGCGTACTGAACGACACAGTCTGCGTACTAACAGTGGTCGTAATTACCGTCGTGGTCTGTGGTCCAGACATAATCACACTTGATGGAGTATGTGCGCACGTACCAGGTAACGTACCACTAAATGCTGGAACAGAAACCCTTCCGCTACCAGTAATAGTACTCGTAGAACGGATAAATTCTGGTTCTGAATCTGAGTCTCCCATCAGTTATCGTAACAAGAAAACAAGTCTTTCGCACAATGCTAAAAAATGAATAATGCCACAGTCCAACGCAAGATTCCTACGCCACAAAAAAAAATAAGACTGCAGAACCCCAAAAAAAAACTTTACCTCGCAAAAATAATCACATAACGTAACGCTAAAGACACACGTTACACCAAACGTGGAGATAGTACACGGTTAAATCTCCAATTACAAATCACTGAAAATTGAAATCCCAAAATTTTTTCTTGCTACTTGCAAACCGAACCGAAATCAATTACTAACAAGGAACTCGTTACACGAATTCAAAGGTATCGATCCCAACAATTTCTGAAACAATAAAAAGTAACAAAATAAAAACTGACGAAGTCACGGAAAATTACCTAACAACTTCAACAAGAACAAAATAGTTATAGAACACTTAACTGATAATACAGCAACGCAGCCAAGGCAGTGCAGCAGCCACAGGGAGCAGGCAGAACAGCTACAGCTGATGTCAAGGTCGCCCGAGTAGACTGCCCAGCAACAGCAGTACCAGACTCGGCGCAGCTTGTCTCAAGGTCGCCTGCGTAGCACAGTCACAGCACGGCCAGATGCGAGACTGCCGAACCCCAGGTCACACACGCAGCGACGTCACACAGCGGATTAGCAGTTTTTAGCACGTAGCACGTCTCTTGTATTGTTTACGTATGTTCACGTTTCCTGAATGTGCGTAATTGCACAGATCACTGTTTATGTACACGTATTAATTACGTTACACAGTTTCTTTATAAACTTTAAGTAAACACACTTGGGTATGCAATCTAGTTATCACATACACGTTTCACAAATGTTCTCGAAGATGTAGAATCACTGCAACTGTTCGTAGAATTTTTCTTAACTCAGCTACTTATGCATACAACTGTCGAACGACCACGTCACTATTTCCGATGGAAATTTACGCACAATCTCATCACGCAGTGGTCTCCCTCCTGCTCCAGGTCCACACGCGCTTTGTAGGGCACTCCTACGGGTATTTGCAAATCAAGTTTGTAAGAATCGAGCATATCTATTTCAGGAACACGTTTCACAATAAATCTGAACACATTATTATAAACTTGCGGTGCTTCTTCAATTTCTCTTCCCGTTGCCGCAGTATTCTCCATAACAGAGTTGCCGAGTTCACCAAAAATATTCACGTCACACGAAGCGAAGCGTAGATCACCACACGTAGAACTTCCTCCAACCTCTGTAGACACGCGACCTCCAAAACGTCGTCGATAAAACAGGTTGAAATTCCCGATATCTTCAATTACCGTACTCGCACCATCCAAATCACAGCACAAGTACCAAGTATAATACACGTCGTGGGTACGTATGAACTGATCCACCAGTGTGCCGTATCTAAGGGTGGGTAGTGAGTAGAACGAGTAGACTTCAACGTGTACTTGACGTAGAGATACAGTAGATCCAAATGCGCTCTGAAGCGCTGAACACGGGGCATTTATACACACAAATTGCTGACTCAGCGGCGCACGGTGCCCAAGTCGCACCAGGCGTGGCACTGAACGTACGTACTAACATGTGTACGAGGATAAGTGCGTGACCGTATTGGCACACTAGTGTAGTGCAAATTATCATATCATCTCGTACGCTCTAGAGTATATTATAACAACCGCACCTAAGCCTCGCGTACTTCTGGAAATATTCTGTACTTGGGAGCCGTTGTAGGAAAATCGTTTTCATGTTTCTGACTAAGGTAGACTGTTATGTGCCAATATTTTTAGTACGGAAATTTTATATGATTCATGCCATAATAAAAGATATTTTCTCCGATTCCCTCGATTGGAATGCTAGTTTATACTGATTAGTTTACGCTGATATTTGCGCACATGCTTACTCATGTATGTGTGTACTTGTGCACGCTATGAGTACGTAGATAGGTCAATGTGTCACTACGTAATACTTAATTTCACTTGATTATTGTACAGCATTCATAAAAATATATGTATACAAATATATTTGTTGCGCGATCACCCACATATGATAAAGAAGACGCTCATCAACCAATGATCTTTTCGATACAATATTTAATAAAACATCGTTACAATATTTCATTAGAAATTGTAAGCAGCAACACATACTGAAAAAGTTGTCACAAATTTCCTTTGCTCATTATTCTATATTTCAGAACATCGCACAACATTCTTATAGAACGCGCATATATTGTGATTGCCTCGATGCATGGAAATGTATTTGTGTATGTTTACGTGTTAGGTGTATGTATGTGCGTGGGTATGTATGTGCATGTATATGTGTATATATTTACATGTATATATGCATATGTGTGTACTAAATTGACAACTGGCATTTTAACTAGAGATGATGTTTTTTTTTCTATTCACTCTCAACTTGTAACATTACCTAACTCGTCATCTCTTTATTGTTGTAAAGCATTCACGTAAAAAATCTATACATTTGTTGTGTGATCATCCATTTATATTTAAATAAAATGCTTATCAATTAATGACCGATATGTTAAAATTGTTTAATTATAAATACAAATCTTGTAATTTTAGGGGTCCTCATGCTTATATATATGTACATCAATTTTTTTCCTGCTTCCTTAAAATGACATTTTTGAACATCTTCTGAAACAAACAATTCTTATATCATTTCCTGGCGTCAAGAATTGCGAAGTTTTATATCATGTATATGTAAATTGTCAAAAGTGTTATAAGCCCACAATGAAAATTCATCGTCCATGAAATTGGTTGTCTCTTATCATTATCATTACATGTATCATCAAATATAGGTTAATTAGGAAGCACGTTATAATTATCATTACATGTATTATCGAATGTAGATTAAACAAGATTAGGAGAACATTGCCCTCAATCATTTATTTTCGACTAGTGACATTAGTATTAACTTTACGATATTTGAAAAATCAATGACAGTACTTTTCACTATCTCTATTGGGAAATGAAGTATTTTTCTTTTTTTTTTCTTCTCATGATATTTATATAGCTCTCTAAGCGTACCGTCTGATTTGTTCAGTTCGTACTCACGCTGCAAATTTCTTTTGGTTTTGCTCAACTCTTTTATCTTGTCTGTTATCCATTTAGAAATTCTTTGCTTAACTTTCTTCGTAGTGAAAGGTGCGCATTCGTTAAGGGCTGATACGAAATTTTCATTAAGCGAAACTTGTAGATTGACATCATCGGTGTATTCCATGCCTTGAAATTCACTCCATCTGTCGAATCGTTTTTCTTGAAATATTTCAGGGGAATAGTGGTTTTTCATGCGATATGTAATGTAACTAGATTTCTGTTTCTCTTCTGCAATATTGATTCGGCATTCTATCGAATGGTGATCAGAAAAGGATGGTAAGATCTCTGTGCTGAGTACTGCTTGGTGATCGTTTGTAATTGCTAGGTCAAGAAGAGTTTTGGAAGTGTTAGTAATGCGCGTTGGTTCTTGAACCAATTGTGAAAGATTAAGGAGATCATCCCAGACCCCTGCCAGGCCTCTGTCGGTCCGGTGAGCTTATTTTGTTTTGTGGTTGGAAAAGAATCTTTAGGTGGTGGACTATTTGGTCCTAAAATTTTATGGCGCGAAGGACACTAGATCCCTCCCAGGGGGGGGGGGGGGGTAATCTAGTGTCCCCCCCTGGACTAAAAGACTAAAATCCTGAATTTTCGAACCCATTTCGACCCCATATAAATGTCCAGAAATACGACTCTAACTGTTTTCTGGGAACTACAGAAATTCATCAAAAAGCCTTTCCGACTCCGCTCAGTAAAAACTTAAGTTGACCCGGTTTTAACTTTTGAAAGAATGCACCCAACGACTTCAAATTACTCTCAAATGAAAGAATGAAACATTTCACTTTCCATATTGTACACACGACTCTAACTGTATTGTCCAGAGATACTACTCTCATATTAAGATTTTTGGGAATTGTTTAGATTTTAGGAAAATGCTTCACTTTAGGAAAGGTCAAAAACCTGCAGTGAAATATTTTATATACTAGTAGTGAAATATTTTATATCTTATATAATACGATGTGTTGCGGGGCCAGTTATAGGTAAAAGCGCGAAAAAACTGCGATAGACGTTGGAATGTATAAGCCGTTAAGCCGGCCGTCGCTTGGGCATGGGAACAGGCCTCGCACGAAGGCGCGATACGAGGGTTGGCCTTAAACAAAAGCCGCAACATCTACACCAATGAACGCTAGCCAAGCGATCACGCGAGAAGGTGTGGCACAAGAAAGCGGGCACCTAGCCAATGAAATTTCGAGACGTCAGGACAAGGAAGAATTCCTCCAATCAGCTGTAAAATGCTGTCATTGTAACTGCGAATATTCGTGAACATTCGAGAAGGATCCGAGACGCGCATATATAAGGAGGGTAGATGGAGACTCGAGAGGGATTTTCGGCTCGGTGACGCTTCGAGAGAGACGTATAATCAAGGAGGTGTTTTGCAGCCGGAATACCGGCAGATGCCGGTATTACCCGGCATAATACCAAGTCCGGGTGTTGACTGCAAACTTTCGACATGAGCAGCTAAAATCCAACATCCAAAGTGAAAGTTACCCATCGAAGTTTCGAGAGGAGGCGTCCAGTGTATCAGCAAACTTCAAAGTACTAACGTGCACCCGGAGTCGTTCGAAGCACCTCAGCTGCGCGGTATTAATCGACAAGCGTCAAGGTGTCAACAATTCTACAGAAAGCATTCCATTTGCTCCTATATCAACTCCAAATTCGCAACAACTCCGCCTTCTCCAGCAAGACAATTGTCCACGTTTATCTTCAAGCCAGCAGTAATGTCGGGCGCTGAGAGCTCTGCAGTGGCGGGCAGGCGTTGCGTCGCATTTCTCAACCCGAGCGCAAGCACAGCCAGGCCGGCCGGCCGCAGCATCGCCGAACGAGAAGAGACGACTTAGTCCGCGTATAGGCTTCAGAATTGAAGAGGAATCCAGCATTCATGGAATGGAATTGGGTCAGCTGCAGCCGCACGTCACAGCAGAGGGGAAAGTGTATAGTTGTCGGCAGGGAGAATTCGGAAAACGAGAGCTCTTAAGTGCAAATTGAAAATGGAGAGTTACACACAGAAAAGTGTTAGCACTTGGCGAGTGTTTATAGTAGTGAGAGCTCTTTTAGGTGGTGATTGAAGTTCAATTTCGGATGTAGATCAGCACACAGAAAAGTGCCTTTCAAAGTATCGTGAAGAATCATCTAATTTATAGGCAATCGATTACCTGTGTTTATTGAGTCGAGAATCGACTTCCCGTTGTATGATTCGACACCGTGTCACAATTCCAGGTTAAATCGTGATGTATTATTCTCGCAAATATTATGATTTGTGTTACTGTGGAGCCGGCTGTTTGTGTGCGCGTAAATCGTTGTCAGCGAAGGAGTATGTGTAACTCGAATTTTCGGTAAGCATCACATTTATGTCAGTGCCCTTTCAAATCATTTCGTTCCCATGCCTTGTGTGTTTATAAACGTGTTTCCCAATAAAGTAATGTAAATCTTAATAACTCTTTTATTCTCCATGTCTGGTATGCAGGTGTACGCAAGCATAAAGGATAATACTATAACATGTGTGGGGGTTGCAATTCCCTCAGCGTATGGGCAAGGGGGGAGGGGGGGGGGTCCTAAACCCGCCCCTCGTCTCCGTATCGCAACATAAAAACAAAGCAAAAATGGAAATGAAAAATTTGAAACCGTAACTTTGTTAACAATGCTTTAAGAATTCTATAACTGTCTTTGGTTTTGTTCTGGCATAAAAACTCAACGAGTTCTATTCATTTGAAATTTCAATAAAAATGAACTACAAAACCAATACGTCCGATTTAAAAAAAAACTAAGGCCTGAATCTAAAAAATTAAGTGATTAAATTGTGTCTCTTTTCAAAAGTTACATATCATAGTCAAATTTCATATGAATCAGACTACAAATATAAAATTTCATAAACTTTTTTCAAAAAATAAAATTTTTGATTCATTTTAATTTTTTGGTAATTACAATTCACAGTGTGAATATGAAGTTATGCATGGAGATCATCGAAATAAAAATGCAAACAGCATTCAATTACATAAATTGTCCATTATGTTACACTTCAACAAAAAAATTTGTTTTTTGGCCTATACTCAAAACCTCTAACTTTCAACATTCAAAACGTTTCTCCTCATTGAGTTTTGATGCTAGAACAAAACTAAAGACAGTTTTAGAAATATCGCATGTGTGTAATTTTTTACAAATGTTAAAATTTCGAACCGTACTATGGTTTGCAATGTTTTAAGGATTCTAAAACTGTGTTTATTTTTGTTCTAGCATCAAAACTCAATGGAGAGATACGTTTTGAAATATCCATAAAAATGTACTCAAAACTTATTTTTCGTACAATAAAACTAAACCCTAAATCGAAAAAGTTACAGGAATAAAAAAGTTTACTTTCAACATATACATATACTCTCCAATTTTCAAACGAATCGGACGAAAAAAATGGAAAAATCCGGATGATCCCCTTACGTCTCTGCAGCATCTTGCTCAGCTGATTGTTTTTATTTGTCAGATCTACTTTAAAATCTCCGAAAACAAAGAAAGACTTTTTGGCAGCAGAGATTAATTTAAGTGTATTTTCAATGAAATCTAATGTTGGACGTAGAGATGCTGACGGATGTCGGTAAAGACTGCCGATATTGAAAGGCTTATGTTTGTTTACCTGAACATTGAGCAAAATCATTTCTATATCTTTGCATTTTTCTTTCATCGGAAATAAGGATGTTGAGTAGACATCTTTGATGAAAATGCATGAACCGTTACCTTCCCTACTCTTGACTCCGTCATAACGGTACAATGTGTAGCCGGTAATGCTGCAATGTGAACTTTCGATTCGTCGATCGAACCATGTCTCAGATACGCATAAAATATCGATCTCGTTAGTGATCAACATTACCCTTATATCATCCATTTTACCATTTAGACTGCGAGCATTTATGTGCAATATTTTTTGATATTATTGATCTCCATAGGCCGATCTTTAGTTGAGTTGTTGCATTTGCGAAGTATTGTACAGCATTTGATATTAGCCTCTAGGTCATTGTTGCCACATTCACTGGTTGTGATTTCAGTTTTAGGAGAAAATTCAAATTGATCATTGTAATTTAGTCACAAAATGGGGGCGGGAGCAGCACGATTTTCATAACGCATTTTTACTAGAGCGCTATAGTGGACCTGTTTCCGGTGTATGCTCACCGGAGGACAATTTATCAGAGAATTTGATGTGGGGAGATTGTTGTCTTCCAAATCCCATCATCTTTTTCATCAAATATGTGAATTGGTGTTCGCGCCACATTAGAAAGTATTTGGGGTATGAGGTCTCCAAGTGCGTGATCGAAGACTTTTCTATCGATGTATTTCTCGATAAGTAGTTCGAAACTGCCACTGTTCTTGTCAACGAATTTTGCATACAGATGTCTGTTTCTGGAGCTCTCAGTTATGATGGCTTTTTTCAGAGACATATAATTCCATTGCGAGGTTTGTTGTGATGTGAGCTGTGTCGTTACTGCGTGGAGGAGACAGTGTCCGTCACCTAAAGTGTAGGCAGGCTCCATTTTGAGTGATCGTTGCAAGTCATCCAGTGTGTATCCAACGCGTGTGTAAATTTGGTTCACTACTGATTTTTCGGTATCAGTATAGGCTTGGTCGTACGTTGGGGGCCTTGAAGAGGCAGGAGATTTTTCTAGGGGTCGTTTTCCATTGCAGCGATTCTCTAAGTGATTGCCCACAGGATTTTGATTTCCGGAAAGAGGCTTGAACAAAAAGTTTTTCCGAGTTATTTGATTTTCTTTGGAATGGTTTTGAATATCGTTTTTCGCTTGACTTTCCCCTGTTTCTGCGTACGTACTGGAAAGTCGAGGATTGGTTGAAAAGGAGGGAATTTCACAGTCACTATTTGTGTCTGTTGCAAGCAGCGAAAATTTATTGTCCGTACTTAGATTATAGTGGTCTGAGATTGAGTTTGGGTAAGGCTCAGGTTTATTCACGTTCCCACGCTGTGAGTAGGTAAGTTACTCAAATCTCTGCTTGATGACGTTTTCAATTTTGAAGGGTTTGGTGTACCATGTGCATTGACGTGCGTAAGCTTATTTTCTTTTTCAAAGTTCAAAGTAAGAATATTTGTTTCATTCTGTGAAGTCTTCGATTTGCTGGAGTGATCCACAATTCCACTTATTGCTTGACATTTGTTGAAATGATGACAATGTGGCACGGTGATTAGCAATGTCGATTTCATCACGAGTTGTCCAAGAAAACAAAAGTTTTCGTCCTGGGTACCATTGGAAGTAAGTGAGTGTGTCATCATTTTTCTATTCTGGGTAAGTTTGAAATTGAATCAAGTTTAAACCCAGGTTTTTGTAAAATTTCATCGCTTTGTCGGATTCTTGTGCACTGCAAGCATTGGCAATATTAATACGAAAAAGTGCGTACTTACTTACAATTAGTTTTTCGATTCGAGCTAGGTCTGAGGGCAAGTGGCAGAGACCCTCAATACTTAGTATATAATTTTTAAATCTAGGCAAGCGATTTATAGTATAGAGAAGGTCTGTGGGAAATTCCACAACTTCATTTTCGTTATCAGTTTTATTTTTATTTTCATTAATAACCGACAAGGAATAAAAGTCTTACAAGGTTTAATATTTTAGTAAGGAGCCGTACAAGGTAGTTTTTACCTTTAGGCCTTCAGAAGTGAACACATCATTGTTCATAAGTGGTTTTAAGTTCTAAGTTATTACAGTTTTAAAGTTTCAATCGTTTTAAAGTGCAATAGTGTGCGACAGTCGCTCAAAGACAGTAGAAAAGATGCTTCGCAACGTCAAGGCTCGGAAAAAGCAACCGAGCGGCATCTCAGCACGGCAGAGCAAGGTGTGCTTAACAGAAACGTTGCCGCCAGAGCGTGAAGCCAGAGTAAGAGGCCACATGCCGACCTGAAGCGAAACAACAACAAGGTAAGTTCAGATCAGGTACAAAAGAACAAGACCAGAAACAAAAGTACTATTGTCAGAAAACAACTTCAGAATATCAATGTAGACAACACACCTACACGAACCCGCAAGGCCTAGGTGAAGTTGCACGTTAGAGGTGAGGAAGACGAGACGCTGGACTGAAGAAAGAAAACTGCCAGTGGAGTGCCCCCAGTGTCAATGGCACGGAACGTAGAAATCATACTGAAGATAAACAAAACCAAGTTAAACGAATGGTACAACCCAAATAACGAACAAATAGAGCAAACAAAAACAAACAAATCCAAATGAGTCAGAATCAATATCGACAAATTAAACCTGCAATAACTCACCCAAGTTTATTGCCATACTTGGTTAGTATTATACCACTTTTAGAAGAATGTTACGAAATTTAGAGGAAAACAGTCAAAGGCAGGTGTTCAGGTAAGGACGGAAAGAATAGTTCAAGGTTTTTAATTTGATAAAAGTCATAGGCCCAGAGGAAACGAATTTTAATAAAACAGCTCAAGGATGAGTAGTAGAAGCACATCCAAGTATTAGGAGCTGAATTTTGGGAATTTAGGTTTACTGAGATATGAGCAAAGCTCAATCTCTAATAAGTACGGCGAGATGCCGTTAGTTCAATTCAAATTCAATGAGAATTGAGCAACGCTCAATCTCTAATAGTAGCGGCAATATGCCGTCAATTCAATATTTTATAGTTCAATGTTTAACACTCTTAGCACCTTTAAGAAATTTAAATAAACCCAAAAATAAACGAAATTGAATAACAGACGCAGTCACGCAAACATAAAAATAGTTGAAACACAGAAGCAGCAAGAAATTAAGGATACTCGGGTATTGTGACAAATTAGAGTGTTGACACCGGCAGGACGACTCCAATGCAGCAACAGACCAGCGCTCACCTTAAATCCTAACTAAAAATTGAAAAACTCCACCGACATTACTTCCCACTGACTGCAAACGACCGAAACAACAGAAAGAAGCAAAGCGACTCGGCTAACTTCACGCCACGGTTCTGACCGACAAGGGCACCTCGCGAGCATGTGGGAGATTTTCCCACAGGTCATCAATGCGCCCTGAGGGAACAGCTTGGATCCAACACGAGCGATCGATGTCCTTTCTTCTGATTGTGCTTAGGATATTGTCAACTAAGAGTAAAGTATCATAAGGTTCGCGACAGTTGGAGTTGACTTCAGAAGAAATACTGGCAGGTACCACAGATGCAAGGTCGTGAGAACTTATGTGTGAATTTAAAGCAAAAAGTTGCTCGGTTAAGATCTGAATATTTGATACTGTAGGAAAAATCGACGACGGGCTTGGAGGCTCACGTCATCTTAGAGATTTGTTGGAAGACGCTGCTGCTAGAGACAGGTTGTGAATAATTTCATGAATTTTTTGAGAGCTTGTAATTTGAAGCGGGTGCAAGTACCCATTTAAAGAAGTACCACTGTTTTTGCACTGCTCTGTACTGAAAATTTTCCTTTGTTCTAACAGCTTACACTCTGGGGTATTCTACTGCCAGTATCGGTTTGTGCGCGAACATTATCGAACATATAATCCGGAGGATGAGAAGAGTCCGCTAAGCTTGAAATACCTGGACAGGATTCCTTATTAATAACAACTATTCTGTCCTGTACCACTGATGAGGATGGCGTTGGTGTCCTCGTCGCTAGCGGACAATTCGGAGCGTTATTGGTGATACAGAGCTGGGGCATTTTGCTTGGTAAGGCCGTATTTTTGCCTCTGAGAGAACCATTTTTTCTTTTTTTTTCGGGATATTGTGGAGGGCAACGTTTGTTCAGAGAATGCCACTTTCCGGGCTGCGAAGCGAGTCTCGTAGAGATGCATCGTGTGGTATATTTGCAAAGCTATAACTGGATTCTGAGAACGAAGTAGCTTTTGTATCTATATCGCTGATACTGACTTGCTAAATTTTACCTCGCTCTGCAAGTATTATATGAAAAGTGATGTAAATCCAAGCCGTTCATCGAGGTATTGAAGCCTACAGCTGAGAGAAGATGGGGTTGCCCTTTAATGCTGGAGGAAGGAGGCGAGGATCAGGGAGGGTGGGGGTAGACCGTGAACAATGACGTCTTCATGATGAAGGTTCGTTACGCTCAGTGGTGCTCTGAGTTCAAGATGTCTGTTTCTCAAAAATTTGCTGCACTCTATGTTACATTTTGTACGACCAGGTCAGTCTCCGACATGAGTCGTGATTTTTTCTAGTTGCCCGAGAGTTTTTTCCTGTTTGAGGGACGCTTCAGTTATTCAGCAGAATGAGATCAGGTGCAAAATGTGATATGATAATATTGAGGGAAAGCACATGTATTACATTTTGTCTCATTTATTGTTGAGGGGAGCGTATCGCAGTGTGCAGTTACATCTTCAGTCTTTTCCTTCGTTCGGATAGGCTTCCTTTCGCTGCAGTAATTTTGTATGATCAGCACAACCATATCATCTGTAGGATGACTAGCGCTTTGAGTGAGAAACATATTTGAATTTCAATGCGAGATAAGTCGCACTGTTATCCTATTTTCCCAGGCGATTGTGAAATATTTTTCAACTTCACGTTCATTCGGTATTCTTATAAAAATACGTAGCTCACTTCAAAATATCGGTGTCGGTAGGGAACGGAGATACGAAACACAATAATTTTTTCTCCCACATTTGCCATCTCAGCTGCGTAGGAAGCGAAAACAAAAATTTCCACTGAGAGGTTAGACATTTTCAAAATTTATCAAATCAAATTAATTTCTGTGGTTTCTTGGAGCGAAAAAGTTCAGGATTTCCCGTGTTCTGTACGGTCACAAGACGGGAGGCAGAGGTACGGGAAGGGAGGGGGGGGTATGAGCTCGGTGAGGGGAGACTTAGGGAACAAGGACACTTCAGACAGGCCTATCGTTCGAGACTGGGACGAGCACACTGTTTCACGCTTCTTGCTAGCACTGCTTTCTTGGCTTCACATTTAAATTTCACTGATTCAAGCAAAATGAGACAACAGATATTCTTTTTTCTTTTCGTAATTTAACGGGTAGCAAGTACATTCACTGATAGTGTGATTTATATGCTTGGTTAGATTCTTTTTCCCTTGCATTTTAAATGGTTACTGCATCATTTTTCCGGTACGTCAGACCACGACCGAGCCTCGACGAAATGCCGGAAAAAAATGAAATGTCGGAGTAACAGGTCTTTTCTTCGTAGCTCCAATTTTGGTTCTTTACAGATGATGTGGAGGTTCGCTATTGGTGTCGTCTTAAATGCGCCCGTACTAATGCACGTCGCCTCGCTTACGACAGCATCGAGTTCCCTTAGCACTGCTGCACTGGCAGAACCATACACTATACTTCCGTAATCAATTTTTGACCGGATCAGGGATCTATATAATTTAATTAGAATATCTTGATTTGCACCCCAAGTATATTCTGACACAGATCTCATCAGGTTCAAGTAATTTCTGCATTTTTCTTTCGTCTTATGAATATGAGCAATCCAGTTCAGTTTTCTATCTCATTGAAGACCAAGAAATTTAGAGCTTTCGACGGTTGGTATTATTTTCCCTTCTATTTGCAGGGTTGAAATAAGTGTTGGTTCGCTCCCTTTATAAAAATTCATTGCGGTCGTCTTCGTTGAGGAAAATTTGAATCCGTTTTTCATTGCCCATTGGGTGACTTTATTTATTGTTGTCTGTAACTCTGTTTGTACTTTAGTCATGTCGTGGTCTGCATATGCGATGAAGAGATCGTCCACAAACAGAGAACGGAACACTTCTGCTGGAATTTCACTTGCCAATGAGTTTATTTTTACTGCAAAAAGAGCGACACTTAAGGTGCTTCCCTGAGGCGTTCCTGTGGCTAGATCTTCAGCTTGAGAAATTTCCTCTCCATGTTTTACTTTAAACGTTCGATTTTTGAGGAATTCCCCAACGAATTTTGGCAGTCTTCCCTTAGACAGCTACCGCCAAATCTTTCATAATAACGTGGTGCCACGTCATGTCATAAGCTTTTTCTAAGTCAAAAAACACTGCCATGACAAATATATTATTGGCCAGCGACTGTCTAATGTACGTATTAAACCGTACAAGATGATCTACGGTTGCTCGATGACTTCTGAAGCTACACTTCACACTGGAAAGGAGTTTATTGTTTTCGAGGTATTCCATTAACCTTCTGTTGATCATCTTTTCGTATGTTTTGCATAAACTACTCGTCAATGAGATAGGTCTATAGTTATTAGGGTTTGTGTGATCTTTGCTGGGTTTTGGGATAGGGATTACGATTGCCTGTTTTCATGGTTGGTAGACATATTCGGAACTCCATAGTTTGTTGTATATTTTCAAAAGATATTGAAGAACATTAATTGGTAGATTCTTGATCTCAAGATTGCTGATATTGTCTGCTCCAGGTGTCATGATTTTGTTACTCTTGATGGCAGATGATAGTTCACACATGGTGAAAGGTGCTTTGTGTGGTTCTTTGTTGTCGTTTGTAAAGTCTATTGGGATTTGTTCGATAAGTTGCTTATACTGTAAAAATTGATTGGAGTAGTTGTTATTGGTGGATATGGTCTTGAATTGCTCGGCTAGTGTCTCCACGATGGCCTTCAGCGATGAGTATTGAACTCCATTTTCGCTTAGCATTTTTATTTGTTTCTTCACTCTTTCTCGAATTCTATTTATTTTCTCCCACACGCAGCTGCTAGGCGTGTTTGTGCTCAGAGTTGAAACGTATTCTCGCCAGCTGCTCTGTTTTGCTTCCCTGAAGGTCCTCACTGTCACTACCCATGCTCTTTTCCACTTGACTTTATCTTTCATTAGTTCCGTCATCTTATATTTCCTGTAGCACCTTTCTCTTTCCCGCCATGCTATTTTCAGTCTGCAGTCTACCACGGCTTTGCATAACACCGTCTTTTCTCGTATTTAGGCACCCATCTTTCAGCAGCGCAACTAAACCTTGTGGAAAGATCGACCACTGCCGCGTCCGGATCATCCGGTATTTCAAGTTCGTGGGCGTTTCTCCATATTTCGTTTTCGCGATATTGCTTTCAATTGCCCTTTCTGAAATTCCATCCCTCCTTTTCAACACCTCCGTCAGCCTGTCCCACTGAAAAGGTGAACACTACAGGGAAATGGTCGCTGCTAAGCACCAATGAGAGGGTGGTAAATTTTAGATCTGGTGTAATCTCAGAGGTAGTCAAGGTCAGGGCAATCACCGATCCTGAAGTATGGGTGGCTGAGTTGTTGTTAATAACGTTAAAGATGACTTGCCTTGGAAAATCTTGTATCAATCGTCCTCTTCGATCTATAGTATTATTTCCCCAGTCACTGTGATAGGCGTTAAAATTTCCCATCAGGATAACAGGTCTTGGCATTCCTTTGATTGCGTTAAAAAGCTCTTCAAGGTTTATTTTTGTTCTTTTTGGTAGGTAAACAGATGCTACAGTGATTACTTTATAGTGATTTAGGCATATACTTGCAGTAATAATTTGAGCTGGTGAATTGGTTTCAATTTCTTGAGTTGGTGGCGACGCGTGTACATATAGAGCCACTCCTCCATGGAACCTGTGGTTGTAATGGCCTGGCTTGCACAGACCATTATATCCCTGTATAGGAGACACAAAATCATTTTCATTAAATGCCTCTTGGAGAGCTATCACTGCTGGTTTGTGTGTGTCAACAAGGTTGATCAGGTCTTATTTTGACGTAGCCATCCCTTGCAGATTCCACTGGATGAACTTGATTTCTTCCTCCGCCATTACCTCCACTTGCGTCTGTTGCCTTCCTCAGAATGTTGACCGGGCTTCTTTCCCTCCTTTCGGCCTCTAGGAGATCTCCTTCTGTAGCTCTTTCCCGAATTTCCACGCGGCCGCTGTCCTTTATTTCCTCTTACTTTGGGGCGAATAGACTTTCGTAGCTCTTCTTCGTAGTTACTTCTGTCCTCTTCCTCCACTTTCCCTCTTGCCTCTCGCGTGAATTCATCAAATATCTTTTTCGTTTCTCTCACTCTGAACTCTCTGTCCTTTTCGCGGGTAGATGTCTCACAGCTTAGGCGGATTTTCGTGGTGTAAAGTCTTCCTGTGTTGGGTCTTACGCAAACTACTTCCGGCTCTTTCTGAGTTTCGTCTCCAGTCACGGACCATCTTCAGCTGTGGCCCCGTGTCCTTCAATGACTCTTCCTGTCGTTGTCTTCTTCTTGCTTTGCTGTGGTTCCGCTGCCAGTACCAGGTCATCTGCACGGTTTCTTTTTTTACTTGTTAGTTCTATTTTATCATGGTTGATAGGTATTGTTACTGCCTTGCTGTAATTTGTGGTGGTCTCTACAAGCTGTTCGCGAATATCACCACACAAGCTCAAAAGCGCCACCTCCAACAGGCCTCGCGAGCCTCTACCAGGTGACCAATCAGAGTACAAACTTGGCACGTTGGTGGGGGCGGTAGCAAAAGGAAAGAAGAGAAGAGAGTTAGAGTTTGACACAGATTGTGTCGGAAGAGAAAACGAGGAGAGAAAAGGAAAGAAATAGTAGAAGTTGAAAAAGGCGCATTTGAGCGCATAAATTGGTGATCGTGTGCATCATGTCATAAATATGTTAATACTTAGTTACAAGGATAAGGAAGGGGTGCCCATCAGGGCTTTATATAGTGAAAGTAATTCGTCTTTATAATTGTGACACGTAATATATACTCTACAGTAATTTAGTCGGCGGTGGGGGCTACAAGAGCAATCGGTGCACTAAATAAATTCAAGTTTGTCCTAGTGTTATTTCATGCCTATCCACAGGACCCTATATACACACATTATACACACATATACGTATATACATTTCTTCTATATATACACATGCATACACATATATAAATATACATATATATATATATTTATTTTTTTATTTATTTATGTATTATTATTTTCATTAATTTTTTTATTAATATCATTATTATTTATTTATTAATTATTTTTGTTTAATGTGTTAATTTCTTTATCTGTTCTTTTTTCTTGGCACGTTTGATGATTCCAGTATAAGAATAGGAGTAAAAGACTAAGTAGGAGATAACACAGATGAAATGGAAATATAGAGAAGAAAAAAGAGGTGCAAGAGAGATAGAAGATTAGAACCGGCTCTACTGGCGAGAATAGGCGCTGTTCTGAGCGAGCGACCTGTTTATGTAACTAAAGGGTAGTTAATTAGCTGCCAAGCATTCATTATTTGCAGTGCGAAGTTGTGAGGTCCAGAAATACTGTTGTTTTTACGGAAGTCGATTTTATATTGGTTATATGCCTTGTCCCTCACGCCTTCCGCCGTACCCCCCACGACAAGGGCGCGTTGCGGTAAGCGTCAGGGCGAGTGTCAGCTATCCTGAGTTATTGTTTTTCCTAAATGGTCCCCTTGATCCCCGTGATCATACGATCCGTGGCAAACAAGGAGACAATGTGTAATTGGCTCAAGTTTCAGAATATAGGTTGAGGTTCTGGGCCTCTAGCTCTATTTCTGCTGGATGGAAGAGATTTATTTACTTTGTCTCCAAACGCGAGTTTGTCCTTTGTTGCTTCTTCGTTTATCAGATCTTGAGTTGTATGGGTGTGAACATGATCAGAACGGGTCATTCTAAGGGTGCGTTCATACTACGAGCGGAGCGAGCGGAGAGGAGCGGCGCGGAGCGGAGCGGCAATAATGTTTGTACATGTTTGAATGCAGAAACGCTTGGCTATTCACACGACAAGCGGAGCGGAGCGGCGCGCTCGGGAAATTCGTTGGGATTTTTTGACGCTCGCGGCGAGCGTTTCTCCTCGGCTCCACCTTTGGATCGTCATATCTTACAGGGGTAGAATTGTCGTTTGAGCTAAAAAAATCTAAGATATGACTAATACTTTGTACAACTAATCATAGAAAAATTATGACTGATAGTGTAACATGCAATATTTTAGTGTAATTTAGCCCATTTGGGTTCACTAATAATTTATTTCTATTTTATAATGCTTTTTCTGATAAGTTACTCTATTATTGCTTCAGTTTAAGGATTTTTTTTTCATTTTTCTTGTTATGTAGTTTCATTTTTCTTGTGATGCTGCGTATTTTATTTTATGATCTTGCTTAAAGAATAATTATGTACGATTTTTTAATAAGTTTTTCATTTTTTCCTTTAAATCGGAGGGAAAGGAGGCCGTATGATGATGAGGAGGACTCAATGAGTGTCAAATACACAACAAGCTGCAAAATTTTGTGAGCTTGGGTGATTTTTTCCAATACTAACGGAAAACATATCTGTATTTCCAGAACTTTTTGGTCAGGATAAGTCAGTATTTGTCAGTATTTTTCACTTAGCTTTCTCTGGCACAACCCTGAATTTCTGAAGGGAATTACTTAACTTGCACTCACGTTTAAGTCACCACAAGACGTTGTTTTGTTCGTACTGGCCTACGAAAACCTGTAGTAATACTCGTATAAAGTGATACAGCCTATATGAAAAGACTTAATTTTGCTTAAACTACTTTCCTTTACATGTATCCTCTATTAAAATTTGTGAATTGTTACTGAACAGCAAATTGATATTATCTCGTTGGAAATTTTTCATTCTATCAGGGATTGTAGTACATCAAAAGTTGCCGGTTTCATCCGTAAATACTCGTAGAATTGCGATTCATCTCTCCTCGGTGCTTCGAAGAGATAGTGGTATTCTCCATAGCGATCTCTCCTCATGTTGATGGGATGGATCCAGTGTCTCCGTTCTTGTTTCTTGCCGTCGAGCAACAGAAGCGCACTCACGGAACGCTCCATAGCGACTGATGCTTGTGTAGGTCGCTCTGTTCATCTCACATGTGAACACACCAAGGAAGTTGGATACATGGAACCGGCATCGCTATCTTTTGCCAGTCAAGCGAGTGAAGCCACTTCTGCCGTCCCAAGCCCCGCCCACCCGGCATTAGGTCCCTGTGTGGAGGTGGTGTTGCAGTGGAGGGGTAGCACCACCTCCATCATCAGCGACTGAAGACCGCGCTGTTAAATGGCAGACTTGCGCTACTCTGTGCTATACGTTTTTTTCTTAGGCATATATTTCAATTGCATCCTCGCTGAATGATAAAGAGACTCATATTGAGGAAACTCGTCCTTGACCGCAGCGTGGATAGCGGCACCCTGTCACGCTGAGTGTCTGACACGCACTGAGCCCCATCTCCGTGTGTGTGCCCGTATACCCTACAGCTACAGAAAATTGGCTTCACTTTAGAGCGCTGATGCCGTCTCCATTCTTAAACCTCCTTGGAACACACGCTCCCCGCCGCTCCGCTCCGTGCCGCACCGCACCGCGCCGCTCCGCTCGCTCCGCTCGTAATGTGCACGCACCCTTGGAATAAAACGCAAAGCTCTGTTTTGGATAATTTGCAGTGTTTTCATATTTGATTTAGGTAACATATGTAACGGAACTGGAGGGTAAGTAATGATGGACCGGACGTATGCTAAGGATAGTTTCCTTTTGTTTTTGAGGCTTAAATTTTGGAATCTGTAACGATTAGAAAGAATGCCTTTTGCTCTGAATGCTCTGTCCCGGTCGTGATTGCGGTAGCCAGTTTTCGTGAAGTTAAGCCCTAGCACTTTACCAGAGGAATCACAGTTGTAGACTTTGTCTCCTATAGTAATTGCTTCATTTTTAATTTTTAGAATGGGGATCATTTGAAGTTTATCTGACTTTGTTTTTATTCTTAATTTGTGCTCATATTTGTTTATTTGTTTCATTCTTGAGCTATTTTCCTAGCAAAAAAATTTCTGATCCTTTGTGAGAGATTATCTGGGTTATATCGTCTGCACATGGGATGTTGAAATTGAAATAGTTTATTGGGTGCGGATTATCGTGTGTAAAAAAGGTGATCAGTGAGGGGGATAAAGCTCCACCCTGAGGAACACCACTCTCGACTGAGAACACTGGACCGAGGTGATTGTTAATCCTAATTTGTGTTGTCCTTTCTGTTAGGTAGCTATTAAAGTGTTCTGGCTGGAAAATCTGGAAGCTGACGGCTGAGCAGTTTTTCATGCAGTCCATCGTGTCAGACACGAGCGAAAGCCCTACTAATGTCCCTGAGTACTACATTTGTTCTGAAGTTATTTGAGGAGTTGGTTGCGAGTATCTCACAGAAGAGTCCGAGTGCAGTGTTAGTCCCTCTTCCTTTTCTAAAACCAAACTGAAATGGGTGGCCTAGCTTTTGTTGTGTAAAAAACTGTGTGAATCTAGTATTAATTACCTATTAAAAAAGCTTACACGGAACGCTTAAGAGTGAGATCGGTGTGTAATTGAGATGTGACATCGATGATTTATTTGGCTTCGGTATAAATATCATTATAAAGTGTTTCCATTGGCACGGGAAGGATCCCAATGAAAGTGCTGAGTTCATTAATAAGGACAGCGTCCCCCTTTCGGACCTTTTTTTTTGTTATTGGACCTAGAGCAATGAAATTAGAGATACTCGTAGGAAATGCAATTTGGAGTCGTTTACCCTCTATGAAAAAGTGCGATTTCCTTTAAAGAAAACGAGATATTCATAGAAAACAAAATTTTAGGGGTGGGGGAGGGGTTCAAAATGCTCATTGTCTGACAGTTTTTGATCTACAGTGATTATTTTGGTATCATTGGATTCGGGAAGACGTGGAAGTTCCCAAAATTTCTAACCCAATTCCCAAATTTCCAGTTTTAAATGAAAAAAATGAAAAAATTCGAGATCAAATCTGTTTATGGAAAAAATTTGCATTTGTGACGTCATAACTTTTGAACAAAAGTTAATTCCAAAAACACATTAATTTTTGGAAAGCCCTGGTCTTTCCGCATCCAATGATACCAAAATCATCACGGTAGCTCAAAAACTGTTGGAGAAGAAGCATTTTGAAACCCGAAAGTCCATTGTTTACATAATAAGCAAAACAAAGAAACATAAACAATTTTAAATATATTTTTTATAAATTTTTGGTCCAGGTTAGACCCCTGGACCCATTATAGAGTAATCCAGAGACATAGAAGATGACATAGCAACGTCGCGCGGTGAAGAAAGTGCCATGGGGGAGTATCGCATGATGAAATACCACTTACCCCTCCCCTCCCCCCTTTTCTTCAAACCCCCGTTGCGGGCGAACGAGCGAACATACGAGTCTCATTTTTTCACAGGATGTACTTGACCTCCTACACATCCTATTGTAGAAATAATCTCTGTTTGTTCAGTGGTCTCAAAATCCTGTAATCCCATGGGGGACGCGGTAAGGAAGCAAGGTTCTGTAACCTGTTATCTGGTAAGTTCTGGGGGTGATATTTCGTTATACGATCTAGCTGGGGAGTTTTTTCCTTTGTTGACTTAATGTAGTGTTGTAAAATGCTTGTGGTTACTAATGATGTCTAACCAGGCAAGTCGTTTCAGTTCACATAGTTCGTAGTGGTTCAGATTCTTATGGGTGTCTTTGATGTGACGTGAGACTTTCCGAAAGTGGCCTTGTCTAATTCTTCATCCCCTTCATGATGTATACTGAAGATTCGCCCCCAGTATCTCCTAAAAGAACTTCTTTTCTCCATCATCGTAGACTTCCTCGCCTCTTTCGTTCTTCAAATATCTCTGCTCTTTCTTCGATTGCACGCTCCTCAATTTCGTCACCGCGCTCCAGAAATTGCCATCATTCCTTTCCGTGTAAAGCTTCTCAACTAACAATCTCCAGGCCTCAGTTCTCTGGGACATATATTCTTCGGAAATGAGAAGTTCTAGCTGAGAGATGGCATGCATTCTGTCTGGCGTGGGACCGAAGCGAAGGATTTCTTTTTAAATTTCATCATGTATTATATTTTCCCTCTTTATGTTTTCTGTAATTTTACCTGTAATCAGTGTCCGGTAGCGCGTCGTTGGGATATTGCGTGAGCTTGCCTCTTGAATTTGTTTGGTCCAGTTTTTTAGTTTTTCTTACAGTTGCTGCGTGTTAATATTTTCTGCGTTGACAAGAGGATGCTGTAGAAGGTCTTGTTTGTATCCATTCCAATTTACCTTGCGGTACGATAGACGGGGCTTAATTTGAATTTGAATTGGATGGGTAGTTACTGTATATAAAATAGGGTAATGGTCACTAGGAGTGTTTGGGCCTACTTCTGCGTGTGTGTCATGGTAAGTGTAACTGTTCGTGACAATCATAAATGGTGAAGTTTTTGATCTGCAAGTGATGAAGGTTTGGAAGAATGGACCCTCCCATATGGCATGTTTATCAGCATAGTGACTTGTTCTCCTATTGTTTTGTTGTTGTTGCTAGATCCAAATCTGACATGTCGAGCATTGACGTCCCTCAGGAAATGAACTGGCATCTTCTTATTTAGTAGTTTGTAATAATCTGGATAGTGCAAATAACCTATCCTTGGTGGTATGTAGGCCGTGGCAATCGTAACTTCCTCTAGCCTCGTTTGGACATGTATGCTGAGAAGGTCACTGAGATGGGCTTCACATATTCTGTAGATTAGGTTTCGTTTTATAGTTATAACTGCACCGGAATGTCTTAAGTTTGAGTTATTAGTTTGGAAACATTGTAGTTGTAGATCTATATATCTTCTCCTGTCTTCACCCCATGGCTATTCAGCAATATTATGTCAGGATCTTCGTTAAGGTATATGTTCACAAGAGACGTTTTGTTTGCGTTCCAGTTCAGGACGTTATGTTGAAGAATTTTGAGACTGTTCATTCTCCCTCTGTGCGGACTTATTTGGGGACTGTTCTTTCCGACATTTTCTGGTGTCCTGTTCTTAGTTTCCGGAATTCTTGTTCTCCGACCCAAAAAATCCAGATTTTCTTTTCCATTATTTTGCAGTTGTCGATTAGCAGCTCAATAATTTCCAGAGGTTGAGTACATTCATCTCTAAGATTGTATTTCAGTTTACCTTCGTCAACCAATTTCTTAAATTCTCCAGCTTCCACATCTCTTCCGTAACCATCAAGCATGTGGGCATCAACGCCGTATCGGGATGCTGGTCTAATTGGGACGTGATCCACTGAGGATCTTTGTGGCGCCGGTCCGAGTATGATCTTGCTGAGGCTTGTTGCTGGTGAAGTTGCTGTTGTTGCTTCGCAAGTTGGGCATGTGGTTGCAACTGCTGAATCCGCTGAGCTGAAATTTTTGGTCCTGCTCCCTGTTCCTGTTGCTGCTCCGTTTCCATCTCTTCGCCCTCCTCCGCCTCCGTAGAACTAACTTCCGAGTCCGATTGAGGAGTCTGAAGTTTTTTATAACCTTCATCACTCATGTCAGCAGGTCTCCTTCAAAAAGCTGGCTCGATTTGGGGTTGTCGCCAGACTGAAGTGTTCTGAAATTGTTCTTTTTGAGTGTCCGGTTCAGATGATCGTTTAGGTTCATGGAGTTATTATATTCGCCATGTGTGCGTCCAGAATCATCACCAGAGCAGTAATTCCGCTGTCTGCCATCAGTTCTGCTGTGAGCTTGGTCCTGTGCTCCTGTCTTTCCTCTTCTTGAATAGTTTTCTGAATTACTTTAGCGTATGTTTATTGCTGTTTTCTTTTTCTTTCTCCTCCATTTGCTCCGTCTTTTCATTCATTGCATTTTTTCGGATAGGCCAACTCATTGCCATGGTCCTGTGAGATCCACCGCAATTGAGACATTTCTTGTTTTCCGATGTGCACTCTCGGTAGACATGGCTCCCCGAGCACTCCGAACACACCACGGTGTTTGATTTGGGGCAATCCCTCGTCGCATGATTTTCAATTTGGTAACACTTGAAGCACATCGATAGATCGAAGAATTTTTCTTTTTGAATTAAGATGATGATACTTTTACCTTGTGGCAGAAAAATCCATTCTGAAGCGCATGATTAGCCATTGTGATGGTGCTGGACTCAATTTTTAATACATGGGTTAGGTTCCAGAATTTTATGACTTCTTTAACTGTTAGTTGAGCATTCTTTCCATTCATTTCCTCTTCAGTTTTGTCAGCCGTGTGTCCGCCGACCCAATTGTTGATTTGGCGACAAATGACTGAGCGTTGAGCTCAAATCTTGGGTGGGATCCTCGCTTCCAGTCCAATGTCCCTTAGGGTTGCGGTTACTCGGTCATTCAGCAGCTTCTCCACATCCGCTTCGAATTCCGTGAAGGCATTGAATCCGTTCCCGATCTCCCTTAGGCCAGTTAGAGGAAGTTTCAGAGTCTTCTGTATAGTTTGGAAAACTTTTGCTTTGTCCGGAGGTTTCCTTGGGTTCACGAAGCGGAGCATCAGTTTGCCAAATTGAGGCATCCTGATAGACGAAGTGATCTGTATATGTCAAGAGTCGTGGTTTAGTCTGTATATGAAATCTGATGCGCCTACCTGGTGGTGGATTACTTATGGACGTGTGATTGGTTAAAAACTGGAATGAAGTGCACCGATCTGTGAGTGGTGTGTGAGCGTCTGAAACAGAGTAAATGTCAAAATAATTTACGAGGTCCCGTGCCCCCAACAACAACTCCTCTAGCCAACTAGGGATAGGGGATAGTTCGTACACAGGAGTCCTACATCGCTCAGAAAAAACACCTAATTCTGCAAGAAAACCGATTAGTAAAAAATATCGAAGAAACAGGAGAAAAATAATTGCGCACACAAGATATACAACTCGCCAAGATGAATACTCAATTAAGAGAGTCGAAACCCAGACAGTAGATATCCATCTCTTGGCAAGGTGGTGCTGGTGGTGGTGGTGGCGGTAACAAGTTGAAAGGAGAGAAGAGAATTAGAGTTTGACACAGATTGTGTCGGAATAGAAAAGAGGAGAGAAAAGGAAAGGGATATTAGAAGATGACAAACAAACCGTTTATTTCCAATTTGTCACATGAGATACATATGCCAACATATTGGCTTTTAAAAGTTCCTTAATATAAGACGTCCTAAAACAAAAGATCCATACGAGGAGTATTAATTGACAAACCATCCGAGGTGTAAAAATAGATAAGCCATACGAGGCATAATAATCGACAAACTATATGAGGTGTGCTAATAGATAAACTATCAGAGGTGTACAAATAGATAGACCATACGAGGCATATTAATAGACATAATATACGAGGCGTACTATAATAGACAAACCACACGTGGTGTGCTAATAGTCTAACAAAGTTCCATACGAGGAATACTAATTGACAAACCATACGAGGTGTACAAATAGATAAGCCGTACGAGGCATAATAATAGACAAACTATACGAGATGTAATATTAGACAATACTATCATGGGTGTACAGATATATAGACCATACGAGGCATATTAATAGAAAAAATATACGAGGCGTACTAATAGACAAACCATACGGGTCGTGCTAATAGTTTAACTCTGTCAAGGGTAGTTGAATGAGAAATGAGAAATATTATCTCCTGGATATTTTATATTCCAAGAGATTCCGGTACAGCGCTTCTTGCCTTTTTCCTACTTCGATAATTTCAACTAAGAACTTGGCAGTTTCGAAGAATTCTTTAGTATTTTTCGAATTATTTATAAGATCATCGAAGTAGGAAAAATACAAAAAAAACGCTACACCGTACTAGATTGAAACAACACCGTAAATGACAATCAAGTATTGAGAGAAAGATAGTCTCGAAATAATTTGTAAAGAACATCGCGCAACACAGCACGCACATCTAGGAATGCGTAAACAAACTTACACTCAAAATTGAAATGCATGGCTTGTTCGGCATACAAATATAGAGATAATTTTTGCACGAGTGCTTTATTTCCTTTGTCTGTTTATACTTTTTAATTTCTTCTGTTCACAGAAATGCCCTTCGGGGTCGTGATAAATCGATTTATAAATCATAAAGCAAGCGCAATCAATTTGTTTATTTCTGAAATTTGGTGCAGTGTTAACTGATCGCAGAGCTTTAGGTAAAAATGTAATGTGTCTTGAGGTTTTGCTTTTTATGCAAAAAGTAGAAATAGAAACCGATATATGTACATGTGCGCATATATGTGTGCGAAACGTGTGCTTGTTTACACTGATACATAAACATTTATGTTTGCGTGCGCACACGTACATACTCACGCACACACCAACACACATATTCATATATATACGTATTGAAAACGAATATAAGAAAAATGCTAATAGATATGAAAAATAATCTTACTCTTTCAATATTTAAAATGACAGCCCAAGCTCTGATGAATCGTAAGAAATAACCTGAGGAAAGATAAGGAATAAAAAAGGACTTCGAAAAACGTATAAATGGAATGGTTTTTTAATTTCCTGAAGGAAATTTTAAGAAAACTCAAGTTACCGCTGAGGAACAACAACAAAAAAAACATATATCTTCAATATATCATATCATATATCATATCTTCTCGATATTCTCTGCAACATCATGCGGACATGGGTACATGGGATAAAATGGAGATACAGTGTAGGCCAGTTACCACTCATGATTGACAAATATCTACAAAATTTTGGCAGAAATGCGCAAACAAACATTTACTCATCAAAATTTGCTTGTACAACATACGGACAAAAAGATAATTTTACCACGATTCATACGCTCAAATTACGATTAATTTCATTAATTGTATTTGTCATTAATCCGATTCACAGAGACGTCCTCTGGTGTAAGTGGGAGATCTATTTTTGAATCATTTCGCTAGTGCAATAAAATTTATTAACCGGATGGTTTTTGTGTAAAGAAATGAAATAGAAACATGTATATCTATTTATGTAGATATATATATACCTATATACGTACACACACATATTAATATATGTACTTATTGAGAATGAAATATAAGAAAAAAATACAAATATAAAATAAGAGGATAGAAACAACCTACCATCTATTACACCGATAATGACAGTTGAGCTCATTGTAATCCTAAGAAATTATTCGAAAAAAAAATAACTAAAAGGAAAAGAAGACTTCGGAAAACGTAAAATGAACTGGTTTTTAGTTTCTTCATAGAAATTTTTAAGAAAACTCAGGTTACAGTCAAGAAACAACACAACTCTTCAGCATTATACAGACATGTGTACATGGGATAAAATGGAGTAACATTGTGGCCGGATATCACATTTGAGTGGAGAATATTTACAAAATTTGGCACATATAGGAAGATTAAGCAATGGTCCAGAGTGATAATTTTGATAACAGAAATTAGCAGTTTTTTTCGATTTTGAAGTTTAGTGCTGCTGTGCACTGAACGCACGGAAAAATATTAAAAGACTAAATGAAAATGCTTAAATTAACCCCTCCCCCCAGCTCAGCCGAAATCGATTGAAAACATCTTCGAGAATGATTTTGAAATAACGAGACAACGTTAGCCAAAATTTAATTCATTATAAACTTTGCACAATCCTCACATTTATAAACCTGTATATTGGTGTACACACAAAATGTATTTCAGAGTATGTTTTCCATACGGATGTTAAATATTAACACAGAGAAGGAAAAATAACAAAATAAAGATGAGGAAATACTCCTAATTATGGAAAAAACGTTCATTCTGCTGTATTGAACTCACGGCTGGGGTGCTCATTATTGTCGACAGAAATAGTTAAGATGAATGCACGAATGGCTTAGCAAACGTAAAATGAAATAGTTTCTAATTTTCTAACAGAAATTTCAGGAAAATAAAAATTTCTGGTAAATGGGAAGTTCACACCGAAATGCTGCAGGTCTATAGAGATGCAAAATGACGTGACACATTCACTCTAAATTCTTTTACAGTTTTAGAGTTTTTGATATGCTGGGGAAGCTTGTTTCACAAAAAAGCTCCAGAAACTGAGAGAGCTTTTTGTCCCACGTTAGATGAACGGTAACTGACTAAAACATCATTCCTCCGATTTGGTTTTTTGTTTGGGATATTAGATGGAAAAAAATTTACCACCTCTGCATTACTTTGGGGGAGGTACAGAGAGGAGAACACTCGTCGAGCTTTTTGGATCATGAATCTGTTCGGTATTGGGATCCAGTCGAGTTTTCTTAAAAGAGGGGTGACATGATCGTATTTATTGAAATTTCCTTTGCACACCACTTTGGCGGCGAAGTTTAGACATTTTTGCAACTCTTCCTGACGATATTGAGGTAAATTTCCCCATACAAGACTGCAGTAGTCCAGGCGCGATAAAACTAAAGACTGAATCACTAACAATCTAGATTTTTCGTCAAGTGTGTTCTTAATGCGATGAAAGAACATTAAGGTTCCGTTTATTTTGTTGCACATTGTTTCGACGTGTGAATTGAAAGTCATATTTTTGTCAAACCAAACACCCAGATTTTTTACCGTCTCTACTGGTTCAATTGTATCGTCTCCAAATGTTAGCTTGAATGGTGGTAAATTTTTAGTCGCATTCTGTGATCCAAAAATAATGCATTGCGTTTTACTTGCGTTAAGTTTGAGGCCATTATGGTCATACCACAATTTAAGGTTTCTCAGAAGGTTTTCAGCGTTGGCTTGTGTTTCTTTTAAATCTGCTGTTGAGCTTGTCATGGCAATTTGTACGTCATCAGCATACATTGAGATTTTTGTGTTTGCCGGCATGGTGGGGAAATCATTGATGAAAATTGAAAATAAGAGCGGGCCGATGATTGAACCTTGAGGAACGCCAAAATTGTTTGGTATGAATGATGACATTTTGTTATTCAAGCACACTGCATGAGAGCGGTTTAGTAGGTAGCTTTCAAAACATTGAGTGTCAATTCTGAGGTTTGAAATTTTTTGTAGAATTTTCTTATGCTCAACACTGTCGAAAGCTTTGGAGAGATCAAGCAATAGTAAGAGAGTTAATTTTTTTTGGTCAATATCATTGTAAATTTTTTCTGTTATGTTTAACAGGGCGTCCTGAGTACTGGTATTCCTTCTGTAAGCATATTGATTGCGATGCAGTAGATGTGACTCGTCTATGTAAGACGAGAGCTGGTTTGTTATTACTTTTTCTAATATTTTGGACATAACAGGCAGGAGACTGATTGGTCTGTAGTTTGACGCTATGTCGATATCACCAGATTTATGTAATGGCTTAATAATGGATAATTTCCATTGGTCGGGAAACTTGTTTGTGGCTATAGATGTATTTATTATCAAACGAATGAGGGGTGCTGTGACAGGGAAGCTGTCTTTTATATGTTGGAGGCTTATGCCATCATATCCAGTCGCTTTGGTATTCTTTAGTGAGCATAAGATTTTTCGTAACTCTATGACGCTAACCGGCTTTGGTCTCCATTTGTTTCTACTATTTGGGGATGATACATCGCTCGGATTTGCTCCTGTAGATGTGTCTGAAACTGTCCTGGATACTTCATTGAAAACATCTTCGCCAACTTTTGAGAAGAAAGTATTAAAGTCATTAGCCATTTTTGAGGGGCTGTCGAAAGTGCTTTTGCACTCCGAGCTTTTATACTGAGCAGCTTCTCTAATGATTTCCCAAGTTCTTTTTGGGTTTTGTTTTGCCGCCAAGAGTTCTTTGTGGAAGTAGTTCCGTTTTGCTTCCTTAACTTTTCTTCGTAGGATCTTCTCATGATCTTTATATAATTTTCGACGCGTACTGTCTGATTTATTCAGTTTGTACTCACGCTGCAAATTTCTTTTAGCTCTGCTCAACTGTTTTATCTCATCTGTTATCCATTCAGAAATTCTTGGCTCAACTTTCTTCGTAGTGAAAGGTGCGCATTCGTTAAGAGCCGATACGAAATTTTCGTTGAAAAGCGAAACTTGTAAATTGACATCATCGGTGTTTTCCATGCCTTGAAATTCACTCCATCTGTCTAATAGCTTTTCTTGAAATATTTCAGGGGAGTAGTGGTTTTTCATGCGATATGAAATGTAACTAGATTTCTGTTTCTCTTTTGCAATATTTATTTGGCATTCTACCGAATGGTGATCAGAAAAGGACGGTAAGATTTCTGTGCTGAGTACTGCTTGGGGATTGTTTGTAATTGCTAGGTCAAGAAGAGTTTTGGAAGCGTTGGTAATTCGCGTTGGTTCTTGGACCATTTGAGAAAGATTAAGTCCGTGCAGCATCTTGCTTAGCTTATTGTTTTTATTTGTCAGATCTACGTTAAAATCTCCGTAAACATAGAAAGATTTTTTGGCTGCAGAGATTAATTTAAACGTATTTTCAATGAAATCTAATGTTGGACGTAGAGATGCTGACGGATGTCTGTAAAGACTGCCGATAATGAAAGACTTGTGTTTGTTTACCTGAACATTGAGCCAAACCATTTCTATGTCTTCGCATTTTTCTTTTATCGGAAATAAGGATGTAGAGTAGACATCTTTGATGAAAATGCATGAAAGGCGCATTTAAGCGCATAAATTGGTGTTCATGTGCATCTTGCCATAAATATATGTTACTATTTAGTTACAAGGATAAGGGAATGGGTACCCATCAGGGCTTTATATGGTTAAAGTATTTTGTCTTCATAATTGTGCCGTGTAATCTCTACAGTAATTTAGTCTGCGGTGGGGGGCGACAAGAGCCATCGGTGCACTAAATGAATTCAAGTTTGTCCTAGTGTTTTTTTATGCCTATCTACAGGACCCTAAATACATACATATACACATATATTTACCATATTTTTTTTTTTTTTCATTTTTGTTTTTATTTCCATTTTAATTTTTATTTTATCTTTTCATTTTATTAAATTTGTTTATACATATATATATGCACATATATAAATACACATTTTTTTCTTTTTTCAGTACATACGTATTTACCTACATTACCTACACTACACCCTAGCTTCATAAACATATATACCTTATCTACACAAAAAGCACTATCTAAAATTTTCATTGTTTACAAAATATGTTAGGCCTATCTAGTTCTTAATCTATTTTCTATGTAATATCTACACACGTACATCACTTAGCGCCTATAATTAGAGAAAGAGCTCCTACCTAAACTATTTCTATAAAACATTCTGACGTCAACTGAAGTGAAAAACCTACTAACCAGAGCTACAGCTTCTTTTTTCTTTCTTCTTGGTCCACTGAAAAATTCTTGGCCCACTACCCTACAGAATTTAAGCCCTTATTCTACCTTCGATATTTGGACGATACGTTTGTTTCGTTCCGTTCTGAAAATGAGGCTGCTAGATTTTATGAATACATCAGTGCATCTCATCCTAATATTAAATTTACTATGGAAATAGAACAAAATGGCCAAATCCCTTTCTAAGATGTATTCTTAAAAAAGTCAAACTCCAGGTTCATCACCTCTGTCTAGAAGAAACCAACATTTACTGGCTTAAGTAGGAACTATTTCAGTTGTATCTATAAGGGATATATCAAATCTTGCATAATTACATTACTTCACCGTGCATATCGTTTATCTAGCAGTTTTGAAATATTCCACCGTGAAATAGAATTTATTAGGACACCTTTGATTAAGAATATGTTTCCTAAATTTCTCATTGATAATTCCGTAAGAAAATTTCTAGATAAAAAATACTGTCCCTCTCCTGTCACTCTGAGCGTGGCAAAACAAAAATTGTATGTAGAGCTACTTTTTTTGGGCTACTTGAACTCGGAGCTGAAAAAGAAGTTGTAGCTCTGGTCAGTAGGTTTTTCACTTCAGTTGACGTCAGAGTGTTTTATAGAAATAATTTTAAAATCAGGTCATATTTTAAGAGGAAAGAGCGTCTGGAGGAGTGCCTGTGGAGTGGATGTGTTTATTTTTATACGTGTGACTGCTGCATGCAGACTTATGTTGGCAGTACTAAACTTCAACAATTTATTAGACACAGCCAACATTCAGGAATTTCCCATAGAACCGGTCGCATACTTTCCTCTCTTTCTCATTAAGCAATCCGAGATCACTGTCAACAATGTAATCATCCTTTCAGAACAAAAAATTTCTCCACTCTGTGTACCACCAACAACGAACAAGATCTTCGCATTTTAGAATCTTGGTTCATATCTACTCATAAACCTGACTTAAATAAAGACTTGAGTGCCGTGAAACTGAACATTGCGTCAACCTACTGACATATTTTTGTGTGTATGTATGTATAGGAGTGTTTTTGCGCGCGTCTGTTTGTTAGGTTCCCATGTGTAAATGTATGAATGTATGTACTGGTAAAATGGTGGGTGTATGAGCCAATGAGAATGATCGTTTTTACTGTAGTTGAATTATCAGTAGGATTAAAGTTTTATAAATGTTTGTTTGCTAACAATTTTTTTTAACTTTTATGAACTTTTTATATTTTAAGTTTTTGATCATTTTGACCTTTTTGTATGTTTTCAGCACTGAAGATGGAATTGAAACATTCCGAAACGTTGGCCATTAAAAATAGAAAAAATGTATATTTGTACGTTGGTTCTCCTTTTTATCTTACGCGTGAGATTCCCTAAGAATCGACCTATTGGAAATGCAATACAATATATAAACAGGGACTTAAGAACTTTTGTAATCTTAGCTAAAGTAATAAAAAATAGTTTATGAAAAATTTGTTTGTTAGTGCAGCTAAAATAAGATGAAATGTCTGGGGTTTCGGCTTCCCCCCCATGGGAGGAAGCCCGTCCTACCACTCGCCAAAATCCCAGGAAAACAAAAAATGAAAAAGTGTTAATGAAATTAATTTGGGTCTTCCCCCACGTCTTCCTAAAAAGACTAGGAATTAACTTATTACGTGTACTTGGCAAAGTTGTTGGTTCATGTATATATTGGAGACGGAAGGGGGGCCATTGCAAATAGTCTAGAGATTTTAAATCTGGAATGTTGTTCGGGGATGAGCTCCGGAGGGAAACTTAAGTTTGTACACAGGTCAGGATCTAATTGTTGCATGTTCACCCAGACCTTGTTTGCATGTTCATGTGACAGTATGTTAATAGGAGGGATATTTAGTTGGTTATGCAGGTATTTGGATGGTATTGCATCTATTAAACTTGTGCCGGTGATAAATATAAGTGCTCTGTTTTGAACTTTTTGTAATTTGGACATTCCCGATGCCGATGCTGTGTGTAGGGGTATGACTGGGTATATTAATGCTGATCGTACAAAGGCCATATATTATTTCAGTTTGGCTTCTGTAGATAGGTGAGTAAAACGGTCAATTTTATCCAGATTTTTGTAGGCTACTGCTTGTCTAATGGATGCCTGTGATGATATGCCATGTGTGTTTATGTTCAAACCCAGGACTTTCCCTTTATTTGTGTACGGTTTTTTGTTGTTTATAGTAACTTCAAATGCTTTAATTCTGTTTATGGGGATTATGGCAAATTTACTACTGTTGGTTAATTTTTTCCATTTCCTTTCGAACGAATTTATTTGTTCTATTGTTTTTTTTTGGTGTTGGCTGTTGCGTATCTTGGAGAATATTTTCCGGCTGTTATCTGGGTGATGACATCTGCAAAACATATGTAATCTATTTTAGATAGCGGTGGTGGTATATCCTGAGTATAGAAGCTGAAAAATGTGGGGAACAAGCATGCTCCTTGGGGTACACCTGTGCACACTGTGAATTTCGGCCTTATATAATTTGATATTCTTATTGAAGCTGTTCTGCTATTGAGGTAATTGTTCAGAGTCCGGAGGGACATAATATAGGGTGAAGATTGATTTGTGAGAATTTGAAGATGAGACCAGAGTGCCATACCTTGTCAAATGCTTTTTTGACATCTCTTAAGCAAATGTCTATTGTAAACTTCTGTACAAATTTGCTGGAAATTGTTTCATGCAGGGTTGCTAAAGCTGTGTGTGTACCTCTATTGCATCTGAATCCGTGTTGTCGGCTGTTGAGATGATTTTGAATTGTAAGGAAATTTGTCAACATTTTATTTAAAATTTTATCTAGTAGTTTGCCATGTACATCCAAGAAGGAAATTGGTCTGTAATTTTGGACTGATTTTGGAGATGAGTTTGTTTTTTTGGGGAAAATCATTATGGCATGTTTTAAATTGTCCAGGGAGTAACCAGCTGATATGGACATATTAAAAATGTAAATCAGAATAAGGATCATATTTTTCGTTAGATTTTTAAGTTGTAAAGTGGTTATTTCCGTTGTCTCTGGTGCTTTCAGTTTGAACGGTCGCAGCGCCTGTAATAGCTCTTCAGGTGTAATAAGGGGAAAGTGAATAGGGTCCAGTCTGTTGAGATTTCCATTTCGGTATGGTTTAATCGCATTTGCTATGTTGTTCATTTGTTCTTGTATAATTGCAATTTGTTCTCCGTCGAAGTTTGGTTCATCCTGTTCTGTAAATATTTCTTCCCAGTGTTCTCTGAAGATAGGTTCTTTTTCTTGAGGAGTATGTAACTGTTTTTTTATTATGTTCTATGTATGTTATTTGCTGTTTGGTGTTGCCGCCCATCATCTTCTTGCAGGAGGACCAGAACATTTTTAGATCCTCCTGCAGTTCAAGACTATGAATTAAATCCTGTCAAGTTTGCTAATATTTACCTTTATATATATCTTGTAGTCGGATTCTTATTGTTTTCAGATGTCTGTTCAATTCTAAAGATGGTCCATATCTGGAAATATACTGGGTTGTCTGTTGGTATTGTGCTTGTAATGTAAAAGTTTCGTGAGTTGGTTTGATCCCCGGGATTATTCTATTAGTTATGAGTGGGACTGCTGTATTTGTGGCATCCTGTGCGTGTTTGGTACATGTTTCTAGGTATTTGTTTATTTTGTTTATAGTTGGATCTGGTTGTGAAGGGAGTGTGAACACGTGATAGTATCTGTTTGTATAGTTTCCAGTGTTGGGCGGTTGCGCCGCAACAAGTTGCGGCCGCAATTGCGATCGCCCCTTTTTCTGCTGCGGTTGCGGTTGCGCCGCAACAATTTTTAGAAAATTGCGAATCTGTTGCGATCGCAACAATTTCCGACGTGTCAAGCTGCAACTCGCAACCGCAACATCCTGATGGTAATTTTATTTTTAAATAACTTCAATTAAGTTTAATACGCGTTTCATTCTCTTTTGAAACTAAACTGTACAGGGTGCAACCCATCTGATAACTGTTTATTATTAGCATTGGGCGATACAGTGGTACACATACACTTGGCTTACAGTATATAAGTATATTTAATGTAACTCTTTATATAACATATGTTATTAAGAATGATGTGAGTTGGAAGTGTAAAATTACGTGTTTTACGGCGAATCCACATAGCTAGATGTTGCGATTTGCCAATGTTCTTCACAACGACGATTTCATCTTGGCGCCCTCTCTGCATCCACATTTTAAGCTAAAATGGCGAAACGATGTACAGAGAGTATAGGTAATAACAAAAAAACTAATCACCCATCTTAATTACAGATCGAAAAATGGTATTTCAGCTGAGGGAAACAGTGCCGAGGACGTACTCGTAAATGACGAAGATGACTTCTCAACGTCGGATAATGATATCGGATAATGAGAAAAAACGAAGAAAAGTTCGTTGAAACAAGTCAATGATTGTCTGAAATAGGCACTAATAAACAGAACTACCCTGATGTTCACCGAGCGATGTTTCCTTCAAGTGAATGTGTCGTTTCGTTCATTGAATTTAACCCTCCAATACCATCGAGCGCTGCGGTCGAACGACTATAGGCAAAGACATTTTGAGACCACGATGTGCTCGGCTTTCAGACAAACATTGTGAAATGTTAACATTTTTGAAAGGCAACGTTGATCGTCATTACAATGCATTGACATTGCCACATTGAGATCATGAACCAGTATTAAATCATAACAGAGGAACAACAAAAAGCAGAGGAATATCATATATTACAAGAACATATGCATGGTTTTCTTTATGCGTCACATAGGCTGTAAAAATGTTGTGCACTTTACTGTTTTTTATTTTTTGCTATGTAAACGGGACTCCTATGAAAATATAGCTACTAGCTGGGTACCTTTTCAACCTTAATATTATTAGGAAATAGAATTCACTTCATTTTTCATGCTATATTTGCAAATGAAACGTTTCTTTGAGTATATTGGTTTATCATCAAATTCTAGTCCACACATTTACTCGATCTATCATTTTTTTTCGTACAGCAATGCAATATTTTGAATATCTTAATATGATTTTTATTCATAGCAATATATACGTAAAATAAATTGAATAATATTTAATTGAAATTTTTTTTGATAATTAAAAAGTTGCGGTTGAGAGTTGCGGTTGCGATCGCAACTTTGGTTTTTCAAAGTTGCTGTTGCGGTTGCGTCGCAACTTTTTTGTGATGTTGCGGTTGCGGTTGCGCCGCAACATATTAAAAGTGGCGGGCCCAACACTGATAGTTTCCAATTTGCTGTATGAAAATGTCTTCGTGGTTTAATGGGAATTTGTATTAGGTTAGTTGAGATGGTAGCGATTATTGGAATGTGATCCGACGGTGTGATGGGGCCGGGCTGCACCCACGTCAAAGTTGCTCCACTCTGTGTGCGTGTGTTGCAGCGGCCATGTGCGTGTAGGGTTCGTCATGTGCACAGGTCCAGAGTTGAACTCATTGCCAGAAGTCGTTGTATCGTCCAACTATGAGTGACCAGATGCCGCAATGCGGTTCGTTATGCACTTGCATAATATTTATGTCCAACTATGAGTGACCAGATGCCGCAATGCAGTTCGTTATGCACTTGCATAATATTTATAAAGAAATAAAAATTTATCACTCAATTTATATATTTAGAAATGTGCAAAATGCAAAAATTCAGTTGTGTTTCATAGCAAGCAATAATGCTTTCAAAAAAGCCGTCTTTCATATGTTTTTAGATGTATTTGAATAGAAGTTTGCTCAATAAAGCAATCGTAATATTTTTTACTGCAAAATGTCAATCGTTAAAATTTTATACCTCTGTCAATCTAAAAAATACAATGTTTCGATGAAACTATTACCACCTTCGGGCTGAAAAATGAAGTAAATCAAATTTTTATAAGGTCACGTTGATAGAAAACGGCAATTAATTGTTCAAGTAGAAGCAGACATAGTAAAACACAAAATTCTCATTTTAAGACGACTATATAGGAGCGATATTTTTGTACTGTAGAAATAACGATCACCAGCAGGCTAGCTTTTTCAGCCCAAAGATGATAGTTGCATCGAAAAGTTGCATTTTATAGGTTTGCAGAGGCATAGAATTTTAACGATTGACTTTTTGCAGTAAAAATATTGACGAATTCTATTTTATTTAAACCCGTGAAGAACTGAAAATATTTCGTAGCGTTGAGAAGTTGAAAAGCAATCGTAACTAAATTCATAAAAATAATGAAAGCATGTCTCACATATACAAATAAATATTACTAAATGCAAATATCTTTCATTAAGAATGTTTTTTTAATTACTCATGTAAGAAGTTTTGTAAATGACGTTAAATATCGTCCAATAAATCATAGTTGTCATGTTGAGACACAAAAAATAGCTAACTTGGTACCATTAAATAGTGTAGCCACGAGCTTTAATGTTCATTTAAAAACTATCTCATCGCCAGAGCAACTGAAAAAAATCGGTATTGATGAAGCATCATATTTGTATGTCTTATATGACAGGGGAAGGGGGACTATTTCCCGAGGGAAGCTAAAAAGGTGAAACATTTGTGATGCAATTTATAACATTCATTACTTCTTGTGTTAGCGTCCAGTTTTCTTTATCGCCAATGAAAGTACCGAGGTTTCTTTACTCTGCACTTTACGACCAAAATAGTATGGTATTAAACGAGAAGGAAGTGGCTAATAAATATACTGATATGAGCACATCAAGTTTACCACTGAATTTGTAAAATTAAATTTTTCGAATTCATTTGGCGTCAATATGCATAAAAGGCATCTTACAGAACGCTTCAGCACTTGACTACTTTAATTCATATTATAACGAACCAGTAAAAATACTTTTATTCACTTTTCAAGTGAATTGCGTATTGTAATTGATGTATTGTAACATGGGTTGTAATTGATGTATTGTTTACAATGGGTTAATTGTTCGAATGAACTACATATTTATAATATAAACTAAAGAGATTTTCATTGTAAACAATACATCGTGACATACGAACGATACATTATGACACGGTAGAATCGCAGTAACTGTGCTCTTATTTGATCTAACTCATATAATTTGTGTCGTTTATGACGGCTGAGACGTTTAAGTGTACAATGATACATATAGTATTTTCATCCACTATTAAATGATACTTCAATGGCAAAGTGCACACCATAATAATTGTTTGCACTACATTTATGTCACGCAGCGACGCGTGGCAGCTGTTGAAGTGAGCGTGGTTTTTGGTGACGTTGACTAGCCGTGCACGCACAGACTCGCTCACGCACACAGAGTGGAGCAACTTTGACGTGGGTGCGGCCGGGCTTCAAGAAAATATCATGAAATGCTTGCTTATTTTGTAGAACTACATCGGATGAGGTGATGCTATTATGAGTTATAGGGGTGGGAAAGAAGATTCCAATGTGAGTGCATTTTTGTTTTGAAATTAGGTAGTAAAGATGGTTTCCTCTGTTGTTCCTATGTGAGTATCTTGTTATGCTATGTGCTGCGTTTATGTTTCCTAGAAAATAGGTTGGGTGCGGTTTATTGAAGAGCGTGTGAAAGCTTATGAAATATAGGTAGTCTGTTTTTGGGGGTGTTTATGTAGTACCGATAGTGATTGGTCCCTGAAGAGTATCTATTGTTGCTGCTATCATATCTGTATGAAAATTATCGTGAAGTCTGTGCGAAATGTTTTTCTTGAGTGCTATTGCGATGCCTGCGTGATTTTCGTTTAACTTATTTGAATAAAATGCATTTTAATTAAAATCTTAAGAGGTTGGTTGTTTATAAGACAGGGACTATTGATGAGTAGTATGTCTGTCTCGAGAGTGTTACATATGTTCGATAAAGTGATTCTATTGGTGTTCCAAGATTGTACGTTGTGTTGTATTATTGTTATTTTCTCGAGAGTCATTTTTGAGCAATTGATTTTTTTTGGTGGCTGCTATTGTTGATTGGTGTCTTGGAAGGCTTATGAAGTCCTCGTATGGAATGATGTTTATTTTAGTTCTTGTAAATTGGACCCTGTTGTTTCTTATGTATTCCAGCAATGTTTGCAATCCCATGTCTTGAACTGTAAATTTTAATCCTTTGTCATTTTCTTTTCAGTTGAGTTCCTGAATGTAGCATTCTGTCGGGGGATTTTGTGGGATTGGTGAGTTATCGATGAAATTCCTGTATAGTTTTATATGAAAGTTGTGTTTTTTGTCTAGTACTATGCTTGAATTTCCCATGTCATCACTTATCATGAGCTTTGTTCTTGCTTCTGTGTCCGTGGTTTCCTCCATATGCTCCTGTTCACATTCTAGAGATACATCTACCGTTTTTTCCTGTTCTGTTTCCATCTCCTGTGGGGTTGTTTCTGATTTGTAATAGAAATTGAAAATTGCGGCTGAGTCACGATCTGGAAAAGACGTTCAATGCTGAAATTCATTTTTAGGGATTGTGATAAAAGGTCGCCAAATCTTTGGGTTCTATTAAGT
The DNA here is from genome assembly GCA_030386875.1 of Morinoia aosen. NCBI lineage: Eukaryota > Metazoa > Arthropoda > Malacostraca > Amphipoda > Talitridae > Morinoia > Morinoia aosen. Next base: position 21,212,140 of record CM059578.1, on the reverse strand, counting down.
GCTGTTATGTGTGCTTCTAAGATGAGTGCTGTTTTATATGCGTTTGTGTAGTTGAAGTGAGAGTGTGCTCTGAGGGGTTAGTCTGCTGAATTGCATGTTTTGCTATTTCTGTGTAGGTGTTGTGGGTTCTTTGATGTTGTTCTTGCTTTCCGTTATCTATTTTTTGTTTAATTTCGTTTTTCCTGTACATGCAACTGGATGCTGAAGTTCTGTGTGGTCCATTACTGTTAAGGCATTGCTTGAGTGTGCTTGTACATAGATGGTATGTTCTTTTGAGGAGCATTCTAAGCAATTTTGTGTTTGTTGGGTGCATTTGTGTGCTGGATGGTCTTCATATTCATAACATTTATAACAGATGAGGATGTGAGTGGATTTTTCCTGTTCGCTGTTTTGGAGGATCCTTTGGGAGATCCTCCAAAAAATTCGGATCCTCCGAAATTTTTCCTGTTTTGGAGGATCCTTTGTGCATTGGTGGTGTCGGAACTTATCAGTTTGATTAGATGCGTATATTGTTTTATTTTTTAACTACTTCTGTCACTGTAAGCCATGAGTTTTGCTGTTGAATTTCTGCTTTTATTTCGTCTGCCGTCGTGAGCCTATTTAATTTTCAATTTGTCTGACGAATATTGACCTTTTAGCTCGCAGGTCTGGGGAATAACTGGGATTATTTTCAATTTTTTGGAATGAGTTGATGGCTCTGCTGAAAGTTAGTTTATCAACTGAAGTGACATCGTCTGTAACTGCATAGAAACCGGTTTTGGTGGGAGTCAGTCGAATAAGAGGAGCATTTAGGTCTTTAAAGGTTATTTCGAAAATTTTTGTCTTGTCCACTGGTGTTGCATCATCAATAAATTTAAGTTGTACCCTGTAGGTTGGTGACTTTGTTCTAGGTGTAGTGATGGTTGTAGCAATGTTGGGGTTTGGTGGTATGAACAGCGTAGGCGGAAGGCTGCCAGGGTTTAAGAAGGACTCCGGAGTTGTATTCCTAGTTTTAGAAGCTGAATGAGGGTTTGAAAGAGGGGCCATGGGGCGTGGCTACCAGAGCCTCCCTGCCCAGCACCAGCTCCCCTCCGCCGATCTGGGGGGGGGGGGGGCATTCCGGAAAAAGCCTAGCCCTACCCTACTATATTTACAATACAACTATACAAAATTGCAATACAATATATACAATACGCAACTATACAAATAATAAAAAACTTGAAGACACACCTAAGCAGGGGTTCCACTAAGTGAGATCTTAGTTAACTAATTAACGAATTCAAGAATAAGTAATTCACTGTCAACTATACAATATTAATCCATTAATCTATACAATACTAATACAATAGGCTATACCATATTAGAACATTAAACTATACAATATTAATACATTTAACTATACAATATTCGTACATTGAAATTCGACAAGTATGCACATGATCACCGTAATTGGAAATCACACGGAAAATGAAAAAAAGCAATAGGTTGGAAAATTCTCACCTCTGGCCCGGACGGGATGCCCCGGGGCCGGTGGTCAACAACCACACTCCACTCTATCGACCAAACTGTCTTTCAAAGCTTACGAATAGAAAGAATAGAAAAAATAAAGGGCTGCAGAAAGTATTGATTATACTGCTCTTCTCGCACAACAGAAAGAAGTCGGTACTGTCAACGGCGCATTCACGAGGGAACTTGGCACGATTCCGAGCTTTTCACGGAGGTGCAGCACCAAGCCTTATAAGCTGCCTGTCTCGAACAGTCAGGCAACGTCCGAAGAAACCTACGTAAGATTAGCACAAGACTAGAAGGCAACCAGCCGCCACTCCGCCTCGACCAATCCGAGAGCTGGATGGCCGCAGTGAGGCCCACCAAGGCCTATATAAACAGCTGCGCGGCGAGCGCAGCCCAGTACACGCACAGCGGTCTCGATATTCACTACAAAGTCTCCAAGCTCTGCAAGTACCACCCTCGCTGCCTTCATCGCCACCTCGACTCGAGCCAATTTCCTGCTAGCGTCTCTCACGGTCTCTGATACTCCTTAGTCAGAGACACTCGGCCGACAACAGTCTCACCGGTCTGCTCTCGTCTGCCACCATACTGCGACTTCCCGACAACCGTCGGTCCGCTAAGACGTCCTTGGGTGCTGTATTACCTGATTGTAATACCCCTGTTTGTGCCATTGCTGTCGGCGATATTCACAATAATACGGCATATATTCCAGTTGTGTTTTCCTTACCCTGTCGGGTTCGTTTGTACTTCAGGCACTACGCTTCAGGCATAGATATTCTAAGCCTACTGATATTCATAAGTCTAAAGATATTCACAGTCTGCCCGGGGCGTAAAGCAGCCTGAGGGAGAACACTACACATTCATTGAGAAGTTTGGGTGTCGGTAATTGAATAATACTCTGGCTTGCCCCTTCGACAAGCACTCTCTACTTTGAATAACTAGAATTTCTTCCTCCATTACTCGCAGCCGACAGTTCCTCGCTCCAGTTCCATGTCTTTCACCGTAGTGGTAACACTTACTTTCTTCTGATGTACACTCGTCCATTTCATGGCCAGCCAAGCTACACTTAGAGCAAATTTTTTCCCCTTGGCAGTACTTCACTTCATGGCCATACTCCTGACATCTTTTGCACAACATAGGTCTCGGCTTTAGTTGGTAATTTTGTGATCTTGCTTGTTCTCCAAGTATATTAATATAGTTCGGCAGGATAGGTTATCTGAAGGACACTAATATAGGTTTTGTGGGCTGGTTTTTGAGCAATATCCACGTTGCTTGGACAACATCTTGCGCGCCGCATTTTCCCAGGAGACCTGTCTTAAATATTTTAAAATTGATTAAATCATATTCATTTACGTACACGAGGCTTTTTTGAACTGCGAAGTCGAGATTTTCTTCTACGGTGAAAGGTAGTTCATTTAATGGTCGTATCTGCTTCATTTTACGGGTTTGTGTGGCATCGCACACTTCTACAGTAAATACGGTTTTACTGCGGGATCCAATTACTTTTAGTTTGTTCCGAGATGTTGAGTGATGCACTTCTCCAGCAGCCATGGTGACATTTTCTTTCTGTGCGCTTCATTCATTTTGTAGTCGAAATGTGCGATGAACTTATCAGGGGATGGTACTCGTTCAGTTTCATGCACACCTTCCTTAATTTGTTTTGCCATTCTTAATGTTACCTTTTCCTTTTCTATGATCTGCAACAAACTTCTCTCTTCCGTTTCTTTGTTACACTGGGTGCCTCCAGCTGCATGGGGTTCTCCACAGTGAGCACACTTCAGCTGCTCAGAGCTGCAGTTCGGAGAGGAATGGCCCTCCTCAGCACACTTCCTGCAGACTAGTGAGGCGCTGCGGCATCCCTTGGTGGTGTGTCCGTTTACCTGCCAGTTAAAGCACATCATTGGCTTACTATTAATGGGTATACCTTGGTGTCTTGTCTTTCCCCGGGGACAAAGATGCTGTAGTGAACTGTCGGTTGACGGAATGTTATCAAAAAAGCTTGAGTTTCTGGGTTTCTTGGTTTAATAAATGTTGCTCTGGTTACTTCCTTTACATTGTAGTGTTCCTGCAGGCCAGACTTGAATTCTTCGATGTCAACAATGTCGAAGTCACTGGTGTATATTAAGCCGACTGAGTGGTTAAATCGGCCGTATTCTATCGTCTGGCACGGTACACCTTCCACGCACGTCACGCAAACAATCCTCTCCTCCTGCACCGCGCTCCGCACCTCCACCATTATCATCTCACGGCCCATGCTGAAGATTCTTATTGGTTTCGCTCCCGTTATCTCTTCGATTTTGTTGATGATGTTAAATGGGTTGATATTCCTTTTCTTTCCTGTTTCAAATGTCATTGCAAAATACTTTGAGAAATATTAGTCATCGTCTCTCACAACTAGAGGCACGTATTTCTTTTTTTTCTTTTCATGTTTTTTTTCCATTTTTCGGTTGGTAAAAATTGTCTCCCAGGTGCGTCGGATTGGGCCATCAACACTGCCTCCTCGATTCGCCTCAGCCGTCCCTCAATCTCACTCACTCCACCAGTACCCCTCACTTCCGCAGCTGTGGCTTCTCGACTCTCCGCAGATCCATCGATCATTAAAACAATTGCTCCTTCAATCCTGTTCCTCTGCTCCACTTCACCTTGATGATTGCCGTTGTCATCATCTCTCATTCCACACTGCGAGTCCTCCATCCTCTCCCGATCACCTCCCGTTGGATACTCTTCATATAACATTGTAATTAGTTTCAGGGGGTGGGTTCCCTTGATAAATCAAGGGAGCCGGTTAGTTCTTTCCGATTATATGCACAGAAATTTTACATATATATATTCAAAACAAAATATAAAAGACCCAGATGTTGGAGGGCGCCCCCCCCCCGTTGGTTTACCCACTGACAAAAAATTAATAAATATTCCTATAATCACGCTGTTATCAAATTTACATATAAAATATGTAATGAGTTATAACTCCAAGTGGGCATACTAACAGTACCACCTCGGGAAGGTGTGGGTAGGCTAGAATACTCACTAAGTGCAAGTAATCCTTATCAATATCCTTGCCTATGTTCTGTTCCCTTCACGATACACAAATAATAATAATTCAGTCGGCACCAGTGAAATTGGTCAAGGGAACAATGAAAATTCCCGGAGTTAAGTAAACTCATTTATCGATAGCTTCGGTGCAAGACTATTTAGCTGTCGCTTTGGCATTTTACTGAGGTTACAAAACATTATAATTCTCAAGGGATTGTTGCATTGTATGCATCGGGGTCTTGAATTAGGTCGATGCTCTCCGGATGTAGTTTAATTGACAAGGTTCTACAAGTAAGTAGGATATTATTACACTGACATTTCACTTTAGGGATTGCCCACGTTTCGGAGCACCCGGAACAAATAATTCCGGAGTGCCCGGGACAAATCGTTCCGGAGTGCCCGGAACAAATCGTTGAGGAGTGCCCGGGACAAATCGTTCCGGAGTGCCCGGAACAGATCGTTCCAGAGCACCCGCAACTAAACGTTCCGGAGCACACGAAACAAATTGTTCCGGAGCACCCGCAACTAATCGGTCCGGAGCACACGGAACAAATCATTTTGAGACACTCAAAGCAAATCGTTCTGAAACACTCAGAACGAACCAATCTGGAGTACTCGAAACAAACCGTTCCGGAATACTCGGAACTAACCGTTCCGGTGTGCCCGGAACCAATCGTTCCGGAGTACCCGGAGCAAATCGTTCCGGAACACTTGGAACAAATCGTTCCGGAACACACGGAATAAATCGTTTTGGGACACTCATAACAAATCGTTCCGGAACACTAGGAACAAGTCGTTCAGAAGCACAAGGAACAAATCGTTCCGGAAAACGTTGGAAAAATCGTTCCGATACACTTGGAATAAATTGTTTCAGAACACTTGGAAAAATAATAATAATAATTATAATGAAAATAATAATAATAACAACAATAATAATAAACTTAGTTCACGACAGTAATCGTACAAGACGCTCATACCCAAACACGTTCTTCCGCTCGTAAATTTCAGTTCAAGACATCTCGCGCAATCCCCATTCACTCATATTACTGTACACGTACCTATCACAACTCACCGATGGGTGTTTTCAACATTGCACCATTAACGGTATCATTTCCATTTAACTTGCATTTATATGAATTATTCAACATGGATCAGCGCAACAATGGATATGCATATTTTCCTGCTTCCCTCTCAATGATTGGCTTCGTATATTTACAGACATGGGTGTAACGATGCCCACGTATTCGTCCTATAATTAACCAGTTTCTACCCCTCTGTAAATTTCCTCACTGATCAAAATTTTCTCAGTAGCCAATAACTCCTATTTCTGAGTGCTGGAAATTCCGGATCTATTTCTTTTATGCTGAATTAACTTTGAAAAAATTCAAGTATTTCTTTTACAGTTAACTTTATAAGCAATAATAAAAACAACGGCGACATCAGCAACCACAAAAGCTTCAGGCCGCCGCCACTACAGCATCAGGCCGCCACCAGGGCAGCAGGAGGCAGCCACCACCAAGGCAGCAGGACGGCCACCACCAGGGCAGCAGGAGGCAGCCCCCACCATGGCAGCAGGAGGCAGCCACCACCAGGGCAGCAGGAGGTAGCCACCACCAGGGCAGCAGGAAGCAGCCACCACCAGGGCAGCAGCAGGACGCCACCACCAAGGCAGCAGGACGGCCACCACCATGGCAAGAGGAGGACGGCCACCACGAGGGCAGCAACCGGACGGTCACCATCAGGGCAGCAGGACGGCCACCAACAGGGCAGCAAAAGGACGGCCACCACCAGGGCAGCAGGACGGCCACCACCAGGGCAGCAACAGGACGGCCACCACCAGGGCAGAAGGACGGCCACCACAAGAGCAGCAGCAGGACGGCCACCACCAGGGCAGCAGCAGGACGGCCACCACCAGGGCAGCAGCAGGACGGCCATCACCAGGGCAGCAGCAGGACGGCCACCAACAGGGCAGCAGCAAGACGGCCACCGCCAGGACAGTAGGACGGCCACCACCAGGGCAGCAGCAGAACGGCCACCACCTGGGCAGCAGGACGGCCACATCAGGCTGCAGGACGGCCACACGACAGCAGGACGGCCACATCAGCCCGCAGGACGGCTACACGATAGCAGGACGGCCACACGACAACAGGACGGCAACATCAGGCAGCAGGACGGTCACACGATAGCAGGACGGCCGCATCAGGCCGCAGGACCCCCACACGAAAGCAGGACGGCCGCATCAGGACGCAAGACAGCTACACGACAGCAAAACGGCCAAATCAGGCCGCAGGACGGCCACATGACAGCAGGACGGCCACATCAGGCCGCAGGACCGCTACACGAAAGCAGGACGGCCGCATCAGGCCGAAGGACCGCTATACGAAAGCAGGACGGCCACACTACAACAGGACGGCAATATCGGGCAGCAGGACGGCCACACGACAGCAGGACGGCCACATCAGCCCGCTGGACGGCTAAACGACAGCAGGACGGCCACACGACAACAGGACGGCAACATCAGGCAGCAGGACGGCCACATGACAGCAGGACGGCCACATCAGGCCGCAGGACCGCCATACGATAGCAGGATGGCCTTATAAGGCCGCAGGACTGCCACACGAAAGCAGGACGGCCGAATCAGGCCGCAGGACCGCTACACCACAGCAGGACGGCCACATCAGGCCGCAGGACGGCCACATGACAGCAGGACGGCCACATCAGGCCGTAGGACCGCCACACGAAAGCAGGACGGCCACACGACAGCAGGACGGCTACATCAGGTCGGCCACATCAGGCCGCAGGACGGCCACACGACAGCAGGACGGCCACATCAGGCCGCAGGACCGCCATACGATAGCAGGATGGCCTTATAAGGCCGCAGGACTGCAACACGAAAGCAGGACGGCCGAATCAGGCCGCAGGACCGCTACACCACAGCAGGACGGCCACATCAGGCCGCAGGACGGCCACATGACAGCAGGACGGCCACATCAGGCCGTAGGACCGCCACACGAAAGCAGGACGGCCACACGACAGCAGGACGGCTACATCAGGTCGGCCACATCAGGCCGCAGGACGGCCACACGACAGCAGGACAGCCACTTCAGGCCGTAGGACCGCCACACGACAGCAGGACTGCCTTATCAGGCCGCAGGACCGCCACACGAAAGCAGGACGGCCACATCAGGCCACAAGACGGCCTTATCAGTGCGCAGGACCGCCACACGACAGCAGGACGGCCACATCAGGCCGCAGGACCGCCATACGACAGCAGAACAGCAACATCAGGCCACCAGGTCACACATCACGGCACAGCACGGCCACATCAGGCTGCAGGACCGCCACGCGACAGCAGAACGGCCTTATCAGTCCGCAGGACCACCACACGACAGCAGGACGGCCACATCAGGCCGCAGGACCGCCACACGACAGCAGAACAGCAACGTCAGGGCACCAGGTCACACATCACTGCACAGGACAGCAACATCAGGCCACAGGACCGCCACACGACAGCAGGACGGCCTTATCAGACCGCAGTACCGCCACACGACCGCAGGACGGCCACATCAGGCCGCAGGACCGCCATACGACAGCAGGACTGCCTTATCAGGCCGCAGGACCGCCACACGAATGCAGGACGGCCATATCAGGCTGCAGGACCGCCACACGACAGCAGGACGGCCTTATCAGGCCGCAGGACAGCCACACGACAGCAAGACGGACACATCTGGCTGCAGGACAGCCACAAGACAGCAGGGCGGCCACATCAGGCCACAGGACGGCCACATCAGGCCACCAGGTCTCACATCACGGCACGGCCACATCTGTTTGGACAGTGCAGGCGTGAGGACGTTCTGTTACGTTTCTATACCAGAGCGGAGACGTGCAGCAGTTTTCCATCAGAATGACATTGCATCAAGCTATTTCTAATATTTACCATTCAATGTCTTGGAACAATTCTATAGTTGTATGTACATTGGAGAGAAGCATGCAATAATACTTCATCTCGCCTGATTTTTGAATTTCCACTGCTGTTTTCAGTTCAAATAAGCTTTCGATAGGTACAAAAGTATCATACATTCAATCAGCATAGAACTTTAATTGATTTTTCTGACTATACCAAGAAATTTGTAGTACATGAGTGCTCCTACGCACCCCAAATGAGAAATAATTTTTTTCTAATACTTTTCAACAGCAAATTAAATGCTTCTCATGAGGCATCAGAAATGAGTTACATTCATGGTTTTGTAAAAGCCGGGAAAATTATGCCGCCACGGATAAAAGGGCATTGCTACGCGCTAGGGGTTAAACGGAGGTATTGTTGCGAGTGATGGCAAATCCAGGCAAACAGCGAATCCAATTTCAATCCATAAGATTTTTTCTTGACAGAGTAAGCTGGTTCTATTTCAGTAATGATGCAGAAACACACAAACTAAATATAACACAGAAAAAGTGATACAGGACAGAAGGAACAGTAGGAATTAAGAGGAAGATTTCGAGTGTTGTATAACAAGAAGATCGCGACATCTCTCAAGCTGCCGAAAATAGCAGCGTATTCTTTACTCAGTGGCCAACAGGGTTGCGGTTAACAATGAAGTTATCACGCAATATATGTATGGAGAATATGGCGAAGAATGATTTTGTATGATAAGACATTAAATAGAGAGACGATTTCATTGAAACAATTTTTACGCTATAATTTCAAAAGCGCTTCATTATACTTCGTAGGCACATCAACGCCATTTTGGATCAAATTCACGCGTCAGTGTCATGGTCTTAAGTTTTCAGTTGCTTTGTTTGGTATTTTATTCCGACAAAGTCAGAAACCGTTATTTTAAACTACAAGTATTATGCAAATTAGTAGCTACTTTCTTAAGAGACAAAGAGTGGGTTCGAAGATAGGCAATGACGCAGTACACAAATATTAAGTCTACTCAACTTGTTGATTCCATTTTATGAATCAGTCTAAATGGAACTTTATTATTCGATTTTCATAAGAAATGAGTTTAAAGGGAAGGAATAATTATTATTCATACATGACAATAAAACTTTCACTTCAGACAGGCGGGAGAGATGTCTGCTCTTATGCACACGGCATCGCAGGAGGTAGACGAGCTAAATAAACCACTTCTAAATTAAAGCCTTCAACGACCAGAAGGATATACATATCTTCATACCTCTTACGGCTTATCAAAGCCTCCAATATTCATGCCTGTATCACCACTTACTTTAAAAATAGTTTATACCAATTGAAATTGTCTAGGCACACGTGTTAAAATACACTGCGCCAAAATAACACCCTCTCATTAGACTCAATTAACCATTCTTTATTCAGAATTTTTACGACGAAAAATTATGAAAGTCTGCCTCTGTTACTTGTAGACAACATACTATTATACGAGTATGTAGGCATTTGAGAAATATGTGAAAAGTATGCCCCGATTCCACACTCAATTCATTTTTTATTAAGAATCAATGACTTCCTATAATAACAAACAAATTGACAATTCTGACCGCCTTAAAATCATCTCTAGCACATGTACACAAGCATCGATAACGGAAATCTTGTTTTTTCAGTTCTTCTCGACTTTCAAAAACAATAGATTGATAAGTATTACAATATTACTCCCGAAACTCCACTGTGAAGACTTTGGAGGAACTTCTCCTACTTGATTTACGATTCTTGGAAAATTTTCCTCACATAAACCAGTATAGCCACGATGGGTGAACCCACACAAACAGACATACACACTCGCATCATACAACACACACACACTCACTCAGACATTCGCACATTTACACCAACACACACACATATATATAAGCGCATGCGCATGTCGTGAACACTTTTCAAATCGCCACAAATCAGTAGGAACGCAATGCGAAGCACCATCGTCTCAAATGGCAAAACAATATATATACATGCAATGTCTTTCACACTCGTAGCTCTATGTTTAACTTTCTAACACCACAAGCATTTCGTTTACCAACACCAATACCATTGATCAATTTACCAAACTTAGCAAATCACCACAATTCAGAAGTAAGCCGCTTAGGTATGCTATCGTCTCAAATGATTAATCAATATATATTCAATGTGTTCCACTCTAAGGTCTATGTTGAACTTTCAAACACCACAAGCATTTCATTTCAGTGTCTTCAGTGACTCCGTGGCGTGAGGACGGGTGTGGCAATCGCTCCGAATCCAAGTGCCTATTGTTAGAAAGAATGTACCTCTAACCTAAATGGGTACCCACTCGCGTCCTGAGTATTCAAATGTGATATAAATACCCCATATATAAAAAATAATCAAAATAAGAGTATAATATTCCCTCAAAAGTGTGAGAGTATTCAACCCTCGTTTACACAACGACCGAATTCCCTCCATCTTCAATATGACTAACAAACGACGCATTACCAACAACAGCAGCAACAACAGCATCGAGTTTGAACCGAAGTTTGGTCAATACCCTGATGTGTCTAGCCTTACGAAAGACGGTAAAGAAGTGGTTTCTGTCCTTATAAAATACTTCGATTCAGTGATGACAAAATTTAATAGTGATATTGTTCAAGTGCAAAATGAAATAAGCCACCTTAAAACGCTATTTGAAACAAAAGAAGCGGAACACAAAAAAATTCTCGAAGAACAGAATGAGAAAATAGATAGCTTGACCTCCCGCCTCGACCAGTTGGAAAAAAATGATCAGCGCCGAGACATTGAAGACAAAAAATGTACTCTCGTCATTTCTGGAAGGGAAATACCGCCATCTCACGCAGGCGAAATCTGTAAGGATACAGTCTGCCAGCTCCTGAAGGACAAGATCAACATTGACCTCTCCGGCACTGACATTACGTCAGCTACAAGAATGGGGAAAAAAACAATAACTGGGAATGTAGATCAAAGAAACATTGCATTTGAACTAAAACATTATAACAAAAAACGTGAAATTCTCAACGCCTGCCGAGAAAAGAAACCACAGTTCTTCTTCATAAATGAATACCTCATACCTTCACGAGCTAACGTCATGTACATTCTAAGGATGGCCAAAAGGAAATTCCCGGATAAAGTTGGAATCCCACGAACACAGGATGGAAACATCTTCATATTCAACCCAGGAAACCCAGATTCAAGACGCCGCGAGATCAACACGCCAGATGACCTCGAGCAATACCTGATGCAACAACTAAACATGTCATCACAGCAGATCATGGGTGACTAGACTAGGTGATCCCCTAAATTAGTCAATTTCATTTTCATCCCCTAAATATGTCAATTTCGTATTAATTTAACCTCAATTAGGTATCATGTCAGTAAACCTCAACTTGATGCTAGTTCAACCTGAATCTATACAAATGTATAACAGATGTGCTTGTAAACATTTATGACGGCTGTGTGTGAACTTTTGAAACAACGCAATCAGCAATTTTTTACATCCCAATGTTACTGTGAATTTTTTCTCTTCTTAACCACTTAAGTATTATTACGCGTAAACCATATTAGCTGATTATATCATTGTCGTTGTAATCTTCTTATAATCTGATAATCGCTTCTGCCCTCCACTGCCATCGTACAACCATATTAGCTGATTATATCATTGTCGTTGTAATCTTCTTCTAATCTGATTATATCATTGTCGTTGTAATCTTCTTATAATCTGATTATATCATTGTCATTATAATCTATCAGCAATTTTTCACTTACCAATATTACTGTGAATTCTTCCTTATTTACCACTACAGTTATTATTACGCGTAAACCATATTAGCTGATTGTATCATTGTCGTCATAATCTTTAAAACTTATTCCCTCTTGTATGTGAACTTATGAAAACGCCCTAAGCAATCTGCTTGCACCAATGTAGTGATATCGAACTCCAATATTATAACAAATAAATAATAGAAGTGTGTGTAAACATCTATGACATCTGTGTGTCACATTTTGTACCATCGCAATTAGTAATTTTTCACCAACCAATGTTACTGTGAATTCTTCTTTATTTACCACTACAGTTATTATTACGCGTAAACCATATTAGCTGATTGTATCATTGTCGTCATAATCTTTAGAAACTTATTACCTGTTGTATGTGAACTTGCGAAAACGCCCTTAGCAATCTATTTGCACCAATGTTGTGATATTGAACTCCATTATCACTCGCTCATGGACTGAGTTTGTGTGTACTCACGAAATCGCACTAGATTTTTCTTTTTTACTCTATTCTCTCTTACTTAATAAGCTACTTTTTAGACTGGAATATCCCTTTAAGCTTGACTCTGTATTTCGTTTTAAGCTCTATAGTACCTAATTCTTACTTTTACTTATTTTAAATGACTGATCACCCTGTAATATTTGAGGAAATCGATCCAGATTTCAATCATTTGAACAGAATATATCCAAACCTAAACGACTCTCACGAGTGTAGGTATACTAATATATCAGAATTCAACGAAACTATACGAATAACTGACTGAGATTTCTCACTCCTGTGTTGGAACTGTAGGTCACTCTATCCAAAATTGGAAAAGATACAATGTACTATTACTGAACTTAAATATAACCTAGACGTGATTAGCTTCACCGAAAGCTGGCTAGATGACTCGACTAAAGACATGATTCGATTTGAAAATTATCATAGTTACCATTCGCTAAGAAAAAACCAGCGGGGCGGAGGCATCAGCACATATATATCTAACCACATTGACTCGAGAACCATAGCAAGTGCAACCATGAATCAGGATCATATAGAATCACTCTTCGTAGAACTTTTTAGAGATGGTAAACGCATTGTGCTTGGAACGGTGTATAGGCCTCCTACAGCCTGTCCTATATCCTTCCTGAATGAATTGAATCGTATTATTTCTCAGTTCAACAGGCCCTTATAAAATGACATAATAATATGCGGTGACTTCAATTATGATCTACTGAAACATGAAAGCCATGAACCAATCTCTAATTTCCTAACTACCTTTCAGTCTCAATCCTTCCTTCCGATCATTACAAAGCCTACACGAATAACCTCAGAGTGTGCTACGCTGCTTGACAATATCTTTATGACAGACCCTAGTGATTTTCTTGCTGGAATAATTACTTCTGACTTATCAGATCACTTCCCAGTTTTTCTTATTAAGAAAAATGTCTATATTGCTTGCACCAAGGCACGGGCTGAAACTTACTCATATCGTAAAATAAACGAATCAAATCTTGAAGAAATGCGCACCGTTCTAGAAGAATCAATGCCTACATTGCACATCTCTCAACAAAACAATAATACTACGAGCATTGATGAAGCAGTAGTAAAGTTGACTGAAACTATAATGACCGCATACAATCAGTGTTGCCCAATTGTAACTCGTACAGTTACCCCGAAAAATTAACATAAGCCCTGGATTACTAGAGACATCGTGATAAATATAAAGAAACGTCAAGCGTACCTAGCCCTCCTTTGCGAAGGACGAATATCTAGAGAAACATATAACCGATTTAGAAACTATGTAACAAACCAGATAAGAACATCAAAAAAGAACTACTTTACGCTCAAGTTTACTCAATTGAAAACTTACGTTAAAAAGACTTGGCATCTCCTTAACTCCTGCTGTAAACCGAATAATGCCGATAAAAAGAAAATTGAATATGTTGTTCAAGATAATGTAAAATATCATGAGAAGAAAGAAATTGCTAATCTCTTTAACAACTTCTTCGTAAACGTAGGGAAAACAATAGCTGATGGTATTCCAAGTGAACCTACTGATCACCTGGAATTTATGGATCATATTCGAGAACCCAACTCCTTTTTCTTTACGCCTACAAACTCCTTCGATGTAATTACGTGCATAAACAACATGAAAAATAAATCGAGTGGGTTACAAACGTTTCCGACTAAAGTACTTAAAGTTATTGCTGACATTGTAGCCCCACTGATATCAAATATTATTAACCAGTCTCTCTTACTAGGCACTTTCCCGAACTCCCTCAAAGTTGCTAGAGTAACCCCTATCTTTAAAAGTGGTGAAAAAACCTGTGTAAACAATTATCGACCTATCTCCATTCTACCAATTATTAGCAAAGTATTCGAAAAGATTGTGTATAAAAAAGTGTACTCTTATTTTGAACAAAAATCATTTCTTTACGATAAACAATACGGTTTTCGCTCTAAAAAATCAACAACACAGGCTATATTAAATCATTTACAATTCCTCTATTCTAATATAGATGAAGGAAAGCCTGTCTTCTCTGTATTTCTTGACTTCCGAAAAGCATTTGATTGTGTGGACCATAAAATACTATTATCGAAACTACACTGTTATGGCATTCGAGGGATTGCCCATGATTGGTTCAGATCATACCTAACAAATCGGGAGCAATACGTTGTCATTGACGACGCAAAATCAGACCCACAGACAATTAGCCATGGAGTTCCACAAGGATCTGTTCTCGGGCCTCTCTTGTTTCTGATTTTTATCAATGATATTGTAAAATCTACATCATTCTTCAAATTCATACTTTTTGCCGATGACAGTACGCTTTCTGCGGTCCTTCCGAACCAAAATCCTGCTATGATTGTGGAGAGTATAAATATTGAACTTCACAAGGTTTCATCGTGGCTCAAAGCTAATAAAATAAGCCTTAATATCGATAAAACAAATTATATTACTTTCTCATACAAGAAAGATGTATCTCTCCCATGCATTAAAATTGGCGAAGGTGAAATCGAAGAAACCAACTCATGTAAGTTTCTGGGCATCATAATAGATAAACATCTGACCTTCAAAGAGCACATCACTCATATTAGTTCTAAATTATCAAAATCCATCGGAATCCTTAATAAAGTTAAAAATTTTCTGCCTGAAACAGCTTTACAAATGCTCTACCGAACGCTCATTTCTCCATACTTGCAATACGGAATAGAAGCATGGCACGGAACTGATAAAAATAAAACCAACAAAATTTTTACTCTGCAGAAAAGGGCCGTCAGAGCGGTAAAGAACCTAGAATATAATGCTCACACAAATGATTCTTTCAAAAATTTACAAATACTTAAACTTTCGGATCTCTACAAAATCTCCATCTGTAATTTCATTTACAAAACATTAAGAAATGATGGCGACAATAGCCTAAGACAATTATTGACTGCGCAAACTGGTCATCACGACCATTTAACCCGAAATAGAAGTAAATTCATGCTTCCTTATTATTCAAAGGCCAGGTCGCAACACAGTATTCTCTTCGTTGGAACCAAAACTTGGAACTCTATACCTGCAGAGATCCGTGAATGTAATTCGTACAAAGTATTCAAAAGACATCTTGAGTCTCACTTCCTATCAGAATACTAGTCGTGTAAGATCACCATGTCAAATCTTGCCTCCTACATGTAACTAATGATAATGTCATAATGTAACTTGCCTTGTGTACCATAACCAATCTTCTCTCTGCTCTTGAATCGTTTTATCGAACATACTGTTAAATATAGCCGACTTGACCTATATTGTAAAATACAGCATAAAATATCGAGTTAATTATCTCAATGATCAGTCTAATGCGAAACTAGGTTAAGTGAACTAGGTTAAACTTTTGTACACCCTAGAATAACGTGATGGTAGGATGCCCTAGAAGTCGCTGAACTTGTTCGGGCCCACAGGTAGCTATACTCAAATTTGACCATTGTACTAGACTTAAGTAAAATTCTACCTCTGTATCACCTGTGGTAAATAAATTGTTTAAATTGTTTAAATTGTTTAAATTTACCAGAAGCAATGTCATTTGCCTATTTCGCAATACCAACTGAAAACAACTAAAACCTAACCTAACCTTGCCATCAACAAACTGGTGAGAAATCATTTTGCCCCCTAGTTCCAGGAAAACACCGTCAAACCAAAACGATGGTACCCACATTTATGGTATTACACTGACTTAACGTGTTACAATTTATCCAATCATTACATGAGTTTTCATGTCACATCATATCCTTACCCTATCTAAAGTAATATAACGTACTCTCACCCAACCTAACCTAAGGGAAGGTCACCTAACCTCAAATAACGAAAGTTAATCTCAACTTACTTCAGCAAACCTAACTCCACGTAACTTATTCTAACCTAACTTAACTCATATATAACGTGAACTAACTAACTCGACATAGTTTGAACTCTAATACATGCAACTAAACTACAATAATCCATAGTGCTCTGTGTTGTGCTATAGTTGAAATTTCGGTCCCACTTATTTCATCCTATTCGATTCTAATGCCTTTGCCCTTGTTCTTCATGAATTCTAAACCTCTATGTGCGCTAACATTCTTTCATCCAACTAACTAATGACCACTCAATATCCTAATGTTTAATCCGCGACAATGCGTTCCATAACTATTTCTGCAGAGGAAACGTTCAGGTTGCAATATTTTCCCATTCAGTTTCGATTTAGGGTCAGGTTAAACATGTTGGAAACCTTTTCTCATGAAACACTGTGACGAAACAAAATACATTTCGGTGTATTCAAGCCTTAGCATCATTAGACTTCTGCAGTGTCGAAAATGACAACTTCGTTTCGTTGTATTTAAGACTTCATGACATGCAACCATGACGTCAAAGTGATGCAAATTGAGAAACATTGGATCAAATCTCTTCCTTTTTGCCACAGACTCATTTAAAATATTCAAACCTTAATCGTTACGATCGATATACTGAACAAAACAGTAATCATTACCTAACTTACCATCACTTAATCATTACTTAACTTACCATTAAAACACTGAGCCAAGTGGAATTTCATTCGCGGACCAATAATAACTGTTTCCTAATCGTGCATCACAAATGAGAATACTAATATGCAACGCGCTCTCGCGCTATTGAGTTGAGGACCCCAAAAATAAACTCTTCATTTTGGGACCGCTCGGCGAGACTTGAAGCTCTCGCCGAGCGCAAGCGTTTTTGTATTGAAGTCAGTAAATACTAGGAAACAACGTATCCACTTCAAGTAACTTTAAAACTTTAAACAGTTCCTGAGAATTTTGCATTTGTTTTCAATTTTGGGCGCAGTTACAGCGTAAACTTGACTAAAACCTTTCCAAGTATCAGTGGCATGAAATTCATCTGTTCATGATAAATTTATGTCAGCAATTGCACACTGATTACGAAAATATTATTTCCGAACAAATTTTTCATATTTCTCAAACGAATGCGTCTCTCAACATCAGTGCCAAGCTTCTAATCAGTGAAGTTTCCCATTAGACCCCTTTCTTCGCCAAAATAAAGTATTTCATGAATGGGACCAGTTTCCACCTCTCTCTATTCCTATATTTCTATTAGGGATCGATATAGCAACCCTGAGTCTGAGTGGGATTTACAAATTGTTGACAATATCACTTAAACCACTTTAAATTCCGTAACTAACATCATTGAAACACGCCTAATGACTACAAAATTTAGTCACTATCGGGGACACACAGTCACCAAATATCAACCATCTGTTACAGCCCCAAAATGTAGTCTTCTCACGCAAATGAGGATTTTCTGGAACTTACACATGCCAGGTAAGCGATTTGGATGCCTTCAAACAACGAGTTTCCATTATCATTGCAGATCGAATTTTTCGTGTACACGTAACAAGTTCCTGGTCATAAAGAACCTGAAATTTATTTTCCCAATCATTAAAATGAATGAGAAAAATATTCACCCAAACTGCTCTTCCTAGAAAATGCCTCGTTCAATCAAAGAATGTCGACAGGAACCATTTCCGTGGAGTTTGAGCCGCAATGACGAGAGATTCGTTCCTGAATGAGCTTTTTCTATTTACGAAATAAAGGTCAAGTTCCTGGACTAGGTCCTCTTTAAATTTCAAATTTCTAACGCCAAAAAAGCATTGAAAACACAACACAAATAGGCACGAAAAGCTGTGCCGAACGTGAGTTGGAGGGTGGAACGGGAAGAGCAGTGCCCGTATAAAAACTGCAAATTCTATCACCCCAGGAGACTGGTCTCGGCTGTGTCGGGGGTGAAGCAGTCGAGCATTAGTGACCAGGAGCCGAGAATGCTCCCCAGGGTCGAGCACCGCGAACCGAGGGGCGCACCACCACAGAGCGGGCTGTCTTATGCCGATATGGCGAGAAAGTGTGCGCCGGTCGTAGCGCAGGGGGATATGCAGCCTGCTGGTTCGTATGGCCAGGATGCTGGTCTACTAAGGTCTTGTTCGGTGCGGACCGAAAGTTCGTCTTTTTTAGAGCTGCGCAGGCAGGTCCAGGAAATTCAGAACCTGCTGACTTTGCTCCTGAAGGAAAGAGAAAGCGAACGCCCTCATATTCCAGGGCAACGTCCGTGCAGCTGTCGAAGCCACTTGTAGAGACTAATGTTTGCACCACAATTATTTCCTGCAACATTGAAAGTTTGTGCTCTCGTTCTCAGAAACGTAAGGTTCAGATACTAGAAGAGAGAGCCCTGCTTGATCATGCAGTTGTTGTGGCAACGGTCGAGTCACACCTACGTGAGGAGATCCTTGATTCCGAGGTGAGCATGAGGGGCTACTGCTTGTACAGAGCTGACAGGGCTTTTGACAGAAAGAAAGAGAGCGTTGCAGTGTTTGTCCGTGAGGATCTGGCTGCAGCCGCAGTGATGCTAAAGAGTGGTTCAAACGAATGGATGGAGTACATCGTCTTGTGGTTCTCCAGTGGCCTTAGAGCTTGGTAGCGACGTCGTGCAGTCGACGAGATCGTAGTCACAGCCGTCTAAGGACCGTCTCCGGCGACAAAGCGACCACGTGAAGAAACAACACATGAGATTAGGATAAGAATCTTCTATATGGCATAAGCAGTGCAGAAAACATCAAAACATCAAACTGGTAAGGGCATCTTGATTCTTTGAACCGCAATTCGGGTGCGATTCAGAACAAAGGGGTTCGTGACATCCAATTTGAATCTAGTGCTCTCTGATGTGGTCAGGGGAAATACTTCAAATTCCTACCAGAAATATAACGGTAAACATGAATCTAAGCGGTCAGGCTGGGGGAGAGAGGGCGAGGAGTGTCAACTCGTCGGAAAGTGAACTGTCGACGGACTGGTTTGACCGAAGGTGGAGTGGTACAAATGAGTAGATCGCGGGGACTAGAAGGACTAGGCGGCGTATGTTCATTAAGATGCCGTAAATAAACTACAGGCCTTCCTTTGCAATCCGACTTACGGACCATTATTATTGGGGAGTTGTGGCAAGAACGGGCTTTTGATATTACCCCCTTATCCAAAATATCATGCACGGCAACATCTAGCTCCTCTTGCTGACTGTGAGGTACACGATACTGCCTAGTGTATAACATTTTAGTAGAATCCCGTAATTGGATATCCATCTCGGCTAGTCTGTTTAGCCCTAGCGGTTCGTCTTTCAATGCAGTGGCCTTCCTATTCTTATTTAAAACCGTTAGCAATTTCTCGCGGGCGGAGCCGGTCACGTCCGTATTGATATCTTCCTTTGTTAATTTTCGTAGTATATGTCAGTTCCGTGATTTATGAGCATCGCAGTTAGGACCTTCATTTAATAAAGCGTGAACAGTCTCCAGTTCTACTGGTTCCAGCGTGGTCAGATAAGCATTTCGCTTGATCACGTGGGGATAGTTAGATACGTTCACTAGTCGGATCGGTATCTGTTCTCCAGACGCGATTGGCAAAGATTCGGCTACCAAAAGCTTCTCTGTGATCGCCATTCGCTTCGTAAGGTATGTTCCGTTTAAAATAAACTTTTTACGAACATTGAAAGTTACTTCTTCAAAAGGAGGAATGGTAATGTCTCGACATGGATGTAGTCTAATTTCTTTTTCTTGTAGCCTTTTATCATCGCCACTATTTAAAGTGGTTTGCTCAAGTCCACATCTCGCACGTGTGAGGTTAGTGACCGCTGGGTCTATCTTTCGGGTATAACCTAAACTTGTCTCCGGTCGGTTCGATAACGTAACACGGCGAGGTTTTACGTTCGGAGAATCCGTGTCAAGTTTACGACTTAACGTATCACTCGTTGTCGAAAACATCGCACGAACATCCTGCGTTTGTTTTCGTACTGATTCAACTAATTTTAAGGGTTGGTTTTCGAACTCTGTCTTGCCTTCTGCAAAATTGATTGTTGCTTTACAATATTGCAATAGATCTGTTTCTATCAATATTTCACCGGGAATATGGGTATTATTGTCCACCACGAGTTCGGACACCCATTTTTTCATTCCATTCGGCAATTTAATCATAAGTCCTACCTTACCGTTTATCTCCAGGTTTTCTCCTGATGCGCTCGACACACGTGCTGTACTAGGTTTGATTTGGTTTGTGACCCATTTTCTTTTAATTAAGGTGACAGTGGCACCTGTATCTAAGAAACCAGGTCCACCTGGTCTGCCGTCCACCACTAATTCAACTATGGGGACTCGCATCAACGTATCTGACTTTGCTACTAGGCTACTGAGCAAGTTAACTACTTGATATGGCGATTTTGTCGCATGTATCATACACTGAGTCTTGGTAGTCACCGGAATTCTACATGGTCTTTTTATCTCGAGTTCCTTTGGTCGGATCGATTTGGTACAACGGGGAGAATTCTTTGTACTCGATTGAAATTCACTATTACCGTTCGTTAGATTTTCAGAATCACCAGCCAGACTCTCTGAGTTTTTAGTGAATGAGATCCTCTTTTCCTCTGTTTTCACCAATACGGACTCCTGTATCTGTAACTAAAGGTTTTTCAATACATTGGGATTCTTATAGAACCCGGCAATTTTTTCTAGGAAAGTTCTGTACCCGGGATTAAAGCTATGGCACTCTTCGGACGAGTACCAAAAATTGAAGATGTTATTAACACCTTCTCTAGGGTGATTTGAAAATGCTTTGTCATGCACACAGTAACATTGGTCCGTCGGCGTCTGGGTTTCTAACCCGAGCGGTGAACACTCTACCGAACTACGCTGCTGTATGGGGTCCGAGGTATTCCCAACTCCGGAATGATGAGGCCTCAATCCTCCGGAGTTTAAGAACACTCTGCATCCCATCACAGTTGATTTCCCAGCGACCTGTTCCGTCTTCCCTGTAACACAGATTCCTACCTAACACAACTCTAGGCAAGAACTTGGAACACCTAAAAATTGCGGAACAGGTCGCAGACCCCTTCATGTTCGCGAGGTCCGCTCAAAAGGACAATCACGCCTGAAGTGTCCGGCCTGTCCACACCCAAAACAATAGAAAATCCGACCGCGCGTACGTGGTGACCTAGAGTACTCAGCTGGGGGCGGTTTATCGTTGTAGTTGGGCCGCTGAGGGAACTGTTGGCCATTGTAGTTCTGCGTCCTATCGAACGAACTTTGGGCGCCGTTGTAGTTCTTGTAGTTCCGGAATCGGTTGAACGAAGATCCTCTATTGGTGGGTGCCGGAGTGGAACGCCACGGGGGTCGAGAGGGAACTTGGGTTTTTCGGTAGCCTGGTGATATCCCTCAGAGTTTTCGAAGGGGGGCCGTGGAGTCGAGGTAACATTTGGGTGGGAAGCGGCAGGAGGATGTTAATCATTTGTGCGACGGGCCTGCGATGAATAGGACGTAGATTGGGAGATTGTACTCGGGGCTCTTCTGTTCCTTCTGTGGGAGCGTCTTGGTCTTGTCGTTTAATATGGAACAGGCCATCTTCGTTCATCACCTCTATTTCGTCGTCGGGATCGTCGGGGTTGCAGTTGTCCGCCTCGGACATGTCATCCCGATCATCGTCGGAGTCTTCCTGGCACATCCTCACGGCTTGGCATGGACCTTTTTCTTTATTAATGAGGAAGTTCGACGTTAATACTTCCTTATCGGTGTTTCTTATGAAATCATGTAACGATCGATACACACTAGCATTTTTTGTATTTTCGGCTGCGTTCAGTACTGTCGCTGGCATAACTCTTTTCGTGAACAGGTCTCAGGTTAACAGAGCGAACATGAAATTCGTCAGTACCTCCGGGAGTGGGTGCTGTTCACGTCGGTAGTTGTAGTTGATACGGTTCAGAAAGGTATTCACTGCATTACGTGCAGCTTCTTGTGTAAGCGCGATTCAAACGTTGTGATCTGTTTCCGGATTCAGGCGTCGAGTAAGACTCAAAACATCACTAGCGGCTTCCACAAATGAGGAGACACTTATGTCACCGTAAATTGCGAGCATCTCCGCAGCCACATCCTCGTAAGAGTAATCAAGATACTCCTCGTTCTCGAACTATGCCACCACTATCCGGGCATCACCAAACCGGCGATGTACCGTTGAGACTAGATGTTGTATCGTAATCTTGTCGTCTGTTATCTGGAAAGTTGTGAAATATGACTCCAATTAATGGAGAAAAATCTTCACATTCGTTTCCGCAGTCCCTTTCGTCGACGGCGGGTTGCCGGGCATTGGGCGATCCCTAAAATTAATAATGTCTCTCGTAGATGGAGCTACCAGTTCCATCTGTCCAGGCAATCTTGGGCCTGCTACCGCTGCAGTGGGAACTACATTAAGACTTGGTCCCAACACACTCGCGGTCGTGTTGCAGACGGAACTACAGTGGCTGTCGTCAAGGAACCAGTACTCGTCATCGAAGTGGTCACAGCGGTGGCCATACTTGCTGCAGGGACTGCTGAACCTTCACTAAAATGTCGTCGCGGAGCGTCGTAGTCGGCAGGCGTAAATCTCGCTGGCTGTTTTCTTAAACGAGTGGGTCGGGGATCGCGAGAATTATCTGGCAACCGTTCCAATATATCGCGTTCGGCAGATGTCAAATGCGGAGTTTCAGTTAAACTATGCTCCAACTCTGAATTTTCCGAATTGTCACTCATTTCACCGGAAATAACCCCACTAATGCCCTATCACTGTCTTTCCACCTTTCACTAAATTGTCCCCAATTTAATCACATAAACTGTTCGGGCGCCACTTGTCGGGTTCCTCCGCTGGGTGCTATGTATTCACACATGGGAAGGTCCGGGGTTCGTACTACTATCGTATCTAGTCACAGTTCGAAGGATAACAACACACGGATGGAGAGACAGTTTGTTTTCAATGATGACGTTGCAACTCATGAGCGGTTGGAAGAGCGTTACGCGTCCCTGTTTATAACCAAACGCACACGGGCGTCTATGTTCGGCAGTCCGAGATCTCGCATCTAACCTTGATCGTGACCCGCTCTACCCTGTGGAAAATTAAGGCCGTATCGCCGGTGGATTAGGGCTGGAAATAGGGTGGTGTTTTGGTTGGAATACGCGTGGTTTAGAGGTTAAATGTCCCCGTTATTGGATACAAAAACACCTGCGAATCACCCGTGTTCCGTCTTACCTACCGGCCACGTCCCGCCTCAGAACCAGATTCGAATCGCGGCTAGCCGTCCATGAATTATAGGTAAAAAAATCGCTCCCAGTTGCACGTGCCTCGCCTCACGGGGTATACAATATTGCACTGGAAGCTTTGGGTCTTACAATACATTCACACTTAATGCATTATGAATGCATTGACCCAATAAGTTCAGTACAATACTGTACATCCAATGAGATCGATGCCCGCGCAACTGGGAGCTCAGGTACATAAGACAATACATTAGAAAGGACAAGGAATCCCGCTCTTTCTTCAACTTTTATTACAAAAATTGAACATTCTCTGCATTAAAATTGAAATGAATATCTTACTTTTATTAATTACAGCCTTCCCACCAATGGCCCACCAAAATAATATAGCGATTAAACATAAATTACAATCTGTTTAAAATGCTGCATGTAACAAACAAATATCAACTACATAAACATAAGGATGGGAATGAAATTTCCCTATCACAAAGTTCCCTTTCAAAGTTCGTTTATATTATAGATTAGATTATTGATTAATTCAAGCCTCCCTATCCGCAACAAATGCGATCCAAAGAGAGGAAAAGGAAGGCACCATTTTGCATGGAAGCAACACGTGGACTACGTTTTGGGACATACGTGTACCACTAGGTAAATTGTTTATTTGCATACCGGCATAAATGAAAAGCATTTCCATAATTTCTCGACCTTTTTCAGAATTGATTTGAGCACGCCAGGTTAAAATCATCGTAGACGTATAGTTTTCACACTTTTTATGAAGGACATAAATGGATTTGAACAGTACAGTCGGTTTCTAAATTCTGCTACTCACAACCTAACTGAACAAACCGTAGCAATCGCACAAACGTAGTCAACGTATTAAGGGAACGCGGAATCTGTGCAGAAAAGGCGTAAAAACAGTAAGTTGAGAAAAAATTCATGTTACAAAATCAAAGCTGAAGAAGAAAATAGTAGGTGCTAAAAAACAGGACGGAGTGAACCGAAAATAGGTGGTCCTTAAATAACAAAAACATTTCATTTCAACAAACAGATGGACTAACTAACTCTTAGCTCGGGCTTTAAAATTTTTCTCCCTTGGAGCACGAGTTCCCATAGATACAATAGTTGTATCCCTCTGAGGAGCGTCTACATTATATCGCGTGTCCCAAAAATATATCCCCGAGTTTTTAATTGATTATATCTCTGCTTTAAATTAACATTTAATTTTTTTTCACAATGTAGTAAATTTTGTTTCCCTTTCAAATAGTCTAATTTTTTGAAAATTGTTCAATAACCACTTTACGGAAATTGCTTTACTGAAAGAGGTAGAAAAATCAATTGTTCAGAGGAAAGGTCTTAAAAACAACAACACTGGTGTTCTGCTTCATTTCTCAATACCTACTTTTAAAAATAATTTCACAATGATGTATCCTACATACCACCAAGTATTTAAACGCTCTGAGAGGTTATTTACTCCCGTATTTCATTATTTGAAGACACCTAAATTGCGGTTCACTAACGGTCAAAGAATTTTCATCGTATTGGAATATGAAGCAACGAAAAACAGTGAAAAAGTTCAAAGAGCAATTTATGAAAAATTCCCGGAAAGGTACTCGTCCGATAAGAAAACTGTGTATCGCACAGCTAGAAAATTAGAAGGAAAATTAAATGCTCCTCTAACTTCGTCACACTTTTTCGTTGCTTCATATTCTAATACGATGAAAATTCTTTGATCGTTAGTGAGCTGCATTTTTGGTGTCTTCAAATGATGAAATAATGAAGTAAGTAATGTATTGAGCAATGAAGAACACCAGCGTTGTTTTGAAAACTTTTCCTTTGAACAACTAGTTTTCCCACTTGTTTCAGTAAATCGATACTGTAAAGTGGTAATTAAACGATTATCAAAAACTTAAATTTTCCGAAAAGGGAACAAAATTCATTACATTGTGAACAGAAGACATTTCAAATGTGTTAAGGGGACCTTTTCATCCGTTCGGTCCAGAAATGGTCTATGAACCGTAAATTTTTTCTATTGGACTTACGTCTATGAAAATTTGCAGACTACTAGCTCTCTAGATTCCTAAAAACTTTTCATAAACAAGTTTTTTTTCCTGCGGGCATAGAATATTATTTATTTCATGATAAAAAAAATATATATAAACCATTCGTTTGAATTTCTCCGAAATTTACATAGCTAGAGCAATGCGGTTCGTTGTATTTGAAATTAGGATGTACGTACCACAGTTGTATAGCCTCATTCTTTGAATTTGAATTCATTCCGAATTTAAAAAATTTATTAGGAAAAGGTATGTCCAAAGTAGTAATTTTAGGGCAAAAAGTCTACGGAAAAGGTTTCACGTAAAATTTTTTGAAAATCAACGGCTATACAGTCTTAGAGAACACATGTGAATTTCAAATGCAGCAAACCACATTGCTCCAGCTTTGTTAATTCCGGAGAAATTCAAACGAGAGTCTGGGTAGTTGAAATTGCTGGAAAACAGTTGTTGATGTTGAAGTTGAACAGTAGTTGAAGTGTAAAAAAACGTACCATAAAATTTTTCTAAAATAAAATCCGTAGCCATTTTACAGCATACATATAATTTAAAATGCAACAAACTGCATCAAAATAACTATAAAATTGGCGAAGTAATGTGCGTTTGGTGGCGGGTCGTGAAATGAAACGGAATATATCTTCAATTGAAAAAAATAATGATTTACCATTGAAATCTACATATTTTTACACCAAGATGAGCGTACATATAGGGCTGTCTCGCCTGTCCTTCCATTCATCTCTAAATAACGTGAATTCACCCCCTGCTGGGGGGCGCATGAGTCGCATGACGTTCCTAATATTTCTGGTGTTGTTCGTAGTCATCTTCGAAAATCTTTTGAAGCAATGAAATTTTTTTGAGGGTTTTAGACCCAAAAATCGGAAAAAGCTCCCCTTAATTCAAAGCGGAGGTATAATCATTTAAAAAGTCGGGGAATTTTTGTGGGACACCCGGTACATATAAAGTTGTGTGATGCGATGCCCATGTTTTAACCATATACAGATAAACGCAAAATAAAACGATTTTCAGGAGTGACAAAAACCTCAAAACTTCTTTGTTTTCGAGAAATGATGACCTGAAATAGTTATAAATTCTCGTAGGAATTCCCCGAAGCGCGCGCCAAAGAAGGTAGGTTTTACTCGTTGGCTGCATGTCAAGCCCATTCTTACGGGAATCTAAAATTATTTCAAGTCATCATTTTTCGCGAACAAATAAGTTTTTAGATTTTTATCACTCATGAAAATCGTTTTATTTTGCGTTTTTCTGTATTTGGTTACAATATGTGCATTAAGTTACACAACACCCTTTATATATATATATTTATACATATATTTATATATATCCTTTATTATATATATTATATATTTATTTATATATATTTATATATATAGTGTCCTCAGAGACTCAATGTGGTGAAGATGTGCGTTGCGCTCGCTTCGAAACCAAGTGCCTATTGTTAGAAAGAATGTACTTCTAGCCTAAATGGGTACCCTCTCTCGCCATGAGGATTCAAATGTGATATAAACATACAAATCATCAAACTAAGAATATAATATTCCTTCAAAAAGTGGTGAAGTGTTCAACCCTCGTTTACACAAGGAAAAAACTCTCTCAATCTACACGATGGGGCCCAAAATGCAACGCAACAATAGAAGCAGCAGCAATAACAGCTGTGAGTTTTAGCCGAAGTTTGGTCAATATCCTGATGTGTCTAGCCTAACGAAAGACGGCAAAGAAGTGGCTTTCGTCCTAATAAAATACTTCGACTCAGTGATGATAAAATTTAATAGTGATATTGACAAAATTAAAAACGAAATAAGCCACCTTAAAACACTATCTGAAACAATAGCAGGAAAAGAAGCAGAACGCAAAAAATTCTTGAAGAACAGAATGAGAAAATACATAGCTTGGAGTCGCGTCTCGATCGCTTGGAAAAAAATGATCAGCGCCGAGACCTAAAAGATGGTAAATGTACTCTCGTCATTTCCGGGGGGAACTACCTCATTCACACAACAACGAAAATTGCAAAGAAACAGTCTGCAAAATTCTGAAGGACATCAACATTGACCTCATTGATGCTGACATCACCTGAGCTAACAGAATGGTAAGAAAACCACTAACTGGAAACGAGGATCGAAGAAACATCGCTTTCGAACTGAAACATTATAACAAGAAACGCGATATCCTCTCTGCCTGCCGAGTAAATAAACTAAAGTTCTTCATAAATGAATATCTAATACCTTCACAAGCCAAGATCATGTACACCTTGAGAGTAGCCAAGAGAAAATTCCCGGAAAAAATTGGAACCCCGAGGACCCAGGATGGAAACATCTTCGCATTCACCCCTGGACAACCGGATTCGAGACGTCAGATTAACACGCCAGAAGAGCTCGACCAATACCTGATGCTGCAACTGGACATATCATCGCAACAGGTCTTGGATGATCACCTCAATTAGGTATAAAAACATGTAACTGTGCCAAATTATATACTCGAATGTCAATAACGCCCAGAACTCTATAACTTTACACTAAAACCTCGAACTGCATAACATCATGTCATGAATCAGTTCCAACCTCTCAAGATATATACCTCAGTTTTACCCCAATTTTGACAATTGTATGACAGATTTATGACAGCTGTATGTGAACTTGCAACAACACCATCAGCAATTTGTACCTACCAATGTTATAATGGAATATTGATATCCACCTTGGTCACTTTTCCTCATAAATTGTATGTAATTTTTCACCATAAATTTATTATTATGTGTAAACTATATTAGCTTGTTAGAATGTCATTGTCGCTAATATTTTTTGAAACTTATTACCTGTTGTATGTGAACTTTGCAACAACGCCTTCATTAATTTGTACGCATCAATATTGTATATTGAGCTCCAATATTATTCGCTCATGGGCTGAGTATTGTGTGTACTCACGAAATCACGCTAGATTTTTTACTCTTTCCTATACTTTTTAAGCTAGTTTTTAGATAGGAATATCCTTTTAAGGAGAGCGTCCCCCATACGGACTTTTTTCTTTATTATTGAACCTAGAGCAATGAAATTTGGTATACTGATAGGATATTAAATTTAGAACCGTTTTTGCTCAGAGCAAAAGTTCAATTTTCTTGAAAAGAAAATGGGAAATCAAAGAAAACGAAGTTCGAAGGTTTCAAAAAATGGAGGTTTCAAAAATCTTCTCCTCCTACAGTTTTTGAGCTACAGTAATGATTTTGGTATCATTGGATGCGGAAAGACACGGAATTTTATGGAAACTAAAATTCATTCCAAAATTATTTATTGATCATGAGTTATGACGTCATAAAATTGTACATATCCGAAAAAGTACATTTTTTTCCTATTTGTACACATTTTCATGTTGAAAATAGAAATTTGAGGAAACAAATTTTAGTTACCCTAAAAGCCCGTGTCTTCCTGCATCCAATGATACCAAAATCATTACTGTAGCTTAAAAACTGTAGGAGGAGAAGTTGTTTGAAATCCCCAAAACCATTGTTTACATTATAAGCAAAACAAAGAAACATAAACAATTCAAATAAAAAATTTTGTAAAATTTTGGTTCAAGTTAGACCCCTGAAATCATTATAGAGTAATCCAGAGCCATAGGAGATGACATAGCAACTTTGCGCCGTGAAGAAAATGTCATTGGAGAGGTGTAACATGATAAAATACCACTTCCCCCTCCCCTCCCCCCCATTCTTTAAACCCCCGTAGCGGGCGAACGAGTGAACGTACGAGTCTCATTTTTTTCACAGGATGTACCTGACCTCTTACACTTCTTCTAGCAGCAAAAATCCCAGTTTCTCAAGAAATCTCAAAAGCATGGATTCATAAGGAGGACGCTCTCCTTAATCTTGACTGTATTTCGTTTTAAGTTATACAATAGTACTTACTGCCTACTGTTTACTAGTTTTGAATGACTGATCACGCTGATATATTAGATGAAATCGACCCAGATCTCAATCATTTGAACAGAACATTTCCGAACCTAAACGACTCTGAAAACTGCAGATATATTAATATATCAAAATTCAACGAATTTATACGAATAACCCGGCAGGATTTTTCGCTACTGTGTTTGAACTGTAGGTCACTCTATCCAAAATTGGAAGAGATACAATGCACTATAACTGAACTTAAGTATAACCTAGAAGTGATTAGCTTCACCGAAAGCTGGCTAGATGACTCGACCAAAGACATGATTAAGTTTGAAAATTATCATAGCTACCATTCGCTATGAAAAAACAAGCGAGGCGGGGGCATCAGTACATACATTTCTAAGCACATAGATTCGAGAATCATAGCAAGTGCAACACTGAATCAGGATCATATAGAATCATTATTCGTAGAACTGTCTAGAGAGGGCAAACGAATTGTGCTTGGAATGGTGTATGGGCCTCCTACAGCCTGTCCTATATCCTTCCTTAATGAACTTTATCGCATTATTTCTCAGTTCAACAGGTCCTTCTACAATGACATAATAATATGCGGTGACTTCATCTATGATTTACTGAAACATGAAAGCTATGAACCAATCTCTAATTTCCTAAATGCATTTCGTTCTAAATCTTTCCTCCCGATCATCACAAAGCCTACACGAATAACCTCAGAATGTGCTACGCTGCTTGACAATATCTTTATAACAGACCCAACTGATTTTCTTTCTGGAATAATTACTTCTGACTTATCAGATCATTTTCCAGTTTTTCTTATAAAGAAAAATGTCTATATTGCTTGCAACAAAGCACGGGCAGAAACTTACTCATATCATAAACTAAACGAATCAAATTTAGAAGAAACGCGCTCCGTTCTGAAAGAATCAATGCCGACATTGCACATCTCCCAACAAAACAATAATGTAAGGAGCATTGATGAAGCAGTAGTAAAGTTAACTGAAACTATAATGACCGCAAACAATCAGTGTTACCCAATTGTAATTCGTACAGTTACCAAAAAAATGAACAAAATCCCTGGATTACTAGAGACATCGTGATAAATATAAAGAAACGTCAAGCGTACCTAGCCCTCCTTTGCGAAGGGCGAATATCTAGAGAAACATATGACCTATTCAGAAACTATGTGACAAACCAGATAAGAACATCAAAACAGAGCTACTTTACCCACAAGTTTACTAAATTCAAAGCTGACGTTAAAAAGACTTGGCGCCTCCTTAACTCTTGTTATAAACCGAATACGCCGATAAAAAGAAAATTGAATATATTATTCAAGATAATGTAAAATACCATGAGAAGAATGAAATAGCTAATCTCTTTAACAACTTCTTTGTAAACGTAGGGAAAACTATAGCCAATTGTATTCCAAGAGAACCTACTGATCACCTGGAATTTATGGATCATATTCGAGAACACAACTCCTTTTTTTTGCGCCTACAAACTCCTCCGATGTGATTGCGTGGATAAACAACATGAAAAATAAATCGAGTGGGTTACAAACGTTTTCAACTAGAATACTTAAAATTATTGCTGATATTGTGGCCCCGCTGATATCCAATATTATTAACTAGTCTCTCTTACTAGGCACTTTCCCGACTATCTCAAAGTTGCTAGAGTAACCCATACCTTTAAAAATGGTGAAAAAACCTGTGTAAATAATTGTCGACCTACCTCCGTGTACCCAATTATTAGCAGGGTACTCTAGAAAATTGTGTATAAAAAAGTGTACTCTTATTTTGAACAAAAATCATTTCTATATGAAAAACAATACAGCTTTCGCTTTAAAAAATCAACAACACAGGCGGCAATATTAAATCATTTACAATTCCTTTATTCTAATATAGATAACGGAAAGACTGTCTTCTCTGTATTTCTTGACTTTCAAAAAGCATTCGATTGTGTGAACCATAACATATTACTCTCGAAACCTATCAAATCGGAAGCAATACGTTATCATTGACTACGCAAAATCAGACCCATAGAAAATTAGCCATGGAGTTCCACAAGGATCTGTTCTTGTGACCTCTCCTTTTCTGATTTTTATCAATGATATTATTAAATCTACATCATTTTCTAAATTCATACATTTTGCCGATGACAGTACGCTTTCTGTGAAATAATGAAATCCATAAGGTTTCACTGTGGCTTAAAGCTAATAAAATAAGCCTTAATATCGATAAAACAAATTATATTACATTCTCATACAAGAAAAATATATCTCTACCATGCATTAAAATTGGCGAAGGTGAAATCGAAGAAACCAACTCATGTAAATTTCTGGGCTTCATAATAGATAAACATCTGACCTTCAAAGAGCACATCGCTCATATTAAATCTAAATTATCAAAATTCATCGGAATCCTGAATAAAGTTAAAAGATCCTGCCTGAAACAGCCTTTATCGAACGCTCATTTCACCATACTTGCTATACGGAACAGAAGCATGGCATGGAACTGATAAAAATAAAACCAATATAATATTTACTATGCAAAAAAGAGCCATCAGAGCGGTAAAGAACCTAGAATATAATGCTCACACAAATAACTCATTCAAGAATTTACAAATACTTAAACTCTCGGACCTCTACAAAATCTCCATCTGCAATTTCATTTACAAAACATTAACTAATGATGGCGACAATAGCTTACAACAATTATTAACTGCGCAAACTGGTCATCACGACCATTTAACGCGAAATAGAAGTAAATTTATGCTTCCTTATTATTCAAAGGCCCGCTCGCAACACAGTATACTATTCGTTGGAACTAAAAATTGCAACTCAATACCTGCGGAGATCCGTGAAAGTAATTCTTACAAGGTATTCAAAAGAAATCTTGAGTCTCACTTCTTATCAGAATACTAGTCGTGTAAGATCACCAAGTCAAATCCTGCCTCCTACATGTCTGGTCCTAATAATGTAATTTGCCATGAGTAGATCGCCGATTTTCAGTCTGCTCCTAAACCGTTATCGAATATACTGTTAAATATAGTCCATATGACCTATAATGTCATATGGAGAAACATTCTACCTCTGTATCACCTGTGGTAAATAAATTGTTTAAATTGTTTAAATTTATATATTATTCTTGATATGTCGATACATCAAGAAGTGAACCAATAAAATATATATTTTACTCTTTTCTTAATATACAGATGTATGAACTCAAGTGTACAGAGTGCCCTTTCAACACTCATGGACAATGTACATTATATTGTGATGCCTCCCGGTGACAAGGAGGCAACAAAGTCCCCAAAAGGAAGGGGCACAGAATTCACATAAATACCAGAAACCCAAAAAGGAACGGTAACACTTTTAACTAATAATTTTGAACAATCAGAGCATGGCGAAAAAAAGGCTCTCACCCTTCGAAAATTTATTTGTTCAGAAGAACAAATTCTTCATTGTAGCCGGCTGTCCAAGAACGCAAGGTTCCAAGGTAACGGGGAAGATGACCGGTGACCAGCGAGGCACAAAGTTGCGTGCACCCGTGGCCGCGGTTGGAAGTAGTCTGACGTGGCAGTCGGAAAGACTGCACACACAGGGTTTCCACGCAAGGCGACTCTAATTACCCCAGCCGAAGGGTGTTGATTACCCCATATTCCCCTAAAAGAGCTAATCCTGACCTATGATCTATAAATTAATTAAAAGGTAAATGACTGGTTTCCAGAGCTCCGTCAGTATGAATTAGCACTGTGTTACATACTACATGAGTGCCAGGAGGGAAGGCCAGTTGAACAACTTTAGAATGCTGTTTTGATATCCCAGACGATATCACGTACAAGATGTTTGCCAAATACCAATCAAATTATGTTTGACGCCCGCTGTTTTCCAAGGCGCACCTTTTTCAGCGACTCCTGAACTGGGAACATTGATTTCATCACATTAAAAGAGGCTCACGCAATGAGATAGGTATGAGGTGCTTAGCTAAAAATGCACAAACTTGCAGTTCCACGTTAAGAGCACGATTTTCGAGAGAATCATAGGATAATCCTTGGAATGACTATATTGAGGATCATTGGATTGATTTTCGAGATCATAATTTGTAGCTGGCAAGTGATGGTTCCATTTTTGCCACCATGGATCGTTGTTTGTGTCTCTGAGAGCATGTGACGCTTGATCTCCGATTTCCCACAAGTAATATCGGTTCGACAAACCTTACAATATGCCACATCCTTTTACTCTGTTGATTTTGAGGACTTGGCTAACCATCCATCGAACTAAGGTTCCGATGTCTACGAATCTTTAAATTTCTGCTGGTAGTTTTCAGCTTTCACGGGGAGCTTTTCTTTTTTCTAGGTCGTGTCGTTGGCTCTTCATCACTAGGGGTGCGATCATTTTCTGCGCTAAAAGAAATGCCACAATTTGTGTACCTACCCCTAATATAATTACCTATTTTTCATTTGATTTTCCATCCATTCACGCGCTTCAGCCATTCTTTCCACATGCTCAATCTAACCTAACACTTTGATCCACTCTCTGATGACTTTCTGGCTGTCCTCACACATGACCTTCGTCATATCTTTTCATTACGGATTTTATCCAATCTTGTTACATCAAATATGTTTTCCAGACACTTTTCTGCAATCACATTCTTTTATCAACTCATAAATTTGATCGCGAAACAATCAAATATATTCATATCCTAAAGAGCGGGTGAGGAAATTTAGAAGTTTTTGGAAAAAAATACCTTGCCTTTATTAATATGTATAAACTTTCTCAAACACTCAGTTGCTAAAAGCCCTAGTGCTTCAATTTCGGTTGACGGAATTCTAGGCATGATCGCAGCTATATCAAATTCTACGTCCGTATTACAGCGCCTAAGAAAGACAATGAAAATACGAACATATATTCTAAGTTTTATGTCAGTAACTGTACTCTTTTGTTTATATGAATTTTTTAACTAATTCTATAGCTTCTTCCTTTCGCCTTTGGCACCTTTTGTGAGTCGAAGTGTAAAAGAACCCTGTCTGAATTCTTTTGTTCACATCGCTACAATAACATGCTTCGTTGGCGTGCAACATGGCTAAGATTTAGAAATGGGACCCCTTCCATCTAATTAGTTGGCAAAATACCGGCGCTGTGAGGTAACTCTGCTATCAAATCAATGACTATTATACAAAATTTTTCCAATAGAGGTTTAGGTGTGAGTTAAGCTTACTAATTTCCAGCAAAGCTGATGGAAATCGAGAGGTAGCGAAAGGAGAATTAAGGAAATTAACGTTTACATTTATTATAGAAAATGACAAATATACTCTAAATCGCTTTCTGCCACCTACTTCAAAAAACCTATCGGAAGATAACAAAAGAAAAGAAAACAGTATACATTCAGGACACTAAGAAACCAATCTATGGAAATAGTGGAATACGCACACATGGGGCTAACTATCCACATTACTTCTAGGAGTGGTTTGTTAAAAGGAATGGACAAGAGTCCTACGGTTCCGGAAAGTACACAGAAGTTATGGGATCTTTTCCCTCCGGATAAGGAACACTGAAGATGCGTCCTGATGACCGTGATTTTCACCGCATTCGACCTAGGAATGGCCCAAAACACGCATTTTAGCTCTGTCGACCGTGGAACCGGCTAAATATGCACTTTCCACCTATGTCGCCACGGGAAACAGCAAACGACGTGGTTTTCACCGCATTCGACCTAGGAATGGCCCAAAACACGCATTTTAGCTCTGTCGACCGTGGAATCGGCTGAATATGCACTTTCACCCTAGGTCGCCACGGGAAACAGCAAACGACGTGATTTTCACCGCATTCGGCCTAGGAATGGCCCAAAACACGCATTTTAGCTTTGTCGACCGTGGAATCGGCTAAATATGCACTTTCCGCCTATGTCGCCACGGGAAACAGCAAACGACGTGATTTTCACCGCATTCGGCCTAGGAATGGCCCAAAACACGCATTTTAGCTCTGTCGACCGTGGAATCGGCTAAATATGCACTTTCCGCCTATGTCGCCACGGGAAACAGCAAACGACGTGGTTTTCACCGCATTCGACCTAGGAATGGCCCAAAACACGCATTTTAGCTCTGTCGACCGTGGAATCGGCTGAATATGCACTTTCACCCTAGGTCGCCACGGGAAACAGCAAACGACGTGATTTTCACCGCATTCGGCCTAGGAATGGCCCAAAACACGCATTTTAGCTCTGTCGACCGTGGAATCGGCTAAATATGCACTTTCCGCCTATGTCGCCACGGGAAACAGCAAACGACGTGATTTTCACCGCATTCGGCCTAGGAATGGCCCAAAACACGCATTTTAGCTCTGTCGACCGTGGAATCGGCTAAATATGCACTTTCCGCCTATGTCGCCACGGGAAACAGCAAACGACGTGATTTTCATCGCATTAAGAAAAGAAAAAAAAAACAAAAAACGGTTTATTTCCAATAGAGATGGTACAAAAGTACCATCATTGGTTTTTAAAATATCTTAAAATTAATACACTTAGATGATACACACACACGAATATTGAAAAACTCGTGTCACTAGTCAAAAGAAATGATTGAGGGCAATGAACTCCTAATCTAGCTTAATCTACATTCGATAATACATGTAATGATAATTGTAAGAGATAACACAATTTCATGGACGATGCATTGTCATTGTGGGGTGAAAACACTTTTGACAGTTTAAATGTACATGACATAAAACTTCGCAATTCTTGACGCCAGGAAATAATAAATGAAATCGATTGTTTCGGTCAATGTTCACAAGTGTCATTTTAAGGAAGCATGAAAAAAAGAAAAATATATATATATAAATATATATCCATATACACACATATGTACATATACGTATGCATGTGTGTATATGTCCATACACACACTCACACACACACATACACACACACACACATATATACATATATGTACATATAAGCATGAGGACCAAGAAGATTATAGGTTTTGTATTTCTGTTTCAACAATTTTAACATAATGGTCATTAGTTAACAAGCATTTTATTTAATTATTTTAAAGATTTAAATATTTAAGCATTTTATTTAAATACAATACTAAAGATATGACGAGTTAGGTAATGTTACAAGTTGAGAGTGCACAGAAAAAAGACCATTATCTCTAGTAAAATGCTAGTTGTCAGTCTAGTACACACATATGTGCACGTATACATGTAAATATTTACACGTACACATGCACACATATACCCACGCACATATTTACACCTAACTCGTAAGCTTACACAAATGCATTTCTATTATATACGCATTCTACAGAGTGTCATACGCATAGCGTGGACACGTACACATTTACACAAGTAAGCATGTGCGCAAATATCAGCGTAAACTAGTCAGTATAAACCAGAATTCTAATCGAGGGAAACGGAGAAAATAACTTTTGTTATAACATGTATTTTATATAATTTCGTACTAAAAATAGTGGCACAAAACAGTCTACTTAAGTCAGAAACATGAGAACGATTGTGGGACGTGAATAAGAAAGAAAACATTAATGTCCTATAAAGGTTTCATATTAGAAAAAAAAATCACATTATCTTTGAAATATGGCGCAAATTGTCGTCAGTTGATAAACAAACATAGGTATCACATTATTATAAGCATCTAACTATAAGCCGAATAAGTATATTGCTGCAGTATAAATGGATGATCACACGACGAACTTTTTTTTTCCATGGATGGTTTACAATTTCATATTAGAAAAAATACATTATCTTTGTAATATGGTGCAGAATGTCTGCAATTGATCAACACACACACACATAGGTACCATGACGGTCTAGTTTGATGCTTGCACAGAAACGGAGAGGAATGACATAAAATGCACCTTCGACTGGTTCATCTACTCTAGTGCACACAGTTGTATGTGCACATATACACACCCATATGCGCACATACACCTATATACGTACACACATATACAAGTAAGCATGTCCGCAAATGACAACGTATAGGCGGTCAAATCATAATACTTACGCATACTTCAAAACTGTTGTTTGATGTCTTGGACTATAAAACAATGAGCGAGGGAGATTGTTCAGCAATGGAGATACCAGGTAAATGAGATTCGTCAGTACTCATTCAGTATGTTCTGTAACTAAGGATTATTATTGAGACACAAGATGACGAGTTATTTTGGCTTTAAATTCTCTCGGTCTTTGAGGGACTTTAATACTCAGGGGAAGTTTGTTCCACAGTAAGGCGCCTGATATGGACAGAGCCTTCTGCCCTAGGTGAGATGAACGATAGTTGACTAAGACATTATTGTTTCTGTTCGGTTTTTGATTGGTTACAGTGGGTGGATGGAAACGCACTATCTCAGCATTGCTCTGAGGAAGATATAACGAGGAGAATACGTTATTGGGCCTTCTGCATGAGGAGCCTTTTTTGGATAGGGATCCAGCCGAGTTTATTGAGGAGAGGGGTTACGTGATCACTTCTTTTGAAATTACCGTTGCATACCACCTTGGCTGCAAAATTCATGCATTTTTGTAAGTCCCTTTGAGGGTATTGAGGTAAGTCTCCCCATACTAGGCTGCAGTAGTCAATGCGCGATAACACAAGGGATTGAATGGCTAATAATCTGGATTTTTCG
This sequence comes from Morinoia aosen, assembly GCA_030386875.1. NCBI lineage: Eukaryota > Metazoa > Arthropoda > Malacostraca > Amphipoda > Talitridae > Morinoia > Morinoia aosen. The sequence continues at coordinate 21,173,721 of CM059578.1, read as the reverse complement.
TCTAGCATACTTTTTACACGATGAAAAAACATTAAAGTTCCGTAGATTTTGTTGCAAGTAGTCTCAACGTGAGATTTGAAGGACATATTTCTATCGAACCAGATACCTAGATTTTTAACTTTTTCTGATGCATTAATTTTATCATTTCCAACTGCAAGAGTAAGATCTGAAGTTTTTTTAATTGCATCTTTGTATCCAAAAATAATGCATTGTGTTTTATTAGCATTTAATTTGAGACCATTTCGGTCGTACCATGGTTTCAGGCTAGTCAGTAAAGTTTCGGCTTTAATTTGCGTCTGTGGTATTTCCGATACAGAACTTGTTGTTGCAATTTGAACATCATCTGCATACATTGAGATCCGTATGTTAGAAGGCATTGGAGGGAAATCATTAATGAAAATAGAAAACAGTAGCGGACCAAGAATGGATCCTTGGGGAACACTAAAATTGTTTTGAATGAATGGGGACAATTTGTTTTCTATGCGGACTGCATGAGATCGATTTGACAAGTAACTTTCAAACCATTGCGTGTCTATTCCCAAGTTCAGTATTTTACGTGGAAGTCTTTCATGTTGGACGCTATCGAACGCCTTAGAGAGATCGAGTAGTAGCAAGAGTGTTTCATTCTTTTGATCGATGTCACTGTATATTTTTTCAGATATATTGAGCAGAGCGTCTTGAGTGCTAGTATTTCTTCTATAGGCATATTGATTTTGGTGGAGTAAATTTGACTCGTTCAGGTGAAATGACAGTTGATTTGTCACCACTTTCTCCAATAGTTTGGACATGACAGGCAAAAGACCGATGGGCCTGTAGTTTGATGCTGTATTTAGGTCACCACTTTTGTGCAACGGTCTAATAATGGAGTGTTTCGATTGGTTTGGAAACGTATTGGTTACTATTGATGTGTTAATTATCAGACGAATCCAAGGTGCTGTAACAGGGAAACTGTCTTTGATATATTGAAGACTGATACCATCATGTCCAGCTGCCTTTGTGTTTTTTAGTGAGTATAAGATGTTTCGTAACTCTGGTAAATTGACAGGGCGTGGTCTCCACTTGACATCAGTCCTCGAGGGTGCAGTGGGGCATGAATTTTCAATTGTCGTTTCATCTGGATTGGTACACACCTCACTGAAAACTTGAACCCCTACTTTTGATAAGAATGTGTTGAAATCCGTGGCTGTTGCCAAGGGATTTTCAAAATTACTTATGCGATCTAAATTTTTATATGGGGCTACCTCACTAATGATTTCCCAAGTTCGCTTCGGGTTATTTTTAGCCGTTATCAGTGCCTGGTGGAAGTGAGTTTGTTTCGCTTCAGTGATTTTCTTTCGAAGAATTTTTTCATGTTCTTTATATCTCTTGTATAAGGTACTGTTTGATCTATTGTTTTTGTACTCTCGCAAGCTAGCTTTCTTTATTCTGCTCATCTCTTTAACTTCGTCAGTAATCCAAACAGTCCGTTTCGGCTTGTTTTTTTGGTGACGTAAGGTGCACATTCGTCGAGAACTGCTGTGAAGTTCTCGTTGAAAATTGACACTTGTATGTCAACATCGTCAGATTGCATCATTTTCGGGAATTCGGTAGACCTATCGAGTAGTTTTTCTTGAAATAGTTCTGCTGAATAGTGCCTTTTCGAGCGATAGGTCATTAAGCGGTATTTTTGTCTTTCCTTCGCAATATTAATTTCACATTCTATAGAGTGGTGATCGGAAATAGAAGGTGATATTACTGTACTAAGTATTGCGGTGGGATTATTTGTGATTGCTAGATCGAGGAGAGTTGCAGAGACTTTAGTGATGCGAGTCGGTTCTTTGACCGTTTGCGATAAGCTTAGTTTAAACAATAGTTTGCTTAGCTGATTGTTTTTGTCCGTTAGGTCAACATTGAAATCTTCGAAAGCAAAGAATGATTTTTTTTGCCTGAAGGATTTCTTTGAAGGTTTCCTCAATGAAATCTAGTGTTAGATTTAGGGGAGACGATGGGTGCCGGTAAAGGCTGCCAATGATTATTGATTTTTGTTTATTTATTTGCACTTCTAACCAAACCATTTCAATGCCTTCGCAAACTTTATTCGCTAGTAGTGAAGATGTTGAGTACATTTCTTTTACAAAAATACAAGATCCACTACCTCGGCTGGTTTTAGCGCCATCGTAGCGGTACAACACGTAATCAGGAATGTTAAAAAATGAGCTTTGGGTTCGTGAATCAAACCATGTTTCTGAGACACACAAAATGTCAATTTTTTCAGTGACCAACATTGCTCTGATTTCATCTAATTCACCATTCAGGCTCCGAGCATTTACATGCTTGATTTTGATTTTACCTATATTTACACTCTTATTAAAGGTAGCGAGCTACTATCTCGATGGGATCGTTCAGGGGATTAATCGGTTTTGTCTAAGTTGCCCAGGGTGTTTGGCCCAGCATCTGCTATGTAAGAAAGTCTACGATTTGGCTGGGCAGCGGCACTTTGTCAAGATGAGGTAACCCCGGTCTGATTTTTGCCTTGTGTGACAAGAGCACTGTAGTGATCGTTTTTACGATGGAGCAGAAGTGGAGGGTTATTATTTGATTACTCTGAAAGGGGAACGACTGATATTTTCAAAACACAATGATCTTGTTCATCCAGGACGAGAAGTTTTTGGCCTGTCACATTTGAAATGATTAGTGGTATAAGGTCTACAGCAGCTTGGTCAAAATGTTTTTCGTCAATGTAATTATCTATGAGGGTTTGCATGTCGCCACTGTTCTTGTCAAAAAACTTAGCATATGTGCTGTAGTTTGTTTTACTCTCTGTTTTGATTGCAGCCTTTAGGGAATTGTAATTCCATTTTGATGCTGGTTGTTTTGTAAGTAGATGAGCTACTGCGTGGAGGAGGCAGTGTCCATCGGCTTTGGTGGGAATCAGTTTTATGTTCCATGTTCGTTTCAATTCATCCATTGTGGAATTCATGCGTTCACAAATGGGGCTGGAGACGTTTTTTTTCGCGCTTTTTCATCATTAAGAGGTTCTGAGAGGTGCGGGGAATTTACGTTTTTCTGGCTCTGAATTCCCGTTCTGTGGTGATTTCTCGTATGGGGATTTGCAGAGAACTGAGAAATGCTCGTGTCAATTATATTTTTCTGGTGATGATTGTGCATACCGTTTGGTAGTGGATTTTCCATCGATTGCCGACTGCAATTTTGCAGCGATTTCTCTCTTCCTGTTGATTTTACTGCTTCCGAGTATGTGATTGGATGTTGATTTATACTCGTGTCTGAGAGGGGCTTTTCATCCTCTCCATCAGCATTGGATAGCAATGAAAACCTATTTTTTCTAGGCACTCTGCAGTTGTTTGTGGCGGATGCAGCAGAGGGCTTGTTATATGAGGGCAAACATCGGGAGGAGAGGGGAGGAGAGGGTTTGTTATATGAAGGCAAGCATCGGTCTATGCTGCTGGAGGTTTCACGTGGATAGGCGGTCAACTTAGAACAATCATTCAACTCATTTTGCTGTTTTGAATAATCATTAGAGTATTCAATTTCTTCATTCAGATCATGGGAGTTTCTGACACAGGAGATAAAATGTGAAGTTAGTCTCAAAGGTGATTTTAGAGCAATTTGTTGAAGAAAAGATGCATGTCTTCTCGCGTAACGGGCCAAGTGCGGACATTGTTGTAAGCTTCATCAACAGGACCGGTTTTTACATTTGCTCGCAGCGGAATCAGTTTAAGACCAATTTTTCTGCACAGGCTCGATGCCATGTACAATTGCTGCCCACTGCAGGCATTCACCACATAAATACGAGAAAGAAGATTCTTTGTCATGATCAAATTTTTTTATTTCGTGAGATTTTGGGACGAGAGGCTCAAACCTTTGAAACTAATTATATAGTTCCTGAAAGGAGGTGCGCGTTCAATCTCATCATAGAGATCATTTAGACATTCCGAAGTTATGGTCTGAATCCTGCATGCATTATCAATGTCATCTCTGTTGATTTTTGTGAGACTATTGTCTCCAACGAGAAAAGTGTCTAAAGGGGATTTCGCATAAGGATGGTTACTCGCAGCTACCACCGGCGTAAAATCATGAGCGCTGATACGATAATTTAAAGCGAAAAGCTGTTCTGTAATCACTTGAATATTTGATACAGTGGAAAAAATCGACGCTGGGCTTGGGGGACAATTTTGTCTCAAAGCTTCATTGAGAAATGCAGCTGTAAGAGACAGCGTGTTATTTATTTCGTGAATAGTTTGGGAACTGGTCACTTGGAGAGGATGTAAGTACCCATCAAAAGCGGTGACAGGTCTGGTTGTATTTTTCTCCACTGAAAATCTTACGTTATCCTCGCAGTCTACGCTCTGAGGTATTTTACTGCCAGTATCAGCTGCTGCGTATGCATTTCCAAACAGAACTTCGCCGCCTGAAAGGTCTACATACAATTTATCATTAAAATTATAATTAAAATTACCCCTTATGCTTTTTGACTGGTTGCACACATCCAAAATTTTATCGCGTTCTAACAATGACGTTGGTGTTTCCGTCAGCGGTGAACGATTTTGAGCTTTCTCAGTGACGCAGGGCAGGGGTGACGTCGCCATGACGCAATCGTTTCGGCGAGACGAAGGAGCTCGCAGTGCTGTGGCAGCTTCCGCCAGTGAGGGCGTATCTTCTTCACTAAAGATTCTCGGCTTTGTGGACGATGAATCTTCTCGGACACAGTCCAAAGCGTGGGGTTGAGAGTCGAGTGCTGCTTGTACGGAATTTCTTGAACTCGCTTCGGGTGTGCCCGTAGCAGGTTTCAGAACTTGAGAAGATGAATTATTACTGGGAGCTGAATTATTACAAGCAGCGCCTGAGAGATTTTCGCCCGTGTCAGATGACTCTGATTTTGCAGTCATTAGTGATGCTTCAGGGGCTGAGAAACACTTGCTGATACCAGACTTCACGAACGTCCGAGAAGCATTTTTCGTTTTGAGTGTTTGAGGACCTTGAACCGATGGATTCACAGGGGCGGATTTATTAGGTCTGCCTTTCCGCTTTAAGGCTGGTGCTATACGCTTTTTACTGAGCTTTTCGTACGAAGCTGTACTGGAGGATGTTTTTTCAGATGGGGCTACCTTCCGAGTAGTTGAACGAGTTCTATATTGATACATTGTGCCGTTGATAGAGAGGAAGAAAAATTAAATTTTGTTCATTGGGTTAAAGTAGAAGACCTCGCCTTTTAAAGGTAGATAAAAAGAGATTGCCAGTAGGAAAGCAAGGGGCGGGGGGCTTGGGGTGTAAGATACAGGAGGACAGAGTGTGAGCGGGAGGAGGGGGCAGGATGCTTGCGGTCGGCAGAGCAGCGTTGCTTGATGTCCTGCTTGGGGAAGAAAAGAGAAAAGAAAAAAAAGAAGAAGAAAAGAAGAAAAAGAACTTCAACTCTTCCATCAGAAGATTGCTCTGGTAAACTTTTCGAAAAACGTCGGATTTTTCAAGTTTACTTCACATTGTGGAATTATGCTCTGTCTGTGAACACAGGCTTACTATGTTTAACATGGTAAATTATTTCCGAAGTTGCTGGATCAAGTTTATTTAATTTTTATATTTAAAAGTTCCTTCAAAGAAGAAGAAGTTTTTTATCCTTCTCACATTTAACGTCAATAGTTAACCAAAATTGTCCATCAAAAGAACATGATAATAAGGTAAGCTCATTTTTTGAATCAAAAATTGAATGAGTACATTAGAAATTTTCAACATTCATGCTCTATTGTAACAAAAATAGTTCACAAAAAATGGTCACCATTATTTTCCAAAGATGCGAGTTTGACAGAACACACTTTCTATTTTGTTTCTGGAGATAACGGCACTTGTTCTTCCACGTTAAGATTGGAGGTGTTTTGGAGGGAAAGAGTGGAGATGGGGGGGATGGAGGGGGCAGGGGTGAGCTTGTTCGCGCTGCCCCTCACCGGCACTGCGAGAGCAACACAAAGTTTTCACATCTCGCCACTCTGATCTGCTTGTTAAAATGATCATAATTGAATCCCCGAAACACTGAAAGTTCACTTTTACCATTTAGTTAGGTAGACGGCACATTCACGGACACACAGTTCTAATTTCGTACTTCGTGGAGTTTTCCTTCCCTCACATTCTGAAACAATTTAGCTCCGGTAACATGGAGCGTGCGTCCACGGTGACAGACAGTTGAAGAAGCATTCCTAGGAATTCGGCCTAGGAATGGCCCAAAACACGCATTTTAGCTCTGTCGACCGTGGAATCGGCTAAAAATGCACTTTCCGCCTATGTCGCCACGGGAAACAGCAAACGACGTGATTTTCACTGTTCTCGGCCTAAGAATGGCCCAAAACACGCATTTTAGCTCTGTCGACCGTGGAATCGGCTAAATATGCACTTTCCGCCTATGTCGCCACGGGAAACAGCAAACGACGTGATTTTCACCGCATTCGGCCTTGGAATGGCCCAAAACACGCATTTTAGCTCTGTCGACCGTGTAATCGGCTAAATATGCCCTTTCCCCCTATGTCGCCACGGGAAACAGCAAACGACGTGATTTTCACCGCATTGGACCTAGGAATGGCCCAAAACACGCATTTTAGCTCTGTCTACCGTGGAATCGGCTATATATGCACTTTCCACCTATGTCGCCACGGGAAACAGCAAACGACGTGATTTTTACCGCATTCGGCCTAGGAATGGCCCAAAACACGCATTTTAGCTCTGTCGACCGTGGAATCGGCTAAATATGCACTTTCCACCTATGTTGCCACGGGAAACAGCAAACGACGTGATTTTCACCGCATTCGGCCTATGAATGGCCCAAAACACGCATTTTAGCTCTGTCGACCGTGGAATCGGCTAAATATGCATTTTCCGCCTATGTCGCCACGGGAAACAGCAAACGACGTTATTTTCACCGCATTCGGCCTAGGAATGGCCCAAAACACGCAGTTTAGCTTTGTCGACCGTGGAATCGGCTAAATATGCACTTTCCACCTATGTTGCCACGGGAAACAGCAAACGACGTGATTTTCACCGCATTCGGCCTATGAATGGCCCAAAACACGCATTTTAGCTCTGTCGACCGTGGAATCGGCTAAATATGCATTTTCCGCCAATGTCGCCAAGGGAAACAGCAAACGACGTGATTTTCACCGCTTTCGGCCTAGGAATGGCCCAAAACACGCATTTTAGTTCTGTCGACCGTGGAATCGGCTAAATATGCACTTCCCACCTATGTCGCCACGGGAAACAGCCAACGACGTGATTTTCACCGCATTCGACCTAGGAATGGCCCAAAACACGCATTTTAGCTCTGTCGACCGTGGAATCGGCTAAATATGCACTTTCCGCCTATGTCGCCACGGGAAACAGCAAACAACGTGATTTTCACCGCATTGGACCTAGGAATGGCCCAAAACACGCATTTTAGCTCTGTCGACCGTGGAATCGGCTAAATATGCACTTTCCACTTATGTCGGCACGGGGAACAGCAAACGACGTGATTTTCACCGCATTCGACCTAGGAATGGCCCAAAACACGCATTTTAGCTCTGTCGATCGTGGAATCGGCTAAATATGCACTTTCCACCTATGTTGCCACGGGAAACAGCAAACGACGTGATTTTCACCGCATTCGGCCTATGAATGGCCCAAAACACGCATTTTAGCTCTGTCGACCGTGGAATCGGCTAAATATGCATATTCCGCCTATGTCGCCACGGGAAACAGCAAACGACGTGATTTTCACCGCATTCGGCCTAGGAATGGCCCTAAACACGCATTTTAGTTCTATCGACCGTGGAATCGGCTGAATATGCACTTCCCACCTATGTCGCCACGGGAAACAGCCAACGACGTGATTTTCACCGCATTCGACCTAGGAATAGCCTAAAACACGCATTTTAGCTCTGTCGACCGTGGAATCGGCTAAATATGCACTTTTCCCCTATGTCGCTACGGGAAACAGCAAACGACGTGATTTTCACCGCATTCGACCTAGGAATGGCCCGAAACATGCATTTTAGCTCTGTCGACCGTGGAATCGGCTAAATATGCACTTTCCGCCTATTTCCCCACGGGAAACAGCAAAAGACGTGATTTTCACCGCAATCGACCTAGGAATGGCCCAAAACACGCATTTTGGCTCTGTCGACCGTGGAATCGGCGAAATATGCACTTTCCGAATATGTCGCCACGGGAAACAGCAAACGACGTGATTTTCACCGCATTCGGCCTAGGAATGGCCCAAAACACGCATTTTAGCTCTGTCGAACGTGGAATCGGCTAAATATGCACTTTCCGCCGATGTCGCCACGGGAAACAGCAAACGACGTGATTTTCACCGCTTTCGGCCTAGGAATGGCCCAAAACACGCATTTTAGCTCTGTCGACCGTGGAATCGGATAAATATGCACTTTCCACCTATGTCGCCACGGGAAACAGCAAATGACGTGATTTTCACCGCATTCGACCTAGGAATGGCCCATAACACGCATTTTAGCTCTGTCGACCGTGGAACCGGCTTAATATGCACTTTCCACCTATGTCGCCACGGGAAACAGCAAACGACGTGATTTTCACCGCATTCGGCCTAGGAATGGCCCAAAACACGCATTTTAGCTCTGTCGACCGTGGAATCGGATAAATATGCACTTTCCACCTATGTCGCCACGGGAAACAGCAAACGACGTGATTTTCACCGCATTCGACCTAGGAATGGCCCAAAACACGCAGTTTAGCTCTGTCGACCGTGGAATCGGCTGAATATGCACTTTCCACCTATGTCGCCACGGGAAACAGCAAACGACGTGATTTTCACAGCATTCGGCCTTGGAATGGCTCAAAACATGCATTTTAGCTCTGTCGGCCGTGGAATCGGGTAAATATGCACTTTCCACCTATGTCGCCACAGGAAACAGCAAACGACGTGATTTTCACCGCATTGGACCTAGGAATGGCCCAAAACACGCATTTTAGCTCTGTCGACCGTGGAATCGGCTAAATATGCAGTTTCCGCCTATGTCGCCACAGGAAACAGCAAACGACGTGATTTTCACCGCATTCGACCTAGAAATGGCCCAAAACACGCATTTTAGCTCTGTCGACCGTGGAATCGGCTAAATATGCACTTTCCACCTATGTCGCCACGGGAAACAGCAAACGACGTGATTGTCACCGCATTCGGCCTAGGAATGGCCCAAAACACGCATTTTAGCTCTGTCGACTGTGGAATTGGCTAAATATGCACTATCCGCCTATGTCGCCACGGGAAACAGCAAACGACGTGATTTTCACCGCATTCGGCCTAGGAATGGCCCAAAACACGCATTTTAGCTCTGTCGACCGTGGAATCGGCTAAATATGCACTTTCCACCTATGTCGCCACGGGAAACAGCAAACGACGTGATTTTCACCGCATTCGATCTAGGAATGGCCTAAAACACGCATTTTAGCTCTGTCGACCGTGGAATCGGCTAAATATGCACTTTTCCCCTATGTCGCCACGGGAAACAGCAAACGACGTGATTTTCACCGCATTTGACCTAGGAATGGCCCGAAACATGCATTTTAGCTCTGTCGACCGTGGAATCGGCTAAATATGCACTTTCCGCCTATGTCGCCACGGGAAACAGCAAACGACGTGATTTTCACCGCATTCGGCCTAGGAATGACCCAAAACACGCATTTTAGCTCTGTCGACCGTGGAATCGGCTAAATATGCACTTTCCGCCTATGTCGCCACGGGAAACAGCTAACGACGTGATTTTCACCGAATTCGACCTAAGAATGGCCCAAAACACGCATTTTAGCTCTGTCGACCGTGGAATCGGCTAAATATGCACTTTCAGCCTATGTCGCCACGGGAAACAGCAAACGACGTGATTTTCACCGCATTCGGCATAGGAATGGCCCAAAACACGCATTTTAGCTCTATCGACCGTGGAATCGGCTAAATATGCACTTTCCACCTATGTCGCCACGGGAAACAGCAAACGACGTGATTTTCACCGCATTCGGCCTAGGAATGGCCCAAAACACGCATTTTAGCTCTGTCGAACGTGGAATCGGCTAAATATGCACTTTCCGCCGATGTCGCCACGGGAAACAGCAAACGACGTGATTTTCACCGCTTTCGGCCTAGGAATGGCCCAAAACACGCATTTTAGCTCTGTCGACCGTGGAATCGGATAAATATGCACTTTCCACCTATGTCGCCACGGGAAACAGCAAACGACGTGATTTTCACCGCATTCGACCTAGGAATGGCCCATAACACGCATTTTAGCTCTGTCGACCGTGGAACCGGCTTAATATGCACTTTCCACCTATGTCGCCACGGGAAACAGCAAACGACGTGATTTTCACCGCATTCGGCCTAGGAATGGCCCAAAACACGCATTTTAGCTCTGTCGACCGTGGAATCGGATAAATATGCACTTTCCACCAATGTCGCCACGGGAAACAGCAAACGACGTGATTTTCACCGCATTCGACCTAGGAATGGCCCAAAACACGCAGTTTAGCTCTGTCGACCGTGGAATCGGCTGAATATGCACTTTCCACCTATGTCGCCACGGGAAACAGCAAACGACGTGATTTTCACAGCATTCGGCCTTGGAATGGCTCAAAACATGCATTTTAGCTCTGTCGACCGTGGAATCGGGTAAATATGCACTTTCCACCTATGTCGCCACGGGAAACAGCAAACGACGTGATTTTCACCGCATTGGACCTAGGAATGGCCCAAAACACGCATTTTAGCTCTGTCGACCGTGGAATCGGCCAAATATGCAGTTTCCGCCTATGTCGCCACAGGAAACAGCAAACGACGTGATTTTCACCGCATTCGACCTAGAAATGGCCAAAAACACGCATTTTAGCTCTGTCGACCGTGGAATCGGCTAAATATGCACTTTCCACCTATGTCGCCACGGGAAACAGCAAACGACGTGATTTTCACCGCATTCGGCCTAGGAATGGCCCAAAACACGCATTTTAGCTCTGTCGACTGTGGAATTGGCTAAATATGCACTATCCGCCTATGTCGCCACGGGAAACAGCAAACGACGTGATTTTCACCGCATTCGGCCTAGGAATGGCCCAAAACACGCATTTTAGCTCTGTCGACCGTGGAATCGGCTAAATATGCACTTTCCACCTATGTCGCCACGGGAAACAGCAAACGACGTGATTTTCACCGCATTCGATCTAGGAATGGCCTAAAACACACATTTTAGCTCTGTCGACCGTGGAATCGGCTAAATATGCACTTTTCCCCTATGTCGCCACGGGAAACAGCAAACGACGTGATTTTCACCGCATTCGACCTAGGAATGGCCCGAAACATGCATTTTAGCTCTGTCGACCGTGGAATCGGCTAAATATGCACTTTCCGCCTATGTCGCCACGGGAAACAGCAAACGACGTGATTTTCACCGCATTCGGCCTAGGAATGACCCAAAACACGCATTTTAGCTCTGTCGACCGTGGAATCGGCTAAATATGCACTTTCCGCCTATGTCGCCACGGGAAACAGCTAACGACGTGATTTTCACCGAATTCGACCTAAGAATGGCCCAAAACACGCATTTTAGCTCTGTCGACCGTGGAATCGGCTAAATATGCACTTTCAGCCTATGTCGCCACGGGAAACAGCAAACGACGTGATTTTCACCGCATTCGGCATAGGAATGGCCCAAAACACGCATTTTAGCTCTATCGACCGTGGAATCGGCTAAATATGCACTTTCCACCTATGTCGCCACTGGAAACAGCAAACGACGTGATTTTCACCGCATTCGGCCTAGGAATGGCCCAAAACACGCATTTTAGCTCTGTCGAACGTGGAATCGGCTAAATATGCACTTTCCGCCGATGTCGCCACGGGAAACAGCAAACGACGTGATTTTCACCGCTTTCGGCCTAGGAATGGCCCAAAACACGCATTTTAGCTCTGTCGACCGTGGAATCGGATAAATATGCACTTTCCACCTATGTCGCCACGGGAAACAGCAAACGACGTGATTTTCACCGCATTCGACCTAGGAATGGCCCATAACACGCATTTTAGCTCTGTCGACCGTGGAACCGGCTTAATATGCACTTTCCACCTATGTCGCCACGGGAAACAGCAAACGACGTGATTTTCACCGCATTCGGCCTAGGAATGGCCCAAAACACGCATTTTAGCTCTGTCGACCGTGGAATCGGATAAATATGCACTTTCCACCTATGTCGCCACGGGAAACAGCAAACGACGTGATTTTCACCGCATTCGACCTAGGAATGGCCCAAAACACGCAGTTTAGCTCTGTCGACCGTGGAATCGGCTGAATATGCACTTTCCACCTATGTCGCCACGGGAAACAGCAAACGACGTGATTTTCACAGCATTCGGCCTTGGAATGGCTCAAAACATGCATTTTAGCTCTGTCGACCGTGGAATCGGGTAAATATGCACTTTCCACCTATGTCGCCACGGGAAACAGCAAACGACGTGATTTTCACCGCATTGGACCTAGGAATGACCCAAAACACGCATTTTAGCTCTGTCGACCGTGGAATCGGCCAAATATGCAGTTTCCGCCTATGTCGCCACAGGAAACAGCAAACGACGTGATTTTCACCGCATTCGACCTAGAAATGGCCCAAAACACGCATTTTAGCTCTGTCGACCGTGGAATCGGCTAAATATGCACTTTCCACCTATGTCGCCACGGGAAACAGCAAACGACGTGATTTTCACCGCATTCGGCCTAGGAATGGCCCAAAACACGCATTTTAGCTCTGTCGACTGTGGAATTGGCTAAATATGCACTATCCGCCTATGTCGCCACGGGAAACAGCAAACGACGTGATTTTCACCGCATTCGGCCTAGGAATGGCCCAAAACACGCATTTTAGCTCTGTCGACCGTGGAATCGGCTAAATATGCACTTTCCACCTATGTCGCCACGGGAAACAGCAAACGACGTGATTTTCACCGCATTCGATCTAGGAATGGCCTAAAACACGCATTTTAGCTCTGTCGACCGTGGAATCTGCTAAATATGCACTTTTCCCCTATGTCGCCACGGGAAACAGCAAACGACGTGATTTTCACCGCATTCGACCTAGGAATGGTCTGAAACATGCATTTTAGCTCTGTCGACCGTGGAATCGGCTAAATATGCACTTTCCGCCTATGTCGCCACGGGAAACAGCAAACGACGTGATTTTCACCGCATTCGGCCTAGGAATGACCCAAAACACGCATTTTAGCTCTGTCGACCGTGGAATCGGCTAAATATGCACTTTCCGCCTATGTCGCCACGGGAAACAGCTAACGACGTGATTTTCACCGCATTCGACCTAAGAATGGCCCAAAACACGCATTTTAGCTCTGTCGACCGTGGAATCGGCTAAATATGCACTTTCAGCCTATGTCGCCACGGGAAACAGCAAACGACGTGATTTTCACCGCATTCGGCATAGGAATGGCCCAAAACACGCATTTTAGCTCTATCGACCGTGGAATCGGCTAAATATGCACTTTCCACCTATGTCGCCACGGGAAACAGCAAACGACGTGATTTTCACCGCATTCGGCCTAGGAATGGCCCAAAACACGAATTTTAGCTCTGTCGACTGTGGATTCGGCTAAATATGCACTTGCCACCTATGTCGCCACGGGAAACAGCAATCGACGTGATTTTCACCGCATTCGACCTAGAAATGGCCCAAAACACGCATTTTAGCTCTGTCGACCGTGGAATCGGCTAAATATGCACTTTCCACCTATGTCTCCACGGGAAACAGCAAACGACGTGATTTTCACCGCATTCGGCCTAAGAATGGCCCAAAACACGCATTTTAGCTCTGTCGACCGTGGAATCGGCTAAATATGCACTTTCCGCCTATGTCGCCACGGGAAACAGCAAACGACGTGATTTTCACCGCATTCGGCCTTGGAATGGCCCAAAACACGCATTTTAG